>CM062294.1:116937172-117537172 GCA_031216915.1 Pictodentalium vernedei | reverse complement strand
AACCTTTATTTCGAGAATTTTATCTCTGAATTTCGTTTGTGTAAATGTTCTTGCGTCTGTACCATGCATAAGGTCCTCGGTAGACCGAAAGCTAGGTTTTATTTATTTTTATATTTTTATCCATATTTGTATTGCATCTGCACGCACGTAATTCTGATAATATGTGATTCTCGTGGGAGTTCAATAGTGATAATCTCGCTGAAACAAAAAGGACATGCAACACCATGACAACGTAACTGGGTTCTGTGAAATGCTAAGGCACTGTTAATATATACATTTTTTTATTTTGTAGTCGTGCCAAGACGTTTCACGGAAACTGCATGTAAACGAGAACATTTTATGTTAACCCTTTACCCAACGAATCGCCCACATCCGCCCGCGTAATATGCAAATTCAGCAGTTGAAAAAATATTAATTTTTCAACAAATTTCAACAAAACCATATCATGTGACCCCTCGTTGGAACGAGCTCGTCAAGCTCGTACCAAGGAGGGGTCACATGAAATGGTTTTGTTGAAATTTTTTGAAAAATTTTAAAAAATGATATTTAAAATAATAAATTTTGATAGCGTCTGCGTTGGGTAAAGGGTTAAAACAACTTACCCCGATACATCGTACTCTGTGTGGCCAGGCCATTCAGAGTACCATGTTTCCTGGTAAGTGAGTCGCCACTTTGTATTCAAATTTTCAAACCACAAATACGAGATGGTTCCTCTCTCAAAATTCTCATTTTGTGGGGAGGGGCGTTCCCACCTATCGCACCTACCCTGGCTACGCGCCTGAATTGCTTTTAATTTTTTTGAAATGGCGTTTTATCGTTTTGTCTTCTATACCTTGTCTCTTAAGTCAGAACCCTTATTTCGAGAATTTTATTTCTGAATTTCGTTTGTGAAAATGTTCTAGCATCTGTACCATGCATAAGGTCATCGGTGGACCGAAAGCTAGGTTTTATTTATTTTTATATTTTTTTCCATATTTGTATTGCATCTGCAAGCACGTAATTCTGATAATATGTGATTCTCGTGGGAGTTCAACAGCGATAATCTCGCTGAAACAAAAAGGACATGCAACACCATGACAATGTAACTGGGTTCTGTGAAATGCTAAGGCACTGTTAATATATATACATTTTTTTATTTTGTAGTCATGCCAAGACGTTTCACGGAAACTGCATGTAAACGAGAACATTTTATGTTAACCCTTTACCCAACGAATCGCCCACATCCGCCCGCGTAATATGCAAATACAGCTGTTGAAAAAATATTAATTTTTCAAAAAATTTCAACAAAACCATATCATGTGACCCCTCGTTGGAACGAGCTCGTCGAGCTCGTTCCAACGAGGGGTCACATGATATGGTTTTGTTGTAATTTTTTGAAAAATTAAAAAAAATAATATTTAAAATAATAAATTTTGATATCGTCTGCGTTGGTTAAAGGGTTAAAACAACTTACCCCGATACATCGTACTCTGTGTGGCCAGGCCATTCAGAGCACCATGTTTCGTGGTCAGTGAGTCGCCACATTTTATTAAAACTTTTAAACCACAAATACGAGATGGTTTCTCTCTCGAAATTCCCATTTTGTGGGGAGGGGCGTTCGCACCTATCGCACCTACCCTGGCTCCGCGCCTGAATTGCTTTTGATTTTTTGAAATGGTGTTTTATCGTTTTGTCTTCTATACCTTATCTCTTAAGTCAGAACCTTTATTTCGAGAATTTTATCTCTGAATTTCGTTTGTGGGAATGTTCTTGCGTCTGTTCCATGCATAAGGTACCGAAAGCTAGGTGTTATTTACCCCCCCCTCCCCCCCCCCTCCCCCCCCCCCCCCCCTGTGATTACTTTAGAGGAATTTTGTCGTTTTGGACTCCGAAATCCAGCACACATGAAACAGATTTGTTTTCGCAAAATATAGACCTTTTTATACCATGATAGCCTATTTAAACATAAATTTTAGCTTTACACACCAACCGTGGTGAACACGCCAGCAATGGGATTTCAGTTGTTAAAATTTACACCTACAGTGGAACTACATCAAAGCTGACCTTTGGTGACGTCGACCTGAATGCGAACTTGTGGAAATTTATCGCACGTCGCCCGGCGAAGTGTGAAACGAAAGTGGCAAATATTTATTATGTTTTTAAATGAGTTAACCAATAAGACACCAAAAATTAACAAACATGCATTGTCTTATGTTAATAAAGCACCCATAACCCGAAATAGTATGTTATTAGGTTTTTAAAAAGAAAAGGGGCCCGTTTCTTTTTCCATGTCATTTCGATGATAAAATTGGCAGCGGAAGTACTGCCCATCGATGCCATGTAAACAAAAACAGATTCGCACGTTTGTACGTCTGCTGCTTAGTAAAATCGAGAAAAAATGATAGGCACTCTTAATAATCTGACGCTCATGGTATAAATAAAATATACTCAAAGTAGCTTGGTGTACCAAATGTTCACCACTCGTGGTGAAGTAGTGTTAACCGCGCTCGGTCTCCCGAGAAACATTCTGAATCGAACAGCTGTTCACTTACTGGTCCTCTCAGACTCAAAGGAATTTGTTATCAGCCAAGCTCATTGAAAGTCTAGCTGTACAAAGTGCGCCATGATGCCAATAACCTATTCCTTCAACAGCACCAGTACCGGGGAGGCATTACAATTGTCTGTCGCGGCGGTTGCGAAAGTTCAAATACCAACTTCAGTGTGGTGTTTGCTAAATCCAGTATGTTGGCGAAACATATACCCCTTTTCCCAAACCGCATGAACAACCGTCATTCAAGAAGATGGGATGTGAGTGTGTGTCTGTCCACTGGGCATCTTTTTACGTCGTTCCAGGCCTTCATCATTGACTCATAGTCCGACAAAAACAAACGCTGAGAGGCTTTTAACAACCATTAGTGTAATAATCAACCAATATTTTAATATTAACCCTATGTGACTACGATACGTATAATATTACGTACGAAAATTGCCAGAAGTGTAATAATCAGCTATTAATGTAATATCAACCAGCTATGTAATAAAAATCAACCAGTTGTGTAATAATCAACCATTAATGTAATATCAACCAACTATGTAATAAAAATCAACTAGTAGTGTAATAATCAACCATTAATGTAATATCAACCAGCTATGTAATAAAAATCAACCAGTAGTGTAATAATCAACCATTAATGTAATATCAACCAGCTATGTAATACAAAGCAACCAGTAGTGTAATAATCAACCAGTATTGTGACACAAATCAACCAGATGTATAATAACCAGTAATGTAATAAATTTAACCAGTAATATAATAAAAGTCAGTGGAAAGCAACACCTTTTCAGCGAAATTTTAGAAATTTTCGGGTGGCTCAAATTAAAATTTTGGTATGTCTTACTGATTTGCTATCATTTGGTCATAAGTCTAAAGACAGTCTCGAGGTCAAATACCATTTGATTGGTTTAATACTGTGACGGAAGGGGTTTTCATGGTTTTTTAAGCGTATACATACTGGCGTTTAGCCCGTTGAATCCCAGAGGCCGTTTTTCCGGCCGGGTCAGAAGCACGTCATAATGTCATTAAGTGAGATGGCTACAAGATAACTGTGTAGTTTAGACCAATCAATATTTTCAACTTTTAAAATATAAATTGGTCTAACCCCAAATAATAAATATGGACTCTTCCAATTGCTGCTATTGAACTGACATGGAATATACCACCAGCGTTCAAAGGGTTAATGTATGTCACCTCCAGCACCTGTGACGATATCGCTGCTTCAAGTTTAATATAACTTCAAAAGTAGCCAACCCGTTATTTATGGTAATACCATGCTTGCCAGAGTATGCTTAAACCGGAGAAAAGATGTCGGGCCCTAGTTACAGTTGCACACCCCAACACTCTCCCTCCTTCTCCAAGGAAAAGGCGGACTCCTCCACTTAAGA
This sequence comes from Pictodentalium vernedei, assembly GCA_031216915.1. Classification (NCBI taxonomy): domain Eukaryota; kingdom Metazoa; phylum Mollusca; class Scaphopoda; order Dentaliida; family Dentaliidae; genus Pictodentalium; species Pictodentalium vernedei. The sequence continues at coordinate 117,533,251 of CM062294.1, read as the reverse complement.
AACATAAACACCACTCCATAAGAACATGGTCGTTTAGAATATCTTTCAAAGTGGCTTATCGGAGCGTAAAAGATGTGCATTTCGATACTGCATTTGCTTCACGGAAAATGAATCTTTATGGCTGAAAAGGTTGGCTCATTTTCGTAACTGACTAACCAAGAGCTATAACCGGATATATATCCGGTTATCCGTAGCCATTATTTCACCGGATATGGGATCAAAACTATAGGAATTGGAAAGCAGTATTCTCAAACTATTCCGTAGTGTGTATACAAACGAACGTTGTCGAGTACTCGACAACGTTCGTTTGTATACACACTACGGAATAGTTTCTGCGATTATTCATTACTCACGGAAACTGCCGATCATTAACGAAATCCTGAACGCCAAAGTCGATTATTTCTCAACGTTTCGAACGCGGCTCCGATGTGTAATCTATCACAAAGGAGAAGCGTCAGATTTATTACGTTTTAAACGTGACGATCACTATCGATATTTCGGATAACCGGTTGACGGTTTTTCAAATCGGATAGGTAGCTAACTGGTTTCTAACCGATTATCCGGTTAAACATTTCAGTACTATGAATCTTAATGGATTTTTTCAGATTCAGTCGTCCCTAATATTTCAGTTTGTCGTAAAAGAAAACCGGATATGCGCTTTTCCCAAACCAACTAAAATATTGCAGACAAGTGAATCTAAACATAGGTCACGCCCTATATGAGGGTTGGACTGGTTCCGAGCCACGACAACGTTGAATTTATTACAAAATTAGACGGATGGCTTGAGAGCTTGGGTAAACACATTTCGGCACCTCCAAACTAGCCGCCCGCGAAATTAATAATTTCTGTGTCACGGGCTACAAAAATACTAATTGTGTGTGAAATTCCCTTACCCTCAAAACATGCACTCCAGAAATGCACCGATATTGTCGAAGAGTGAGCTCGTACGCCGTTGGGGCGGTTTCGTTCAATTCGAAACGCTGAAACGCTGAAACTTTCTGAAGTTATGTCCATCCAAAAATTAACACCACCGGTGGTGTCTGTAGAGCCGTTTGAATAAATCACGGATTTTTTTACGATTTGATAAAATTATCATAACCTGTGCCATTCAAACTTCCTAGGGATCGCAGTGGCTTAGTGTTTACGGTATTGGACTTCGAATGATCCACGGTTCTCTCCTCGCCTGGAGTAACTGCGTCGTGTCCTTGTGCATGGCACTTGATCACGAATGCCCACGCGGGGGCACGGAGGCACTGTGCACCAAAGCGTACTGCACGTCGATGCTGCACTTGTCTTCAGCCAATGCTAACCCTGCTTGTGTGGAGTTAGTACGGGGGAGCCCGACACTTGCTCTCCGCTCCTCGTTAGTTCTCTCCGGGTACTCCGGACTCTTCCACCCGTAAAACTGTCCGGCACGAGGTAACCTTGGCTGTTGGAAGTGTCGTTAAACCCCAGTAATAAATAAATAAATAAATAAATAAATAAATAAATAAATCAATAAATCAATAAATCAATAAATCAATCAATCAATCAATCAACCAATCAATAATAAATAAATAAATAAATAAATAAATAAATAAATAAATAAAAAATTAATTAATTCAAACTCTCACAGTTCCACTGGATAGTTGGAATGGGGACTGGAGATGTACATATAGGTTGCGAAATGTTCTTGTGCGAGCTGCGTCATTTGTTCCACGTTAGTGTTTTCAGACCGTTTCCAGGCAAAGGTTTCTAGGGTATGCAAATTGAAATGCTAAAGCCATGCTCAGATGATGGAATGGGGTTTCCTGTGGCTGTTCCACCTTAGCCAGTTTAGTGTTTGACAAGATCGGTTCTGCCGAAAGGATTGTTGGGTTTCTAATTTGAAAGGAATTCTTGGGTTTCTAATTCGAAATGCAGAAACGTGCTAAGATGTTGTAATTATGCATTGCCGACAGAAGTCTACTACAGTGTGTAGTCTGGCAGCTAAAACCCCCTGTCCATATACAGTACGTGGAGGGTGTATTATCACTAAATCACCCACAGAGTGGAGATTCCACCCGAGGAATAATTGCAAATGTGTTGCAAAGCATAACTAGCACCAGCAAAGTTTCAGCCAATGGACCTCCGGGTTAAACCCGGAGGTCCATTGGCTGAAACATTGCTTGTGTTGTTTGTCGATATGTACAAACTTTGAAAGTTATAGCCTGGGTGATAACTACACTCCGCGAGTGATTTAGTTACAATCCAGTCTCCACGTACTGTACATCCCACTCCAGGGAGGAATCAAATCTCTAATCTACAGAGGATTGTCCGATGCTAACATGTATTCATCCTAGCTACACAATATGAAATCGAAGATGGCGTCCAAGATGGCGGCGATATTTCGCCTCTACTTCTCATGTTCAAATCCTCCATATTATTCCAACTTGAATCACTGAACATAGTCTTTTCTTAGAAGAATTGTCTTGTCGATAAGTTGATGCACACAATGCTGCTGTTATTTTCGACACGCCAAATACCAAATGGTCATCAAAATATGCCTTTGATAAGAAAAAAATCATTTTTACCAAAATGTTTTCAACAAAGTTTCGCGTAAAATTCTATATAATTTGAATTTTTTCTCAAAGTAAATTTTAATTATTCTTCTCAATGAATCTATTAAAAATTTTTCAATTCCAATTTGATTGCTCCCTTATCCAGAAAATGGTTGCCAAATAAAGTACTCCCAAATAAATTAAATTAAATAAATGACACATATTTGCAGAAGACAAACAGGAGGGGGACTGAAGACGCAAGTAATGTGACAAGTGACGTAATATGGGTTATGCCGAAGCAGTGGAATCCTGTTAATTGAATAGCTACTTTGCCAATGGAAATTATTCAATTAACAGGAGTATTCATTTAACAGAGATTGTGTCACTTTCCTCTATTCTAGAGCTAAACTTAGCATTTATTCTATTACATCTTGTTTGACACAGTTCAATGAGCTCTGTTAAACAAGACATAATAGATTAAATGCCTGTATTGGATGTACTGAGGCCAAATAGTTCCTACAACATAGTGAAACTGGGGAGAATCCGGGTTTTTTCCTGAGAGGTTACAATATTTTTTTATTCTTTTAACAGACGTTTACTCTGTAACCTATATTCAATTAACAGGTCAAATTTGTACTGAAGGTATGGGAAATTGTTTTGTGTTTGGAATTTATATTCAATTAACAGGGAAATACAATTAAGAGATATCCAATTAAGTGGTCTCCACTTTAATATGCATGAACATTTATGTTGTGAAATCATTTCCACAGCGATACTTAGTGTTAGTGCGCATGCGCAGTCCATGCATATGTTGTTGTTAGGGTGACACGTGTTTCTGTAGTTCATTTGGTTTCATGGACGCCGTCAACTTGGTTTGTTTATATGATGGCACGAGGTTGTTATGAGTCTGCGCAATTTCCAACTGTACGTGGGTGTGTTTGGAGGGTATGTTCGAATCAAGTAGTATAGCATGTACTCGATCATCCCTCATTACCAGGAGCTTTGCTTTTAATGCAGTTACACAATACTATATTCTTCTACCACGCTAATGGCCTTGTGTGATTAATACTTATTTATACCATGATTACCTATTCTACCACATATGAAAAGCCTATGACATAAATTTTAGCTTTACACACCAACTGAGGTGAACACGACAGCAATGGGATTTTAATAGTTAAAATTTACACCTACAGTGGAACTACATTCAAGCTGACCTTTGGTGACGTCGACCTGAGTGCGAACTTGCCTAAATGTATGGCATGTCGCCTCGCGAAGAGTGAAATGAAAGCGGCAATTATTTATTACGTTTTTAAATGAGTTTACCACTAAGGACACCAAAAAATAACAAACGTGCATTGTCTCATGTTAATAAAGCATCCATAACCCGACATAGTATATTGTTATGTTGTTGAAATGAAAAAGGCCCGGTTTCATTTTCCATTTCGTTTCGGAGATAAAATTGAAATACCGCCCACCGATTCTCATGTGAACAAAAACAGATTCGCACGTATGTACGTCTGCTTCTCAGTAAAATCGAGAAAAAATAATAGAGAGTCTTAATAATATAACGATCGTGGTATAAATAAAATATATCCAAAGTAGCTTAGTGTACCAAATGTTCACCACTCGTGGTGAGGTGGTGTTAACCGCGCGCCAAAGGCTCGCGGTTAACACCACTTCACTACTCGTAGTGAACATTTGGTACACCAAGCTACTATGGGTATATTTTATATGTCTACCATTACTATTGGCTGCCACTATTCTGTCCTGTGCAGCTGTGTTTCACTATTACTAACTCGTGGTACTGTAAAGCCCTTAGTACCTATCATCACACTACTGCCGCTATGTGCTCCAGCCAATATCACTATCATTCTTGCTCGAACGCCTCCAATCTTATCGAGCAAATAAGTTATCGAGTAATTGCTCGAGCGAGTATCACCACACACGACACTGCGACTCATCTCGGTATTTTGAGACTGAAGAGAGTGGTGATTTTGGGACTAATGAGGACTAGTGGGGACTAGTAGGAACTAGTGGGGACTGGTGGTGACTCTTGGAATGTACCTTTCTGAGGATACCTTTTTGAGGATACCCTTTAGAGGAATAGTTATGGTTCCTAATACATGTTTGTTCTCTGCCTTTTAGACCCTCCCATGGCCTTCAACAAAGCTCCAAACCCACTGATGCTGACTTGCCCATAGTCACTATCATCTGCCATATGGCCAGCTTCCACTACAATTTCTACAACCGCCTAGCACCCTTGCGGTCTTGTATGTTTACTACTGACTTGTAGAACTACTGCAGGCTTGCTAGCTATCCATCCGTAATGTACTACGATATTACAGACCAAGCATACACAACACATCCACATGACTTACCATTCCGAACTGCCCATGGGATAGTACTTGGTATGTTATAGTCTTATACAGTAAATCTATGGGGTACAGACAGTTCACTCTATACTACTGTGCCTACCGTATGGCCTAGCATTACGTACTTCCCATACCAACTGTGGGACAGTATAACGTCTTTGTGAACTTATATTACTAAGGGCTAACAGTGGATCAATTAGGGTACAAACCGTACATCCCAAGCGACCCTCTAAACTACCCAGAATTACCTCACAATACCGCATAGACTAGCATTACGCAATACATACCGACGCCGATGGGAAAATACATTCAATGGATTAGTAGTACCACATTCGAACAGTACTTCAGCAGGATTGCAGACCTCACATCCTATACTACCGCACGAGACAACCATGCATTACCACCACCATTACCTCACAATACCCCTTCGACTAGTGTTACGTACTACCTATCCTAATTAACTGTAGGACAGAATAAGGCCTTAAGAGGATCAATTATAAGAAGTGCTACCAGTAGACCATCTGTGGTAAAGACCGCACATCATATACTGCCGTACTAGATAGCCATGCATTATGCCCTCCCATCCCACAATATCGCCTGGTTTGTCATTGCGTTCTACCCAGATCAACGGTTCGACAGTATAACGCCTTGAGTGGGTCAATAATACTAAGGGCTAACATTGAACAAGTAGGGAGCAGGCTATACATCTTATGCTACCGTATAACGCACTGAGTGGATCAATAGTACTAAGGGCTAAAACTAAACCAGCAGGGGCACAGACCGTGCATTATATACTTCGTCACTAGACAACTATGCACCTACCTACCCCACATTACGGGCTGGCATATCTTCCCGTACCACCTATACAGGATAATATGTAAAACGCATTCGGTAGGTTAATAGTACCAAGAGTAGACCGACTAGAATAAATATCATACTCTTTATATTACTGCATTTGAAAACCATGCATTACCCCACCCATCCCACAACACCACCTGGCATAACATAACCTACTACCTATACCAATCATAGGATAATATAAAACATTGGGTGAATTTGTAGCACCAACGGTTAACAGGGGTCCCGCAGTTGCATGTAACGCTCATACTATACTATCATATCATTCCAATACGAGATGCAAGACACATCGTCCCCTGAGTTCCAATGTGTTCTATGTGCCAGTAGGTAGGGTACGACATGTTGTGTCGGTTTGTACAATGACCATCGACAGTGGCCAATGTCTCTATGACGTCGTGTGCGCACGATGACATCACAACATATTTAGCAATATCACATGTTTCGCGGGGAAAACATTCGAGAAAGATCTACTTCCCCATCAATCTTCCATCACATACATAAACTGTAGATTCAATGCCATGTATCTACAGTACTTTATAGACAATAGTATACCGGATATGCAGTACGTTTACAACTTGTCGAATCTTGATGGATAGAGTCGACGTTTTACTCCGGGAAAAGTTTCATCGGTAAAAAGCTCCTGCCTCTATGGGGATTTAACGCCGCAAAGCTTCTGGCAATGAGGGACGACCTGGTTCATGGTATAATACAAATGGTGTAAAAACAATTACCCGATAATTATCAAAATTACCGAAGCGGCCCGACAAGGTTATCATATTGGATCGTTACTTGGTTACTATGAGGGTGATAGTATGGTGGGTGTGTGTTCAATACAATACAATACAGTTTCAGAATTCTCCTTTCTATCCACTCTGGATCCTGTTCTGGATACTGGGTGCTATCTGTTCCCCTTGCCATTAGATATTCTTGTCCCGAGCTCTGTGCTCGACCAAGTCGTGGGATGTCCAGTTAGATTGTTCCATTTACCTAAATTCCACGGACACTCAGTTCATACCTAGGTATCTCACTTTGCCGATACGTATACTTTCTTATTAGCGTAATAAGTACTGGGAGCAGTTTTGGGAAGAATAATCTATAGCCAGGCTCTAGAGACAGAATATGTGGAAATGATTCTGCGAGTAGTATTTTTAAATTCCTAGATAGATAATGGCTTCTAGGCCATTCATCTTTCACTCTTAGTCATATCATTGACTCCCACCTCCACTACTATAGTATAATCCTCGTGGACTGGTCATATTCCACGCGTGGGCAATTATGTCCACGCCAGCGTTTACCAGCTTTTAAAAATAATCAGCAGCAAAACTGTAATTAATGAGGCACTGGGTAGTACCTGGTGCTTCATTAATTACATTTTGGATGATTATTCCTATAACATGTCTCTATCATTATCTCGTGTCAGTGTCACTCTACTACTGACCACTACCAGTGCAGACCATGTAGCCTTGATTTGCTTCTCTATCAGTTCTGCAGTAGGCTTACCTCGCAGCTAAAAAGTGGGAAAAAGAGGGACTATCTTTTTGACTCTTTGACTGACATGGGGAAATTGGATTGTATTGGCATACTCGGGTCACAGTAAGGGATTCCAAGAGTAGAATTCTTGTGAAAGTGGACTGGTGGTCGATGGAATTTCACCGTATGAGTATATGAGCGCTTCAAGCGAAGTTTACTCATAGCACTCGTATGACAAACGTGGGAATCTATTTCCACCCATTCACCATAGAAAGTGGGGTTCCAAGTCAGTAACTAATTCCTGATACGCGAAAACCGGAACACTTAAAAAAGTGATAGAAATTCACTGGTCGATGTTTCTTTGTTCACGTCAATCTTCTCTTCGGTCTGTGTTTGCGCTCTCTCTCTCTCTGTAACCTCTGATATGTTTAGTACTCGACCTTCGCCTCGTTGGGCTTCTCTTCTGTTCAGTCTTCTTATCTGACCTTATTGGGTAAGTATCTGGATAACGGGTAACTGCTTGTGAAGCTTTGTCATAGAATTTTCTGCATCTTTTTAGTGTCAGAGTGAACTGGAGTACCTGCTTGTGTTTGGTCATTGTTCTTGCTTCTAACACGCTCTCGTGTTTCATTCCAGGTCAAAGGTAGCCCGTTTGTTGGGTCTCTGCTCACTGTATTCGACCAAGACACAATTTTTTTTCTCTTCCACTTCTTGCCTCGTCGTTTCTTTCCTTGGTTGTATTTCGTTAGTACCCTTGAAAGAGAAGTGGTGTATGTTTATTAGACACTGGCGCCCAAGGGAGACTGTTTGGATTCTTGCATTTTCTTCCTTTTAGATCAGATGGTACTGTGGATCTATTTCGCCGAGTAGCATACAATGAATCACCTCGTGTCTTCCTAGAGGGCGTCTCCTTTTAAACCTCTTTGAGCAGCAGGAAAACTGATAGTTCCTGAGTTCATAGACTGTTTATCCGTGAAGAGGGAAACATTGTAAAAGATTGAAGGATTTTCGGCACTCATTACAGGTTCAATGAGGATTCATTGCTGGTCAGAGAACCTAAACCAAATTGAGATGTTGGTCCACTTTTATATCCAGGAGATTAATCGCGTAGCAATGGCAAGGAATTTCACTTATGGTACCCCTTTCTATGGTTAGTCTGCAGCAATGGAATCCCGTTTTCTTTGTATGGAGGAGCGGCGGGGGAAATGACGAAATACCTCATTAAGGTCTAACACCACCACCTCAAACGGTGAATAATGGATTCCATCGATGCCTAGTCCCACGTACATGGCATCCCACTTATGAAACTCCTTTATATGTGGGCTATGAGAAAATAACTCATCTAGTTCTAACCTCATATCTCATACGGCGGGAAAGGGATTCCATCGATCACCAACCCAGCACTCACAGGAATCTTACTAATGGAATGCATTTCGATGGTCGGTCTGTTGCTATAGAATTCATTGTTTCTTCATATGATGCCTGTTGTAAGTTATCTCCGCCAACATGTACAGTACGTGGAGGGTGTATTATCACTAAATCACCCGCAGAGTGGAGATTCCGCCCGAGGAATAATTGCAAATTTATTGCAAAGCATAACCAACACCAGTATAGTTTCAGCCAATGGACCTCCGGGTTAAACCCGGAGGTCCAGTGGCTGAAACATTGCTGGTGTTGTTTGTCGATATGTACAAAATTTGAAAGTTATAGCTTGGGTGATAACTCCACTCCGCGGGTGATTTAATTACAATCCACTCTCCACGTACTGTATGATATATGGAAATTTAATGCCTGGATGTCAAATATAGTGGAAATAAATTTGTGGACGCATTTCACATGCTCCGCAATCACTAAGATCAAATTCGTGAATATTTTTTGTTTTTATCAACGCAGAAGACAACAGATAGAGTTACATCCCTTGGGTCGTTAAGGAAACGAGTAAACAGTATGTTGTTGACATATCGTCCTATGAGTTCCAATGTGTTCTATGTGCCTACTGGCACATAGGACACATTGGAACTCAGGAGAGATATTTGCTCTTATTTTATTTTTCTCAAGTTGTTTCATTTAATTACTCGACTATTTGATTTATAACGGCAAAATATGATCGAATTGTCGGAAATCTGAGAATATTTTTGACTATTTTAAGGTTTTTTGGTTCGACTGTTATACCGAGGCGAGTGAATGCAACAAGCTTTCATTTCAACCATATACCCCGATGTTTTGCGTGCCCATAAACCCTGAATGTTGCAAGCTCTCAAAAACCTTGGATGTCTGGTGCATCCTTTGCCTTGGCTATTTGTCCAAGGCATTCTAACCAATCAAAAGACAGAATTTATCGGGATATAGGGACAAGGGGAAATACCTTATTCAGGCCTAACCACATATATCCTATGTATTAGTAGCCACCCTCATCTTCTTCCTGTTCGTACCTCGTACGCCATTGTAGTACGAGATGATTTTCTGTCTTGTATTATCCATTCACAGTTATACCTATTTAAACTTTTGGAGTCAGTCGAAATTCCTAAGTGTGAACTAAACTACCTTGTTAGGTAGCTTTTGCCCAGCGTGGTTATGATAATGCTAGCTGTTTAGCCTAGTGTCTCTCTGTGAGTTCAGTCACCTAGCTAGTCCCCGAAGAGAGGTTGATGTATACTGAAAGCCAATCAGCAACGGTTGGGAAACTTAATAAGTGCGATGAAGAATTCTTATACTTGTATATGTTTTAGATTATAATTAAACCTTCCATCAATTGTGCTCTGCCCGACACACTTGGACAATGCCCAATACATCAAGTCATCTTTGATCCACCTTCTTGAAGATCATCATCATCAACTTAATGTTTATGCATATGAAATGGAGCTTGTTATGTTGGCGGTGGGCAAGATATGTCTGGCCAAAGCCTAGTCCAAACTGTTTTAGAGCATTCTGCTGATGTAATAGTACTCTTTCAGACACATTTTATTGTGTGTTGAGTAAAAGCTGGACCTGGATTTCCAGTGACTAATAGCAGGTAGCATAAACTTAGGCAAGATCCGAATGCAGGCGAATTTGATTTTATTAAATTATATAACGAAAGGAATTTCAACGCAGAAGATGAAGATAAGTCCCCCTTCAAAGAAGTCGGGTGCCAACGCCAGTATTATTCCCCTGATGATTTGCAAGCCACATTTACTTATTTAAATAGCACGTTCTCCCTGTTCCGCATAAACTGCCCAAGCCTCAGTGCTCATTGGGATGGCTAAATGATCTATTATTAAGTTTGTTTGAGTCCTAGAATACCTTCTATCTGATTGGGCTGACTACCAATATTTCGTATACTCTCTCTGGCTACCACCGAATAATTAAAATACCTCGACCTGAAAATGACGATAGCAGAGTTGGAGTAGGACTGATCATAAATAGAGGATATGGAATGAGTGTTTTTCTCATATAATATTTATGAAAGGAGTCTAAGAATTTTCCGTTTTGGCGAGCCTCTGGCGAACCCAAACGGAAAATTCGGACGAGTTTCATAAATATTATATGAGAAAAACACTCATTTCATATTCTCTTCATCACTTTATCATATGACACGCACACGCACAAATTAGCCGCTTAATATGACTTTTAACCCATTACCTAACTTGAGTTGCAGACGGCACTTGGAAAAACATCCTCGTATAACTAAAACTAAAAATGTTCATTTTTTGCTTCCAAAACATAGTTTATGACCCCTGATTGGAACGAGCTCGTTGTGCTCGTTTCAATGAGGGATCATAACCTATGTTTTGGAAGCAAAAAGTGAACATATAAAAAAAAATGAATGGCATTTTTCTAGTAGGCAAAAGATTAATACAATATAACCCACCCTAAATAGGACAGATAACGTAAATTCTCCCAACTGAAATTATGCAAATGTCACCCAGTTGTATTTTGTTTAGCCAATCAAATTGTTCAGTTTTGAAATTGACCAATGAAAGCTCCCAACTCTAATTATGCAAATTATGAAAATGTGACCCAGTTGTATTTTGTTCAGCCAATCAAATTGTCTAGTTTTGAAACTGACCAATGAAATTGACGGGAGGCTTTATTTATCACCGATTAATATGAAAACAAAATATCAAATGTTTTAAAGTGAACAAAACGGACGAGTCATGTGATAAAGGAGGATATTGAATATAAAATTTGACATGACCTCTCTCTGCATCCCTCATGTCTTTGAATCACTTTTTATAAAATTAATTAAATCTAAGAGAATAATCAGATTATGTAGAGACCGAATGCCCAGATGTTTAGCCATAGGTTTTTACCTTCCATTACGAAACCTACACCAGTAACCTGTCACTCTACCACTACCACTGACCATGACAATGTTTCTTCGAATAATCCACATTGCTCTCCATTCTGTGGTACAGTATTGGCCGATGTATCAGACCACTTCGGTACATTTTACTTAGAATCTCTCAATGAGAAACACGATGAAGTATATATTCCACTCAGAACTGCTCAGAAGAAAAATAAATCCTCAAAATATAGAATATTTCAAGTCACTTTTGGCTGAATGTAACGTTTCTATTGTTGCGAAGAAAAACTACCCAAATCTGAGTTACAACAAATTTATCGACATTCACTTGCATGCGTTCAACAATGCTTTTCCATTAATTCAGTACAAATCCAGTTAAAATAGTATAAAGCGACAGCCCTAGATGACCAAAGGCCTTATTGATTCATTAAACACTGAAAGAAAATTTTATCTCAAAATTTTTAAATGCCCAACTGAGAGAAATAAGGCCACACAAAGTAAATCTTCTGTTTCTCAGACAATTATTTGTAAAATTGCATAGGGCGAGCGGTTTTTTATTTTATTTTTTCATTTCTGGAATTATTTCTCTGCCATCAAAAGTTCGTGTACTTGGTTATGTTTTAGGCCTCATAATCTACAGAATAGTATGGGTGGTGTATCTCGTCACTTGAGAGCAAGAACGCCTTGCAATGCTAAAGCATTGCAAAGCCTTCTTACACTCAAAGGACAAATTTACCAACTTTATTAACTTGGGTAACTTCGGTAAAATATCAGACATAAACCATTTAACTTTTATTTTTCTTAAGTTTACATTGGTTATAAAAAGAGAGCACGCGGAAGCCAAAAGGACCACGCAGGAGGGCCTGAAAAACAGACTTTTAATTTTTTTAAGCCTAAGCGAAACTATAAAAGAGTTGTAGGATCTAAACTTGGGTTAAAAAAAACAATGTATAACTATTTATGACTTATTCAGTTTAAAATTCCTACAATTAAATATTTAAAATAAAACTTTGGAATTGTTAATAATAATTTGACTGAAACAGGGGGGAAATTCAATCAACTTTGGCGATGTGTGTAGCTGTCAATCAAGCATTCACGTGCAGTCGGAAGTACTGCCCACTGACGCAGATGTAAACAATACAAACCTATGTTTTTGCGATATAAAGTATCTCCTTTTTTTCTCCATTTTAAGTGACAAAGTCGATTGTATTTTAAGAGCATGGTATAAATAAAACAAACAGATACTAGGATCGATAATCAGATTTAAATCACTAGTAGAATAAGGGTTTTAACCGCTCGGCAGATCCACGTGGTTAAAACCGTTTTCATCCTCATGGCTTAAATCTGATTACTGGCCCCAATACCTATTAATTCTGTAAGTAAATTCATATATTTCAAAAAGATACTTGTTGAAAATAAACATAATATGCGAGCTACCTGGAAAATTCCAAACGATAGTATAAATAAGTCCAAAAGGAGGCATAAACTTCTATCCTTTTTCACTCAGAATAATGACGAAATAAGTGAACCAATCGAAATTGCTAAAGAATTCAATACCCTTTTTACTAACATTAGAAGAGAAACTAGCTAGCAAATACCTAATTTAAAACAGACTTCTGGATTCCATGAAAAGACATTTCCTGAATATTTTTTTAAAGACCTACTTCTGAGATAATTAATACTATTGTCAAATGCATGAAACTGAAGATGAGTGAAGATTGCGAAAACATCACGCCTAGTCTTCTCAAGCACATATTTAATTTTATTGCCGTTCCTCTTGCCCACATCATAAATAGTTTATTTTCTCAAGGTACAATGCCCGAGAAAATAAAAAAATGCAAAAGTAATCACGGTATTTTCAAATGTGGAGATGAACATTTGTTCACCAATTATAGACCTATTAGTATCATACCGACCTTTTCTAAAACTTTAGACAATGCTTCACTAGACTAATAGGCTTCCTACACAATTTTGATATTATATATCAACAGCAATATGGATTTCGTAAAGCCATTCCACTTTCCATCCAATATTGCAAATTTTGAAGTATATGGCAGAAGCAGACAATAAACGAAAAGAAAGTACACTAACCGTATTTCTCGGTCTTTCAAAATCATTTGACATTATAAATCTTTAGATTTTGTTGAAAGAAACTTGAGTGATATGGCTTTAGGGGCATAAATAACGATTGGTTCCAAAACTACCTTTCAGACAGAAAACAGTATGTGAGGTACGATGGTCAAAATTCTGACCTTGCTAATATAAGATGCGGTGTTCCCCTGGGCTCAGTTTTAGGACCAGGACCCATTTTGTTTCTATTGTACGCAAATGGCATTAGAGAAGCAACCTCAGTAAATCTTCTGTCCTTTGCCGATGATAACACGGTATACTCATCGGGAGAAAACAAACTGCATTGTCATGAGGGTAATCATAGGCAGATGGACTGCTAATAATGTACCTAACAACACTCAAGAAATAAATAATGTGGGCTCTGATGAAAACGATAAGTCACTTAAGGCCTTAGGAATAAAACTTGATAATTTATCTTTTAAACATCACATTACTCAGTTACGCTCTAAGGTTATCCGCGTAAACTATGCTCTAAATAAGGTAAAAACCATCCTTCCTCTAGAGGCACCGAAAACGCTCTATCGTACCTTGGTTCAAAGTCATCTTGTTTACGGCATTCAGGCATGGGGAAAATCTAGATCTATAAATAGATTTTTTCCGGACGTAAAAACGATCGCTATGGGTAATAGGCAACACAAAATAAAATTCCCACACTGACCCACGTTTTTATAAGTTTAATATTCTCAAGGTGTAAGATCTGTTTAAATTACAGGGCTTACCTTTCGTCGTCGATTGGCACTAAGGGAATATACAGAGGTAGTTATACACATATATGTTTAGCAACTTCTAGTAGTAGTGGTCGTAATAATGGAAGTGGAAGGGGGCGCGGTGGCTCAGTTGGTAGAGGTGCAGGCTGCAAGCCGAGAGGTCCTCGGTTCGAATCCCACCTGCGGCAACCGCGTTGTGTTCTTGGGCAAGACACTTCATCCCCATTGCCCACGCACGGTAACGTTGTGTACTAAGGCGTACTGCACGTCGACGGTGCACCTGTCTTCAACCAATGCTAACCCTGCTTGTGTGGAGTTGGTATGTTGGGCAGCTGACAGTTGCTCGCCGTTGCTCGGTGGTTCTCTGCGGGTACTCCGGCTTCCTCCACCCGTAAAACTGTCACGGTCATGGTTAGCCATTGTGCAGAAATATGTGACCTTAAACACCAATAAATAAATAAATAAATAAATAATGGAAGTGGAAGCCGAATCACAAAACTGATAGTCGTGGAAGACTAGACATAGAAGTCCTTGATTATCTAGGAGTCAAATCAATACAGCAGCCACCCCCCCCCCCCCACCCCCATTCTAATGTCCAATTGTGGAATTCCTTATCTACAAAATTGGCTGAAGAACATTTAGTAATTGCTCTCACTTATCCTCATTACTAATTCATTACACTAGTAAGAAACTGCACATATCACCAAAGGGAGATAACTTATGAACTGAGAATAGACGTGGCTTAGGGTGATGGAGTAATCCACAGTTCCTTCCAGGGCAGGGCTCGGGACAGGGTCGGAGACAGTCAGGGTATTTCTTGAAATATTCTTGTGTGTTAGTGAAATTCCTGCACATTATGTTTTCTTCGCTCCTAACAAAAAATTACAAACTAGTCAGTTTTAGTTGTCTTTGTCTTTTTCTTCATACTTTTATCTTCATGCCTTTTATTGACCAAGTATTACGTTTAGATTGTTTGCTGTCCTGTAAGCAGCGTATATACCTAAGAGTGCCCGCAAATGATCGCGCGACTTTCTCGCATAGGACGCCGGTTGATGAAGGAATAATACCTGCTTAATGCAATGAGGTACCTCTTGAGTCTTGTCAAACATTTATTATTTCTACGAAAGCACACACGGATAACAAAGCGTTCACCTCGTGAAACCGGTGGTCCATGAGCTCAATGTTCGGGATACCTTTTAATGCTGTTTTTTCAAAGGTCAAAAATAATGTCGTGTGAAAGAAACTAACCTCTGTGGTTAACAAGATTCCCTTGCTCATGAAAATGCATGCAAAAAGCCAAGGTGAAAACGTTATGGGAAATTGTATTTTTCCGCACAACCAGTCAAAGTTATAATTAATTTTTTTGCCCCTATATCGCGATAAATTCGGTCTTTTGATTGGTCAGAATACCTTGGACAAATAGCCATGGCAAAGGATGCACCCAACATATAAGGTATATGAGAGCGTGCAACATCCAGGGTATAAGCGCACGTGAAACATCGGGGTATATGGTTTAAACGAAAGCTTTCCGCTTTTGCTCGCCTTGAAATAAATATCGAACCAAAAAACCCGAAATTAGTCACAAATATCATCAGATTTCCGACAATTCAATCATAAAAATAAAATAAGAGCTTTTAATTCGTCCCCCGAGTACCAATGTGTTCTATGTGCCAGTAGGCACATAGAACACATTGGAACTAAGGGGGCGATATGTCTATAAAATTCGGTTTACTCGTTTCCTTAACGACCCAAGGGATGTAACTCTTCCTGTTGTCTTCTGCGATTATGAAAACAAACTAATTATCACGAATTTGGTCCATGTGATTGTGAAGCTGAGAAATGTGCCCACAAGTTTATTTTCACTCTGTTTGTATTGGGTTTCAAACGGGACAAAAACGTTATTTCCGCCAACACGTATGTTTAAAAACCGACATACAGGTATTAAATCTCCACATACCATACATGATGGCAGAGATAACTTATAATGATATCCGATACGTTTGTAAAATAATCATGATGTAAATATGACAGACCAAACGTACCTGGATCATGGATTATAATTAAACACTCTCCAAGTTTGAATTCCCACCCTAACAAAAAAGCGTCTTGTTTGTGAAAAAGCACAAGAACGACAAGCAAACTGTCTGCCAATTCACCTCCTTTAGCTAAAACTCTCCTTGTCCTTTTTGGCTTTATCATAGAAATCGACAGCTTTTGTCTGGCAGGAAAATTCACTTAGCGAGTGACTTGGTGGTAGTCAACTCTCTATGTACTATAATTGCTAATAAATATACAATGTTCCAATAAGAATAAAATCCTCGCCCTCTGAATGGACGAGCGTCGGGGTAATTTATTTTATGTTTATGCAGATGTTACCGTCTGACGTCACCACGCGAAATATTTGAAATGACGTCGCCCGTTTTGTAATTGCTTCATCAACGGAGCGACAAGCAAGCCGCTTCATTTTTCTGGATTTTTCATACGTGCAGCAGTCGGTGTTCCGGATGAAGTGGTGTTTAAATTATAAACCGATTTACGATTTGACCTGGGATGGAATGAGTTTATCTGGTTTATTGATTATTTATCCAATGATGGGGTACACGAGAAAGTTTTTTACTAAATCTGCGATCGTTAAAAGTTGCCTTGAACAAGGCAGCTTTCAACGAGCACAAGTTTAGTAAATAAGTCTCTCGTATTTCACGATGTAGATTTTGGGCTATGAGTAGTGCCTTATTTGAACATATACGCTATGTGATGAATTGACGGTAACGTGGTCTGAAGTTTGCTGCTCGGGGCGTATGTTCAACCTCGACTCTTCAACTCATCACAATAATTTATAACGTTGGCACCACAGTACGAGGTAAGTTGTATAACAGCCAGAGGAAAGCGTCTTTCATACTTATATTTTTTGTTAACAAAACCAACCTGGGAAACCCTTTCTTGGGAAGATTCAGAAGAGTGCTTTCCAAAAAATGTTTCGAAGAGTTGGAATATTCAACATGAACAAAATGTCTGTGGTTATCCTACAAATGATCTACAGTCCATAGCAACGACACTGTTCTCCTCATTACTACAGCAGATCTTCATGACAATGTTTGTTACACCCCAATTCGAACATTTGCCATATCCTCGCAGAATCTCTTGGTTCTTTAGCTAATCTCAACTTATGGCTAACCGATAGTCCCCAAGAAACAGAATCCGAGAACTGCAGATAACACTGTCGTCCGGGTTTTTTCATTGTTGTCTAATGCAGTTTATATGTCGAAACAGCCAAAGAGACGGGGGAAGTGCACGTAAGAGTGAATCTGCTCAGTTCAGGGCAGTCTCATTTTAATATGGGAATTTAAAGACGAGTAAAACTAATGTATTAGGACCAGTATGGCGACCGAGAAACCTGTTGCTACCTATGAATAGTACTGAAGTGGTTGACCGGATAATCGGTTAGAAACCAGTCAGCTACCTATCCGATTAGAAACACCATCAACCGATTATCCGAAATATCGATAGTGATCGTCATTCCACGTTTAAAACGTAGTAAATCTGCCGCTTCTCCTTTGTGATAGATTACACATCGAAGCCGCGTTCGATATTCTGAGAAATAATCGACTTTGGAGTTCAAGACTTCGTTAATGATCGGCAGTTTCCGTGAGTAATGAATAATCGCAGAAACTATTCCGTATTGTGTGTACAAACGAACGTTGTCGAGTACTCGACAACGTTCGTTTGTATACACGTTACGGAATAGTTTGAGCAAATTGCTTTCCAATTCCTATAGTTTTGATCCCATATTCGGTGAGATAATGGCTACGGATAATCGGATATTATCCGGTTATAGCTCTTAGTTAGTCGGTTACGAAAATGAGCCAGCCGTTTCAGCCCTACCTATTAACACTGCTCATCCGAACCCCTTCTACTACCGATGGTTTCCACTATCAATGTCCACCGCTTTTATCCATCATTTATGTACTTTGGCCCACTCATTCCTACATGGCTCTACAAGGACAATGACAGGCCTCGACTGCTGCCACCGCTCTTGTCGTTTAGCAGCTGTTACAGCAAGTCCTATAATTCACTTCGTCCACTTCGTCTCCCAGGACTAAAGTTTTCTACTACGTCCAGTGATGAGACATTTGAATGATCATTGCTGTTGAAATCTAGGTCAAAGGTCAAATGTATTTGAAGGAAAATTTAAAAGACTGAGAATAAGAAGTGGTAAGGGTTTAGATTGGAAATAGTGTATACCCTTTAAATGTCCAATACGCCAGTGCAAAAAATACGATTCATTTGGGCTTAATGAAGAGTGGGATAGGAAAATGCTTAGTTGATAAAATGGGTTCAGTGGGAGAATGCATATGTCACCGGCCAGATCCACATCTAGGCTAATTTAGAATTAGTGTAGGCCAGATCCAAATTGGGATTTGGACTGGGCCAGATCCTAATTGGAATTTGGACTAGTCCAATTTAGAACTGGACTGGGCCAGATCCCTAAAGGATTTAGTTTAGACCAGATCTAAAACATCGTGTGGCTACTTTAACCCTTTGAGACTTTAATTATCCTGTCGTTCAAACGTCACTGGGAATTCAGTTTCTTCAACGTTTTACAAAATGCGACGTCAAACTTCGTTAACCCTTTACCTAACATGAAAAGCAGACGACACTTGCAAAAAAAATTCTTGAATAACTAATTTTTTTCATTTTTTGTCTCAAAAACATAGGTTATGACCCCTCGTTGGAACGAGCTCGACGAGCTCGTTCCAACGAGGGGTCATAACCTATGTTTTTGAGACAAAAAATGAAAAAATAATGAAAATTAATTGGCGATTTTTGAGAATAGCGCTGGCCGGTTTTGGCCGTTACGTTGGGTAAAGGGTTAAGTATTAATAACAAGATATTTTTCACATTAGTGATTAATTGGTTGAGGGCTAGATTATTCATTTGTTTTATTACAAATTATTGGAGAGTGCCCGTGAGCACTCTCCAATAATTTGTAATAAATCATGTCTTGAATAACAAATTCAGGACATGATTTATTACAAATTATTGGAGAGTGCTCACGAGCACTCTCCAATAATTTGTAAGAAAACAAATATATATAAACAAAATATTATTTGTGTTTTACTGAATGTGAAATATAAGCAAGGAAAGTGTTGGCTTTTGCACTGGTATCCTCATATTTTGACATCCCTGATAGTGGCTTCTAGCACTCACCCAGTTAAGACGTCGTGACAACAGAATTATAGTAGTATTTTAAGCTGCGATAACATTTGGCTCCGTGGTTGTCACTGAGTAATATTCGGAATTGGGGGCTAAAACTTTACAAAAATCGAAAAATAATAACAAAACAAGTGACCACCAAGTAGCAACGCGCTGTTTGATTTCGAACGTCATGAGGCGTACAAAGGTATCAAAGGGTTTATACATGGAACAATAAAACATTAATTACGTTGGGATAAAATGCACAATACTGTATAATAATAAAATAAGTAGAATACATTTCTGTGACAGGTCATTTATTAATTTATTAACAAAATAAAAATCCAACAGAATCATTTGATCACTGACAAAATTGATATTCTCATGATTATTTTAACTTATCTATAAATAGAATACATTTCTATGAAAGGTCATTTATTAATTCATTAACAAAGTAAA
Organism: Pictodentalium vernedei; assembly: GCA_031216915.1. Lineage (NCBI taxonomy): Eukaryota > Metazoa > Mollusca > Scaphopoda > Dentaliida > Dentaliidae > Pictodentalium > Pictodentalium vernedei. The sequence continues at coordinate 117,513,255 of CM062294.1, read as the reverse complement.
AAAATCCAACAAAACCATTTGGTCACTTACAAAATTGATATTCTCATGATTATTGTAGCGTATCTATAAATAGAAGACATTCCTATGACAGGTTATTTATTAATCCATTAACAAGATTAAAAATCCAACACAACCATTTGATCACTTACACATTACATATATGAAGAACAGTGTTACGTTTTCACACTTCTTTTGAAGTCACACTTAAATTCAAAAGACAAAAAAATGATTTGTCAAACTGTTCAAAATGTGACTAGAGCAAACCTCAATTGGATATATGATTTAGATTTGGTCTAGACCAAATCCCAATTGCGATCTGCCCCAGTCCAGTTCTGAATTAGACAAGTCCAAACATCAATTCAATATATGATTTAGGTCTGGCCTTGACCAAGTCTCAGTTAGGATCAGGTCTTGTCCAATTCTTAATTGGACTAGTTCAAATCCTAATTAAGACCTGCCCTAGTCCAAATTCCAATTTGGATCTGGCAAAGACCAATTCTGAATTGACTTGGATTTGGATCAGGCCTGTGACGCATATAAGCTCACTTGGTAAATTGGGAGGGAAGCAACAAGAGCAATCATTAAACAATACGTTTCTGAAAGATGAGAGGAAACACGGTTGAAACATGACAAAGCAATTAGTTGGGCACAGTGCAAAGAATGCATTCTGTTCTGAGAAGCGGCCAATCTATATGTTGTAATTAGTATACCTCTCACTCCCCTTGGCATCGCTATTTCCCTGTTCCAAAACTTAATCTGTTGCTGTTCAACAAACTGTTGTTGTGAAGGCTTGATCAGAACCGCACATTGAAAAGCGGCTTTAGGTCAAACTCTGTCTCTAGGAGGCACCGTCTGTTCATGAGCAAGAGTTTTTCTCCCTCCACTGCATGTGTAACATACGTGTGTCCCAGGTGAAATAGCAGGGAGAGACAGATGTATCCCACCCCACCCACGTGGCGTTATACATTTATAACGTTATTATGACGTTACGCATATCATATCAGTTTCGTGGTGCCAACTAATTCATATTGACGTCATCAGAATACAGTGTGATCAAAGTTCGATGCTCTAAAACTCTTCAACCCTCAAGCTGCCACCGTTCCTAATCGATTTCGCGGTATATACCTTTGGCAAGCCTCGGGTCTGGCTCAAATATCTTACCCCTCGGGTGAGATTTCCCCATACCACCTTCAGACTCATCGGGGATTATAATAATCCCAGTGGCATTGTCTTAGTGCAAAACATGGAATGTACAGTACAATCGTAGTGGACTTGTCGTAATCCACGTATGAGCAGTGATGTCCACGCATGTGTTTACCAGGTAATAAAAATTATCATCACAAAGTTTTAATTAATGAAGCACCGGGTTCTACTCGGTGCTTCATTAATTAAACTTTTGATGATTATTCCTACAATTAGCGTTTGGAATCTAATAATATTGGGTCCGAGGAAATATTGCCCACCCGTGTAAAGTGAACAGTCCACGGCGGCTGAACTGTGGGAATATAGAATCCCGAATGGCAGTTGTGGATTTCAAATAATAAATAATCTGCAACATGTCATTACATAACACTCTCAGCCAACCTTTTTCTACAGGCACCAACTCAAACGGGCACGGAGTCTTCATTTTCCAATTGATGTGTCTTCAAAGTACCCTGGTTTCTTATGAGAACCTTGGCGAAACATTTGGCGTGTTGATGGTGATTTTTATCATGATTGCACTGTGTTTTGCTAATTTACCCAATCATCCCAGTGAAACATGCAAATAAAATACTTAATCTGGCATACACGAAGTGCACTGCTTCTATGGACAAAAAGGGAAGCACCCGATTTCAGACCCTACATTGCCCTGCCCATTCTCGTTCCCAATGCTAACTACAGTAGTGTCATTACAAATGGGGTCACGATCAGGTGGAAATTCCCCATCCCGGCTATTGCTCATAAAACTAGAATCTCACCAACATAAAATAAAACATTGCATCATCAATGCCATTATCCTTTGTTCTTTTCCTGATTTAGTCTTGAGTTTATAATATTTTACCTATGAATTATTTGTCCACCGGTGTAAATGTGTCACGACGATATCGTAATCACATCGCGATCCGATCGAGAAAGATATCATCTTCGCGATAACAGCGCTGCAATTAACCTTTGCTAATATTGCATTATAATCTCACATTTTTCCTTGATCTCACATTATCCAAATGTTTCGCAAATGTTTGAAAGGAGTCTTAGTGAACTATTCTTGTTTTAAAAAGCACTCCTTATCACCTCACACCACCCGTACCCTATTGCACCCCCATGTTCATGAACCTAACATGTAGCATTAAAGTAAATGTGGGTTTTTGTGTGTAATCCTTCTTAACCCTTTACCCAACGTAACGGCCAAAACCGGCCAGCGCTATTCTCAAAAATCGCCAATCAATTTTCAAAATATTTTCATTTTTTGTCTCAAAAACATAGGTTATGACCCCTCGTTGGAACGAGCTCGTCGAGCTCGTTCCAACGAGGGGTCATAACCTATGTTTTTGAGACAAAAAATGAAAAAAGTTAGTTATTGAAGAATTTTTTTTGCAAGTGTCGTCTGCTTTTCATGTTAGGTGAAGGGATAAACAATACAATTAGAAACCTTGTTATCGAAATAGGAAACAATGTCAAACATTGTTTACGCGTACCATTTTCAAGTCTGAACGATGTTGTTTCTCAAACACTATATCTACACATGTCTACTTTCGGAAAATATACACCTGGAACTTAATTAAGCATCCCCTGAAATGTTTCATGACAGTGAAAATGCTGTTACTGATTATGATATTTTAATGATTGCTATGTCTTGCAGTACATTTCACCTTGTAAAACATGATTTTTTTCGTTGACAGCGTACCCCAAACACATCACCTCGTCCACGTGAAGCATGCTTTCCACGAATGTCACAAAAAACACTATCATCCACATGCAATATCTGAGTATAAAATTTGTCACCTCTTTTATCAATAAATGTCAGACTGTGAGAGGCACTAAGATGGCAAATCGTTGACGTGCATGCAACAAGCATGTCATTCAAAGCTATTGGAAGACAACTTGGCTATAGTCATTCTGTCATCACCAGACTTGTCCGAAAACGTCAATAAACCAACGATGATAAGGATCGACCAAGACCTGGACAACTCCAAATACCTCTCCTCAGGAAGATCCGAGTCTGGAAGGACTTGCTAGGCGTGAACCCTTTGCTTCAAGAGGGGTGTTAAAACGCCATTGGCACCCGAGTAGGCGTTTGTGCCCCAGAACTGTACGAAACCGCCTCAAAGCACTGGTGTGAGATCCAGAAGGATAATCAAGCATCCAGCTATGTCCGATCAGCATCAAAGACGACGTTTGGAGTGGTGCATGGCACGACAACATTGGAATCGCTGGTCGTGAAGGAGTGTTCATTGGTCAGACGAGAGTAGTTTCCTGCTTCACGTCACAGATGCTCACATGAGAGTGTTGAGGCATAGAAATACTGCTTACCTACGCAGGAACATCAGACCTTCTGTTCCTTATGGCGGAGGATCAGTAATGATCTGTGGATGCCTCTCTCATGATTGTAAACTTGATAAGTGACTGTATGTGGGAATCTCAGTGGCCATCAGGACATCAGGAACATCCTCAATCCGGTTGTCGTGCCTCATTTGGTAACTACCCGTTGGCTAATCTCCCTGTATCCATGGACGACAATGCAAGGTCACATCGTTCCCATGCTGTGAGAGCATTCCTTCAGAACTACGCTATTACAACACTACCTTGGTCTGTAATGAGCCCCGATTTGAATCCCTTAGAACACATCGTCGTGTGCAAGCAACGGATCCGCCTGTACATAATTTGGCCGATTTGGAAGCTAGCTGCATTGCATGAGGAGTGGCAGCAGTTGCCTCTGGACCGTATAAGTATGCTCACTGGTAGAATTAGGAGGAGGGCCAGGCTATCATCCAGCACGTGGTGGATACACACGCCACTGACCTCAGGCACCTCTATTGTGTTCAGGAGATCACAAGTTAATTTTTTTTTTATCAGTAATTACGGACATTGTTTCATCATGGGCCGTTCCAGCACCATACTTATCGAGAGAACATTTTTCCATCAAAAACATTAGTGACAGATATTATGTAATTAGCGCCATTAAAATACCGCATATTTTCATCATTATGTTGCCTTTCATTTGTCAATTGACCTTTCTTTCCGCAAACAATCAGTGTTGACCATCTGAAAGATAGCAAGAAAGTAATGAAAGTTTCTATTAACACCGCCGCGAAAAAACAGGGAGTGCTTAATTAAGTTCCAGGTGTATAAGCGAATCAAAATTTCATAACTAGTTGTACTATTTATAGTGGATATGCATACTGGGACCTGAATTTCGGGCTTTTGAAAGTTACATGTAGAACAGATAGGTACTAGGGCCGGTAATCAGATTTAAACCACGAGTACAATAAGGGTTTTAACCCAGAGGCTTTGCCGAGTGGTTAAAACCCTCATTCTATGAGTTTAATAATCGACTCTCTTACTTTTTCACTTAATAAATAATCGACTTCGTCGCTTAAAATGGGAAAAAAACAATACTTTTTTCGTAATTTTCGATTAGCAGACGAGCGAACACATGGGTTTGTCTTGTTTACATATGCACCGGTGGGCAGTACTTCCACCTGCACGTGAATGCCTGATTGACAGCTAGACACATCGTCAAAGTTGATTGAATTTACCTTCCCCTTTCAGTCAAATTATTATTAATAATTCTTAATTTTATTTTAACTATTTAGTTGTATGTATTTTAAACTTAATACGTCATTGCACGCAGTAGATAGTACCGCAAAACGTTGTAAGTTTGAATGAAACATCGCGTTGTTTGAATGTTTCGAAGTCGGAAAATTGGTCATGTCAAACGTCAAGTTGGATGTAGTTCCTACTATAGTTGTAAATTTTTGTAATGGAATTCCCACTGAAAACATTTAAAAACGACTTAAAATTATTATTATTATTCTTAGGGTTTAACGACACATTAACAGCCAGGGTCATATCATGTCGGTGACAGTTTTACGGGTGGACGAAGCCGGAGTACCCGGAGAGAACCACCCAGCAACGACGAGCAGCTGTTAGCTCTCCAACATCGTAACTCTGAACTCTGCACCGCGGCACAGGCACGGTTATAGTCGGTGAAGACATGCGCACCGTCGACGTGCAGTACGCCTTTGTACACAGCGTCATCGTGTCCCCATGTAGGCAATCGGGGTTAAGTGCCTTGCCCAAGGACACAACGCGGGAGCGCTAATCAGTCGCCGAAATGGTCACCCATCCAACTACTAACCGCGCTCGACGTTGCTTAACTTCGGTGATTTGACGAGAACCGGTTACCGTGACGCCACCGCGTCCCCAAACGACTTAAAAGCTAAAAATTATAATACAGACTTTTCACAGGTAGTAACATAGCTGAGCATGGCATAAAAGCCGATCAAAATGCCAGCATTAATTCAGTCTTCTCGCATTTCTTTTTCTCGGGTGGTTTCTTCAGTGTTGTGGAGATGGGGGGGGGGGGGGGGGGGCAGGCAGAGAACATCGACCTCATCGTGATTTGGGGCTGATAATATAAAACTTTAACAATTACATTTTCTAGATTCTCGCATTTCTTTTTTTCGGGTGGTTTCCCCGGTGTTGTGGGGAGGAAAGCAGACAGAGGATATCGATCTGATCGCGATCTGGGGCCAATACTATAAAACTTTTATAACGGTATTTTCTAGAATTGTATTTTCTAGTTATGAATTTAAATATCGATCTGATCGCGATCTGGAGCCAATACTATAAAACTTTTATAACGGTATTTTGTAGAATTGTATTTTCTAGTTATGAATTTAAATCGGTTAAAATGAACCAGGTAGAAAATACAATTCTAAAAAATACAATTGTAAAGGTTTTATGGTATTGTCCCCAGGTCGAAACTATCGGTCTGATTTTGTGATCACAATACTGTACTCCAAGACGTAACATTTGCAATATCGACATTTTTATTTCAGGCGATAACAAGAATGTCTAAAACAATACTACTTTGGACTGATTCCAACTAGTGTTAGCAGCCACCGCCGCCCCCGCCACCCCCACCTCCGCCACCCCCGCCACCCCCGCCTCCTCCTCCTCCTCCTCCACCACCACCACCGCCACCACAACCTCCGTGAAAACCTCCACCACTCCAACCATCAGTTCCACAATCGTCACAGCACTTTGTGCATCTATAGCAAAATACTGCTAATAGAGTAACCACAACCACACCACCATTTACGCCTAACACTATAGCAAGAGTAGTGTAGGTGGTTTCCTTCTCAGGCTGTTTGCATTGGGATGATATACCATCAATTGTGTCTCTTGACATATTCCTGGAAAGAGAAGGAAAATTCGCGAAATCATAATACGACGAATATGTTTGATATTATCATCTTAGGTTTGTCAATACTTCTGGTTGGAGTGCTAAAGAAATTTCCGTTAACTCACGTGCTCTCCTAGCATCTACTAATCTGGAAAATCTTCGTACAATAATCAGTGTAAAAGGTTTATGCATTCATACGGGTGGGAGTGGGGATAAACGTGTTTATGTACGTTACGCGTCCGGATCTCAACCCTCAACAGCGTTCTGGTAAACAAACTTTATGATTAGAGAATAGCAAAGCAGTGGGCTGGTATTATAACCCTTTACCTAACAAGAAAGGCAGACTCACTTCACAAAAACATTCTTGAATATCTAATTGTTTTCATGTTTTTGTCTAAAAAAACATAGGTTATGACCCTTCGTTGGAACGAGAGGTCATAACCTATGTTCCATGGCCACGTCCCATGGGACCTATGTTTTTGAGAAAACAATGAAAAAATAAAAAACAATTTTTTGAATAACAAAGAATGTGTGTTGCCATTTTTAGTCTATAATTGATAGTGCGGCCATTTCTAGTCTATAATTGGTAGTGCAGTGGAAGACTGAATACGTCAATCTTTACCCCCTAATAAATGTGAAACATTCTCCACTGGCAGTGTTTGGAATTTACAGGTATTACTTGCTTTAGTTTGCATAATGTTGAACTGAGTTTACACTCTGGTACCCAATGTAAACCCTGCTTTTGAGTGAGACCCCGAAAGTGACGTCGTGTCACGTGACCCAGTGACGCCATGTTCTGTTGCCCTGGTAACCTGCGAGAGTGGTCATCTTGTGACGTCATCCCCATAATGATATGTGGTGTTAGTGCGTATGTGCATCGTGTGTTGTTTGGGTGATACGTGTTTCCGTCGTCCATTTTGTATACTGGAGGCCGTCATCTTGGTTTCTATGGTAGCACGTGGTTTCTATGTTACCCAAAGGCCTACAACAAGACAGGGGTATATTTGGAGGGTGTGTTCGATTGAATAGGAGTAAATCTAATTACCACAAACAGCCCGACAAGTTGTACTATTTCGAATTCTTTCAGAATTCTCTGCTTCTATCTATCTATGTAATAGTTTTCGCCTACCTGACCATGTTCCTTTGTTCTGGGGTATACTCCAATAGAGGAGAAGAGCCTATCAGCCCGAACAGCTTTGCTTATTATTACTATATTTAGCTGTTCTGTGTTGTTCTTGTTAGTTCTGACCATATTCCGAGTACTCTTGTTGTTTTATTTGTCTAGATCACCCAATCAGTTCACTTTCCTGACGCTAACTAACCAATCAGATTGCTTCACCCCGTTATCTCTATGTAGAGTTATCTCCCCTTATTACAACGAAGTCCTATCCGATTCTGATCACCTCTATATCCAATGGCACGTCCCATGGAATCCCCTTTTGTGAAACGTCTCTGGTTATGGAATCCCTTTTAGTCGTATGAAGCCATGAGGGCTATGAGAATATCCCTTAATGAGGCACAATTTACTATCCCTCACAGCGTCATTTCTTTTGAGGGCATGAGGGTCATGACAAAATCACTCAATGAGATCTAATTTATGAACCCTGTTAGCCTCATTTCAGTATTTAATAGACATATCCCATGGAATCCCTTTTTGTGAAACGTCTCTGGTTATTGAATCCTTTTTTAGTCGAATGAGGCCCTGAGGGCTATGTGAAAAGCCTCATTTCTTTTGAGGGCATGAGGGCCATGAAACCCTCCCCACATAAGACTTCCTGTCATACCTTACACCAGAACACCCGAATTCTCTGCTTCGAATATTTTTAATATCAATGCTATCATTGATAATTTACCGGCGATATATGAGTACCAATTCCGAACTTCATACCTGAACCGATAGATCCGGTACAATTGTACGGAAACGCTTAAACATTACTGTCATGTGATTGTCCATCACAAGCACTGGTCATTGCGACCATCATTGCACTAGTAATCTGGAATAAATTTGTGTAATTTGTTAGAAAAAATTCTCATATTTGTCGCCATTTTGTCCCCCATGTTGTATTTAGGCAGTCTGATTTTTTTCTCAAAAAATATAAAGATGTATCAGTTGGATCTCCCAGCACCTCCCATACTCTTTTTGGTGTATGGGAGATGCTGGGTAATTTGTTTCAATTAGCACTCCACGTTGGTTAAAATTCTCCTCCTTGTACAAATGGCCGCCATTTTGACTGCCATTTTTAATAACCGAAATATCATAAATTCATCAAGGCTGAGAAAAGGCCAGCCGATTGATTCTTCAAATGGGTGCTGTCGACAATCATAATTCGCTGAGAAAAAAACCTTAAACGCTAAAACACGCAACGGTACATTTAGATGCCATACTGTTACGTGACATTAGACAATTATAATGTATTTACACAAAATAATTCACCGGGCATGCCGTACGCCGGTGTTCAGTTGGTGACACAATATCCCAGGGCTCTGAGGCAGACAAACTTAAGTATGTCTTCGAATGTCATTATCACATGTTGTCTTTCGTAGGTAACATCCGAATTTTTCTACAGGCACCAACTCAAACGGGCACGGAGTCTTCATTTTCCAATTGATGTGTCTTCAAAGTACCCTGGTTTCTTATGAGAACCTTGGCGAAACATTTGGCGTGTTGATGGTGATTTTTATCATGATTGCACTGTGTTTTGCTAATTTACCCAATCATCCCAGTGAAACATGCAAATAAAATACTTAATCTGGCATACACGAAGTGCACTGCTTCTATGGACAAAAAGGGAAGCACCCGATTTCAGACCCTACATTGCCCTGCCCATTCTCGTTCCCAATGCTAACTACAGTAGTGTCATTACAAATGGGGTCACGATCAGGTGGAAATTCCCCATCCCGGCTAATGCTCATAAAACTAGAATCTCACCAACATAAAATAAAACATTGCATCATCAATGCCATTATCCTTTGTTCTTTTCCTGATTTAGTCTTGAGTTTATAATATTTTACCTATGAATTATTTGTCCACCGGTGTAAATGTGTCACGACGATATCGTAATCACATCGCGATCCGATCGAGAAAGATATCATCTTCGCGATAACAGCGCTGCAATTAACCTTTGCTAATATTGCATTATAATCTCACATTTTTCCTTGATCTCACAAGACATTATCCAAATGTTTCGCAAATGTTTGAAAGGAGTCTTAGTGAACTATTCTTGTTTTAAAAAGCACTCCTTATCACCTCACACCACCCATACCCTATTACACCCTCATGTTCACGAACCTAACATGTAGCATTAAAGTAAATGTGGGTTTTTGTGTGTAATCCTTCTTAACCCTTTACCCAACGTAACGGACAAACCGGCCAGCGCTATTCTCAAAAATCGCCAATTAATTTTCAAAATATTTTCATTTTTTGTCTCAAAAACATAGGTTATGACCCCTCGTTGGAACGAGCTCGTCGAGCTCGTTCCAACGATGGGTCATAACCTATGGTTTTGAGACAAAAAATGAAAAAAGTTAGTTATTCAAGAATTTTTTTTGCAAGTGTCGTCTGCTTTTCATGTTAGGTAAAGGGTTAAACAATACAATTAGAAACCTTGTTATCGAAATAGGAAACAATGTCAAACATTGTTTACGCGTACCATTTTTAAGTCTGAATGATGTTGTTTCTCAAACACTATATCTACTCATGTCTACTTTAGGAAAATATGCACCTGGAACTTAATTAAGCATCCCCTGAAATGTTTCATGACAGTGAAAATGCTGTTACTGATTATGATATTTTAATGATTGCTATGTCTTGCAGTACATTTCACCTTGTAAAACATGATTTTTTTCGTTGACAGCGTACCCCAAACACATCACCTCGTCCACGTGAAGCATGCTTTCCACGAATGTCACAAAAAACACTATCATCCACATGCAATATCTGAGTATAAAATTTGTCACCTCTTTTATCAATAAATGTCAGACTGTGAGAGGCACTAAGATGGCAAATCGTTGACGTGCATGCAACAAGCATGTCATTCAAAGCTATTGGAAGACAACTTGGCTATAGTCATTCTGTCAACACCAGACTTGTCCGGAAACGCCAATAAACCAACGATGATAAGGACCGACCAAGACCTGGACAACCCCAAAATACCTCTCCTCAGGAAGATCCGAGTCTGGCAGGACTTGCTAGGCGTGAACCCTTTGCATCAAGAGGGGTGTTGAAACGCCATTGGCCCCCGTTTAGGCGTTTGTTCCACAGAACTGTACGAAACCGTCTCAAAGCACTGGGTGTGAGATCCAGAAGGATAATCAAGCGTCCAGCTATGTCCGATCAGCATCAAAGACGACGTTTGGAGTAGTGTATGGCACGATAACATTGGAATCGCTGGTCGTGGAGGAGTGTTCGTTGGTCAGACGAGAGTAGTTTCCTGCTTCACGTCACAGATGCTCACATGAGAGTGTTTAGGCATAGAAATACTGCTTACGTGCCAGGAACATCAGACCTTCTGGTCCTTATGGCGGAAGATCAGTAATGATCTGTGGATGCCTCTCTCATGATTGTAAACTTGATATGGTGATTGTATGTGGGAATCTCAGTGGCCATCAGGACATCAGGAACATCCTCAATCCGGTTGTCGTGCCTCATTTGGCAACCACCCGTTGGCTACTCTCCCTGTATCCATGGACGAGAATGCAAGACCATATCGTTCCCATGCTGTGAGAGCATTCCTTCAGAACTACGCTATTACAACACTACCTTGGTCTGCAATAATCCCCGATTTGAATCACTTAGAACACATCGTCGTGTGCAGTGGCAGCAGTTGCCTCTGGACCGTATAAGTATGCTCACTGGTAGAATTAGGAAAAGGGTTCAGGCTATCACCCAGGCACGTGGTGTATACACACGCTACTGACGTCAGGCACCACTATTGTGTTCAGGAGACCACAAGTTTTTTTTTTATCAGTAATTACGGACATTGTTTCATCATGGGCCCTTCCAGCACCATACTTATCGAGAGAACATTTTCCATCAAAAACATTAGTGATAGATATCGTGTAATTAGCGCCATTAAAATACCGCATACTTTCATCATTATGTCGCCTTTCATTTGTCAATTGACCATTCTTTCCGCAAACAATCAGAGTTGACCATCTGAAAGATACCTTGAAAGTAATGAAAGTTTCTATTAACACCACCGCGAAAAAACAAGGAGTTCTTAATTAAGTTCCAGGTGTATAAGCGAATCAAAATTTCATAACTAGTTGTACTATTTATAGTGGATATGCATACTGGGTCCTGAAGTTCGGGCTTTTGAAAGTTACATATAGAACAAATAGGTACTAGGGCCGGTAATCAGATTTTAACCACGAGTAGGATAAGGGTTTTAACCCAGAGGCTTTGCCGAGTTGTTAAAACCCTCATTCTACGAGTTTAATAATCGACTTTCTCACTTTTTCACTTAATAAATAATCGACTTTGTCACATAAAATGGAAAAAACAATACTTTTTCGTAATTTTCGATTAGCAGACGAGCGAACACATGGGTTTCTTTTGTTTACATATGAACCGGTGGGCAGTACTTCCGACTGCACATGAATGCATGATTGACAGCTAGACACATCGTCAAAGTTGATTGAATTTACCTTCCCCTTTCAGTCAAATTATTATTAATAATTCTTAATTTTATTTTAAATATTTAGTTGTATGTATTTTAAACTTAATACGTCATTGCACGTACTAGATAGTACCACAAAACGTCGAATGTTTGAATGAAACATCGCGTTGTTTGAATGTTTTTAAGTCGGAAAATTGGTCATGTCAAACGTGAAGTTGGATGTAGTTCCTACCATAGATGTAAATTTTTGTAATGGAATTCCCATTGAAAACGTTTAAAAAACGACTTAAAATTATTATTATTATTGTTAGAGTTTAACGACACATTAACAGCCAGGGTCATATCATGTCGGTGACAGTTTTTCGGGTGGAGGAAGCTAGAGTACCCGGAGAGAACCACCGAGCAACGACGAGCAGCTGTCAGCTCTCCAACATCGTAACTCTGAACTCTGCACCGCGGCGCAGGCAGGGTTATAGTGGTTGAAGACATGCGCACCGTCGGCGAGCAGTACGCCTTAGTACACAGTGTCATCGTGTCCCCATGTAGGCAATCGGGGTTAAGTGCCTTGCCCAAGGACACAACGAGGGAGCGCTAATCAGTCACTGAAATGGTCACCCATCCAACTGCTAACCGCGCTCGACGTTGCTTAACTTCGGTGATCTGACGAGAAACGGTTACCGTGAAGCCACCGCGCCCCCAAACGACTTAAAAGCTAAAAATTATAATACGGACTTTTCACAGGTAGTAACATAGGTGAGCATGGCATAAAAGACGATCAAAATGCCAGCATTAATTCAGTCTTCTCGCATTTCTTTTTCTCAGGTGGTTTCTCCAGTGTTGTGGAGAGTGGTGGGGGAGGGGGGGGGGGGGGGCAGGCAGAGAATATCGACCTCATCGTGATTTGGGGCTGGTAATATAAAACTTTAACAATTATATTTTCTAGATTCTCGCATTTCTTTTTCTCGGGTGGTTTCTCCGGTCTTGTGGGGAGGAAAGCAGACAGAGGATATCGATCTGATCGCGATCTGGGGCCAATACTATAAAACTTTTATAACGGTATTTTCTAGAATTGTATTTTCTAGTTATGAATTTAAATCGGTTAAAATGAACCAGTTGGCAAATTGCCATATCTTTTAAAATGCAAATGATTCATTTAACCCTTTACCTAACATAAAAAGCAGACGACACTTGCAAAAATAATTCTTGAATAACTAATTTTTTTTCATTTTTTGTCTCAAAAACATAGGTTATGACCCCTCGTTGGAACGAGCTCGACGAGCTCGTTCCAACGAGGGGTCATAACCTATGTTTTTGAGACAAAAAATGAAAAAAATAGTGAAAATTAATTGGCGATTTTTGAGAATAGCGCTGAACGGTTTTGACGGTACGTTAGGTAAAGGGTTAATAAATTATATTAATAGGTAGAAAATGCAATTCTAAAAAATAAAATTGTAAAGGTTTTATGGTATTGTCTCCAGGTCGAAACTATCTGTCTGATTTTGTGATCATAATACTGTACTCCAAGACATAACATTTGCAATATCGACATTTTTATTTCAGGCGATAACAAGAATGTCTAAAACAATACTTCTTTGGACTGATTCCAACTAGTGTTAGCAGCCACCGCCGCCGCCGCCGCCGCCACCCCCACCTCCGCCACCGCCGCCTCCTCCACCACCGCCCCCTCCTCCACCACCACCACCACCGCCACCATAACCTCCATGAAAACCTCCACCACTCCAACCATCACTTTCACAATCGCCACAGCACTTATTCCATCTACAGCAACATACTGCTAACAGAATAGCTACAACCACACCACCAGTTACGCCTAACACTATAGCAACAGTAGTGTAGGTGATTTCCTTCTCAGGCTGTTTGCATTGGGATGATATACCATCAATTGTGTCTCTTGACATATTCCTGGAACGAGAAGGAAAATTCGCTAGATCATGATACGAGGAATATGTTTGATATTATCATCTAAGGTTTGCCAATACTTCTGGTTGGAGTGTTAAAGAAATTTCCGTTAACTCACATGCTCTTCTAGCATCTACTAATCTGGAAAATCTTAGAACAATAATCAGTGTAAAAGGTTTATGCATTCATACGGGTGGGAGTGGGCATAAACGTGTTTATGTACGTTACGCGTCCGGATCTCAACCCTCAACAGCTTTCTGGTAAACAAAATTTATGATTAGAGAATAGCAAAACAGTGGGCTGGTATGTTAACCCTTTACCTAACAAGAAAGGCAGACTCACTTCACAAAAACATTCTTGAATATCTAATTGTTTTCATGTTTTTGTCTAAAAAACATAGGTTATGACCCTTCGTTGGAACGAGGGGTCATAACCTATGTTCCATGGCTACGTCCCATGGAACCTATGTTTTTGAGAAAACAATGAAAAAATAAAAAACAATTTTTTGAATAACAAAGAATGTGTGTTGCCATGTTTAGTCTATAATTGATAGTGCGGCCATTTCTAGTCTAGAATTGGTAGTGCAGTGGAAGACTGAATACGTCAATCTTTGCCCCCTAATAAATGTGAAACATTCTCTACTCGCAGTGTTTGGAATTTACAGGTATTACTTGTAGTTTGCATAATGTTGAACTGAGTTTACACTCTGGTACCCAATGTAAACCCTGCTTGTGTGTGAGACCCCGAAAGTGACGTAGTGTCACGTGACCCAGTGACGCCATGTTCTGTTGTCATGGTAACCTGCGAGAGCGGTCATCTTGTGACGTCATCCCCATAATGATATGTGGTGTTAGTGCGCATGTGCATCGCGTGTTGTTAGGGTGATACGTGTTTCCGTCGTCCATTTTGTATACTGGAGGCCGTCATCTTGGTTTGTATGGTAGCACGTGGTTTCTATGTTACCGAAAGGCCTACAACAAGACAGGGGTATATTTGGAGGGTGTGTTCGATTGAATAGGAGTAAATCTAATTACCACAAACAACCCGACAAGTTGTACTATTTCGAATTTTTTCAGAATTCTCTGCTTCTATCTATGTAATAGTTTTCGCCTACCTGACCATGTTCCTTTGTTATGGAGTATACTCCAATAGAGGAGAAGAGCTTATCAGCTCGAACAGCTTTGCTTATTATTACTACATTTAGCTGTCCTGTGTTGTTCTTGTTAGTTCTGACCCTATTCCGAGTACTCTTGTTGTTTTATTTGTCTAGATCACCCAATCAGTTCACTTTCCTGACGCTAACTAACCAATCAGATTGCTTCACCCCCGTTATCTCTATGTAGAGTTATCTCCCCTTATTACAACGAAGTCCTGTCCTATTCTCATCACCTCTATATCCAATGGCACGTCTCATGGAATCTCCTTTTGTGAAACGTCTCTGGTTATGGGATCCCTTTTTAGTCGTATGAAGCCATGAGGGCTATGAGAATATCCCTTAATGAGGCATAATTTACTATCCCTCACAGCGTCATTTCTTTTGAGGGCATGAGGGTCATGAAAAAATCACTCAATGAGATCTAATTTATGAACCCTCTTAGCCTCATTTTAGTATTTAATAGACATATCCCATGGAATCCCTTTTTGTGAAACGTCTCTGGTTATGGAATCCTTTTTTAGTCGTATGAGGCCATGAGGGCTATGTGAAAAGCCCTCAATGTGGCCTCATTTACTATCCCTCATAGCCTTATTTCTTTTGAGGGCATGAGGGCCATGAAACCCTCCCCACATAATGCTTCCTGTAATACCATACACCAGAACACCAGAATTCTCTGCTTCGAATAGTTTTTTAATATCAATGCTATCATTGATAATTTACCGGCGATATATGAGTACCAATTCCGAACTTCATACCTGAACCGATAGATCCGGTACAATTGTACGGAAACGCTTAAACATTACTGTCATGTGATTGTCCATCACAAACACTGGTCACTGCGACCATCATTGCACTAGTACTCTGGAATAAATTTGTGTAATTTGTTAGTAAAAAATTCTCATATTTGTCGCCATTTTGTCCGCCATGTTGTATTTAGGCAGTCTGATTTTTTTTCACAAAAAATAAAAAGATGTATCAGTTGGATCTCCCAGCACCTCCCATACTCTTTTTGGTGTATGGGAGATGCTGGGTAATTTGTTTCAATTAGCACTCCACGTTGGTTAAAATTCTCCTCCTTGTACAAATGGCCGCCATTTTGACTGCCATTTTTAATAACCGAAATATCATAAATTCATCAAGGCTGAGAAAAGGCCAGCCGATTGATTCTTCAAATGGGTGCTGTCGACAATCATAATTCGCTGAGAAAAAAACCTTAAACGCTAAAACACGCAACGGTACCTTTAGATGCCATACTGTTACGTGACATTAGACAATTATAATGTATTTACACAAAATAATTCACCGGGCATGCCGTACACCGGTGTTCAGTCGGTGACACAATATCCCAGGGGTCTGAGGCAGACAAACTTAAGTATGTCTTCGAATGTCATTATCACATGTTGTCTTTCGTAGCTAACATCCGAATTCAAACAGACCAGGCTGACATTTATCACCGCCATTCACTTGTCTAAGGATTTGGAATTATTTCAATCTTGGAACTCATTGTATGTAGATCAGACACTATCAACAAGGTGTTCGTAATTAATTGAGGGAAAAAATGCAATCTCGGTTTAATTTTATCGATACAGCTTGAGTTCTCTCAATAATTATTTAACGTACGGCACACAGTTAAAACTAGAAGTCATGCCACGAACTGTGCGCTTATCTAGGCTTAATTGCGCGTGGGAATTGTGCGCAATTGCCATATCGAATGACATCCAAAGCACGGCAGATTCTCATGGTTACTCATAGCAAACACAGGCAATATTTCTGCCAATGGACCTCCGGGTTACCCGGAGGTCCATTGGCTGAAATATTGCTTGTGCACAGGCCATATGCACAGAAGTTGATAGCCTTACTATGGTCATAACGCGTAGATTAACGCGCAGATCGACGTGCTATTTGTGCGCATTTCGTGACAGGACTTCTACTTTTAACTGTATATGGTTGCGTTACCTATACTTATGCTCAATACATGTTGTGGGGAGGAAAGCAGACAGAGGATATCGATCTGGGGCAAAACTATAAAACTTTTATAACCGTATTTTCTAGAATTGTATTTTCTAGTTATGAATTTAAATCAGTTTTAATAAACCAGGTAGAAAATACAATTCTAAAAAATACAGTTGTAAAGGTTTTATGGTATTGTCTCCAGGTCGAAACTATCTGTCTGATTTTGTGATCATAATACTGTACTCCAAGACGTAACATTTGCAATATCGACATTTTTATTTCAGGCGATAACAAGAATGTCTAAAACAATACTTCTTTGGATTCATTTCAACTAGTGTTAGCAGCCACCCCCACCTCCGCCACCACCGTCTCCTCCACCACCGCCTCCTCCTCCACCACCACCTCCTCCTCCACCACCACCATAGTCTTTCACGCATTTTACTATTGCGCGGATGTGCAGCGTAAATGTGAAACTGCAGATAGAGCTGCGGCGTTATGCATAGACCTGAGGGATAGTATCTGTACCCACACAGACATCAAAACCCTTTCAACTATCTTCTTCTTGAGACTAATTCAAGAAAATAGGCCTAAACTTTTGAAACAATTATCGCTTTCACATAAACGTCAATAAGGAAACTAAACGTGAAGCTTTCCAATATCACTTTTCTCGGTGATACGATCCAAAATGTGCCACTGTATGTCAAAACCATTACTTTTTACAACTATATGTCGATTTAGTACAGCTTTTGACAGAAAAATGCCTTTTGTTATCTTGCTACATGCTCATGTACGATTGCTACCAGCTTATACTCTTTTTGGTCCCACTGCTATATGCTCATTCGAAAATATGAAGGGTGTGTCATCAATAATGGCTGCCAAACAATAATGTTTGTTTTTATCTTGAAACCGACTGTGGGTATGTGTTGAAGAATCACTGTAGCTACATTGAAATTACTATTTTGTTGCAATGGACATATTGTGTTGATTTGATCGGGGTTTGAATCCAGTTCTCATGAATTATTCAAACAAAACCTGCAGACAGAGGACTATAAAATGGGTATCGTGGTGGTAGGAGGAAGGAACCTGATTACTTATCGTACGCAGGGCTCAAAATAAGCGGTGTCGCGTCGCTTTTTGCTATGCAAAACTTGCAAAAAGCTACACAATGTTCAATTATATATAGCATTTTGCGATACAAGATAATCAACTGCAGCCTATTAGGCTGCAGTTGATTATCTTGTATCGCCAAATGTAAATGAACATTTGCAAACAAATTTGAAAACTAGTTCACTGATGCTTTACTTTTGATGTGGAATATTGGGTATTTTGGTACTAGCAGGAAAGAACATAATTACGTATAGTAGGTATTTCACTTCTACATCCGTAGAAGTAACCAGATGATTTCGGAAAGGAGCAAACATACAACTTTTTCCTTTCAATTGACGTCTTGGGCATTGAAATCCCTTCGCGGGTATCATCTGCTACAACCTCACTCGCAACTATAAGCTTATACCGTGGGCCGGGAAACAAATGCTGATGGCGAAAGCTAAACTAAAGACGAGGGCGTTCCTCATATGCAGATCTAATTCAAGTGTATATGAACTATCAGCTCCATGAATCCGAAATATCGCTTTCAGGTCTTTGACCATGGCCCGTCCTAGTTGCAAGAAAATGGCGTCTTATTGAATTTGTAAGAACATAAAACAACAATTTCAACCTCTAGCCAAAATTAGGGAGGTTATGATTTCCACTTGTATATGGGTAGGTGTACCTGTAAATAAAATTTTGTGCTGTATGTCACATCACGTGTACCCTTACATGCAAACCTGCAGTTTGAATTTAAACAGATAGAATAAATTGTAATCTGCTGACTGAACGTGTACATGACCTGAACACGTGCAAGAAGAAAAAACTGCGAAATACGTTATCAGGTCTGCTTGCTTTTCTCATTATGGTTGGATTACGCGTTTCATTGAAACGCGTAGAATGCAATTTACGCGTTTGGGCAACCGGATATGTATATTATTTCAAGCTCTTAGTCCAGGCACATTAGACATAAAAATGAGAAAGTAAGGAAAAAAATCGGAGAAAGCTGATTTTTTTATATGTTTCCGGGACACACATTGCGGATAAAGTGTGAAAAGTCCCCGCGAATCCGAGTTGAGCTTTTTTAGTTATAGCGTTTTTTTGATGAAAAAAAAAAATTAAAAAAAAATTCGACCCAGCTCCATATTTCTCATTCTTATTCGCCTTAGTATGGTGAGAATCATAAATATCGTGCTGAATTATATTGAGAATACATATCCCCAACAGAAAATGCCAACTTTGTACCAATCCTCACACTCAATGGTGAAATATTCACGAAAATGTACAAAATTACGAAAAAAAAGTTATTGTTTTCATACACACAACGGTACACAACGTCCATTAAATCAAATCTACGACTACTTTGGGAGTTAAATTATATATCAAAAATTGCAGAAAAGCAGTGGCTTTATAATGATATATAACAATAGTCATTTATTCCATAATGAACTGGTGAAACGTGTGAAATATTAACCATACCCCCTAAACTCAAATTCAATCGGCATCGACTTTTCTCATTCAAATACCGTATTATAGCATCATTGTTTCAATTTCCGTTCAGGGACTGAACGTTTGTCCAGTGACGTTTGACCAACCACTTTATATCAAAGCAGTGGAGATTGTGTCTTCGTCAGATAAGTTGACAAAAGTTTTCGTTAGACTCGGCGGCTTCCATATGATTATGTCATATTTAGGGGCAATTGGTTCGATCATGGCTGGTAGCGGCTTGGATGAACTTTGGGGGACTGTTTATGCTGGTGGGTCAATCCATCATTTGATCAGTGGTCATGCATATTCAAGAGCAGTTCATGCCCATTTGCTAACACAAATTGCCATTACAAAACTTGTGTTTGAAGAAAGCCGAACACTAGATAACATAGACTGCACAGAAGTCAATGAAATATTCTGTGGACTTGCCAGAGGTGACTGTACAACAGCTGACGCTGTCAATCAAGAAAGTGTCAACCATCTACTGTCAAAATTACACGAACTGCTCCAGAATGCGTCCGTAGGACGCACAGGAAAGCTTTGGGTACAATACTACGAACAAATAGGTCTTTTCCAGTTGTTCTTGAGAGCAGAGCGCACAGGCGACTGGGAACTCCACACATATTGTGTTCGCAATATGATTCCAGTATTTCACGCAGGTGGTCATTTTGCATACGCAAAAAGTTCTCATCTCTATTTGCAGCAGATGAATGAGCTAACAGAAATAATGCAACAGGATGATTTGAAGTTGTTCACTGAGAAAGGTTACTTTACCATAAGGCGCTCAGATAAATTCTGGGACGGGATATATTCTGATCAGACCATAGAGCAGTGTTTAATGAGAATGTTCAAGCTCCCTGGTGGTCTCACACATGGCAGGGGAATAACCGATAGCTTGTTGCGAAATGGGTACATGGACTACCTCTTTGCCTTCCGATATGTAATGCTCTCGAAAATTTTGTTCATGTTCACACTGGTCATGGCGAACAACATCGGGATCTCCGTCAAAGTTCACAATTGACTGATGCCAATGATATCACCAAATTATTGAACTGGCTCAGAGTGCATTCCCCCTTTCAGAATAGAGCTGTGAACTGTGACCAAGTTCGCAAAATTGGTGAATGTTGCGTATCGAATGTTGTAAGCAAAACGTTCAACAGCATCAAACTACGACGTGTTGACACTGTGAAGTCTTTCGCATCGATGGCAAATAGCATCAAAGTCCGTGGAAGTAGGGTAGTGATTGACCCCACAATTCTGTTCAACCGCATCACATGTGTTATTCAGTCACAAGCAGAGATGGAAGAGTATCTCAAATATGAACTCGCCCCGAAACCACCAGCATTGTTTGATTCTGCTGGAATGAGGAAGACACAGAAAAGCACGCTCGGTAAGATCCTCAAAACATACGGTTCCGAGCAAACTAAAATCCCAGAACACTCTCTGTTTGTTGTAGATGGTGGATTTTTATTGAGGGCAGTTGTATGGCCTAAACAGTCGTCATATAAGGACATATGTACATCATATTCCAATTATCTAGTGAGACATTTTGGGGCGAACGTCGTGGTTGTGATGGTTATGCTTGTACAATGTCGACAAAGGGCATGGAACAAGCCCGTAGATCTAAAGACAGGTATTCCATTGATATCAATATCTCACCCGAGTTACCAGCCACCACACCCCAATCCGATTTCCTTGCAAATGCCAAGAACAAAACCCAACTGATCGATCTTCTAATGCAGGAGCTATCTGCTATCAATATTCAGTCCAAGCAGGCCGAGGCTGATGCTGATGTACTGATAGCCGAAACTGCACTTGACATCGCTCAAGATGACAACAATGTTGTCGTTGTGGGAACAGACACAGACTTGTTAGTCATTCTTACCTCTCGAGTTCAACCGGGATGTAATATTCACATGATGTATTCCATTACCCCAAACTTACTAGTTTCAGTTAGTGAAATAGCAACCAAAATGGGTGACCATAGAAGCAACCTCCTTGTAGCACATTCTATAAGTGGTTGTGACACTACTTCTGCACTCTTTCGAGTTGGTAAGAAGAAAGTATTCAGTACAATTGTCTCCGATGTTACTAGCGACTCACAACAGT
Source organism: Pictodentalium vernedei (assembly GCA_031216915.1). NCBI lineage: Eukaryota > Metazoa > Mollusca > Scaphopoda > Dentaliida > Dentaliidae > Pictodentalium > Pictodentalium vernedei. The sequence goes on along the minus strand of CM062294.1, from coordinate 117,491,537 downwards.
ATGTCAACACAATTTTGGCGGATGACAGTACACCAAGTGCAGTAGCCGCTGCAGGGGAATAACTTCTCCTGATCTTATACGGGAGTAAAACTGTTTCCTCTCTCGACCAATATAGATATGTCACTTACAAGCGTTATGTAGCAAAATCTAAACTGAATAAACCCATCGACCTAGCCTCACTCCCACCAAGCAGCGATGCTGCACAACAACATGTCTGCAGATGTTATCTCCAGGTCCAACAATGGCTGGGCACTTCGCTTCCTCCGACGGATTGGGGGTGGTCGCTAGACAATGGACTTCTTGTACCGACTGCAGCCACAAAGCCATGTGCCCCCGATAACCTACTGAATCTGATCAGTTGTGGTTGCAAGAGTGCTTGTACAAAAAGGTGTGGGTGTAAGAAGGCAGGACTCTCTTGCTCAGGTTTGTGTAATTGCAGTTCGGATTCTTGTAACAACCACAGAAACACTGTCCTGTCGGAAATTTCTGAGTTCGATGAATAATATGTATATAGGTCATGTCATTTCTGTATATAGCGTTGATAATAGTCAATGTAACTTAATCCATGTTGATTGATTTGTACATTCTGTAAATATTATTTATTGATTTTTGTACATTCTGTAAATATTATTTATTGATCTAATGCTGCCAGACACAGACGTGTCTGTTCGGTCCCAAGCCCGAAAATAGTTGAGTTCTCATGCTGACGAATTTTATGCCAAAAGGGGGACTCGGCCAGAAGCAGAGGGGGTCTTCCATAATGTCTATTTTGTAAGCAATGATAAAAGTCTTCAAATGGTGGTGGATTTTTTATCGTCTGTCCAACTAACATCCCGTTCTGTACTACGACCGTTTGGGCAAATCCGTTAGGAAAATCGTCATTTTTTGCGTAAATCCGATACTTTTTTGTGAATTTTCAATAATTTTTCGCAGAAATTGTCACAGAATGCACATTTTCCTCTAGGTAAATGTATATTAGACATTATGTAGCTCGAAATACGCGTAAACAAAAAATACAGTTGGATCAATTCGAGATTACAAAGTTCGAGCGATTTTTTTTGATTTTTTTCAAACGCGTTTTCGAAAAAAGGCTGTAGAAAAAAAGCTCAACTGGGATTTTAGGGGACTTTTGTCTAATCGTTCAGTGACATGTACTCGACATTCCCTGAAAAAATCAGCTTTCTCCGATTTTTTCCCTAGATTTAATCGTTTGGACGTGATTGTATACTCCATGCCAAATCACAGCCATAAACCGGTAGAGTCTACATTCATTTACTTGGGGAAAAGGCAAGCAATATTTCAACGTGCAGCCTTCGGGCTGCACGTTGAAACTCTTGATTGATGCACCTTACAAATTCACCGAGCAACTATCTACTTTATGAAATCAGACCGTGTCGCAATATCTCAAATTGCCCAATGCTGTCAGACGGCCAGTAAACATTTTCTTAATCAGGGGATGTCCCTATATCAGAAACCACCGAAAAAAGCTTTAGACACGACTTTGAGGTTGTGTAGAAAGTTGGCATTTGGAAGCCGAACTTAAAAATAAGGACAATGGAAACATGTCTCACACTAAACAACACGCGCCGCGAATGCGAACTACACGACATATACCAAGGATTATAACATCACAACATTTCCGATCTAACTCGCTGCCATGGCAACGCATGTGACACCAACAAAGCACAGCTCCATGACGTGACTTCCGTCGTCCTGTCCGGGGTCCATTTTACTTAGTTGGGTACAAAGATCAGCTGACTGTCTATGGTATATCCTCTGCGTCTACGTGCCGTCCGAAAATCAGATTAGTAAAATTCCCAGGGATTTGTAAGAGGCAAAATATAGTTTTCTCTGTGCTCAAGGTGACACTGTATCATCCGAAAGATCAAGTTATTACTGAACCTTTATTCGAATGCAAAATGTGTTCGAACAATCGTACTCTCATACAAAAATTAATGACTGCGAAACTAAATAGTAGTATCACACTTAACCCTTTACCCAACGCAGACGATATGAAAATTTATTATTTTAAATGTAATTTTTTTAAATTTTTCAAAAAATTTCAACAAAACTATATCATGTGACCCCTCGTTGGAACGAGCTCGTTCCAACGAGGGGTCACATGATATGGTTTTGTTGAAATTTTTTGAAAAATAGTATGTTTTCAAATGCTGAATTTGCATATTACGCGGGTGGATGCGGGCGATTCATTGGGTAAAGGGTTAAGCATATACTCGTGTTTGTTTCTGTCGTGCTACTTTTCAGTTTCGTGCTTTCTAGCATTGATACTAGAAGTATTGGGAAATTTGTCTCTCGGGGAAATGGTGTTAAGCATATCTCCGAGCTGTGCAGTCTGTTAGTCTGTGTGGCCAAAACAACCTCACTCTTCGAACGGACATCAATAACTTTCACTTGGATTTCACTTTAAAGGAATATTTATTGAAAACGCATTGTGGTAAAAATTGTACGTCATTATTGCCCTAGCTTACCCCTTGGTGTCTTGACTGTCGGATCTGTTCTTTTACTTGCAACAGCAGTTTCATTGTTAACGTTAATACGACAATTCATGCGACCAAAACAAAAACGACGAATGCTCAATAAAACTCTATTTCGTTTATCAGAATAACCTTATTCCCATATGTCAATCTCTTTACACAAGTAAAATTATTTTATCGGTATTACTATTAGCTATGATGCGTGTTTTGTTCAATCTTTTGCAAACAAACATTAATGTCCTAAAGGAAATTATTTTTTTGTCAAAATAAAAATAAGACATTAATTCTGGAACGCTCATTGGTCACATACAGAAAAGTGTAACGACGCTGTCATCTTGGGGACAGGGCGGAAGTCGCAAACAAAACTAAACAAAAACTTTTTTCACGAAAGTGTTTAGTTTCACGATGCCTCGCAAAACTCTGATCGCATTTTGAAAAGTATACATTGATGTCTTCAAAAAATGTTGGTGCTGTGCACATTTTTCGAGGCAGTGGAAATTCATCATTTATACAATATGTTTGTTATTATTTACAACAAACAAGTTTCTAGATTGTAAAAATGATACAGTGTTATTTATTTATTTATTTATTTATTTACTTACTTGCTAATTTATTTACTTAACGACACTTTCGACAGCCAGGGTTACCTCGTGTCGGACAGTATTACAGGTGGAGGAAGCCGGATTACCCGGAGAGAACCACCAACCAACGGCGAGCAACGGCCAGACTCCCCAACTCCAATAACGCCACACAAGCAGGGTTAGCATTTGTTGAAGACGGATGCACCATCGACGTGCATTACGCTTTAGTACACAGCGCCATTGTGCTACGCGGGCAATCGAGATTAAGTGCCAAGCCCAAGGACACAACGCAGTTACCCCTGGTCGGGATCGAACCGACACGGTGTTATTAGTTTTCGTCCAAGGTAAACGCCATGACGTTTTATCAAGTAAAGGTTGTTACGCTACAGCGTAACAGCGTTTACTTCATCAAATGTCATGGATCGGGGGTGGGAGATTACCGCATTGATTGGCTTGCTGCTATCTCAGCAAGAAGGGGGTGGGTTAGAGGCAACATTTCTCGCTGAATTGCCAGCAAGCATGGCGATAGACAGTAAACGTTTGACACTAAACGGTTTTTTTTTCTATTTGTTCTTACTAACAGTTTTTTTCATTGGGGTTTTAATGACAATTTCAACAACAAATGGCACATCGTGTCGGAACTGATACCGTATGCAATATACTGAGTTACTAATAATTTTTATACATAATATTAGCATAACGGAAGACATTTTCGAACAATTTTCGAGATGGGCGTTTGTGTAGAATAGTTATTGAACAAACGTAAGTGCAAATATTTTCCCACCAAATACAGACCCCTCTTCAAACCGTTGGCAACTAAGAATATTAGTTACCCCGTGTCTGATCACGTGGTACGGGTTTTTACATACCCGAAGCCAGCCGTATCCCATTCGGCCTTCGGCCTCATGACACGGGGTAACGAATTTATCTATTGACTTTCCGTTTTAGAAGAACAATCTATTTCATGTGTGAACACACACAGCATGAGATCTTTTATCTTCCAATGTTGAGCCATACAGGTTTCTGTGGAATTTTTGTGCAAAAGAGTTTTTGTGAAAATATGCCGATATGACTAGTATAAAAAAAATATTGAATTTCTTTTTTGTCTCAAAAACATAGCTTATGAACCCCACATTGGAGGGTACTCGACAAGCTCATTCCAATAAGGGGTCATGAGCTATATTTTGGAGATAAAAAATTAAAATATAATACATGTACACTGTAAAACTGGAATGACGCGTCTTCTACGGGGTATGGACAATTTGTAGATTTCGGAACGAGGCTTCCACTGGGTATGGGAAATTTGTCAGTGGCTGGGTGGACGTAACGTGGGTTTCAATGAATATGGTCTCATACCACGTATCTATCAATCAATCAAATCAAAAAATTCACTTTAGTCAATAGATAATGGAATACATTATGGTAAAGTGATTTTTTTAAATATTAGTTACGTGGCCTTGGTGTGACATTTTGTATCATTTTAACTGTCGTTCCCCATTCAGCGATCCACAAAACCGATCAGCTAGACGGATATGACGTTTGCTGTGTTGTATGATGGTTGGCAACAAGCCACGGACATTTGTATGATCGGATGTTCAATGAAAAAGGGAGCCATTTATGGGAGACCTATCTTAATTGCCTAACGCACGCTGCAAAATTATAAAATATTATAAAATAGAACAATTCAATTCTAAGTACCATCAAATAAAATTTACAAGAAACACAAAGGAGGTCAGTTCTTGGAGACGAACATGAAACGTCAAAGAATGTGAACCGGTGTAACAGGAATGGAAGCCCGTAGGAAAAGTAGTCCCTCTGGACTATTATTCCGCGGAATTATGGTCCTAGGTCTAACATTTCTAGGAATAGTAGTCCGGCGGACTACTCTTCCTAGAAATGTTAGACCTAGGACTATAATTCCGTGGAATAATAGTCCAGCGGGACTAACGTTCCTACGGACTTCCATTCCTTTTACACCGGCGTTTTAGTCACAATTGCTTCATAGCACAGTGAAGAGTAATACTATTGGAAAACACTATCAGAGCTCTGGTCTGATGAAATATACCAGGAACTATCATTATGATACGGGTGTGTTTGCACATATGGTTTTAAATTCACCTAAACAAAATTAACCAAGGCATTCGCCATTCGTTCGTTTATCATGTTGGTCTCAGTAAATGTTTCATATTTTATAATAATATTTTGGCATTTGCAAATTACCATCATCATTTGATTAGTTCTTGGAAAGATTTCGGAGAGATCTTTCTAACTATTAATAATTCGATAGAATTACAAGTGTGTTATTATTTTTGTTATACTTCCCCACATTTAAGCATATGCAGGCCTCCCACAAATGATAATATTAGTTATCCTTGTATTTTCCAGGGTGTATGGGAATCTACACCGGTTTGGAAACACGTGCACCCTGAGGCGAAGCCGAAGGGTGTATGAGTTCCCAAACCGGTGTAAATTCCCATACACCCTGGAAAACACAAGGATAACGGATTTATTTCCAAGAATTTTGGTGTACTTAATACTTTAACCTACATTGTGGGCAAAAACTGACAGAAAATTTGTACTTTGTAAGTTTCTTTATAAATAAAATCAGACAAATATGGATGTTATTGGAACTGGCTCAATGAGCCAGCTCTAATGACATCCATATCTGTAATATTTTATTGCACATATTTTGTTTTTGTTGTAACATAACCGAGCAGAAGGTATGAATTAACATTTAAAAATGGGTAATGTTTTTTTAGCCGTATAGCCTGCTATTGTGTATTCTTGTTTTTACACCGTGGTTAACCACGGTGGGTGTAAAAAAAGCCATCGTGGAATGCAAGTTACACCGTACCTCTCAGCCAATGAAAATGCAGTATTTTTTTCATTAGGAAATAAGAGTTGGTGTGGCAGGATAGAGTTTGCATCTACTCATTATTAAGAGAGAATACTCTGGGTACCAATTGGCTTCTTTTAATTTACCTTTTTGTATTTTTTTAATTTTTTTTTCAGTTCCGTCACCCCACTCCAAACTGCCCGTGGCGTTGTGTTTTTTTTTCGAAAAGTACTAGTAGATATTCAAAATGAGAACCCCGGAAAGTGGATCAACGCTTGTTCACTGTGGTGACGTAGTTCTGCTTTACTGGTAAAATGAGACCCGGAAATCAATTCCTGGGGATGGAAGTCCAAAGTGGGCGTAAAAGGTATAAAGTGTGGATACACTTGACTTCATAGCCATGATTCTGTCACGAAATAGTCATAAATGATGACAATGACCTTAAACACAATAAACAATAAATATTTACTGTGCAATGAATAATAATAAAACATTTAACTGATCTATACTGATTACTACTGCAGCTGTAACTCGCAATATTAACTAGCAGGTTATACAGCCATTTAAATTTTAATTTTCAACGGTGGCAAAGTAAACGTAAATTGAAAATTAAAATATTCCAACAAGGTTTGGAAACACCACAACAACAGCAAAGCGTGATTTACCTACCTGTACTTGGATATCATTTCGCTGAGCAGCTTGTAATATTCTCTTTCACAGAGGTAAGATTTTGTATCTCGAATGACGTCATTAATGCAGTCATCGTTCAAATACTTCTGTGTTTCCGATCCCGTCCTTACATAAATCTGTTAGATGGAGAGAGAATGAAAAGGTTGTATAAAAATATGTTTCAATAAGAGTAAAATCGTCGCCCTCTGATTGGATGAGAGCTGGCGTAGTTTCTTTTATGTTTACGTCTCCAGTAGCATATGTTACCGTCTGACGTCACCACGCGAAATATTTGAAATGACGTCTCTCGTTTCGCAATTGCTTCATGAACGGAGTAACTAGCAAAGCTGCTTCATTTTTCTTCATTTTTCACATGTGCAGCAGACGGTGTTCTGGATGAAGTGTTGTTTAAATTACAAACCGATTTACGGTTTGAACTGGGATGGAATTGGTTTATCTGGTTTATTGATTATTATCCAGTACCGTCGTGGGGTACACGAAATGTTTATGTACAAAACCTGTGACCTTTAAAAGTTGCTTTCAACAAGGCAACTCTTTAACGATCAAAGGTTTAGGAAATAAGCCTCTCGTGTTTCACGATGTAGGTTTTGGGCTATGGGTAGTGTCTTATTTGAATATATACGTTATTGTGATGAGTTCACGGTAACATGGTCTGGGGTTTGCGCCTCGAAGCGTATGTTCAACCGAGCCGCGAAGCGCCTCGGTTGAACATTAGCTCCGAGCCGCAAACCTCAGACCATGTTACCGTCAATTCATCACAATAATTTATATTCTCATAACAGAACATGGTGAATTCACTCTATTTACTTCTATTACCAGTCAAACACACAATAATTCTAAGATGAACTTATTTAACTATCAGCACATGAACAGATCTTCCAATGGAATATTGTTTTATATTCCATTTGAAGGGGCTCCGTTCTATTTACTCCGACAACCACAATTTTATTCGAGCGTCAGGCGGTATTGGAACGTATTCGTGGCACTCTGGTTAAAATAGAGCTATCCGAAGAAATTTAGCAGTTTATTTATTAAATATGATTTCCTTTAGTAAATATGAAAGCCCACTATCAACTTCGGCTGATGTGATTTCAAACTGCCTGATATGACACCGATCTCTGGCGATATGAACCCAGCTCGGGTTGTCTAACTTGATGCGTTACTGGGGGCAACCAGTTTGTTTACATCGAAAGGTTCACAGTTATTCGTTGAATGCATTCAGGACAACTGAGGTTACCAGACATGATGGAGTGTGCTGAAACAGAGTTTTGTATTATGACGACATACGACATAATGATAGCAAGAAGTAACGACTGGGTGTATGTAATGAAGAAAGCTAAGATTCAGAGTCATAAGTGGAGATTTGTCGAAGTAGGACAAGAGGTAAATACACAGAACGACACACGCGTGTGAATGTGTTAATCGATGTGCCAAGAGCGCCAGCGCGGAAGGATAAAACCAGAGGCCGCCATATCGATTAATCCATTCACATGTGTCCCGTTCTGTGTTTATTGTGGGGGTATGGCGTTGCGGCAATCGGTTCTCGTCTGATCACCAAAGTTAAGCAACTCCAAACCCGGTTAATCCTTGGATGCGTGACCGTCTGAAAGATCTATTCGGACTCCCGCGTTGTGTCATTGGGCAAGGCACCTAACCCCGATTGTCCACATGGGGTGCACGATAACGTCATGCACAAATGCGTTCTGCACGTCGATGGTCGCATGTCTTCAAACAATCTAACCCTGCCTGCACCGCAGTGCGGAGTTACGATATTGTGGAGCTGGCAGCTGTTCGTCGTTGCTCGGTGGTTCTCTCCGGGTACTCCGGTTCCTCCACCCGTAAAACTGTCACCGACACGATATGACCTTGGTTGTTAAAGTGTCGTTAAACCTTAATAATAAATGGATAAATAAATAAATAATTCTGTGTTTATTGCACGTCTTTACGTCTATAAAAGCAATTATTAGAAGGACACTCAGCAATTCATTTGACAAATCGTCCCCTCATTCCAATGGGTTCTGTGTGCCAGTAGTAGAACACATTGGAATTCAGGGGACGAACTATCAACAAAAGGAACACAGTTTATCGACAACCAAATTTGCGAGGGGAACCCGTCTTACTATTTTCAGCTATTGCTAGCGATTCAAATTTTAATTGCTGTGCACGATTTGTACAAAAATCCACGGAAATGTCGCTTCTGTTTAAAAATAGTCCGTAAACGATTTCCGTTCGGCACCTGTGTGCGGAACGGATTTTTATTTTTCGCATGGTTTAGTGTTGCTATAGATGGGGATTCCATAGAACAGGCGTGTAATAAGTCAACCTTCCCAGTGTTGCGGCTTTTCCATTGAGACATTTGGATAGCTGACCTTGGAGAAGAGGCAACTTTAGAGTTTGTAAAAAGAATGAGAAACAATAACATCATCAGCAACTCTGCCAAATCTGAAGATTTTTGTAATTATTTGTTTTGTTTTAATAAATAAAGCGATAATTACTTGGCTTGTTTCATATTGAGATATCAACCCTCGGTAGCTTCACTTCAGCTTTTGACCCTCGTTTTCAGGCTGTTACGAAGTTACCTAGGGCTGATATCTCGGCCAATATAAAACTAACCAATTCGGTCTCACGTTGATGTGCAGCCACCGACAGGCTTATATCCCGACCGGTATAACATGAGCCAAGTAATTAACCTCTGGACATACCGTCCCCTGAGTTCCAATGTGTTTTATGTGCCAGTAGGCACATAGAACACATTGGAACTCAAGGGACAATACTGGTCTCAGTGGGAAATCTTTGAGACAGAGTAGTGCTTTTATACGATCGTAAAACTACATATTATCTTTATGCAATCATGGTACAAATATGTTTTCTGTGGTGAACGTTTTCTGTTTCAGTGATAAAAATTATGTGACCTTAAACAACAATAACTAAATAAATACTGATACAAATCAAATGGGAGTCCATGGCACTGCGCGTAGGAACTGCGCGCAATTGCCATATCGAATGGCATCCAAAGGACGGGAGGCTCTCCTGATTACTCATAAGAAACACAGGCAATGTTTCTGCCAATGGACCTCCGGGTTACGTACAGAATTTGACAGCCTTAATATGGTCATAATGCGTAGATTAACGCGCAGATCGACGTGCTATTTGTGCGCATTTCATGACAGGACTTCTAGTTTTAACGGTAAGTTGCAATTGTTCACTTGCCTTCAATAGCTGCTAACTCTGTGTGTACATAGTTTGTAAGTTGACGCGTCGACAGTTGCTCGGTGTTTCTGTCCGGGTCCTCCGGTTTCCTCCATTTGTAAAACTGTGGTACACTATGCGACACTATGTGACCCTGGCTGTTGAAAGTTTCGGTAAACCCCTATAAAAAAACTAACAAACTGCTCATCTTTTAGAAGAACAAAACTTTTTTCAACACATCCAGTCTTGACAGAGCGTAATTTGCACCTTTAGGAAAAAAATGCAGGCTGACATTTTAATATTTCGACATCAGTGTGTAGAAAGTTAGAATACTAATAGGAAATCGAAATCAGGTGAGCGCAGTAATTAATTCTGGACTAATTGTTTTAATGGCGGGTACGATGTGATTTGCCAAAATTACCATTATTTAATGCTGTGTTTTTCTCATCGCAAGAATACGCCACCATGTGATGGGGCCGGTGCTGAAATGGGGCCGGTGCTGGCTCTTCGTTATCTCTAGAAATCCACAGTTTCATTTTCTGCCCCGCACCGTCAGCGTTGCGTCCTTGGGCAAGGCACGTTATCCTGATTTCCAAACTGGAAGCACGGAGGCGCTATGTACTCAAGCGTACAACACGATGATACTCTTGCCTTCAACCCATGCTAACCATGGGGGTATCGATTTAGTGGATTGGAGAGTCCGACAGTTATCCTACAGTTATTCTTTTGTACTGGTACAGTACAGTCGACGTGGGCTGGTCATAATCCACGCGTGGCAGTGATGTCCATGAATGCGTTTATCAGGTCGTAAAACAGCATCATTAGCAAAGTTTTAATTAATGAAGCACCGGGTTGTACCCGGTGCTTCATTAATTAAATTGCTGTTGGTTATTCCTGTAAATAGTGTTTGAAATTTAATGTTATTGCGTCCGTGGTAATATTTACCACCCCGTGTAAAGCGACCAGTCCACGGTGGCCGTACTGTACTCTACCTTTATCAATCCGTAATACTGTCTGAATCTGTCAACGATCCATGCAGTCTGTAGAAATGCGCGATTCGTTCAGGAAGTTACTGATGCGACCGAGACCGGTCACATTCACTTAAGAGCACCCGTGCCATCATATTCCTCAGTCTAATTTATTTACCTTTTTTTGGTAATCCGATATTACTATATATAAATCATTCTTACAATCTCCAAACTTCCAACTCGTATCTTTAAGCCAAGTGGCAAAACGTTTCATGTCTTCAAGAACATCCTGGCTGTTACTAAAAACAGAAAAAAACGGATACTGACTTTCCATTGCAGGAAACTAAATATGTCACTCCAACACCCTGGTGATGTGAATGAACCACTCATTTTTTGTTTTAGAATTTACAATTCTCGACTCACTCATCTACATCAAACTCATAACAAAACAAGTTTCTGCAGCTGGAATTCTAAAATTCAAAACTTATTAAAATTATTAAGTATTTTTGATAGGAAAGTAAGGTGTTATTTATTTATTGGTGCTTTTGAGGTCATATGTTTCTGCACAATGGCTAATCATGACCATGACAGTTTTACAGGTGGAGGAAGCCGGAGTACCCGGAGAGAACCACCAAGCAACGACGAGGAACTGTCAGTTCCCCAACATACTAACTCCACACAAGCAGGGTTAGCATTGGTTGAAAACAAGTGCGCCATCGACGTGCAGTACGCCTCAGTACACAGCGCCACCGTGTCCCCACGAGGGCAGTGTGGGTGAAGTGTCTTGCCCAAGAAACAACGCGGTTGCCGCAGGTGGGGTTCGAACCTAGGACCTCTCGGCTTGCAGCCTGTATCTCTACCTACTAAGCCACTGCCCCCCCCCCCCCTCCCCCAAGTAAGGTGTTAACCTTTTACCCAACTTAACGGCTAAAACCGACCAGCGCTATTCACAAAAATTGCAATGCAATTTTCACTATTTTTAAATTTTGTCCCCAAAACATAGCTTATGGCCCCTAATTGGAACGAGCTCATTGAGCTCGTTCCAATAAGGGGCTATACGCAATGTTTTTGACGCAAAAAAAATGAAAAAAATAGTTATTCAAGAATTTTTTTGGCCAGTGTCGTCTGCCTTCCGTGCTAGGTAAAGGATTAAGCTGTACAAAGCTTCGAATCTCGATTTTATTAGAATGCGTCTCGATGATTCAGTTCGATTCTTTTAGAGTCCTAATTAGGAAGTGCTCAAATCGATCGTCGTGATGTTTTTAAAATCCTGCTAAGTGACACATCTTGAACTCTACTTTTGTCATCAGATCTCCTGCACAGGGGACCTGGTGATAGATGAAGAGCTGCTGGGGCGGACTGGGCCAAGAAAAGTTACCGCGAAATGCACCAAGGGGGGCTCCCGCACCCGGAGAAAACTTACACGTTGCTTCCCTGCGTCTGAGCGAGTACTTGCAGTCCACACAGAGGACCTTTCATCTTCATCACTCAATCGGAAAAGAATGGTTGCACCGGGGAGGGGAAGGCTTGGGCCCATTAAGCCGACCATAGTTCGAGCAAATGGGAGACCTTGGTACTGCACGTAGGAACTGCGCGCAATTCCCACATCGAATGGCATCCAAACGACGGGAGGCTCTCCTGATTAATCATAAGAAACACAGGCAATGTTTCTGCCAATGGACCTCCGGGTTACGTACATAATTTGATAGCCTTACTATGGTCACAACGCGTTGATTAACGCGCAGATCGACGTGCTATTTGTGCGCATTTCGTGACAGGACTTCTAGTTTTAACTCTAAGTTGCAATTGTTCACTTGCCTTCAATAGCTGCTAACTCTGTTTGTACAGAGTTTGTAAGTTGACGCGTCGACAGTCGCTCGGTGTTTCTGTCCGGGTCCTCCGGTTTCCTCCATTTGTAAAACTGTGGAACACTCTGTGACACTATGTAACCCTGGTTGTTGAAAGTTTCGGTAAACCCCTATTAAAAAAAACTAACAAACTGCTCATCTTTTAGAAAAACAAAACTTTTTTTTTAACACATTCAGTCTTGACAGAGCCTAATTTGCACCTTTGTGAAAAAAATGCAGGCTGACATTTAATATTTCGACATCAGCGTGTAGAAAGTTAGAATACTAATAGGAAATCGAAATCAAGTGAGCGCAGTAATTAATTCTGGACTAATTGTTTTAATGGCGGGTACGATGTGATTTGCCAAAATTACCATTATTTAATGCTGTGTTTTTCTCATCGCAAGAATACGCCCTCATTTGATGCTCTGATGGAATGACGCATCCACCCCCTCCCTGCCCCTGGCGGTGGGAAGTTCAGTTAGTGGGGCATTGCTTACTTACTGTGGTAAACAAGTTCGTGTTTACTGATAAAATACGTCCCGGTTAACGACTGATGAGGTGGAAGTCCTGCAAAGTGGACACCATTTGTGAAAGGATTGTCTAGACTTTACCTCATCATACTCACGTTGCGGTCATGATAAAGTAATAGATGGTTAAAGTAACCTGCAGTACCATTAACCCCCTGCACACTGATGTCAAAATATCCAAATTTCAGGCAGAATTTTTTTTTTCCCATAATCCAGCTAGAAATTTAACCAATTCAGTCTTGTTTGACAGAGCTCTTTGAGCTCTGTCAAATGAGATTGAATTCGTTAAATTTCTAGATGCATTATGGGAAAAAAATAGCTTCCTGAAATTTTGAAATTTTGACATCAGAGTGAAGGGGGTTAAATAGCCATTGGATAACAATATGGCATAACTGATGAATGAGCACTCTGATCGACAGATAGGCAATTTATTAACGAATGCCCAGCAAATGCTAAGACATTCCATTCTTCTGCTATAGTTGTAAAAACGAAATAAGACAATGAGAGCGAATTTTCTGAATTCTGAGCCGGGTCAGAATATCCGATGATAAGAGAAAAAACATTACCCACTGGTAGCAGAAAACGTGATAGCACAGTGGTTACGGCATTGAATTTCAAACCGAAAGGTCCACGGTTCGATCCCCGCCAGGGGGACTGCATTGTGGACTTGGGCAAAGCACTTCATCCCGATTGGCCACGTGGGAGCACGGTGGAGTTGTGTACTGAGGCGCACTGCAAGTCGATGGTTCACTTATCTTCAACCAATGTTAACCCTGCTTGTGCGGAGTTAGTACCTTGGGAGTCTGACAATTATTTGCCGTTGCTCGGTGGTTCCTTCCGGGTACTCCGGCTTCCTCCTCCCGTAAAACTGTCCGACACTAGGTGACCCTGGCTGTCGAAAGTGTTATTAAACCTCATTAAATAAACAAATAGCATATCGGTAGTCGAGTAGTCGAAAGGACTTTGACGAAACAGGCATTTTTGTGCGGGTGCAGTCCTCTGATTACGTAAGCGGAAAGAGAGTTTCGACCCGATTGGGACTGGATGACAATCAGGAGCCAATACTATAAAACTTTTACAATTGTATCTTCTAAAATTGTATTTTCTACCTATTAATATAACTGACTAAAACTTAAAAGATAAGGCAATTTGCCAACGTGGATAATAGTCTACCATAATACATCAACCCTTTAGTTAATACGAAAGGGAGACGACACTTGCAAACACAATCTTTCAATAACTATTTTTTTTTTTCATTTTTTGGCGTCAAAAACATAGCTGAACGTGCTCAACGAGCTCGTTCAACTGAGGGTCAACAGCTATGTTTTGAGACAAAAAATTTAAAAAATAATGAAAATTCAATGGTAATTTTTGTGAATTGCGCTGGTCGGTTCTGGTCGGTTCTGGCCGTTACGTTGTATAAAGGGGTTAACAAAAGATCAGTATGTACATATTGTGCACTCTAAAATCAGTTGCATTAACAATTAATCCGAATCAACATGGTTGAGTGAATATGCACCCAATTTGGTTGATTTTTAACCCAACAAATTTTAGAGTGTGTCCAAATTATTTTGCTTGATGTGATGTGATTACTTAACCCTTTGAACACAGGAGGTATCTTTCATGTCAGTTCAATGGCAGCAATTGGAAACGTCCACATTCATTATTTGAGGGTAAACCAATTAATAATTTCAACGTGCAGGGGCTGCAATATTAATTGGTCTACCCCACACATTCACTCAGCAACCATGCTACTGAATAAAATTATGACGTATCAAGCTTCTGGGCCGGAAAAGCGGCCGCTCAGATTTAAAGGGTTAACATTGAGCCGTATATAACCAAACCACCTAATCAGAACATAAATAATTATACTCACCTTTTTAATCGCCCCATCAGTGCGACAGATATTCTAATTCCACTCCCTCGACGGCATCTGGGACAGATACAGCGACCTAATCCTCCTCTTTGTCCAAGTAGGTAGTGAATGGTGTTGGCTGCAGTGTACAAATGAAATTTTAGTCGTTATACGTTCAGCCCTAGCACCCTCAATTATGGAGATAGGCCTAAACAGGGGAGTATCCTTTCGCCAATTCTTTTTGCATTGTACATCAAAGGCTTAGAAGATGAACTCCTGCATGGCGACGAGGGGGTTGCAGTTGGTGACTTGAAGATCCCAGGGCTATTTTTTGCAGACGATATGGTGCTAGTGTCAGAAAGCGAAAAGGGGCTAGCGAAGATGCTGGGAATTGTTGGGAAATGTGAGAGCAAATGGAGACTCGAACTTAATGAAAGCAAGAGTAAAGTTATACCTGTGGGCCGCAAAGTGGAGAGTGGGGGAGTTCTGCAATCCGGAAGGTAGCAGCAAACTTCTTAGTGTAGGAGAGACTAGTGACTATGAGTACCTGCGGGTAAATATAAACATCACAGGACGAGGTATCTACCGAAACCAGACAAATAAATTGAGTCTGAAGGGGAAGCGAATCCTTAACCAAATGAAACTTATAGGGAGAAACAGTTTCAATAAGGTTTTCGTGGGGAAAACCATTTGGGAAATGGTGGGTCTGCCAAGTATAACATACGGTACAGAAGTTGTACCCCTAAACCAGGCGGCTGTTAAGAGCTTGGAAATGTTGCAGAACGATGCAGGCCGATAGATAACAGGGTCGAGTAATGCAGCAGCGCAAGAAGCAATCAGGGGTGAGCTTGGGTGGATGAGGATCAAGGACAGGATAGACCTACTGAAACTCGGTTATCTTAATTATTTGGTAAATCTCCCCGATAGCCGATTGTGTAAAGTAATGTTCCTGAGAACTTTCAACTCAAATATCAAGACGGGGTGGATGGTCCAAGTGAGGGAGCTAGTAGAAAACTACTCATTGGAGGTCTCGGACCTTGACGTTGGGGCAAACCAGGGTAAAAAGATCGTCAGAGAAAGGGTCATGGAGGATTGTAACCGTAATTGGCGAGAGGGGGTCAAATCAAAGAGATCTTTGGGTGACCTGCGTGATAAAGAGAAGCCTGGTTTTGAAGAGTACCTTGATGGCACCTTTGGGGGTCACTGTTGTTCAAGCTGAGGTCGCGGACCCTGGAGCTGGGGGGGGGGGGGGATTGGGAAAAACAGTGAAAAGGAGTGCCAGATGTGTAATTTGGGCGTGGTGGAGACCCTGGAACACTTTCTTCTAGAATGCCCAAAATACCAGTCTAAAAGAAGAAGATTCACTGGGAGTATAATGGAGAAGTGGGATGGGAGAATGAAGGACATGTGGTTAGGGGGCGACTCAAAGGAGAGGGTTAATATGCTAATCGGAGAGATTGAGGAAATGGGGCAAGGGATGTCACCAAGCAGTTCGTCTCCGAGTGTTGGGAGAAGAGAAGAAGCGTGGGAATAGGGAGGCAGTTGGTAAATCAGGGGTAACCAAGGCCTTCTCATTCGAGAACCGCGGCAAATCAGCGACCGGCCAAAGTGTCATTATAGTATCTGTTTCTGCAATTCTGCCAATGGGGAAATAAGTAAGAGTAAGAGGTTATTATTTGGTTGATTTTACATCAGCCTTGAAATCAGCCCGGGGAACGTGTTTTAACCCTTTGAACCCTGGTACTATCTTAAATGTCAGTTCAATATAGACAATCGAACAAAATCCATATTCATTGTTTGAGGGTAGACGAATTAATGTTTTCAACGTGCATCCTTATTGAGAAAAATAATCCCTCATGGGGTGGGTGTGAGATGGGGAAATCTCACCCTCAGAACAAGATATTTGTCCCTTCCGAGTGTCTGGGCTAAATATCTTGCCCTCGGTGAGATTTCCCCATCTCACATCCACCCCTATCAGGGATAATAGTAATGTCTTTATCCAAAAATCGATAGAAGATACTGAAACGATAGATCCCAGCCAATCACAGTTGTTTGCTTGAATCGAATCTCGAATTAGGGCTGCACGATATTCAAAACTGAATACCGGTATCGGTATTCAAAAAAATACCGCGGTATACCGGTATATTGAAAACTATTCAGATATATGAGCACAAGTACCACAATCGAGACTCGAGGCATCACAGTCGGAAAGAATTAGCATGATTTGATGATGCGGTTCGAAAAACCTTAACCCAACGCAGACGATATCAAAATTTATTATTTTCAAAATTAATTTATCAGATTTTCCCCAAAGATTTCATAAAAACTATATCATGTGACCCCTCAATGGAACGAGTTCAACGAGCTCGTTCCAGTGAGGGGTCCCCATGTGGACAATCGGGGTTAAGTGACTTGCCCAAGGACACAACACGGGAGTCCGAATCGATCGCTCAGATGGACACCCATCCGAGGCTTAACCGGGCTCGACATTGCTTAACTTTGGTGATCTGAGGGGAACCGGTTACCGCAACGCCACCGCGCCCCCGTGACATCCAAAACTTTCCGGGATTCGTTTTTTTCGAATAGTCGAAATGGTTTCGAATTACATCGAATCGGTAAATAAAATCGAATCGAATTTCGAACGTTGGTCCGGCCCTAACAAATAGATCGAGAAACAAGAAATATTTCTTGTCAGGATGGAACGCAATATAAAAATCATTGATATGCGCATTCACAAAGTCGGTGAATGTGTTATACTTTTATTATATGACAATGTAATTTAACCGCTAAATATCACTATTGTCTGGCGATCTTTTCCTGGTCCCCGGAAATTCGACAGTGTGGAATCTGATTCCGTATCACTATGGCATGACGGACTATTTACGTCGCGTTCGAATTCGCATAATTAGCTGTTCCGATCGCAGGGAGTACTTTACTGCGGGCTGGAATGGGTACACTCGAACGGTATTTTTTATCGTATTCGTGATATTTTTTACCGTATCATACGCATCGGGGGAACTATAAGTCATATAATAAACCTTTTATCGCTACTGTGAAGTGATCTGAGTCGTCGCATCACGTCTCGTTGAGGAGGACAGATCGCCGGATCAAACTCGCTGCCTGCGATCTGAACCCCTCGACAAAACGGTTGTGGTTAGTGTTCAGTTCTGATTGTAATGTCATCAAAATGTTGATCAAATCCAGTCTCCCTGGAGCATCATTTGTAGCTTTGTTTAACAGAAAATGAATCTTTAGCAATTTTTTCAAATCCAATTGTCCGGAATATCGTCGCCTGTGTGCTATAATGTCCTGTGTCCCCTATGGGACATAGGACATTCTTGTACTCAAGCGGCGATATATCAGCTGGTGGGAAAAACAAATCGCTTTTTCAGCTAACTGAAACATTTCAGACGAGTGAATCTAAATACAGGCGATGACCTATTTGAGTGCTTTACAAACATAAAAGGTAAATAGATTGCACATGACAGGTCTAAAATTCTGATAGAAACATCTTAACATGATTCATGGAGCATTGATACACTTTAATAAAATCAGATGGGTTAAAAATCAGTGGCGTAGATAGCTTTACGCTGGCGGAGGGGCAAGCCCAAAATTTTCCGACAGACTGAAAATTTTCCGACAGTGTAACAACAACAAAAATGCAAACAAACAGAAAGAATGTGTTGTTTACTGCAAATGTACTGAAAATTGGTCTTTTTTACCCAAAATCGCATGTTTTTATCCCCCAAAGTCAATATTTTAATGTTATTAGGCATAAATTCGCCTAAAAATGGTCCCAAAAAATTTCCGACAAAACATCTGGTTCCGCACCCCCCCCCCCCCACCCCCTTTATCTACGCCACTGTTAAAAATCACTTCAAATCAACTGGGTTGAGTGAATATGAACCCAG
Source organism: Pictodentalium vernedei (assembly GCA_031216915.1). Classification (NCBI taxonomy): domain Eukaryota; kingdom Metazoa; phylum Mollusca; class Scaphopoda; order Dentaliida; family Dentaliidae; genus Pictodentalium; species Pictodentalium vernedei. Next base: position 117,472,635 of record CM062294.1, on the reverse strand, counting down.
TCGGGTTCATATTCACTCAGCCCATGTTGATTTGGATTAATTGTTAATCCAAATGATTTTTGAGTGTACAGCTCAGAACTGAGATAAAATCGAAGTAAAAATTATATCGATATGGATGGGTTTCAGTTTATTGGTCTAAATCATTCCAATAACCATTAGATTAGCACGTACATGTACAATTTTGAACACATATCATATTAACCCTTTGTGACTCTAATTATCCTGACGTTCAGACGTCGCTGGGAATTCAGTTTCTTCAACGTTTTTCAAAATGCGACGTCAAACGTCGGAAAGTACCAATAACAAGATATTTTTCACATTAGTGATTATCTGGTTGAGGGCTAGATTATTTTTGGTGGTCTGAATTTGTTATTCAAAACTTGTTTTACTACAAATTATTGGAGAGTGCCCACATGCACTCTCCAATAATTTGTAATAAAAACAAATTTATATAAACAATATATTATTTGTGTTTGACTGAATATGAAATATAAAGCAAGGAGGGTGTTGGCTTTTGCTCCGGTGTCCCAATTTTCTGAAAGCCCTGATAGTGGCTTCGAGCACTCACCCAATTCAGAAGTCTTGACAGCAGGATTATATTAGTATTTTAAACTGCGATAACTTTTGGCTCAACGGTTATCACTGAACACTATTCGGGAGAAAATAGGAATTTGAGGTTAAAACTTTAAAAAATCGAAAAATAATAACAAAACAAATGACCGCAAAGTATCAAGGCACTATTTGATTTCGTACGCAAATAACACGTACAAAAGTATCAAAGGGTTAACCCTTTACCCAATGTAACGGTCAAAACCGGCCAGCGCTATTCTAAAAAATCGATAATTAATTTTCATTATTTTTTTCATTCTTTGTCTCAAAAACATAGGTTATGACCCCTCATTGGAACGAGCTCGTTCCAATGAGGGGGTCATAACCTATGTTTTTGAGACAAAAAATGAAAAAAAATAGTTATTCAAGAATATTTTTTGCAAGTGTCGTCTGCTTTTCATGTTAGGCAAAGGGTTAAATCAGAAATACACCTTGTTGTTTTGAAAGCAGCCCATCTGGATCACACAAGTACGACGACGTGTCTCTTCCGCATCTCTCAGGATCAATCCTTGGGTTAGCATAATTATGTTCCGTCCATTGTTTATCGGGAGGGATTCTTTCCACACAGCAAGTGACAGTCCCAGCAATAAAAAAGAGCATGCACATGCAGTACATGAAATTATCCATAACGACGTTTCATGGGAATATTTGTTTTCGAAAATAATGTCGTCTCGAAAACGGAGATATATATAATCCTAAGACACACCTATTCATGATGTATCTATAAAATATTCAAAATTTTCCACACATTTTGAATGCAGAAAAACGCCAAACGAAAAATATTTTCAGCGAAACACTCAAGTCATCGCCGCAGGCATGTACGAGTATACAAAAATAACCGAATACTTCTTAACAACACAACGGTAGTATTATTCAGACGCTCAATGAATGCGAAATAAACAGGAGAGTCGGATTTGTTGAATATATCCGGTATGGAGGATTTTATTCTTGCCCTGTTTTGCGAATTTCAAGCGTGACAAATGGCTGTTCGGGAATGTGATGGGTCAGTAAAAAACATAAAAATAGCAGGAGACGCGTGACAGTTTTCCTGAATTCATACCTGTTAGCTAAAACCACAACTGCCATGTGCTTAATAAATTAGTCTGTATGAAACACACAGACTACTGTTTTTATGGCTTCTGTTTCTTCCTTTTTTTTCTTGTTTTCTTTTTCCTCTGGTCTTCTGTCTTCTTATCACTTCCTTGATCACACATTAACGCGAATACAAATCGATCTATCTTGTCGCTTTTTAGCATACTGATGGACAGTCACAAAACCTCGGCCATCTATGTTTTTCAGGCTCTTGAGGCATTGGGTGTGGCCAACTAGGCCATAGACTCTCAGTCTCTATTTGTCTGATAACAGTAAACCATTCCAAGCTATATCTAATTTCTATTTATATACACTGGAAATAATATAAACAATACTCTGGTGAATAAGGTAAACAATTAAATTACGGAGAGCTGGAGATAGAGTGACATGTTAACCCTTTACCCAACGTAACGGCCAAAACCGGCCAGCGCTATTCTCAAAAAACGCCAGTTAATTTTCAAAATATTTTCATTTTTTGTCTCAAAAACATAGGTTATGACCCCTCGTTGGAACGAGCTCGACGAGCTCGTTCCAACGAGGGGTCATAACCTATGTTTTTGAGACAAAAAATGAAAAAAATTAGTTATTCAAGAATTTTTGTTGCAAGTGTCGTCTGCTTTTCATGTTGGGTAAAGGGTTAAATATTATTTATTGTTTGAACCCTTTGAACCCTAGTGGTATCTACCAAGCCAGTTTAATGGTAGCAATTAGAAGAGTCCATATTCATGATTTGGGGCAAACCAATCAATATTTTCAAGGACGCTGCACGTTGAAAATATTGCTTGGTCTACCCACATGTTTACTGAACAGCCATCCTATTCAATGACGTTATGACGTATCGTGTTCCTGGGCGGAAAAAAACGGGCTAAAGGGTTAATTTGTTTCAAATTCACCCTCAAACAAGGTTTAAAGAACCCCTTTACTTTGCAACGCGGTTTTATATATTATTCAGGTCTGTTTCATAACACAAGATAAGTTCTAATTTTGACGGGTGGGAAGGCTTTTTCCCGGGTATCGTCCACAGTTATGAATTATTAAACTGGAATATTTAAATGGCGTGTTTCTAACCCCCTGAAGACTTCACTATGATTCACCGAGATTCAATTCAGGAACTCTTTTAGGACTCACATTGCCGTTCCCAACACAGATGAGCTTAAATGAGATCTCTCGATTTTCTCAACTCAGATGGGCCATCAAAGGATTTTAAAATTTATTTATTTATTGGGGTTTAACGGCACTTTCGACGGTCAGGGTCACCTCGTGTCGGATAGTTGTACTGGTGGAGGAAGTCGGAGTACACGGAGAGAACAACTGAGCAACGGCGAGCAATTGTCAGACTCCCCAACATACTAACTCCACACAAACAGGGTTAGCATTGGTTGAAGACTAGTGCACCCTCGACGTACAGTTCGCCTTAGTACACAACGCCACCGTGCCCCCACATGGTCAATGGGGGTGAGGTGTCTTGCTACAACGCAGCTGCCGTAGGTGGGATTCGAACCGAGGACCTCTCTACCTACTGATCGACCGCGGCCCAGGCTTTTTAAAAAATATCTGTATATCCATTTGTAAAATTATTTTATGGGCGTCCTTTTTTCCGTTAGGCCTTCTAGCCAGTACTACGCGATACTTGAATATCATCTCAAGCATGGTGTGGTATGACTTTCGAACCTCCACTAACACCAAATGACTCGAAACTCAATAGAGGTCCAAAATATGGGTCAGGGTCACCGATGCCATCCAGGGGTCATTGAGTGCATTTTTTAGAATTGCAGGAAGTCGCACTTTAGGACCCCTCAATGCATTCCAGAAGTCCATACATGTACTATTACTCTCAAATTAATGGATGGGAGTGAAAAAATGTAAAAGTGGATCCGTTCATATCTCAAGCATGGTATGACTTATGAATGTGTGACAGAACAAATGAGTCGAAACTCAATGGAGGTTCAAAATATGGGTCAAGGTCACTGATGTCACTCAAGGGGCATGGGGTGCTTTTTCATAATTGCTGGAATTTGCATTTTATGACCATCTGATTCATTCCCGAAGTTCAAATATGTATTTGTACACTAAAAAGTGGGCGGTGTCTAAAAGTTTGCAAGTGAGACACGGTCATGTCTCAAGCATGGTATGACCTGTGGGCATAAGATCAACACCTGACCAAATAAGTCAAAAATCGATGGAGGTTCAAAATATGAGTCAAGATCGCTGGGGTCATCCAGGAGTCACTGACAGAATTTTTCAAAATCGCCAGAAATTGGATCTATTACCATCTAACGCATTCCCGAATTTCGAACAAACATTCCATCACTCATAAATAGAGAGTGTGGTAGATCAGCGGTTACGGCATTGGACTTCACCGAAAGGTCCGCGGTTCGATCCCCGCCAGGGGCAAGAGGGATCTGTCCTTGGGCAAGACATATAATCCCGATTGCCCACGTGAGGGTACTAAGCTGTGTACTAAGGCGTATTGTACATTGATGGTGCTGTGATCTCCAACCAATCTTCAACCCATGCTAACCCTGCAGGGCTTATATTTCGACGAGAATCCGAGAATCGATTCGCACAAAGATTCGCGCAATCAAACCGACGAGAATCCATGTAGATTCTCGCTGCATCTCTGCTAGGATTCGCGTGAAAAGAATTGAGTCAATTTAACCCTTTATCTAACACAGCGGCAACAAATTAACCATAGAAGGCTAACAAATATCCTGACACTTTGTCAATAAAATTGCACAAATATGGCTGTCATTGGAACCGGCTCATTGAGCCGGTTCCAACGACAGCCATATTTGTAAGATTTTATTGGTAAATATTGTTCATTTAATTATTTTATCATTTATTTATTATTTATTGTTTAAAAATTATCAAATTTAGATTTAAAAATTAAAAAGGTGTGTTGGGTAAAAGGTTAACATGTGTTATTAGTATACAACAGTGGTTGAACCATGGTGGCGTCATGGGATCCTGGGACACTCATAGTAGGTATGGATTCTCGCAACCATTTTCATGAGAATCCAAATGGATTCTCACAAATTTAGACGAAATATAAGCCCTGCCCTGCTTGTGCAGAGTTTGTGCGTTCAGGAGTCGACGCAGCTCGGTGATTCTATTTGGGTACTCAGGCTCCTCCACCCGTAAAACTGTCCGGCACGAGGTGTTCCTGACTGCCAAACGTGTCGTTAAACACGAGTGAATGAATAAAAAAATAAATCACTCATAAAACTGGACGGAGATAACCAATTTGAAAGTAACTCACTTTTAAAATGTTTGACTCCCCCCCCCCCCCCATCCCACCCCATTCATGTCCCCATTGTTTAGCATGGTACAGTCTTCTACTAAAAATCTCCTTAATATAGCACCCTGTTCCTCTCAAGGGACGTTATGTATGATATCAATACTATTAATATCACATTACAATATGTGATACATTGTAAACTCCCGGTCTTAACTCATACCTAGAGTCGAATGCTCTTTTTTAATACCCCTGACCCCTTGCCCTTGGATGCTACCGGCGCCCTTGGATAACTAGATATTTTTTTGTTGTTGTTGATATTTTGATATAACGAATCGAATCAGGTGCTAATAGAAACATGTACTCGACTCAGTTTATCATTCTAAACATTAACAACCTATCGATATTCCCAAAACAATGAAACGTTTTGCACAGAAACAATTTTTGTTTTGTACCATACCGACCGACATCAAAATTGTGCATATTTTTCAGCGATTCTCGGTGCCCAACTTAAATTGTTTTCATTCCCAATATATTTCGCTTCCAGCATATGACCTAAATTTTGCAAAAATATGCCTACAAATGGGCTAACAATCCACCTGATTGTCCGCAAGATAGATCATAGACATTCTACCAAACATAACCTACGTCTCCCTCAGATGAAACGAGCCACAGTCGATAACCCCGCTACTTGATAAATGCAAAGGGGTTGATACATGCCCTCCCTCTTACTCCGGTGACTAGAAATCTGTTCTACGACCGTGTTTTCTGGGTAAAAAAGACGCGATTTCAACATAGAAACTTACGAACAGCAACAGAGAATCCTCAGATTGCTCATAGAATCCTAGAACCGATTGGGCAGTGTGACTACTGATCTGTACAGCTACTATTGCCTACCATTGGGTGTCCTATGCTAGAATCTCCGACACTTGATACTGACTATTATGGCTTTCAGTACCTATATCACTATATGATAATCACAATCACACTTGGCTTCCAACACTGCTACAGTACAGTAGCCGTGGATTGGTCGTAATCCACACGTGGGCAGTTATGTCCACGCATCTGTTTACCAGGTAGTAAAAATCATCATTAGCAAAATTTAAATTAATGAAGCACCGGGTTGTAGCCGGTGCTTCATTAATTGAATTTTTTCATGATTATTCCTGTAATTAGTGTTTGGAATCTAATAATAAAGCGTCCGTGGAAATATTGCCCACGCGTGGAAAGAGACCAGTCCACGGCGACTGTACTGTAGCAATCGTATACAGTCTCGTTGCTCTAACGACTCGATGTTTGTTGGGCAAATAAGCTATCGCGTTGTGACTTGAACAGGCATTGCTCGGACGACTCGAGAATCTAATCGAGCAAACAAGCCATCGAGTGACTCCTCTTTCGACTCTTATCCTCATCTCGGTATCGGAGGATATTTACGACATGATGATTCAGCCTTGGTGGATATATTTTGAAGGATATCTATTGGGGGGATATCTATTGTAGGATATTTTTTGGCTTCTACCACGACTTCAACTGTCTATCCTATGACTGACCTCTATTGCACTCACCCCAAGCTTTCGTACTACCCTTGCAGCCATGTACGATTTCCACTGGCTTGTAGCCCAGCAAAGGCTTGCGGACTATCTCATAGCACGACATCTCCCCTCGACCAAGCCTTGAAAGACAACCCAAACTACACTATGATGCCAGACATACACCATATGATCTAGCATTCCGAATTACCCATAGGGCCCATTAGGTGGTTTTGTAGTGATATCAGTAGACCTATGCGTTACAGAGAGTTTCTCCTGTACCACTGTACCAGATAAACAAGCATATCACCGCGTAATTTAGCATTACGTACTACCCATACCAACGTGGGACAGTGTAACTTCGAGGGTAGATTACTAGTACCAAGTACCGACAAAAGTCCGGTTCCTATGGGAAGTTAACACTAGTTGCACCGGAAAAAGTCCAGGTAATATGGGTCGATTCATACGTATTATACTACTCACGTTTGTACAGGGACACAGTCATGTCAAGACTTAATTAAAACAAAAATTAATTCTACATTGCAAAACTTTGAGTATAGACCATTTTGCTCTTTTACTGTATTGAACACAATTAGACTTGGGAATACAGACGTAATGTGAGGCACACGTTTAATATGTCAAGAATTTATCATTAAAATCGCTAGATTCCCTTGTTTATAGACCTAGTGGGCCTCAAACATCAAAATAAATTCTGGCATTTAATTGTTATACCTTGTTTGAAGAGCTGCTTGAGGTCTGTCAAACATGATATAATAGAATAAAAATGCCGCTCAGGATCACCGATCCAATGTCGAGTTGTGACAACAGTTCCTCGCACCAAGGCCAACACACCTATGAAGTTTCATGACTCTAGGTTGAACCACTATCAAGTTCTCATCCGGAAACCAATTGTTGCGATATACTATGTTCAAGGTCACTGTGACCTTGACCTTTGACCTGGTGAGTCCAACATCAATAGGGTTCTTCCTCGCACCAAGGCCAACACGCCTGAAAGTTTCATGACTCTAGGTTGAACCACTATCAAGTTATCATCCGGAAACCAATTGTTGCGATATACTATGTTCAAGGTCACTGTGACCTTGACCTTTGACCTGGTGAGTCCAAGATCAATAGGGTTCTTCCTCGCACCAAGGCCAACACACCTATGAAGTTTCATGACTCTAGGTTGAACCACTATCAAGTTATCATCCGGAAACCAATTGTTGCGATATACTATGTTAAAGGTCACTGTGACCTTGACCTTTGATCTGGTGAGTCCAAGATCAATAGAGTTCTTCCTCGCACCAAGGCCAACCCACCTATGAAGTTTCATGAATGTAGGTTGAACTACTATCAAGTTATCATTCGGAAAGGAATTGTTGCGATTTACTATGTTCAAGGTCATGTTGACCTTGACCTTTGACGTAGCGAGTCCAAAATCAATAGGGTTCTTCCCCTCACCAAGGCCAATCTACCTATGAAGTTTCATGAATGTGAGTTGAACCATTATCAAGTTATCATCCGGAAACCAATTGTTTAAGATTTACTACGTTCAAGGTCACTGTGACCTTGACCTTCGACGTAGCATGTCCAAAATCAATAGGGTTCTTCCTCCCCCCAAGACCAACCTACGTATGAAGTTTAATGAATGTGAGTTGAACCACTATCAAGTTATCATCCGGAAACCAATTGTTTACGCCCAAAACCCGCCCGCCCGCCCGCCCGCCCGCCCGCCATTCACCAAACTATAAGTCGAGTTTGACTTCGTCACAACTCGACTAAAAATGCTAAGTTTATCTGAGAATACAGAAAAGTGACAAAATCCCCTTCGATGGAATACTCCTGTTTATTCAGGAGGGGGTGCGGAGAAAAAAGGTTTTCAAGGCGGTATGCCGGGGTGGGTGGCTAGTTGGTCCGAGAAAGACGAAAACACATTTTGTCGTCACCATTTACAATATCACACATGTAATAGATTGAAATGTATTTCAGCTGCAAAAAACGACCCATTTATGGTACTAGGACAATATGAGATGGTCCTTATTGGAGATGTTCAGAAATCATGTTGAAGAGTTGTGACGTAACATCCCATCTGGTCGAGAACTATTGAAAGGTGCCTGTAGAAAAGAGCTAGTAAACTGAACATCATATATTTCTGTTAACCCTTTACCTAAACTGAAAAGCAGACGACACTTTGCAAAAAAAAATTCTTGAATAACTAATTTTTTGTCTCAAAAACATAGGTCATGACCCCTCGTTGGAACGAGCTCGACGAGCTCGTTCCAACGAGGGGCCATAACCAATGTTTTTGAGACAAAAAATGAAAAAATATTGAAAATTAATTGGCGATTTTTGAGAATAGCGCTGGCCGGTTTTGGCTGTTACGTTAGGAAAAAAGTTAATATAATAATCAGGGCCGGGGAGAGAAAATTCGGGCCTCAGGGTTAATTATGTGACGGGCCTCTTTTCAAAAAGTGTCGAGATACTGATGCAGATGACAAAGGAATCTACCACGAGTGCCGAAAACTTTGAAATCAGTTATTAAATGGTGACTTCTAGCGGCTTTTGGGATTGAAAATCACATTATTTTTTAACCATCAAAATGGTGTTTGTTAGCAACATGTTTCCTCAGTCAGTATCCAGTGACCTAAAGTTATTGCTTTGGACTGCACAATTCTTAAAGTGATAACTTTATTACGTCAAAATTGATTTACAGCCCCTTCTTAACTCTTGGCAAAGGAGTCAGAATTTTTTGTGTGTGTGTATGGGGGGGGGGGGGGGGTAAAGTCCAAACATGGCCTGAAAGTCCGTTTTTTTACTTTTTTTGCTGTGGTACGTCCTTTGAAAGGACCTACCAAACCAAAAAATTAAAATACAGTCAGTCTTTTTGTCGGGAGGGGGGGGGGGGGGAGGGGCAGGCCTAGCCCAAGAATTCTGAAATCCTGGGCCAAACCCGGCCCCCAAAGTTTAGGTCCTCGGGGTCAATACCCAGGGCCCCATCCGCTCCCCGGCCCAGATATTAATCGAAGTAATTTGACAACATCTGACATGATTATCAACTAGTAGAGTGCTAATTTCATTTTAGTTGTCAAAATGTATTCACATGTCTTGGGCTTGTTACATTTTATGAGGGAGTGCTTTCTGGTTCTCCCCCATCAACTGTAACAAGGCAATTACTAACAGATGAAATAATGTCATTTCAAAGATAATATGAAGCCCATCCACAGACTATGAAGCCTCTTAGTTGTGAAACATGCACTTCAGAATAAATCCCAAACGTGGGCTTCCTGCGCTCTCTCTACTAGGGATCTGCGAATCACAAATTTCTTTTCGAATCGAATCTCGAATCGAATCGTGTCTCTGATATCGACATCGAATCGAATCCCGAATCGAATCTTAAAAGACAAGTTATTTCATATTGCATCAAACGGAATTTACGGAACACTGTGATTCCCCTTACGCGACGGAGTGAACACCTTAAACACCAATAACTAAATACTCTCTGTAGCACCGTCGCTGAAACAGCTATGCCTATTGTCCATAGTTTTAGTTTTTGAAGGCCTAACTTGTTACTATTCACGTTCTCAAGAACGTGAATAGTAACAAGTTAAGCCTTCAAAAACCAAAACTATGGATAATGTTCTGGGCCAAATTCACACCTCACCTAACAATTAAACATTGTCAATTACTCAAATAAATAGGAATTGAGCCATCATGAATGAATTTTCTAATGACAGTTTTATCCTATTTTTGATGGAAATGTAACAAACTGAAGTTGGTACGAGAGATTCGAAAAAATCGAATCCTGAGACTGATTCGGGATCGATCTCGAAGCATACGAATGGTATCGATATCGAATCGAATCTCGAATATTCGCAGGACCCTACTCTCTACTTGTTAGACAAAAATGATCAACAAGCTTCAGTTGATAGAGGACTGGAGAAGTTCATTATTTCCAAACATGCAAGAGCATATTTTTAACCTGTCATTCAACTATGTCATCATTAGATCTCCAGTGGGCGCAGGTGGACGATCAAAATGCTATTAGTTGACACTTCGAGTTGGTACACGGTTTGAGGGACGGATCAAGATTGATTAAGTAATTATGAAGATAAGATCAATATATTGAGCAGGGTCAGGCAAAAGACATTGGGTGAGCATCATAGATCAGTGACTCCTCTTAATAGATAAGTGTTTAAAGATTATAATTGGTGATGTATCTCTGTGTTTTCCCGTTGAGACTGTCATGTAGGCTGATGTGAATCATTGTTTTACGGTAGGAACACCAAGCTTATGGGAGACATACTAACAAGCACAATTGAAATTTGAGGGATCGGTCCTTAACCCTTTACTCAACGCGGACGAGATCAAAAAATTTATTATTTTAAATATCAATTTTTTAAATTTTTCAAAAAAATTTTTAAAAAATGTCAACAAAACCGTATCATGTGACCCCTCGATGGAACGAGCTGGACGAGCTCATTCGTACGAGGGGTCACAACATATAGTTTTCTTGAAATTATTTGAAAAATAATATTTTTCAACTGCTGAATTTGCATATTACACGGGCGGATGCGTCCGATTCGTTGGGTAAAGGGTTAAAATGCAGGTGTAGAAAGTATTTATGGTTCTTCAATGTGCAAAGGTGCAAAAAAAAAAAAATAACCGGCATATACTTCTGCAATTTTTTACCCTCCACCTCCCAGCTTAACACTTACGCTGCCGAAAGCGGCTATTGTCAGCTATTTTATGATGATTAACTGTACGTTTGGGCATGTGCAGATCAAACCTACCATCTGATTAATTGTCGGAAAGGGGTCAGAGAGTTCTTTTCAACATTTAATCAGGTGAAAGAGTTCCAAGAAAATAAGTCATAAATTTTATTAAACTTCCTCGCAAACAGGCGTACATGGGGGTCCTCCATAAATGACTAAAGTTGGAGTGGCAGTAAAAGGCTTAACTGAAAACTTTTCAGGCGCTATTCGATTAACAGGGCCGCTTGGCCACTATAAAGACCATCCTCACCGCCGGCGAATGACACAGTAAGCAGTAAACTTGTTAGATGGATTTATGAAAACGAAATCCCTAATCAGTAATACGTAAATAGTAACGAGATGTGCTTTCGACGTTACTGTATGGGATCACGTCATCCAGGAATGAAGATGTGAAGGGTCAACAGAGAGTCGGTTTAATTGGACACTCCTCAGGATGATTTGTTTATGAGCACGATCAATCAGAACGGTTCTCATTCCTGTCCCCGGATGTTTTCGTTCACCCTCGTTTATTTTCACGCAACAGTGAAGGGTGACAATAAAAGAAGCATAACAGCTTTCTCTTGTAATTGAATGAATGAATAAAAAATTACGTCCGCTTCGTGTCTATCAGATACCATCGGAACATTTTGTAAATATATTTCTCGGAATCAGCTATAGGTAACTTTTTAATTGATTACCTATCTGTAAGACTGTCATATTTAGGCTTTTCCCTCTGGAAAAGACTATTGTTTTTCTACGGATTATTAGGCTTTTCCCTCTGGAAAAGACTATTGTTTTTTTGCGGATTATTATTTTTCTTTTTTGTGTGTGTGTGTGTGGGGGGGGGGGGGGGGGGGTCACACATTTTGTCCGCACGATTCAGAAGCCATTTTCGGACCGATCTTTGATACACACGACAGACCAGGCGATGCATATGGTAACCCTCCACAGGCTGCCAAACATCGATATTTTGATGAAATGGGCCGGTGTCAGGCCCCCACAGCACCCAAACGATAAAAGAGAGATAAACAAAACTTCCTTTATTGGAAGTGGAATTCACCGGAGATCATTTTTGTAAGTAATAAGGGTGTTAAAAAAACCAAGCGTTAACCCGTTTTGGGCTGGTTAAACAGCAATACCCCCATAAAGCTAAAAAATTCATGTTTTCCGTGGACTTCTCTAAACGAGTCCTGTAGATTTTCAAGAAAAAAATGTCATTCCCAGGCCTTGATGTGACAATAGAAGCTGCATGGACAAAATACTGTGGTGAGCATTTGTTAACCCTCCACGGGCTGCTAAAACTCAAAATTGTGATAAAATGGATTGTTTTTGGATGCCAACAGCACCCAACGGGTATGCCACAAAGAAAAGTACCTTCATTTATCGAGCGCACAATCTATACGGAAACATTTTTGTAAGTAGTAAGGGTATTCAAAAGTAGAAGTCTTAACCCATTTTGGGCAGGCTAAAGAGAGACACCCCTTAAAATCTTAAAATACCCATTTTCTGGGGATTTCTATAAAAACATCCTGTAGGTTTTCAAGAAAAATTGACTACTCGCAGGTCTTAGTGTGACATTAGAAGTTGCATGGACAAAATATTCCGGTGAGCGTTTATTAACCCTCTGCAGGCTGCCAAGCATCGTAATTTTGTTGAAATGGGCTGTTTTCGAACACGAAAAGCACCCAACGTGTACCTGGGAAATAAACATAATCTCCTTTGTTGTAAGTGGAATTCACCGAGGACCATTTTTGTAAGTAACAAGGGTATTCAAAAAACCAAGCTTTAACCCCTTTTGTTGTTGTTAATAGTGATACCATCAAAAGCTTAAAAAATTATGTTTTCCCTGGATTTCTTTACAAACATCTGGTAGGGTTTTCAAGAAAAAATGGCCATTGATAGGTATTGGTGTCACATTACCAGTTGCTTTGGATAAATTATTCCGGTAAGCATTTGTTAACCCCCCAAGGGCTGCTAAATGTCAAAATTTGGAAAAAATAGTCTGCTTTTGGACACCCACAACATCAAATGGGAATGCAACAGAGAAACATAACTTCTTTTACCGGATGCAAAACTGACAGGGAAACATTTTTGTAAGTAGTAAGTGTATTCAAAAATCGAGGTCTTAACCCATTTTTGACTAGTTAAGGAGATATACCCCTTAAAAGCTTAAAATTCCAGTTTTCTGTTCATTTCTCCAAAAAAAATTTTCAAGCAAAAATTGACCATTCGCAGGTCTTGGAGTGACATTACAAATTGCATGGACAAAATATTTCGGTAAGCATTTGTTAACCCTCCAGAGGCTGCCAAGCATAGACATTTGGAGAAAATGGGCTGTTCTTGGGCAACCATAACACCAAATGTGTATGTCAGGGAACACCTAAGGCCCCGTAAGGCCTGGGCTGACGTGGGGTTATTTAGTCCCGCTGATGAAGTTGCGGGAAAATTAGACCAACGTGGAGGGTCGGAATCCAAGTGTCGCGAACTCGGCGCAGAGAGCTGAGTTAGACCGACGCCGTGATTCCTTCTCTGCCAAATTGTCCTGAAATAGGTTCGATTTCCGTTAGGTGTGATTCCTAATCACTTCAGGCTGTATAATGGAAAGAATGATTTAAAGTAACAACGATTCTTTTATTTACACATAAAAATCAATCCGTTTCAATATTTCAACAATCAACAATTCAATTCTTTTCACAGAAAATGGGTCACTACGGTTAAATAATTCTAAAAAATCATATAGTCATTCTATAGCCCTGTACTGGCACTATAGTCTACACACTGGAAATGTTACTACCGTGAGCTCGCCATAAGAGCTTCACAAATCTGAAATGTTATTACTGTGAGCTCGCCATAAGAGCTTCACCCGCTTAGGCTCAAATGTCAACGTCTGCGCGTAACTGTACCTCTGGCTGTCGGAGGGTTCCGACCAGCAATGTTCGTCATCTATAAACCACCGTACTTCTGATTTGGGTCAGATATTGTCTACTCATACCTTATGTGCCTTTTGAAAGTCCTCCGTGAAAGTCCTATTGAAATATCCACCGTTCCTGGTTGAATTCACGATTCACAGATGCCCCTTTTTGTGCTAGGGCGAAATTGTCACTCACACCGATCTCCAGTCGGTATTACGATGTTCCGACAGCAAAATAAACTACTCAGAACGCAATCAGGCTGACGCTTCAAAGGGTTAATACGCACAATACAATTAACCTACACTTCTGACTATTGCAGGACGATACCTGCTACTCGACAATCTAAACTTTAACGTTCCACCTGGGGTGTTCCTTCTCACGAATTCGGCCCCGTAGCCGCCTATCAACTTTAAGCTAAATCAATCATGGAATGCCCTCTCTGGCGATTCCAGCCGTTTCAGGGTCCTGTTATCGAAGGTACCCTTATGCCAGGAAACAGAGTCCGCCTGTCCTTGACTTCACCAACGCGTGTGTGACCCCAAGTGTGTGTCTAATGCTCTGCTCTTCCAGGTATATATACTTTTTACCCTAAACTGTCAGGTGGACCGACGCTCATCTGTCCACCTGTCAAAACGGTGGGAGATGACGTGTATCGAGGCAGAATCAATACAAGTTATCTCACGCGTGACTTAACGCTGACTTCACTTGTCTAGAAAACCGATTCGTTCTTGCCATGATTGTTATAACTTATGATGACACGACATTTCTATCTTTTAGAATCTCGTTTCTCAATTTACCGTGACGACATCTTGACATCAACCGATTACGTCTCGTAAGACTCCGACTACTGTATAAATTAAACGAGATTAGACCTTATCTAACATACCGTTTCTCCCCTGGGTCCCTGCGCTAAAGCTGGATATACACCACGTGTGTTTTTTTCTATGTCCAGCTTTACAGAGAAGTGAAATTCACGTGGGTTTTTCGCCTTGATGCGGAATATATTTTGAACTTACAATATCTTTAAATATGAGGCCCCTTGCCCCTATATTTAGGCTGGCTTTGCCCTGACAACTCCCTTCCCGAGAGAAACACCCTGTGTATCTCTTAAAACGCAAGGGGCAAAGCCACGCACGCTCGCCTCTCACACCCTTTTACAATCTACCATCATGTTCAAGACTACAAAACTGTACCCTAGTGGTCGTGGGGGGGTCATGACCGGGCTCATGCGTCGGCCATGTCGATTCCCACGACACACACGCTACCACATGCTCCCGTCTTGCGGGTTTACATATGATATGGGGAGTAGCCTTATCCTCAGATTTGCAGCACTCTCTCTCTCTGTAATACTATATATTTACACCTAAACATACACATTTTTATACACGTTCGCCCATTTTGCAAACAGTTCACTTGGCACTCACTCCGACGAGTAACACCGTCCGCGCCTTTGCGTCAGACGGGTTAATTCCAACGGAGTGTAACTTCGCCTCCCGTTCCCCTATGACTTGTGAAGGGGCAAACGACCCCTGCATTATGTTGAGCCTCACCCTCGCAAGGCTCAACCAGGGGATTAAAATTGTGACGCACACACTCACACATTCAACACACAGATTTCCCGACCGCGCCTTTGCGACAGACGGGGTTAGTGTATCCCACACTTACAAAAACTCGACACACAGGCTCCCCGTCCACGCACACGCGACAGACGGGGCAGTGTATCTCACATTCGCACTCACAACCAACTCTAGTCAGCAGTCAGAGCAATAATAATACTAAAATAAGAAAATTCCTCCGGGCCTTAACACCGAGTTTACGAAGCCCATCACCTCACTAACAAAAATATTTGCGACTGGAGCCCCCGTCCCAGACACCAGGCCCACAGCCACCCAACTATTGCTTCTTTATAACCACCGACCATTGGTAGGGGCCCGGTTCCCAGTATCCCCTTGGGTAACCCTTGACACACCCCTACTTCTCGCCCCGCTATTTCTACGGGTATTCCACCAGGGTCCCCATACCCTGTCGTTGTCGCATTCCCAAGAGCTTCCCTTGGCGCTATATCCCCCAGGCCCTCTCGTCCCGGCGATTACCGTCGTTCGAACGACACTGGCCGTCCTTGGCCCTTGTGCTGTCGACCCCCCGGTCCATTGCGACGACTTCTTGCGCACATTGGGCGCTGTGCGCCCTCGGCACTCTCTTCGTGGTCTCCGCCACCTAGGATGCTTCTCCTTTGATTTGTGGACCCTTTCCTCGGCCCCCTGGGCGCCCACCTTAGCGGTCCCATCCACTTTAACATACTCAACTTGTGTTGACCCGTGCCTTCTCAATTCTGGGGAAGTTTGCCCAGCCATTTGCGTGGGTCTGGCCTCCCCTCTCCACACGGGTGACACCGACTTCTTGGGGCGCTCAACTCCCCCACATAAATTTGCTTGAGGGTCTTTCCCCAATGATCCCATTGGGTTCCCTCGCTGTTTGGCGTTTCGCCTGGACCGCCTGTGGCCCCTTCTCCCTAATTGGACAGGAGTCGTCCCTCCTGAAACTTCCCGACATTTCGTCGAGTAGGGGCCATCCCCTGGACCATCGGATTGGTTTCCCCTGGGAACCTTCCCTTCCTTACTCGTTGGGCCCTCACTTGGCCCCCTATCCCTGGACCATAACTCATCAGGGCTTGCCCTCACCCCTGGTATATTACCTATGACCAGGTCATACACAGGTGATTCAATGCACATGGCTTCCACTTCGCCACAATAAAATGGGGTATCCACAGTTATCCTCGCGATGGGGAACCTTCTAACGGTCCCATCTATCAAAATACACAAATGGTCACGCCCCAACAATTGCTTGTCGTCAACCAGTTGCCTTCTAACCGCTGCAGAGGAGCACCCAGAATCCCGGAGCAGACGGATCTCCCTTTGTCCCACATACCCTGGGTACACTGGCATATCAACCTTCTCCTGCGAAGTTGTGAGCCTCTCACACATGCCACTTATTATCGGGACAACCTTCCCGTCTTCCAGCCTTAATTCTCCCTCTTGTATACATTCCCGGAGGGGACTGTGTTCTGGACCGATAGTTTGACAGAACGCTGCCGTCTGCCTACTGGGCCCTGGATCTACGCGGTCACCTTGCTTCCAACCCCTTGGCGCTGCGTTCCCGGCCCCCTGCTGAGGTGGTCTAATGTTCCCAGTGGTCCTTACCTGCTTCTGCCAGCAGTCCCTGGCAATATAACCCCGCTTGTTGCAGATAAAACAAGTGGTGTCCTTGGGAGCGCTCCCCTTCCGGCTGGGCTGCGACGCAGGAGGATCGGGGTGGTGTTGCCTGACGGGTGCCATTGCCAACCCGTTTGCCCCACCCCTAGCCGATTTGGGTGCGTTTACACTCCCACCGTGGGCCTCGATGTAGCGTTCTGCCACAGTTGCCATCTCATCATAGGTGGGCGGACCCCTTTCCTTGATGAACAGGCCCAATTCCTTGGAGCATGTAGTTAAAAACTGCTCTCGGAGAAATAGATCTCGCAGGGCTCCATACGACTCATTCACTTCTGCGAGATCAGTCCAGCGGTCAAAGTACCGCCTAGCTCGGGCAAAATACTGAGGTACTGTTTCTCCCTTCTCCTGCTTAATTTCTCGGAACTTGGTCCGGAATCCTTCTTCAGTGAGCTGGTATCTCCTAAGGATGGCATTCTTCAGCTCACTGTAGTCGTTAAGAAGTGCAGGAGGCATACTGGTATAAGCCTCGAGGGCTTTACCTGACAACAAAGGGCTCAAGCACATAGCCCATGTGTCTTCTGGCCACATTTGACTGGAGGCAAAACGCTCGAACCTCTCCAAGTACGAGTCCAAGTCATCTGTGTTTTCATTGAAATGAGCGAGATGGGGGCGTGGGGCATGAATTGCTACCCCTGCACTCCCGTCCCCTGAGCGCCGACTTTCATTCTCCACATCGGCCCTTGCTCTGAGGAGCTCTAATTCTCTCTCGTGCCTCTGTTGTTCGAGCTCCCGTTCTGCCTCCCTTGCCTCCCTAGCTAATTGGGCTTCCCTCTCTCTCGTCTCATTCTCTCTCTCCCTTTCTAACTGAATCTCCCGCTCTTTTGCCTCTCTTGCCTCTTTCTCGCGCTCTCGTTCTAATTGGATCTCTCGCTCTTTTGCGTCATTACGTAAGGCAATCTCCTTGGCCTCACGTTTCTGCTCATCTTTAACGAACTTCTGAAGTTCAGCTCCCTCAAGGCCCATTTCCTTGCCTAATGATACCAGTTGGGCGAGGGGTGTAACAACATCCATTTTGATTTTTTCTTTCTATCTTCAACTCTCGTCAGAAAGAATGAAGAAGGAAAAGAAAGAAAGAAAAAAAAAATATGGCAATTGATCCTAATTTACCTCTGTAATTTAACGTAATTAAACGCACCAAATATTCTGAAACCTACCGCAGTTATAGTGGCTATTAAGTATCCTTTTGGGGACTACTGTATTGCGATATTAAACCCTCGAACGGCATCGACTGACCGAACGCGTCAAGACCTAAACAGAACCGCCGTTAAAATAAAACAAAATTTCCATATAGCCATTTTTTACCTTTTTAGAAATATCCTGGTTAGCGCTCGCCAATCAATGTCAGGGAACACCTAAGGCCCCGTAAGGCCTGGGCTGACGTGGGGTTATTTAGTCCCGCTGATGAAGTTGCGGGAAAATTAGACCAACGTGGAGGGTCGGAATCCAAGTGTCGCGAACTCGGCGCAGAGAGCTGAGTTAGACCGACGCCGTGATTCCTTCTCTGCCAAATTGTCCTGAAATAGGTTCGATTTCCGTTAGGTGTGATTCCTAATCACTTCAGGCTGTATAATGGAAAGAATGATTTAAAGTAACAACGATTCTTTTATTTACACATAAAAATAAATCCGTTTCAATATTTCAACAATCAACAATTCAATTCTTTTCACAGAAAATGGGTCACTACGGTTAAATAATTCTAAAAAATCATATAGTCATTCTATAGCCCTGTACTGGCACTATAGTCTACACACTGGAAATGTTACTTCCGTGAGCTCGCCATAAGAGCTTCACAAATCTGAAATGTTATTACTGTGAGCTCGCCATAAGAGCTTCACCCGCTTAGGCTCAAATGTCAACGTCTGCGCGTAACTGTACCTCTGGCTGTCGGAGGGTTCCGACCAGCAATGTTCGTCATCTATAAACCACCGTACTTCTGATTTGGGTCAGATATTGTCTACTCATACCTTATGTGCCTTTTGAAAGTCCTCCGTGAAAGTCCTATTGAAATATCCACCGTTCCTGGTTGAATTCACGATTCACAGATGCCCCTTTTTGTGCTAGGGCGAAATTGTCACTCACACCGATCTCCAGTCGGTATTACGATGTTCCGACAGCAAAATAAACTACTCAGAACGCAATCAGGCTGACGCTTCAAAGGGTTAATACGCACAATACAATTAACCTACACTTCTGACTATTGCAGGACGATACCTGCTACTCGACAATCTAAACTTTAACGTTCCACCTGGGGTGTTCCTTCTCACGAATTCGGCCCCGTAGCCGCCTATCAACTTTAAGCTAAATCAATCATGGAATGCCCTCTCTGGCGATTCCAGCCGTTTCAGGGTCCTGTGATCGAAGGTACCCTTATGCCAGGAAACAGAGTCCGCCTGTCCTGGACTTCACCAACGCGTGTGTGACCCCAAGTGTGTGTCTAATGCTCTGCTCTTTCAGGTATATATACTTTTTACCCTAAACTGTCAGGTGGACCGACGCTCATCTGTCCACCTGTCAAAACGGTGGGAGATGACGTGTATCGAGGCAGAATCAATACAAGTTATCTCACGCGTGACTTAACGCTGACTTCACTTGTCTAGAAAACCGATTCGTTCTTGCCATGATTGTTATAACTTATGATGACACGACATTTCTATCTTTTAGAATCTCGTTTCTCAATTTACCGTGACGACATCTTGACATCAACCGATTACGTCTCGTAAGACTCCGACTACTGTATATATTAAACGAGATTAGACCTTATCTAACATACCGTTTCTCCCCTGGGTCCCTGCGCTAAAGCTGGATATACACCACGTGTGTTTTTTTCTATGTCCAGCTTTACAGAGAAGTGAAATTCACGTGGGTTTTTCGCCTTGATGCGGAATATATTTTGAACTTACAATATCTTTAAATATGAGGCCCCTTGCCCCTATATTTAGGCTGGCTTTGCCCTGACAGTGTACCTGCGAGATAAACATAACCTCCTTCATTGGAAGTGGAATTCACCGACAATCATTTTTGTAAGTAATGAAGGTATTCACAAAACCAAGCATTAACCTGTTCAGGGATGGTTACAGAGCGATAACCCCAAAAGGTTAAAAATTCATGTTATCCGAGGATTTCTCTAAAAACATCTCGTAGATTTTCAAGAAGAAATGGCCATTCTCAGATCTTTGTGTGACATTACAAGCTGCATATACAAAATATTTCTGTAAGCATTTGTTAACCCTATGCAGGTTCTCAAACTTCAAAATGTTGATAAAATGGGCTGTGTTTGCGTACCCACAGCACCCGAAGTTGAGAGGAGAGATCAAAATAAGTGGAAATAGAATTCACTGAGAATTATTTTTGGACGTAATAATAGTATTCAAAAAATAACACTTAAACCGTTTTGGGCTGGATAAACAATGATACCCATCAAAAGCTTAAAATTCATGTTCTCCCTGGATTTCTCTGAAAACATCTTGTAGATTTTAAAGAAAAAATGGCCATTCGCAGTTCTTGGTGTGACATTACAAGTTGCATGAATAAATATTCCTGTTAGCACTTGTTAACCCTCTACAAGCTGCCAGACATCAACATTTTGGATACATTTGAGATAAAATGGACCATTTTCCAATAGACACAGCTCTCAGTAGGTATGCGTCTAACAAACATAACTCCTTTTGTCGGTCATTGACTCGTTGGACGACGATATTGATATTAACCCCCTCCATCGTTAATGATGTTTTTTACCTAAACAATTTTTTTATCAAACTGAGTCATTTGAGACTACTATACTCACCTGTCTCATAACATCAAAGAAGGGACTTCAGTGAGACAGTTAAAAACAATTCATCAGACACTGTGGGGTCATGAAGACTCATGGAATCTCATCGGGAAAAGCCATGATTCTCCAGAATTATAAGGTCTAGTTATTATTTTTTTTTTTTTTTTTTTTTTTGAGGGGGGGGGGGGGGGGAGGGGTGGTTTGTTTTGTTTTTTTTCCCACACATTTTGTCCGTACGATTCAGAAGCCATTTTCGAACCGATTTTCACAAAATTTTGTACACGCATAGAGGGGCACAAAATCTAAAAATATACCAAATCGGAATTTTCGATTTAACCCTCATTTCGTCAGAATTGGTAAAAAAAATTGCCAAAATTGGTGTTCATCGGCACTTTCTAGAAACACGTCTTGTAGATTTGTTTTAAACATTCATCATTGCTAGACTTGCCTGTGACACGACCTTTGATACACACGGCATATCAGGCGATGCATATGGTAACCCTATACAGGCTGCCAAACATCGACATTTTGAAGAAATGGGCCGATTTCAGGCCCCACAGCACCCAAAGGGTACAAGAGAGATAAACATAACTTCTTTATTGGAAGTGGAATTCACCGAGGACCATTTTTGTAAGTGATAAGGGTGTTCCAAAAATCAAGCGTTAACCCGTTTTGGACTGGTTAAACAGCAATACCCCATAAAGCTCCAAAATTCATGTTTTCCATGGATTTCTCTAAACGAGTCCTGTAGATTTTCAAGCAAAATTTGTCACTCTGGGGCCTTGGTGTGACAATAGAAGTTGCATGGACAAAATACTGCGGTGAGCATTTGTTAACCCTCCACGGGCTGCTAAAGGTCAAAATTGAGATAAAATGAGCTGTGTTTTGGACGCCAACAGCACCTAATGGGTACGCCACAAAGAAAAGTGCCTTCTTTTATCGAACGCACAATCTATACGGAAACATTTTTGTAAGTAGTAAGGGTATTCAAAAGTGGAAGTCTTAACCCATTTTGGACAAGCTAAAGAGAGAGACCCTTTAAAATCTTAAAATTCCTATTTTCTGTGGATTTCTCTAAAAACATCGTGTAGGTTTTCAAGAAAAAATTGACTACTCGCCGGTCTTTGTGTGACATTACAACTTGCATGGACAAAATAATCCGATGGGCGTTTATTAACCCTCTACAGGCTGCCAAGCATCATAATTTTGTTGAAATGGGCTGTTTTCGGACACGCACAGCACCCAACGTGTACCTGAGAAATAAACAATCTCCTTTGTTGAAAGTGGAATTCACCGAGGACCATTTTTGTAAGTAATCAGGGTATTCAAAAAACCACGTGACGTGTGACATTACAATTTGCATGGACAAAATAATCCGATGAGCGTTTATTAACCCTCTACAGGCTGCCAAGCATCATAATTTTGTTGAAATGGGCTGTTTTCCGACACGCACAGCACCCAACGTGTACCTGAGAAATAAACATAATCTCCTTTGTTGAAAGTGGAATTCACCGAGAACCATTTTTGTAAGTAGGTTTTGGACGTAATAATAGTATTCAAAAAATAACACCTAACCCGTTTTGGACTGGATAAACAATGATACCCATCAAAAGCTTAAAATTCATGTTCTCCCTGGATTTCTCTGAAAACATCTTGTAGATTTTAAAGAAAAAATGGCCATTCGCAGTACTTGGTGTGACATTACAAGTTGCATAAATAAATATTCCTTTTAGCACTTGTTAACCTTCTACAAGCTGCCAGACATCAACATTTTGGATACATTTGAGATAAAATGGACCATTTTCAAATAGACACAGCTCTCAGTAGGTATGCGTCTAACAAACATAACTCCTTTTGTCGGTCATTGACTCGTTGGACGACGATATTGATATTAACCCCCTCCATCGTTAATGATGTTTTTTACCTAAACAATTTTTTTATCAAACTGAGTCATTTGAGACTACTATACTCACCTGTCTCATAACATCAAAGAAGGGACTTCAGTGAGACAGTTAAAAACAATTCATCCGACAGTGTGGGGTCATGAAAAATCATGGAATCTCATCGGGAAAAGCCACGATTCTCCAGAATCATAAGGTCTAGTTATTTTTTTTTTTTTTTTCACACATTTTGTCCGTACGATTCAGAAGCCATTTTCGAACCGATTTTCACAAAATTTTGTACACGCATAGAGGGGCACAAAATCTAAACATATACATAAGCGGAATTTTCGATTTAACCCTTATTTCGTCAGAATTGGTAAAAAAATTGCCAAAATTGGGGTTTATCAGCACTTTCTAGAAACACGTCTTGTAGATTTGTTTTAAACATTCATCACTGCTAGACTTGCCTGTGACACGACCTTTGATACACACGGCATATCAGGCGATGCATATGGTAACCCTATACAGGCTGCCAAACATCGAAATTTTGAAGAAATGGGCCGATTTCAGGCCCCCACAGCACCCAAACGATACCCGAGAGGTAAACATAACTTCCTTTATTGGAAGTGGAATTCACCGAGGATCATTTTTGTAAGTAATAAGGGTGTTCCAAAAACCAAGCGTTAACCTGTTTTGGACTGGTTAAACAGCAATACCTCATAAAGCTCAAAAATTCATGTTTTCCGTGGATTTCTCTAAACGAGTCCTGTAGATTTTCAAGCAAAATTTGTCACTCTGGGGCCTTGGTGTGACAATAGAAGTTGCATGGACAAAATACTGCGGTGAGCATTTGTTAACCCTCCACGGGCTGCTAAACGTCAAAATTGAGATAAAATGAGCTGTTTTTTGGACGCCAACAGCACCTAATGGGTACGCCACAAAGAAAAGTGGCTTCTTTTATCGAGCGCACAATCTATACGGAAACATTTTTGTAAGTAGTGAGGGTATTCGAAAGTGGAAGTCTTAACCCATTTTGGACAAGCTAAAGAGAGAGACCCCTTAAAATCTTAAAATTCCTATTTTCTGTGGATTTCTATAAAAACATCCTGTAGGTTTTCAAGAAAAATTGACTACTCGCCGGTCTTTATGTGACATTACAACTTGCATGGACAAAATATTCCGATGAGCGTTTATTAACCCTCTACAGGCTGCCAAGCATCATAATTTTGTTGAAATGGGCTGTTTTCGGACATGCACAGCACCCAACGTGTACCTGAGAAATAAACATAATCTCCTTTGTTGAAAGTGGAATTCACCGAGGACCATTTTTGTAAGTAATCAGGGTATTCAAAAAACCACGCGTTAACCCTTTTTGTGGTTGTTAATTGTGAAACCCATCAAAAGCTTAAAAATTTATGTTTTCCCTGGATTTCTTTACAAACAACTGGTAGGGATTTCAAGAGAAGATGGCCATTGATAGGTCCTGATTTCACATTACCAGTTGACTGGATAAATTATTCCGGTAAGCATTTGTTAACCCTCCATGGGCTGCTGAATGTCAAAATTTTGAAAAAAATAGTCTGTTTTTGGACACCAACAACATCAAATGGGAATGCAACAGAGAAACATAACTTCTTTTACCGGACGCAAAACTGACAGGGAAACATTTTTGTAAGTAGTAAATTTATTCAAAAATCGAGGTTTTAACCCATTTTTGACTAGTTGAGGAGATATACCCCTTAAACGCTTAAAATTCCAGTTTTCTGTGGATTTCTCAAAAAAAAAATTTCAAGAAAAATTGACCATTCGCAGGTCTTGGAGTGACATTACAAGTTGCATTGACAAAATTTTTCGGTAAGCATTTGTTAACCCTCCAGAGTCTGCCAAGCATAGACATTTGGAGAAAATGGGCTGTTCTTGAGCAACCATAACACCAAATGTGTACCTGTGAGATAAACATAACCTCCTTCATTGGAAGTGGAATTCACCGACGATCATTTTTGTAAGCAATGAAGGGATTAACAAAACCAAGCAGTAACCCGTTTAGGGCTAGTTACAGAGCGATACCACTCAAAGGTTAAAAATTCATGTTATCCGGGGATTTCTCTGAACACATCTCGTAGATTTTCAAGAAAAGATGGTCATTCACAGATCTTAGTGTGACATTACAAGTTGCATGTACACAATATTCCCGTAAGCATTTGTTTACCCTATGCAGGTTCTCAAATATCAAATGTTAATAAAATGGGCTGTGTTTGCGTACCAACAGCACCCGAAGTTGAGAGGAGAGATCAAAATAAGTGGAAGTAGGATTCAATGAGAATTATTTTTGGAAGTAATATTAAGAGTATTCAAAAAACAACACTTAGCCCGTTTTGGGCTGGATAAACAATGATACCCATCAAAAGCTTAAAATTCATGTTCTTTCTGGATTTCTCTGAAAACATCTTGTAGATTTTAAAGAAAAAATGGCCATTCCCAGTTCTTGGTGTAACATTACAAGTTGCATGAATAAATATTCCTGTTAGCACTTGTTAACCCTCTACAGGCTGCAAGACATCAATATTTTGGATACATTTGAGATAAAATGGACCATTTTCAAATAGACACAGCACTCAGTGGGTATGTGTCAAACAAACATAACTCCTTCTGTCGGCGATTAACTTGTCGGACGACGATATTGATATTAACCCACTCCACCGTAATCAATCTGAGTCATTAGGCTTTTCCCTCTGGAAAAGACTATTGTTTTTCTACGGATAATTTTTTTTTTTTCCACACATTTTTGTCCGTACGTTTCAGAAGCCATTTTCGAACCGATTTTCACAAAATTTGGCACACGCATAGAGGGGCAAAAAATCTAAAAATGTACCTAAGCGGAATTTTCGATTTAACCGTTATTTCGCCAGAACTGGCAAAAATCTTCCAAAATTGGGGTTTATCGGCACTTTCTCGAAACACGTCTTGTAGATTTTTATTAAACATTCATCATTGCTGCACCTGCCCATGACACGACCTTTGATACACACGACATATTAGGCGATGCATATGGTAACCCTCCACAGGCTGCCAAACATCGAAATTGTGATGAAATGGGCCGGTTTCAGACCCCCACAGCACCCAAACGATACCCTTGAGGTAAACATAACTTCCTTTATTGGAAGTGGAATTCACCGAGGATCATTTTTGTAAGTAATAAGGGTGTTCCAAAAACCAAGCGTTAACCCGTTTTGGACTGGTTAAACAGCAATACCCCATAAAGCTGAAAAATCCATGTTTTCCGTAGATTTTTCTAAACGAGTCCTGTAGATTTTCAAGCAAAATTTGTCACTCTGGGGCCTTGGTATGACAATAGAAGTTGCATGGACAAAATACTGCGGTGAGCATTTGTTAACCCTCCACGGGCTGTTAAAGGTCAAAATTGAGATAAAATGAGCTGTTTTGTGGACGCCAACCGCACCTAATGGGTACGCCACAAAGAAAAGTGCCTTCTTTTATCGAGCGCACAATCTATACGGAAACATTTTTGTAAGTAGTAAGGGTGTTCAAAAGTGGAAGTCTTAACCCATTTTGGACAAGCTAAAGAGAGAGACCCTTTAAAATCTTAAAATTCCTATTTTCTGAGGATTTCTCTAAAAACATCCTGTAGGTTTTCAAAAAAAATTGACTACTCGCCGGTCTTTGTGTGACATTACAACTTGCATGGACAAAATATTCCGATGAGCGTTTATTAACCCTCTACAGGCTGCCAAGCATCATAATTTTGTTGAAATGGGCTGTTTTCGGACACGCACATAACCCAAGGTATACCTGAGAAATAAACATAATCTCCTTTGTTGAAAGTGGAATTCACCGAGGACCATTTCTGTAAGTAATCAGGGTATTCAAAAAACCACGCGTTAACCCCTTTTGTGGTTGTTAATTGTGATACCCATCAAAAGCTTAAAAATTTATGTTTTCCCTGGATTTCTTTACAAACAACTGGTAGGGATTTCAAGAGAAGATGGCCATTGATAGATCCTGATTTCACATTACCAGTTGACTGGATAAATTATTCCTGTAAGCATTTGTTAACCCTCCATGGGCTGCTGGATGTCAAAATTTTGAAAAAAATAGTCTGTTTTTGGACACCAACAACATCAAATGGGAATGCAACAGAGAAACATAACTTCTTCTACCAGACGCAAAACTGACAGGGAAACATTTTTGTAAGTAGTAAGTTTATTCAAAAATCGAGGTTTTAACCCATTTTTGACTAGTTAAGGAGATATACCCCTTAAACGCTTAAAATTCCAGTTTTCTGTGGATTTCTCAAAAACAAAAATTTCAAGAAAAATTGACCATTCGCAGGTCTTGGAGTGACATTACAAGTTGCATGGACAAAATATTTCGGTAAGCATTTGTTAACCCCCTAGAGTCTGCCAAGCATAGACATTTGGAGAAAATGGGCTGTTCTTGAGCAACCATAACACCAAATGTGTACCTGTGAGATAAACATAACCTCCTTCATTGGAAGCAGAATTCACCGACAATCATTTTTGTAAGCAATGAAGGGATTAAAAAAAACAAGCAGTAACCCGTTTAGGGCTAGTTACAGAGCGATACCACTCAAAGGTTAAAAATTCATGTTATCCGGGGATTTCTCTTAACACATCTCGTAGATTTTCTAGAAAAGATGGTCATTCACAGATCTTAGTGTGACATTACAAGTTGCATGTACAAAATATTCCTGTAAGCATTTGTTTACACTATGCAGGTTAATAAAATGGGCTGTGTTTGCGTACCAACAGCACCCGAAGTTGAGAGGAGAGATCAAAAATAGTGGAAGTAGAATTCAATGAGAATTATTTTTGGAAGTAATATTAAGAGTATTCAAAAAACAACACTTAGCCCGTTTTGGGCTGGATAAACAATGATACCCATCGAAAGCTTAAAATTCATGTTCTCTCTGGATTTCTCTGAAAACATCTTGTAGATTTTAAAGAAAAAATGGCCTTTCCCAGTTCTTGGTGTAACATTACAAGTTGCATGAATAAATATTCCTGTTAGCACTTGTTAACCCTCTACAGGCTGCAAGACATCAATATTTTGGATACATTTGAGATAAAATGGACCATTTTCAAATAGACACAGCACTCAGTGGGTATGTGTCAAACAAACATAACTCCTTCTGTCGGCGATTAACTTGTCGGACGACGATATTGATATTAACCCACTCCACCGTAATCAATCTGAGTCATTAGGCTTTTCCCTCTGGAAAAGACTATTGTTTTTCTACGGATAATTTTTTTTTTTTTTTCCACACATTTTTGTCTGTGCGATTCAGAAGCCATTTTCGAACCGATTTTCACACAATTTGGCACACGCATAGAGGGGCAAAAAAATCTAAAAATGTAGCTAAGCGGAATTTTCGATTTAACCCTTATTTCGCCCGAATTGGCAAAAAACTGCCAAAATTGGGGTTTATCGGCACTTTCTCGAAACACGTCTTGTAGATTTGTTTTAAACATTCATCATTGCTACACCTGCCAATGACACGACCTTTGATACACACGACATATTAGGCGATGCATATGGTAACCCTCCACAGGCTGCCAAACATCGAAATTGTGATGAAATGGGTCGGTTTCAGACCCACACAGCACCCAAACGATACCCGAGAGGTAAACATAACTTCCTTTATTGGAAGTGGAATTCACCGAGGATCATTTTTGTAAGTAATAAGGGTGTTCCAAAAACCAAGCGTTAGCCCGTTTTGGGCTGGTTAAACAGCAATTTCCCCATAAAGCTAAAAAATTCACGTTTTTCGTGGATTTCTCTGAACAAGTCTTATAGATTTTCAAGAAAAATTTGTCACTCTGGGGCCTTGGTGTGACAACAGAAGTTGCATGGACAAAATACTGCGGTGAGCATTTGTTAACCCTCCACGGGCTGCTAAAGGTCACAATTGTGATAAAATGGGCTGTTTTTGGACGCCAACAGCACCCAACGGGCACGCCACAAAGAAAAGTGTCTTCTTTTATCGAGCGCACAATCTATACGCAAACATTTTTGTAAGTAGTAAGGGTATTCAAAAGTCGAAGTCTTAACCCATTTTAGACAGGCTAAAGAGAGAGGCCCCTTAAAATCTTAAAATTCCCAATTTCTGCGGATTTCTCTAAAAACATCCTGTAGGTTTTCAAGAAAAATTGACTACTCGCAGGTCTGTGTGTGATATTACAAGCTGCATGGACAAAATATTCCGGTGAGCGTTTATTAACCCTCTAGAGATGGCCAAGCATCGTAATTTTGTTGAAATGGCTGTTTTTGGTCACGCACAGCACCCAATGTGTACCTGAGAAATCAACATAATCTCCTTTGTTGGAAGTGGAATTCATCGAGGGTCATTTTTGCAAGTAATAAGAGTATTCAAAACACCAAGTTTTAACCCCTTTTTGGTTGTCAATAGTGATACCCACCAAAAGCTTAAAAATTTATGTTTCCCCTGGATTTCTTTACAAACATCTGGTAGAGTTTCAAGAGAAAATGGCCACTGATAGGTCTTGGTGTCACATTACCAGTTGATAGGATAAACTATTCCGGGAAGCATTTATTAACCTTTCATGGGCTGCTAAATGTGAAAATTTTGAAAAAATAGTCTCTTTTTGGACACCAACAACATCAAATGGGAATGCATCAGAGAAACATAACTTCTTTTACCGGACGCAAAACTTACAGGGAAACATTTTTGTAAGTAGTAAGTGTATTCAAAAATCGAGGTCTTAACCCATTTGTGACTAGTTAAAGAGATATACCCCTTAAAAGCTTAAAATTCCAGTTTTCTGTGGATTTCTCAAAACAAAATTTCAAGAAAAATTGACCTTTCGTAGGTCTTGGAGTGGCAGTTCAAGTTGCATGGACAAAATATTTCGGTAAGCATTTGTTAACCCAAGAGAGGCTGCCAAGCATAGACATTTAGAGAAAATGAGCTGCTCTTGGGCAACCATAACACCAAATGTGTACCTGCGAGATAAACATAACCCCCTTCATTGGAAGTGGAGTTCACCGATGATCATTTTTGTATGTAATGAATGTATTCACAAAACCAAGCAAGAACGCGTTTAGGGCTGATTACAGAAAGATACCCCTCAAAAGGTTAAAAATTCATGTTATCCGAGGATTTCTCTAAAAACGTCTCGTAGATTTTCAGGAAAAAATGACCATTCTCAGATCTTAGTGTGACATTACAGATTGCATCTACAAAATATTCCTGGAAGCATTTGTTAACCCTATGCAGGTTCTCAAACATCAAAATGTTGATAAAATGCGCTATGTTTGCATACCCACAGCACTCGAATTTGAAGCGAAATATCAAAATAAGTGGAAGTAGAATTCACTGAGAATTATTTTTGGAAAAATTAGAGTATTCAAAAAACAACACTTAACCCGTTTTGGGCTGGATAAACAATGATACCCATCAAAAGCTTAACATTCATGTTCTCCCTGAATTTCTCTGAAAACATCTTGTAGATTTTAAAGAAGAAATGGCCATTCCCAGTTCTTGGTGTGACATTAGAAGTTGCATGAATGAATATTCCTGTTAGCACTTGTTAACCCTCTACAATCTGCCAGACATCAATATTTTGGATGCATTTGAGATAAAATAGGCCATTTTCAAATAGCCACTGCTCTTCGTGGGTATGTGTCAAACAAACATAACTGCTTTTGTCAGTCATTAACTTGTTGGACGACGATATTGACATTAACCCACTCCACCGTTAATGATGGTTTTTGCCTAAACAATTTTTTTTATCAAACTGAGTCATTTGAGACTAATATACTCACCTTTCTCGTAACATCAATGAAGAAACTTCAGTGAGACAGTTAAAAACAATTCACCAGACACTGTGGGGTCATGAAAAATCATGGAATCTCATCGGGAAAAGCCATGATTCTCCAGAATCATAAAGTCTAGTTTGAGACTATTTTTCTCACCTCTCTCATAACATCAGTGAAGGAACTTCAGTGAGACAGTTAAAAACAATTCACCAGACACTGTGGGGTCATGAAAAATCATGGAATCTCACCGGGAAAAGCCATGATTCTCCAGAATCATAAAGTCTAGTTATTTTTGTTTTCCACACATTTTGTCCGTACGATTCAGAAGCCATTTTCGAACCGCTTTTCACAAAATTTTGCACACGCATAGAGGGGCACAAAATCTAAAAATGTACCGAAGCGGATTTTTCGATTTAACCCTTATTTCGTCAGAATTAGCAAAAAACTGCCAAAATTGGGGTTTATCGGCACTTTCTCGAAACACGTCTTGTAAATTTTGTTCTAAACATTCATCATTGCTAGAACTGCCTATGGCACGACCATTGATACACATGATATATTAGTCGATGCATATGGTAACCCTCCACAGGCTGCCAAACATCGAAATTTTGATGAAATGGGCTGTTTTCGGGCCCCCACAGCACCCAAACGATACATGATAGATACACATAACTTCTTTTATTGGAAGTGGAATTCACCGAAAATAATTTAGTAAGTAATAAAGGTGTTCAGAAAATCAAGCGTTAACCCGTTTTGGGCTGGTTAAACAGCAATACCCCCAAAAAGCTAAAACATTTATGTTTTCCGTGGATTTCTCTAAACGAGTCTTGTAGATTTTCAAGAAAACTTTGTCACTCCTAGGCCTTGGTGTGTCAATAAAAGTTGCATGGACATAATGCTGCGATGAGCATTTGTTAACCCTCCACGGGGCGCTAAATATCAAAATTGTGATAAAATGGGCTGTTTTTGGGCGCCAACAGCACCCAACGGGCACGCCACAAAGAAAAGTGTCTTCTTTTATCGAGCACACATTCTTTTCGCAAACATTTTTGTAAGTAGTAAGGGTATTCAAAAGGCGAAGTCTTAACCCATTTTGGGCAGGCTAAAGAGAAAGACCCCTTAAAATCTTAAAATTCCTATTTTCTGTGGATTTCTCTAAAAACATCCTGTAGGTTTTCAAGAAAAATTGGCTACTCACAGGTCTTTGTGTGACATTACAAGTTGCATGGACAAAATATTCCGGTGAGCGTTTATTTATCTCCTTTGTTGGAAGTGGAATTCACCGAGGAACATTTTTGTAAGTTATAATGGTATTCAAAAAACCAAGCATTAACCCCTTTTGTGGTTGTCAATAGTGATACCCATCAAAAGCTTAAAAATTTATGTTTTCCCTGGATTTCTTTACAAACATCTGGTAGGGTTTTCAAGAGAAAATGGCCACTGATAAGTCTTGGTATCACATTACCAGTTGATTGGATAAATTATTCCATAAAGCATTTGTTAACCATCCATGCGCTGCTAAATGTCAAAATTTTGAAAAAAATAGTCTGTTTTTGGACACCAACAACATCAAATGGGAATGCAATAGAGAAAAATAACTTATTTTACCGGATGCAAAACTGACAGGGAAGCATTTTTGTAAGTAGTAAGTGTATTCAAAAATCGAGATCTTAACCCATTTTGACTAGTTAAAGAGATATACCCCTTAAAAGCTTAAAATTCCAGTTTTCTGTGGATTTCTCAAAACAAAATTTCAAGAAAAATTGGCCTTTCGCAGGTCTTGGAGTGGCAGTTCAAGTTGCATGGACAAAATATTTCGGTAAGCATTTGTTAACCCAAGAGAGGCTGCCAAGCATAGACATTCAGAGAAAATGGGCTGTTCTTGGGCAACCATAACACCAAATGTGTACCTGCGAGATAAACATAACCCCCTTCATTGGAAGTGGAGTTCACCGATAATCATTTTTGTATGTAATGAAGGTATTCACAAAACCAAGCATTAACCCGTTTATGGCTGATTACAGAAAGATACCCCTCAAAAGGTTAAAAATTCATGTTATTCGAGGATTTCTCTAAAACGTCTCGTAGATTTTCAAGAAAAAATGACCATTCTCAGATCTTAGTGTGACATTACAATTTGCATGTACAAAATATTCCTGGAAGCATTTGTTAACCCTATGCAGTTTCTCAAACATCAAAATGTTGATAAAATGCGCTGTGTATGCATACCCACAGCACCCGAATTTGAGACGAGAGATCAAAATAAGTGGAAGTAGAATTCACTGAGAATTATTTTTGGAAGTAATAAGAGTATTCAAAAAACAACACTTAACCCGTTTTGGGCTGGATAAACAATGATACCATCAAAAGCTTAACATTCATGTTCTCCTTGGATTTCTCTGAAAACATCTTGTAGATTTTAAAGAAGAAATGGCCATTCGCAGTTCTTGGTGTGACATTTCAAGTTGCATGAATGAATATTCCTGTTAGCACTTGTTAACCCTCTACATCCTGCCAGACATCAATATTTTGGATGCATTTGAGATAAAATAGGCCATTTTCAAATAGCCACAGTTCTTCGTGGGTATGTGTCAAACAAACATAACTCCTTTTGTCGGTCATTGACTTGTTGGATGACGATATTGACATTAACCCACTCCACCGTTAATGATGGTTTTTGCCTAAACAATTTTTTTTATCCAACTAAGTCATTTGAGACTAATATACTCACCTTTCTCATAACATCAATGAAGGAACTTCAGTGAGACAGTTAAAAACAATTCACCAGACACTGTGGGGTCATGAAAAATCATGGAATCGCATCGGGAAAAGCCATGATTCTCCAGAATCATAAAGTCTAGTTTAAGACTACTTTTCTCACCTCTCTCATAACATCAGTGAAGGAACTTCAGTGAGACAGTTAAAAACAAATCATCAAACACTGTGGGGGTCATGAAAATTCATGGAATTTCATCGGGAAAAGCCACGATTCTCCAGAATCATAAAGTCTAGTTATTATTATTTTTTTTTTTTCCACTCATTTTGTCCGTACGATACGATTCAGAAGCCATTTTCGAACCGATTTTCACAAAATTTTGCACACGCATAGAGGGCACAAAATCTAAAAAGGTACCGAAGCGGATTTTTCGATTTAACCCTTATTTCGTCAGAATTAGCAAAAAACTGCTAAAATTGGGGTTTATCGGATCTTTCTCGAAACACGTCTTGTAGATTTTTTTCTAAACATTCATCATTGCTAGAACTGCCTGTGACACGACCATTGATACACATGACATATTAGACGATGCATATGGTAACCCTCCACAGGCTGCCAAACATCGAAATTTTGATGAAATGGGCTGTTTTCGGGCCCCCACAGCACCCAAACGATACATGATAGATACACATAACTTCTTTTATTGGAAGTGGAATTCACCGAGAATAATTTAGTAAGTAATAAGGGTGTTCAGAAAACCAAGCGTTAACCCGTTTTGGGCTGGTTAAACAGCAATACCCCCATAAAGCTAAAACATTCATGTTTTCCGTGGATTTCTTTAAACGAGTCTTGTAGATTTTCAAGAAAACTTTGTCACTCCTAGGCCTTGGTGTGTCAATAGAAGTTGCATGGACACAATGCTGCGATGAGCATTTGTTAACCCTCCACGGGGCGCTAAATGTCAAAATTGTGATAAAATGGGCTGTTTTTGGACGCCAACAGCACCCAACGGGCACGCCACAAAGAAAAGTGTCTTCTTTTATCGAGCACACAATCTATACGCAAACATTTTTGTAAGTAGTAAGGGTATTCAAAAGGCGAAGTCTTAACCCATTTTGGGCAGGCTAAAGAGAAAGACCCCTTAAAATCTTAAAATTCCTATTTTCTGTGGATTTCTCTAAAATCATCCTGTAGGTTTTCAAGAAAAATTGGTTTTTCACAGGTCTTTGTGTGACATTACAAGTTGCATGGACAAAATATTCCGGTGAGCATTTATTTATCTCCTATGTTGGAAGTGGAATTCACCGAGGAACATTTTTGTAAGTTATAATGGTATTCAAAAAACCAAGCATTAACCCCTTTTGTGGTTGTCAATAGTGATACCCATCAAAAGCTTAAAAATTTATGTTTTCCCTGGATTTCTTTACAAACATCTGGTAGGGTTTCAAGAGAAAATGGCCACTGATAAGTCTTGGTGTCACATTACCAGCTGATTGGATAAATTATTCCATAAAGCATTTGTTAACCCACCATGGGCTGTTAAATGTCAAAATTTTGAAAAAAAAATAGTCTGTTTTTGGACAAAAACAAACATTGAATGGGAATGCAATAGAGAAAAATAACTTCTTTTACCGGATGCATAACTGACAGGGAAGCAATTTTGTAAGTAGTAAGTGTATTCAAAAATCGAGATCTTAACCCATTTTTGACTAGTTAAAGAGATATACCCCTTAAAAGCTTAAAATTCCAGTTTTCTGTGGATTTCTCAAAACAAAATTTCAAGAAAAATTGACCATTCGCAGGTCTTGGAGTGGCTGTTCAAGCTGCATGGACAAAATATTTCGGTAAGCATTTGTTAACCCAAGAGAGGCTGCCAAGCATAGACATTTAGAGATTTAACACTGTACTTGGGCAACCATAACACCAAATGTGTACCTGCGAGATAAACATAACCCCCTTCATTGGAAGTGGAGTTCACCGATGATCATTTTTGTATGTAATGAAGGTATTCACAAAACCAAGTATTAACCCGTTTAGGGCTGATTACAGAAAGATACCCCTCAAAAGGTTAAAAATTCATGTTATCCGAGGATTTCTCTAAAAACGTCTCGTAGGTTTTCAAGAAAAAATGGCCATTCTCAAATCTTAGTGTGACATTACAGATTGCATGTACAAAATATTCCTGGAAGCATTTGTTAACCCTATGGCGTATTCTCAAACATCAAAATGTTGATAAAATGCGCTGTGTTTTTATATGAGTGTTCAAAAATCAACACTTAACCCGTTCTGGGCTGGATAAACAATCATACCCATTAAAAGCTTAAAATTCATGTTCTCCCTGGATTTTTCTGAAAACATCTTGTAGATTTTAAAGAAAAAATGGCCATTCGCAGTTCTTGGTGTGACATTAGAAGTTGCATGAATAAATATTCCTGTTAGCACCTGTTAACCCTCTACAAACTGCCAGACATCAATATTTTGGATACATTTCATATAAAATGGACCATTTTCAAATAGCCACTGCACTCCGTGGGTATGTGTCAAACAAACATAACTCCTTTTGTCGGTCATTAACTTGTTGGACAACGATATTGACATTAACCCACTCCGCCGTTAATTATGGTTTTTACCTAAACATTTTTTTTTATCAAACTGAGTCATTTGAGACTACTATACTCACCTTTCTCATAACATCAATGAAGGGACTTCAGTGAGACAGTTAAAAACAATTCATCAGACACTGTGGGGTCATGAAAAATCATGGAATCTCATCGGGAAAAGCCATGATTCTCCAGAATCATAAAGTCTAGTTATTATTATTATTATTATTATTATTATTATTATTATTATTATTATTATTACGCCTGTGGTTTGTTTATTTTATATATTTAATTATTTATCTATTTATTTTTTTTATTCATTCATTATATTATTTATTTTTATCTATCTATCTGTTTGGTGTCTACAGAGTAGCATTAGAAATGGTAAGTTATAGCAGATAGCAGTGGCGAATATGGTCTGTAATAGGAATAGCGTTATTTAGAATTATATGTTTCGGAAATAGAGTATTTTAAAAGAAAATACAATAAGAAACATGGAAACCCTTTCTGCAATCGAGTCGCAGTTCACAAGCAGAACATCCCGGTCCCCAACCAACTGACCCCAAATATGAACAGACACAATGGTGCTTGTTCACAAATCTGTTTTTGTTGTTTTCGTTATAAAAAATGATAAAAAAAACATAAAACAAAGATTCCCACTTCAAAATGGCGGACATTATTTTTGGTAGCCTGAATTGCCGCGGTCTCTCCTCGAACCCAATAACGCGAAAGGATATATTCTGTACGTGTAGAGCAAAATACGTCATTACCTTTTTAGTTGACACACACTCTACGAAGCAGAAGGAAAGTGTATGGCGGTAAGAATGGGGAGCTAACGCCATTTCTGCTCAAACTCGAGCAACAAAAGATTCTGTTCAGAAACACTTTTAAATATGATGTAAAATACCAAATTCTCGACGCAGCTGGAAATTTTATTATTTTAGATACAGAGATGCAGAAGAAGAGACTCTATTATAGTGATAGATGGTTCAAATGACGATGCCCCGCGTTTTATAAAAATCTATTTGAGACAATTGAAAGCATAGGTAGCACAACAGTAATAATTGGTGGGGACTGGAATGTTCCCATGGACTACGATATAGATACCAAAAATTATATACACAAAAATAATATAAAAAGTAATGCATGCATCAAGTCTTATACGAAAAAACTAGATTTACATGATGCCTGGCGTTCAGAAAATCCCAAATGTGAGAAGATATACCTGGAATGGCCCACACGATAAACAAGCGAGATTGGACTACTTCCTCATTAGTTCTGACTTACAAAATTTAATTAACGAAGTGGACTTTGATATACCATATAGGTCTGATCAACCTCCTGTGTCAATTTCCCTTAAATACATTAAACAATCCAGATGTCGTGGTTTCTGGGAATTTAACAATAGTTTACTTTATGATCCTGAATACATTGATATTGTCCGGAAAACCATAACCGACACAATTACTCAGTGTGGTACTTCCTCCTTTACTACAGCGGCGACCGATGCTCCCGCTATTCCTGTCGGTGTAACAGGAATGGAAGTCCGTAGGAAAATTAGTCCCTCTGGACTATTATTCCGCGGAATTATAGTACTAGGTCTAACATTTCTAGGAATAGTAGTCCACCTTTTACACCGGTGCCTCTTCAACTATTATCAGTCGTGTAGGTGCATGCAATGGTGACGGGAGTGGCGGACCACCAATGAGAGCAGTACCAGTGGAAATAGTAGTAGTGGTACTAGCGTTAAAAATGGTAGTATTGGTGGTGATACCAGTAGTTACAAAAGTAAAAGTAGTGGAGGGGCGGTATTAGCTGCAGTGGTTCAAAACAAAATACCAAATTATGGATAAACCATCAACTATTTTGGGAGACCTTGAAACTGATGATCCGTGGAAACACAACATCCTACTCATCCTTCTTAAGGCGCAAAAACGAAAAGGTGAAACTTTCTATTGAAAACGAATTACGACTCTTACATTCCCGTTTAGACGAAGGGGGTGAAGCAGTAAAACCCCGAATAGACAGTCTAAACACGCAGCTACGAATTCTACGAGATAAAAAAGTTCAGGGATATGTTCTGCGATCAAAGGTAAAATGGAGGGAAGAGGGAGGAAGATCCACCAAATATTTTTGTAATCTAGAGAAAAGACAGTATACTTAGAGACTTATTCCAAAGCTGAACCGAGAGGGCTGCACCGATATTAAGGAAATCATTAGTGAACAAAAACAGTTTTATGAACGATTATACTCAACGAAGGCTAAAAACACAAACACGGAGTTAGAGGAATAATTTTTCGACCCCGAAAACCCCTTTCTTAAAAAACTCGATGAGGAAGATAAACATTCGTTGGAAGGTATTCTGACCTCGGCAGAATGCCTTCGCTCCTTAAGAAAGATGAAGAAAAATAAATCCCCCGGCTCAGATGGTTTCACGTCGGAATTTTATAAATATTTCTGGAAAGAGCTCGGCTAATTTTTAGTCAATTAATTGAACTTTGGGTATCGTGGTAATTTATTTTCCATCACACAAAGACAAGGTGTCACCACCTGTATCCAAAAGAAGGGAAGTCAAGGCTATACGCAAAAAACTGGAGACCAATTTCTCTTTTAGATATAGAATTAACTAGAGCGATGTCACTCATGCAGCCTGACTGTCCCAGCAATGGCAATGCTTAGACACAAAATAATCGGAGCCATTTTTTGATAACCATTTACCTCACGAATCTGCCATATCTGCACTCGTAATATACAAAATTTGCTATTCAAATTTCCTTTTTTTCATTTCTATACTCCAAAATATACCTCATGACCTATTAATGGAACAAGCTTGATGAGCGTGTTGTTCCAATAAGGACTAATAAGCCATGGTTAGAAGTAAAAAATGAAAAAATCTGATGTTTCAGAAAAATAATTTGTACTGTTGGCTGCAAATTGCGTTAGGTAAAGGATTTAAAATGCAGTACATAAAGCAATGTTGGGCTATAGGGGTCAATTTTCTTTTTTGCACGTAATAGCAGCCAATCCTTCAAAATGCATTTTGGGAATAATTGCTCAAGTGACACATATGTGTGTGTGGGGGGGGGGGGGGTGGTGTGGGTGTGTGTTTTCAAATGATTTAGAGGAATTTTGAATGTTGGTTTCTGATCCCCCGCCGGGATTCGAACCCCCGGCAACACCGCCTGGCAATCAGGAGTCCAGCGTCTAAACCACTAAACCATTGCACACCGTAACAACGATGGCTGGAATCTAGCTTTTTAGATGAAGTCCTCGTGATTACTTGGTTCATCTTCCTTTCGACAGCAGCATGAAAGTGTGGAACGCGCTGGCTACAGTACGACGAAAGTGCTGTGGATGGCCTCAGATGAAGACTGGCACGGGCTTGTGTGTGTTTTTTTCAAATGACACAATCATGTTTTAGAGGAATTTTGAATGTTGGTTTCTGATCCCCTGCCGGGATTCGAACCCTCGGCAACACCGCCTGGTAATCAGGGGTCCAGCGTCTAAACCACTAGACCATTGCACACCGTAAAAACGATGGATGGAATCTAGCTTTTTAGATGAAGTCCTCATGATTACTGGGTTCATCTTCCTTTCGACAGCAGCATGAAATTGTGGAACGCGCTGGCTACAGTACGACGAAAGTGCTGTGGACGGCCTCAGACGAAGACTGGCACGGGCTTGTGTGTGTTTTTTCAAATGACACAATCATGTTTTAGAGGAATTTTGAATGTTGGTTTCTGATCCCCCGCCGGGATTCAAACCCTCGGCAACACCGCCTAGCAATCAGGAGTCCAGCGTCTAAACCACTAGACCATTGCACACCGTAAAAACGATGGCTGGAATCTAGTTTTTAGATGAAGTCCTCGTGATTACTTGGTTCATCTTCCTTTCGGCAGCAACATG
Source organism: Pictodentalium vernedei (assembly GCA_031216915.1). Lineage (NCBI taxonomy): Eukaryota > Metazoa > Mollusca > Scaphopoda > Dentaliida > Dentaliidae > Pictodentalium > Pictodentalium vernedei. The sequence goes on along the minus strand of CM062294.1, from coordinate 117,432,543 downwards.
AAAGTGTGGAACGCGCTGGCTACAGTACAAGTGCTGCACATGCACACGTGAAGATAAATGCATTCATTGGAGCCTTGAAACTGATTGGAAACCTTTCGTACATAAGAAAAATAGGCGTTAACTAACTTCGAGTGTTAAACTTTGAGAGAAGTTCGTTGCACACCTTCCTTTTTTTATATATATATCCTAGGTAATATTTGATAATGGTCTTATATATTTGATTTTGGCCGTATTATTTATTATCCAAGCGCCCAACGTCTGTGGTTTTATGAAGTAATTGAGCTCTGTTACTGAAAATACATTAGCGTTCATCCTCATTCTTTCGGAAATTTTCGACACAATTTGTTCTCTCCGTGAATATCAAGGACAAAGAAGGTCAAACCTTCGCTCCATTGTTGCTTCAGACATTTGTCTTTGAGTTTAGGTCAGCTTCAGCTTTCATAAAAAGTCCTGCATTCGCCTTATTTGGCAGCTTCGACGAGAGGTGTTGAACTTTTAGAACACCTGATTTGCGGTGTTGTCCTTTTAATGAGTACCTTCATTTGCGGTACACAGTACCTCATTTTGCGGTGTCAATCTTTCAAGATTACTAATGAAACATGACCCTGGCCCTTCAGTTTTATATATACAGACGTCTTGAGTTATTTCGACGTGCGTAGTATTAACCTCCACACTAAACAATCAAAACCAGTGATCTAACGAGCATTCTGTCGAAAGGGTTTGTCAACCGTGCCCGGTGAGAGCTGGGAGGAATAACCCGTGTTTCATTTATTGACTCGCCGTGTGTTGATTGAAAACAGTATTACCTTTGGGGCTGGATGGACCGTTGTTTGGACCAAGTTTAGGCCAAGTTTAGTACTCTTTTATAATAGTACATAGATACAGACAACATTGTGTGCTGCGAAATAATTTTAGTTTATGCAATCAAATTAATGAAAGGTACGAGGAATTTGAAGCAGTTGTGACGTATTGAGTTGATAAGAGTGGTTTATGCGCAGTATGTATTTAACAGTATTTTACACATCTCATATAAAGTGCTATATATAAGTAATGGAAGTAGTGGAAATCGGTTTACTCTAAGTCTGATATTCCGTTAATATATGAATGACATACATGTATACACAAATAATAAACGAAAATAAAGGTTATGATGCATAGAACACGCAAAATATATACGTCCAACACACAACAATGATAGCAGTCATCGGTGATTTCTGGAAGTCTGCGATCCTATTCGTACGAGAACTGACTATCAAATAAAAGTTCGTGAGAACAACTCGTATAAATATGCTTCAAGCATTCAAGAACGAATCTGGGAAATCGAAATACTTCAAAACGCACCAACAGAGCTGCTTTAAGATGAATGTCAAACCATTTCGTTTGTTTACATTCGTCACAAAGTGGAGGTTCAGGTCAACGGGACCAAAATACACCGATAAACAACATCGTTCAAAATGAAATAATGGGACTGAACGTCCTCGCCCTACCTACTGTCATGATGTGGAGATTGCACAGTTACCACATATAAAATACTTTCGTTACCCATGGACAAGGTCTTCAAAAAAAAAATGCAGGCAGTGTTGGCATTTTTGCAGACTAAGTTCTGTCGCTGCATTGTGAGGTGGTTTGATTGCCTAGCGTTGTTCATGGATGTATGAAGCATCGAGATGTTCTCGTGAAATATTGTTTGGTTGTCAGTTTTCATACGAATACGATCGCAGACTTCCATGAACCACAGGTGCCCACAATCAGCACGTGTGGGGTAAACGAATCAGTTTCCCGTGTTCTATCCACCATAACCTCCATTTTGATGTATATTTTTAATACAAATTTATATTTTGTAATTTATATATGGAATATCAGGCCTCGCAAATTCGGAGTAACCTGATTTCCATAACTTATATCGCACCTAAAATAAATCCGCGCAAAACCGTCGAGTTGGGGGGCGGTGTATTAACACTGAAGTCCGGCGTTATGGGGGCCCGCCGATTTTCCATAATTGCTTTAGAGCATGATTCCGTTACGGTCTTACCTGTGAGTACAGCGAGGCCTTCACTGTAAGTCAAATCCTTTCTAAGAGAATCTTGGCTTGAGATAATTAGCCGAAATGAGAGAAAAATTGGCGGGGCTCCTATAATGCCGGGCCCGGTTTCCAAAACTAACACCATGTATGTGCATTCACAAAACCGAAATGTTTTGCTTGCGCACTAAGTTACAAACTTTCACTTTCAGAAGCCTTTCCTAGAATTTTAGCCGAACTTCGACTAAGAATCTAGGAAAGGCTTCGACAGTAACCCGTCCCCCAAATTATTCTCTCTGTTCCCTCATTACAACACCGTTGCCGATTTTGGACTAACAAGGGTCAAAATGCTGTTTTTGATGCAAAGTGATACTTTTTTTAATTGTTAAGGATGAAAATGTTAATGTGATTTCACTTGTTCGGGAAAACTGGCTTTTTTAAACGAAAGTATTGAGTAAATATTTGGTTACACACTGAATTAATTATAGTAATTGCTCCTGAAAATTTTCTTTAAGACATCAAGTCGAATTATTGATGATAATCGCCAGCGGCCATTCTGTACATATAGGGTGAATTACTACCAAATCGTGGAAAGGTGGATTTTCCAACCGACAATAGTGTTTTATTACAGGTGACCTTATATCGCATTATTTGTGATTTGTAGGGCTGATTGAATAAATAAATAAATAAATAAATAAATAAATAAATAAATAAATAAATAAATAAATTCCCATTGCCCTTTATTCCAAAACATGTTCTCTGAAATTTACTTTGAATATGTATCACGGTTCAATTAAAACTTTAACCATCCAGAATTTACAATTTTGAGATGGCGTCCTGTAAATTTATATCTGTGTGCAAATGACATTTTTCTTTCTTAATCATTGCTATTTACAGTTCATAGAAAAGCTCTCTGATAGAGTTTCTCGGTGATTTGTAAGTTATGATGATTATGTGATAAAACGTACCATAATTTGAAAAATGTCTCTGTTTTGTAAGTGATCAATTATCAAAGGGCTTTTTCTAAATAAAACAAGACTAGTATCAGTCTGAAACTGCGTCGCTGCATGCAATTTTTCAGTAGGTATAGTACAATTTCAAATTTTCGGCAAACAGGAACCGCCTGTGCGGCAGATCTGGAAACTGCTTCCACGGTACAACTCAAAATATCAAGCGCCAGACCAAATCAATCCCTTTCATACAAGCCAAGAATACTTCAAAAGAATGTTTTATATTCAGTGGGTACAGTAAAATTTCAAACAATTGGCAAGCAGGAAGTGGCTGCACGGAAAATCTGAAAACTGCTTTCACGGTACAACAAAACATTATCAAGCCTGAGGCCAAATATAAAATCATTCCCTTGTTAACAGCCAAGAAAACTTTGACTAGAAATTTCAACCCAAAATATTTCGGACTGACTTATGGACTGACTGGCGGACGGACATATTTGAGCGCTTACTAGACCTGCTTGCCACTGGAGATGCACGCGAAAAACAACAACTTGCGGTCTGGATAATCAACAAATGTGAATTGGACCAATACACGATACTTGCTTTCAGAGCTTCAAAGACAATACAAGTAAGTCAATGTCCAACTATTGGGCTAAACATATCATAAATGCTTGGACTTATCAAACAAATGCTTTAGAATTAATTGTATACAGATCAGAGAGAATAAAAGTGTCCAGATAAGGCAACATTTTAGTAAAAGAGTGACCCCATTAAATGTTTGGCATCGCAATTGTGGTACACCCAGCAGACACCGAAACCGCAAAAGGTGGTAACTTACACTGCAAATTAGGTATTCATAAAAATCAGTTACCCCCTCGATAAAGTCCGTTTAAACATGTTTTCACAAAAGCCTCACAAACGTAACTTACACATTTGGCTAAAATAAGACAATTCTCTATACGGATCTGCTCCAAGGACTCACAATGGCATATTTTAAATATAATTCGCAGTTCAAACCCAACAACTGGACTTTTTATCTCCATATTTCCACTTTAAAATACTTCAAGAAAATTGTTTTTTATTTCTCTCATGAAAATATTTCTTGGGTGAAAGTATTGGTGATTAATACCTACCCTGAATGAGTTTGCAACACAAGTAGGCTTGTTGAAATGCGTGTACTTACCAATTTTCCGGCTTGTATGCCTAACAATCTGCTGTTTTTTTAAACCGCAAACGAGGCACTGCACCGCAAACTGGCGCAAAGGTGGTAATGGGATGATCAGCGTGATAAAGCGAAGATTCGTTTGTTTGTGAATGTCATGGATGGTAAATCTCAAGATACAAATGTTGGATCTGAAACGTCCGAAGATGTGGCGTCTGTGGCATCAGACAAATCCGCAGTTGATGGTTTGGATGAAACTTTCCCAACAGATTAAAATTAAAAGTAAGTTAATGTATATACATGTACAGCATTGCTGGAAATAAGTTGTAGTATACAGTCTACAGGGGGCGCGGTGGCTCAGTTGGTAGAGGAGCAGGCTGCAAGCCGAGAGGTCCTCGGTTCGAATCCCACCTGCGGCAACCGCGTTGTGTCCTTGGGCAAGACACTTCAACCCCATTGCCCACGTGGGGGCACGGTGACGCTGTGTACTAAGGCGTACTGCACGTCGACGGTGCACCTGTCTTCAACCAATGCTAACCCTGCTTGTGTGGAGTTGGTATGTTGGGGAGCTGACAGTTGCTCGGTGGTTCTCTCCGGGTACTCCGGCTTCCTCCACCCGTAAAACTGTCACGGTCATGGTTAGCCATTGTGCAGAAATATGTGACCTTGAACACCAATAAATAAATAAATAATACAGTCTACAGACATTACAATTTTCAATAATTACAGTAGGTGGAGGGAGGATTGTCACCAAATCACTCATGGTGTGGAGGTGTCCTCAGAGGTACTACTCTCAAATTTTGTACAGAAATACAACCAAGGTTTCAACCAATAGACCTCCAGGTTTAACCCTGAGGTCAATTGGCTAAAACTTTGCTTGTGCAAATTCTGCTTTGCAAGTTGCACCAAATTAGCATTTATTGCTGGAGAGAAATCATTAGTCATCATTCCACAGGTGATTTATTGATAATACACTCTCCATGTACTGTACATGTGCATGTAAATGCAATTAAATGTTTTCTTTATTTTACATTTGCTAGTACCAGACTGGGGGATTTAGAGAAAAGCTCTCTAAGATCTTTTCAAGAAACTATGCCAGAGCTGTTGCTAATAATAAAGTGCAAAATATGAAAGTTTATTGTGATAACAATTTTCTGTGGGGTGGGGGCCTGGAGGTCAGGCTGAACAGAGGGGGTATAATGCAGATCAGAATTACTTTGATGTGATAATGTTGATTTGATCTACAACAGTAATGTGATTTCTGTAAACTCAATTGCTTAGAATTGTGCTGTGCACAGAGAAATCATTTGTGTATTGGTATTTCATTTGTGATGAGTTTTCGATATGCCATGGGAAATTTTGAGGTTTGTTTTGTTGGATAATTGAACATGCATAACAGTGCAATTACAGTATCGGGTCACGGGTCGTTTCGCCCCTTTTCCGTTCGCACCGGGTCGTTTCGCCCCGAGTCGTTTCGCCCCCAGAATTGGGCGAAACGGCCAGGGGTAAAAAATTATTTTTTTTATTTTCAATGGTAATTTTTCAGTCCATAGGGTAGTCTTAGAGTTTCGACGAACTTAAGAACAAATACGTAAATTTAATACCGTGAAGATGAAATGAATCTTATTTTATAATAAATTCAATAATAGCACAAGGCAACTGTTAATTCCTGATATTTATTTCGATTTTGCAATCAACGGGAAGGGCTCGAACGGTTGAAAACGAAATCTGTATCGAATTCATAACACTGTGCACTACGTCACCTGTTTCGACGAACTTTCTAAAAATAGTGTAATTGTGACATTATTCTGGGAATCCCTCCCCATACTGTTGTCAAATTTCAGAAAGCGTGGTCGATTTCGAACGTTGTGGGACACATCTGATAAATTTACTGAAGATTTAACCATCTTTGCAGAAGTTGACAATACTCACCAGTATTGGGACACATCTGATACATTTTCTGAAGATTTAACCAGCTTTGCAAAAGTTAACAATATTCTACCAATACTCACCAGAAATAAATTCATATGACTGTGAAGTCAGTTTTGGAAATTGAACACATCCACGGAATCAATTCAAGAGAATGCATATTCCATTTTTGTTTCACGTCCTCAGTAATATTTTTTGAAACGCGTATCCTTCCTTCATTTGAAATGGGAAGCCAGAAACTTGCGGAAAAAATAAGTTGCAGGATAACAACAAGAGAAATTCTCCTTCGAGGTATTTTAGTAACATTTTGTTCATCCAAATTGGGATTACAAGTTGCTGGTATTGATTCTTGGGAAGATCTGACAAAACCATGGGCATATTGGAATGATATGTAGAACACATTTGTTTTTCGCGGGGGGGGGGGGGGGGGGGGGTGGGGGTGTGGGGGGTGGGGGCTGAGAGTGACACACAATACCATTTCCCTAAAGCCCCTTTTTAAAAATGCCCCTGCCTAAGACTCGATGTTTGGGTCCCTGAAAGTAGTCTTTAATCTCTTTACCTATGTTGGATTCTGGGTCTGAGGGATGTCACTGTTCCTTTTGCCTGTGCAGAAAACTTTCTAAGAACCAATATCAGGAAGTCCATCAGCAATAAATCAATACACCAAACAGAGAATTTCTCATGCTGTTATCCTGGCACAGACAAAAAATGTTTCCAGTATAAAAAAACTTTATTCCTCAGAATTTCCACCACCATGACAGTCATGGAATTCTGACGCAAGCGATTTTTAGCTTGCCTTAACTGCTCACGCAATTTAATCCGGCATAAGCGTTTTTTTTTTTTGCTCACCTACTTTCAGCTATTTTCAATGGCGACGGACCATGGAACGTGTGTACAGAATATGCTGGGTAGATGTGTGTGTCGGCCACTACGTGTACCAGTCCCCCTGAACTTCTTGATCGATCTGACCACACTGGGGTGGAGTGGATAGTAAAAAATGAATACAGGTTCATTCATTAACATTTTATTAATTCATTTAAAATTGATTGGCTTGAATGCACTCGAAGGAGAAATTACCCAACCCGATATTAACCCCCTTCACTCTGATGTCAAAATACCAAAATTTCAGGCAGCTGTTTTTTCCCATAATGCATCTATAAATTTACCCAATCCAATCTCGTTTGACAGAGCTCAATGAGATCTGTCAAACGAGATTGAATTGGTTAAATTTCTAGTTGCATTATGGGAATTTTTTTCTGTCTAAAATTTAGGTATTTTGACATCAGTGTGCAGGGGGTTAACTAAGTCTTTAGAAGATCTTTGTGAAGCAAAAAAGTGAAAAAGATTTCAGGAGAGCAATTTGCTCGCCTAAGAAGGTTCCAGGTGAGCGATTTATTGCCACCCTGGATTTTTCAGAAATCCAAGCCTGCACCATGATGAGGACATATAAATTTGTCGGTACGCCTTATCACAGTTGTTGGGCAGCAATATTTAAGATGGGTCCAGTGGTCACAGCCAAGGTGATCACACTTTTCCCACTTTGTGAAGACAAGGGAAACACAATTTGTCAGCTCCCGTGGCTGAAACAAACCACAAACACAACATTTGTCATCCTCGGAAGAATCAACAGTTGAGTCGGAATCATACAAATTACTCAAATTTCAGTTTTGCAAGCCTGATGGATCCGGCTGCTGTGAGGTAGATGTTTTATTGAACGATTTCTTCGATTTTCTGGCCACATTGTCATTGATTTTATTACTACATGGTGATTTTGCTGTTGTTGACTTTCTCTTATGACTTTCCTGATGTTGGACAATTAAATCAAAGTTTTGGGACTCGGTGATGGCTTTTTCAGATGTCACCTTGCTTAGAGTGTATTTTGACTTTTTGTTGACAGCCTTTTTTTCTGTGACTAACTTAACTTTTTTTTGTAAAATATCATGTGTGACCACTAATGAATCAGCACCAGATCCTTGATCAGCTGAAGTTGTGGATTCCTGCAAATTTGTGGCTGAAATGTTCTGTTTTGGAAACCGGCTGTTGTCCTCTTCATTTTGCTTGAAAAGACGAGAGGGTTCAATCAGAATTGGATCCAGCACAGATGCATTGAAAGAACAATTCCAGTTTTTCTGAATGATGCTCTTAGATTATCTGGAGACAGTGCCTTAGAATAAGCTTTGCAGGCCAGGGAACAAACCTTGTAACGGTTAATCAATGCGTATGAATGAATGGCATTGTGCATTATTGAAGATCCTTTCAAACGGACCGAAAGTCCGAAGCAGCCCACATTCATGGGTTGTAACACATGACTGGTATGTGCTGGGAGAACGAACAGGATTATATTGTATTCACGCGCCCAGTTGATAAGAGATAAGGATACATGTGATGCATGGTCATCATACAGAACAAGAAGATGTTGAGTTGGATCTCTGCATTGAACATATTTTAAGAAATGATTTTTGAGATAATTTTCAAATATTTGTGTATTTGACCAACCACTGTCAGAAACTCCCATCTGCACACAGTGTTGCTCCATCTAGCAATTCTGATCTCATTCTCTTACCCGCAAAAAAGAAGAATGGTGGAATGACACTACCAAGGGCATTTCCAGAGCCGATTACTGTCGTTATGCACCCCTTATTGGCTGTAATGGCAGGTGGAGCTCGAATAGAACTACAGACAACATATGGTGGGGTGTGTTCCTGCTTATGCCTTTCTCATCAACATTATAAATGCAGTTTGGTTTATCATGAAGATGGTACTTATCCAGGATATGCCCCAGTTCTTCAAAGTAGTCTGCTACTGTGCTTGCAGTCACAGTGGCGGTGCTACGGGGGGGGGGGGGGGGGGGGGGCGTGCCCCCCAAACGAAGGCTTTGCCCCCCCCCCAGTTGCCCCCCCCCCCTCCCAACCATCTCGCATGCATTTCCATCCACCCTCACACACAAACACATTCAGTCACTCTCTCTCACACACACAGACACATCCCTCTCTTTTTTTATTCCCAATAATTTCCCATACACACTTAGCCTCAGGCTAGCTGATGAACACATCCAGGCAGTAGAGATTTAAAGACTCGGATGCAGATACTTATAAGTTATAATTAAGTTATGAGCCAACAAAGGCATGTCTATCCATATCCCTTGTCTAAAAAAATTCATGGATTTCGCATTATGACAGACGGGCATTATGAGTCTCTCTCTCTCTCTCTCTCTCTCTCTCTCTCTCTCTCTCTCTCTCTCTCTCTCACGCACAGACCCACCAGACGCGGATCCAGAATTTTTTGAAAGGAGGAGCGCTAATTACCATTACATTTAGTGGAAACTTGGACCCAAAGTCCGTAATATAATTTTTTGGTTTGGTACGTCCACAGGACGTACCAAACCAAAAAAGTATATTACGGACTTTGGGTCCAAGTTTGGACAACCTCATAACAAAGTAATGATATGATCCTTTACGTATTTGCCCCCCTTCATGGGAGTCTGCCCCCCTAGTTGCACCCCCCCCCCCCCACAAAAAAATTTCTGGCGCTGCCACTGCTTGCAGATGTGGCTTTTGCACGATAATGGGAAAGTGAGCGTGGTTTCAGAACACTTAACTCAGGCCACCGACGCATGAAGCCGTAAACCCATTTGAGACTGGGCGGTTTTGTTTTCTCATGTCTCCCCAAACCAATAAGCAGTTCATTAGCAATATTGGTAACCTCTGACCGAGTATAACCATATCCCATATTTGCCATGTACTTTAGGTGTTCAGTCAATAGACCTTCTTCTTCTTGAGTGAGAAATGGATCGGGTCCTGAGCTTGTGGTGTCTATACTGACTGCCCCATTCACTCTTTTGCGAAGTGTTGCCTCAGGAACACTGAACTGATGAGCAGCTTTGTTAACAGAAAAACCTCTCTCCCTGACAACTAAGAAGGCGTTGGTCAGTGATGTTGGTGAGTATATTCTATATTTAACAGAGGATTTCATTGGTTTTATCTGGAAATATAAATACAAAAGCCCTTAGTATTTTCTGTAACTTTTCTAAATTGCCGACTATCACTAAAACACTTGCCGGTTTGAATTCCACTAAACCCATTACACCTACTGTATGTATTCTGTGGAAAGATAAATGGGCACTGATGAGATTTAATTTTTTTCAGGGTGGAATTCCACCGTGCTAGTAATTTGGTGATTCTCTGCTTTTCATATACTTAGCCTTTGGTTATATGGTTTGCATGCTGTGGGGGGGGGGGGGGGGGGGGTCTTTTTTAATGAGTATAGTGTGGTATCCTCCAATTATATTTCTAATTCTATGTGTCCATTTCCATCATGCCCCGACCTTACTCTACCCAGTTAGAACACCTCCTTCGGGTAGCCATATAAGGGAGCTAACACTCCCAGATGTGCTTTTTCTTCATCTGCAGTGGTTCCTCCAACAAGAACGTCGCTGCAGCTGATCGGACGAGCTTTGACTAAGTATACAGAGATATATACAAGAGTACACAGAGATATATACAGATTAGGTGAGAATAATCACTAGTTCGGCCGCGATATACAATAAGTGTCGTCGCCGCGGTTTCGGTCCTGTGCTCATATTTTTTTCTCCGCCTCGGTTCAAATTCGCCGCCATTTTTGGTGCGCATACCGTCCTGTTCCAATTTTCATTCGGTGATTATGTTTAGCATTTTGTACCTCACCATTTCTTTCTCTCTCTTTTCACGTGTGCCTGTTTTTTTCTGCATAATTTTTTTTTTTTTTGTCCTTTTTTGATGTTAATTATTTTTTTTATTTTTATGTTTTTTTTTTCTTAACCGACGACCTTCACCTTTCCGGTTTTCTTGTTAACATTGTCTGAGAGTCCAGGATCACGAAGTTCCGTCCATCATTTTCAGACCAAGGGTGCTGCTTTTACTGTACCAGTTTGGGTGAACCAATTTGGCTTTCCAGAACTGTTCCGCATTTCAGGTATGACTGTTGACACAGCCCTAGCCATTTTGTGGAAGAGGGAGGAGAATGGGAATGTTGATGTTGACATATGGAGGGACATTCTAAATTTAAAAGTAACTAGGTTGTTTTTAACAGTCATTGATTTGTCTCCACACCAGGCTGGAGATGACCGTGACTTTTGCCCCCAATCATTGGAGGTGGCAGAGAAGGTGAAACTCGCCAAGCAGCCCCAGTCAGTTTTTGCACATAACGTTTTGGGTGCTATTTCGAAGGCCCAGTTATCTGCCCCCCCCCCCCCAACCACCCCACCAAACCCTCCTCCAAAACGTGACAGTTCAGCTGACGTTAAGCCTGATCCGTCCATGTTACAGGGGTTGATCAACCCACCACCGCCTAATTCTGGTGGGTACACATCCCAAAGAATATAGGGTGACCAACATCGACAGTCACCACATGTGCCTAAATACTTGACATATGATGGCACCACCAATTGGCAGGCTTTTCGGGTCAAGTTTATTCATTTCTCCCACACCCAGCGGTGGACAGCACAAGACACCAAATTGAATTTATGTTGGTGCTTAAAAGGGAAAGTCAGTGATTACTTCACAGCTCTCATACATCAGGACCCCAAAATGGACACCCAAGATATCCTACACAAAATGGAAAAACGATTTGGCCTCTATGACCTTCCCGAAACAGCTCAAATGAAATTTGCGCAATTGCAGCAGTCTCCCGGCATGAAGCTTGAAGAGTGGGCGGATGAGATTCAAACCCTGGCCATCCATGCATTTGGTAGACTGCCCGAAGAACACATGAATCAACAATTAATAATGCGCTTTTGTCACGGATCGGAAGAAAAAAATGCTGGCCAGTACGTGTACAATCTTCGCCCCCGTACTCTGGAAGAGGCCATTGATAAAACTAAATGTTCCAGTATACCAATAAAGCAATTTGGGGATCTGACTCTCAGAGCCGCAGTACTGGTTCTACAGGACAGGGGGAATTTACCCCCAGTTCCTCTTCAAACCCATACTCGAGGGCACGCCCCCAAGCCCTGGCCGTTACAGGGGATATAGTCCTGCTCGTGCCCAAGCGGCATCAGTCCCAAAGTCCATCTTGAAATCACCACCAAGGAGTCCGTCTCCCCGAAATAGATCGGTGGATCCTGAAATAAGAAGTCTCTCCAACCAGGTGGAAAACATGACCACCAGTCTTACCAAGGAAATGCAGACAGTCTCCGAGGATATTAATGCTCTTACGCATGCCATAAGATCTTTCATGGCAGAGATTAAAAGCCGTTCGACCGACTGGCGGGGACGATGCCAAACGAGTAGATCTCCCTCCCCTGACCGAAGGCGTTGCTGGGACTGTTGTTCTCTATCCCATTTCTCACGAGAGTGTCCAGCCAGGAAAGACTTCAAGAAACCTGCAGATCGTACGAATATTAATCCATCAGCTTCAGTTTCCTTTGCTGAGGATTTAAACGACACCGGGTCGACCCAATAGGCCTACACTCGACCCCACCTGATGTAAAAGGCCTTTCCAACCCCACTGATTCCCATTTACCAGAAAGTATCTCACTTTGCCGTCTGAGGTCTCGCTCAACAGTTTTTGTCCCAGCTGAATTGGAGAACATTCACCTTAATGCAATAATTGATACTGCAGCCGAGGTCACAATTATTTCTGATAGACTATTAGATTATTTTGACAAACTTCCCCCTGTTGTAAAAGAAGTAACCATTCACACCGCAGGTAGAAAACTCTCTATGAAGGGTAAAATAAGTGGCCCGGTATATTTAAAATTAGGAAAAACTGTTTACCAGATTCAGGTATATGTGGCTCCTATAGATAATGATTTGCTGTTGGGGCTGGATTTCATGAGTGACAATAAGGTGCGGATTGACTTGGCCCAAAATTAGATTAAAATCGGGTCAGAAGTGCTTGACATGCAGTCTACATGGCATCGACATTCAAAACAAGTTACAGTCTCCCTCTTACGGAAGGCAGTTGTGCCTCCCAACTCAGTAGTCAGGATGCAGTGCAGACTACCCCAGTCAATGCCCATGTGCATAGTGGAGTTCGACCTCGATTCCAATCTCTTGATACCAAGAACAGCCCACTCTGAAAAGAGTCCATCGGTAATTGCCCTGATTAACCCCAGTGATCACTTTGTCACTTTAAAAACGGGTACCGTAATAGGGAAGGCGGTTGAGGGTGAACCCCTCCCACTAGCCGAACTAAATCCAAATGTAGACGGGGTCATGGCTCAAGTTCCAGACCACTTAGCAGATTTGCTACAAAAATCATCAACGCCTCTAAACCAAGAGCAGACAACCATACTCAATAACTTGCTAGTAGAATACCAAGATGTATTCGCTCGGCATGAGTTCGATTTCTGAAATTTCACCACCATTAAACACCCTATTGACACTAATTCGGCTTAACCCATCAAATTACATATGCGTCGTACTCCTGCATGCTTTGTGGATGAAGAAAAACTTCACCTGCAGAAGATGCTAGATGCCGATATCACCAGACCTTCCACCTCAGAATGGGCGGCAGCTCCTGTCCTGATTCGGAAACCATGTGGTGGAGTAAGGTGGTGTTTAGATTTTCGAGGGTTAAACTCTGTGACCGTTAAAATAGCTTTCCACTGCCCCTTGTTGATGATTGCCTGGGCATCTTGCCGGCAATCAGTGGTTTTCATAATTGGATGCAAATCGGGCCTACTGGCAGATTCATATGGAGGAAAGTGATAAGAAAAAAACTGCCTTTATCACCAAGTATGGCCTATATGAAAAGAATCGGATGGGCTATGGGTTAGGTAATGCGCCGGCCTGGTTTTCCCGAGTCATGGATTTAGTCCTCAGAGGACTAAACTGGGAAATAGCGCTGGCATTCCTAGATGATATAATTGTGCTAGGCAAAAAATTTGAGGATCATATTTCCAATTTGACACAGGTTTTAAGCAGATTACGCTAATATCAGTTAAAACTGAAACCTAAAAAGTGTCTGCTCTTCCAAAAACAAACTGAATTTCTGGGTCGCCATATTTCCCCTGAGGGGTTAGAAATCGGAAATAATGCCACGAAAGTCTTTCATGATTGGCCCGAACCAAGATCGACAAAAGATGTTGAACGGTTTTTAGGGTTAGCTAATTACCATAGGTCCTTTATTAAGGATTACGCAAATTTGGCAGCTCCTCTTTATCATATAACCGGGAAGAATGCTTTTGTTGGGGGGAAGAGGAATCCAAGGCATTTAGTGATATAAAGTATGCACTAACCTCCCCCCACCCCCCTCTTCTTTCTTTTCTGACCAAGAATGTCCCTTTTATTCTGGACACCGATGCTTCCGGCCACCCAATTGAGCTGAACTCTTGCAGTTCCAGGATGGCCAGGAAAAAGTTAGAGCTTATGGCAGTTTTGTGTTAACTTCAGAACAACGGAAATATTGTACAACCCGGAAGGAATTGTTAGCGGTTGTTCGTTTCACCAGGCAGTTCAGACATTTATTGGTGGGTCGTAAATTTACAATTAGAACGGACCACAGCAGACTGACATGGCTTGTGAATTTTAAGAATCCCCAGGGACAGATAGCCCGTTGGCTGGAAGAACTTGGCCAGTATCAATTTATTATCAAACATCGGAAAGGTAACAAGCATGTCAATGCTGATGCTCTTTCACGCCTCCCAAATGAGGGTACATGTCTAAATTACAGGGCGGGTATTTCCCTGTCTGATCTGCCTTGGCCTTGTGGGGGTGCAATTAATGCTCTCGGGTAGACAAAGAGTGGGGAAATTTCTTTACTGAAGTGGATAATGTGGTTCCGTTGAGTACGTTCCCCCCTTTAGACACCGACCCAATACCCAAAGTGGCTTATACCCATAATGACTTGAAAGTCACCAAAGTTCATAGCCTAGACTTGTGGGTGGAGGGTGGAAAGCTACACGACTCACTACCATATCAGCCCACTACAGTTGATAGTGAGGGACATTTTGGCCTCTCTGACTGGGATGGTTTAGACCCCCCTACCATATGTGACCCATATCAAACTAGTACAGTTGATAGTGAGGGACATTTTGGCCTCTCTGACTGGGAAGGATTGAACCTCCCTACCATATATGACCCATATGAAGCTAGTACATTTGATAGTGATGGACATTTTGGTCTCTCTGACTTGGATAAGTTACACCTCCCTACAACTTGTGCGACCCACACAGTTATAGACCGAGCTAGCCATAGCTTTGCAGGTTATTCTCAAAATGAACTTATGACAGAGCAGTGGTCGGACCCTGACCTAACATTACTGTCCAAATAGGGCCCCCCCCCCCCCCCCCCCGAGTCCACCCTGGTCTTGGCAAGCCCAATTGCTAAAACATATTGGACCAATCGACATAGATTCTATCTTGACAATCGCTTGTTATGTAAACGGCGCAAAAATGAGGAAACTGTCTTGGTGATTCCCAAATCTCTCCAGGCCGAAGCGTTGTCATTTGGGCATGATATTCCTGCATCCAGCCACCAGGGAATAAATCGCACACAAGCTCGATTAAAACAAAAATATTATTGGCCTCGAAGATATTGAACAATATGTAAAAGCATGTGCCGTTTGCAACCAGAGAAAGCACCCAGACGGGCAAGGCATCCTTTAACCGTTTATCATGCTGGTGCACCCATGGAGCGGGTTCATCTTGACTTTCTAGGACCCCTACCCCGTACAGAACGTGGTAATGGGTTTATATTGATGATGGTGGATCAGTTCACCAAATGGGTGGAGTGTATTCCCCTCCCTTGTCAAACCGCAGAAGTGACAGCCACTGCTGCTGTTAATGAGTTCTTTACCCGATTTGGATGCCCAAATCAGATTTTTACAGACAGGGGAACTAACTTTGAAAGTGAGTTATTCACCCTTGTCTGTGAGGCCTTGCACATCTTTAAGGCCAGAACCACAGCTTACCGGCCATCCGCCAATGACCAGGTTGAGAGATATAATCGCACCCTTATGGATGCAGTGCGATGTTTTGTAGGTAGAACCCAATCCACTTGAGATTTACATCTGGCTCAATTGGCGGGTGCTCTGCGGACAACTGTTAATCGACACCCAGGGTGCACCCCAAATAAAATGATGTTGGGTCGGGAAGTTTGCCACCCTATTGACTTCGTTTTTGGGTGCCCACCGAAACCTGAATCAAGTACCATACCAGAGTATGTGAATGACCTAGTAGAGTCTATTCGAATAGCCCATGATACTGCTCGTTCTACTTTGTAATCTCAACAAAAGGTAATGAAGCAGCATTATGATCAACACACTCGAACTTCAACTTACAAGCCAAATGATACAGTCTATGTTTTGAACTCTGGAAATAGAAAAGGGAAAACTAAGAAATTGAACCCAGTTTGGCAAGGCCCAGAAATCATTTTACAGGTAATACAACCATATCTTTACAACATCCAATTTCATAACAAAGTTTCCACCATTCACCATGATAAATTGAAGCTTTGTTTAGATACTACTTTACCCCCTTGGATACAAAGACATCTGTCAAGAACTCAGGCCTCGGGATCTACAGTTCCCCTGTACTGCACTTGTCGTCAACCCGATAATGGCACATTTATGATTCAGTGCGATTATTGTCTGGAATGGTACCATGGTGTGTGTGTGAATGTATCAGAGCACGACGCAGAACTTTTGGACAAGTACTCTTGTCCTCGGTGCGATTTAACTCAAAACTAACCTTCTTTTCAGAAGAATGTCTTGCACAATTCACTCTTTTTGAAGAATGTCTGGCACAATATACTCACCAATAACAGTCTACCTTGAAGAAGAAATCTCATTAATAAGGACTACCTTCGCTTCGATGCACACAAAATCGGGCTAACCTACTAAAACGCTACATGCCTGCGGTGCGAGCTAACTCTGGGTCACCATTCTTCTTTTCAGATATGTCCAATACAGGTACAGACCAAAATGAGGAGGCGGAAAGCCCCAAAAGATCATGGCGGGCAACTTCCACGGAAGAAAACCCTGGAGTGATAGGCTCATGCCAGGACATCCGTTTTAAACGGGACCCAACCTTCCCCAGGGTGGTTTACAAGATTGCCAACCCAACCACTCCGGTCGGGAAACCCACCACCCCAACAAGCACGGTATTAACAATATCTAAAACGGTGGATGCGTCCACCAGTGAGGATCATGGTCCACAATATGTGACCCCTAAATTGCCAGTTGGAAGAGGTAGGGGTGTTCCAAGTCTTTTAAGCCTAGATCTTCCACACCTAGGGGCCCCCATGGCCACAGTAGTAAATACTAAGCCGGGGAAAAGACGTCGTTCCCGTCCGTTCCCATCATCCTAAGCAGGAGATTAGGATAGAGGCTGCTACACAGCCACAGTCTTCCCATCAGTCCTATGGACGTAAAGATGCCTTCTCTGAGGAGGTAGGGAGTGCAGAGGCCTCCCAGCATCGACTCCAGAGGGGAAGGGCTCCCAGGTGTCCTTTCCCGGAATGCGGGGTAATCTCGAGGTCCATGAGGAGGCACTGTCAGTCGGCCCACCTACCTGGTTATTTTTGGGAGCTTCTCTCCCTAACCCATCCAAACAACTAAATAGTTTGATGGCTATTGCCGGGGCTCTAAGGGTGGACCTGGATGGGTTGGTAAGGGGGTGGATGACAGTGGGGTAATCTCCTCCAATACGGAGCCTTCTGTGGCATCGAGCAAGTGTATGGTAGCTCTCCGTAAGCACCAGGGATGGCCCGTTCCTCCCACTTTTGTCCTTACGCCCTTGAATTCTAGGGCTGGGTTGCTCCACTGGAGAGCATTAATGTGGTGCTTAGCACAGGTTCTCCAGGGCCAGCGCCCTTTCATTTTGTCAGGTGATGCTCAGCTTCCCACTGGGGTTCCCCCTGAATTGCCTGGGACTCCCACTGAATTGCAAGCTCAGGATTCTTTGACCATTACACTGCCAGGACATCTACCTGCTTCATCTCAGAGTTCTTTCCCTTCTCCAGTAGCTGGATCTTCAGTTGTGGATACTCCTTCTCCCCATATTGAGTTGACCATGGAACCGTTATTGATTTCTCGTGCTCCGGTTGTTAGGCCTCCACCTGGACTTGCTACTCCTTCACCATCAGTTGTCACTCCTTTATTGGATTTTGATTGTTTGTCTAGAGCTTCGCCCTCAGGTCCCACTCCATTGGTAGAGGCATTTGACTCCCATTTTCATTTAGACAGGACGAGATCGATGTTGTCTTTGCCTTATTTGTCTGCTACAGCATTTCTCACTCTGGGAAGGTCCCCCCCCCCCCCCAGGTGCCAGTTCAGGTTGTAGGTGGTGTTGCAATTTATTGCGACCCAGATACCTACCCCCGGGGTCCCGATCCCAACCCTGGTATTGCTAGTGGAATCGGTTTGCACCCCAGGCATCTCAGCAATATTCCTGTGGTCTTCGTTCAGCAACACCTGGCTCAGATTAGGTCCCTTCTCCCCCAGGTGTCTGCTCTTACAGGACGAATTTTTGTAGGAGGTGTGCAAGTTGGCCATTCCTGATAAGCCTCTGGTTTTGCATCTTCGTGGTCCTCGGTAAGGGGCCCCAACCATGTCTGATGTTTATTCCCGGGGTCTTCAGATTGTCAGTCATATATGTAGCCCCCAACAGGTCGTCCATTTACATTGTTTTTCAGGCACTGTTGGTATGGTAAAGAGTTGGATTGGGGCATTCGAAAGATGTTACTTCAGTGTTGGGGTAAAGTGTTACTATTTTTCGGGTCGTCAAATTTTAGGACTCCGGGCCATACCAGCGGACCGTCTTTTGGTGGAGACTGACTCCCCTTATTTCCATGGCCTCTTGGGTATCGACATCTCAACACCAGCCTATATTGGGGATGTTACCCAACGCATTGCCGTTCTGAGGAAGGCCTCAGTTTATGACCTGTTGGTCACCTGCTCCCGTAATGGGCGTGGCGTGGGATGTATCACATCCCTCAGTAAATAATCAAATACAAAAGTACATACCATTGCATGTATTTATGTGCGCAACTCTGTGTATATATGCATCTATTTTATACATGTACATCTATATGTAGTTGCGTACATACCTGCATGCATGGGATAGGGATGGGAGATTTTTCTTGAGATCTTAATATGGGGTGATTTGGCAGGTTCCACTCCCATCCCACATTTCATTTTGGCACCCCAACAGAACCGGTAGGGTTACAGCCTACCAACCATTTGCCCAGCATACATATCCCCCTTCTTTTAAAAACGGGAGGAGTGTGGTATCCTCCAATTATATTTCTAATTCTATGTGTCCATTTCCATCATGCCCCGACCTTACTCAGTTAGAACACCTCCTTCGGGTAGCCATATAAGGGGAGCTAACTTTCCCAGATGTGCTTTTTCTTCATCTGCAGTGGTTTCTCCGACAAGAACGTCGCTGCAGCTGATCGGACGAGCTTTGACAATATGCAAGAATATACAGAGATATATACAGATTTGGTGAGAATAATCACTTTTTCGGCCGCGATATACAGTAATATCTTTTCTCTCAATTATTATCAGTGGCTCTAACACCAAGGCTCAGTTTCTAGGATGTCAAAATTATTGTTTATCGATATATCCACCACCTCATACCAAATAATCAATATAGATGAGGTGGTGTTAGTGTCTCGGGAACATTTGAACTGGCAATTTAGCATAAGAAATAGAATGCACTTCAATGCTTCCGTACGAAACATTTACAATATAGGCACATGACTGTCACGTGACTTTTACTGTCAGACGATAAGGATTTGGCCAACACTGAAATTATGGTGAATTGTCGTCATTTAATTCCCGAAATAGGCCTTTTAAGGGGTCATGTAAAATGATATTAATTCAAAATGCAATACATGTATTTAGCGATACAAAGAAAAGTAAAAAAAAAAAAAATGCTTACTTGTTTTTGTCGCATTCTGATGAAAACACTTCGTAGATATTTTTGACAGCCGGAATGTATAAACAGGATTGAGTGACGTCGGGTACGGGGCCACTCGCCCCCGGGCCAACTTGCCCCCTGGAGGCGAGTTGGCCCGATTTGGGGGGCGAGTTGGCCCACTTCGAAAATTATCGTTATTTATTTTTTTTATTTGAATTAAATTGAATTATTTTATATTTCCTGTTACTTACAGTTTTCTGAATTAGTAATCCCAATTATATCCGATTTTCTTTTAATCATCAGCTTCACAGACTTAGTACATTCCAGCACAAATTAATTTTACAGTCTGACTGAAACATCCTCCAATCAAGCAACACAGTTGCAATGTAAACATAACAGATGAGTAATCTGAACAAAAACATGTCATCAGATTAACGCTTTGGCGGTACTCACTTTGTTATTGATTCCATTGATTTCTTTGACTGTTGCGATTGTTTTCATTACACCTACCCAGTCAGTGAATCTCTATAACGGGTGTTAATCTTTGTTGTTCCGATATGATTGTTCCTATATGTTGTGGGTAACGGTATCGTGAAAATGATGAAACCGTGGACGTCGAAGACGAAAATGGTTTCAGTATGACTATTGATGGGCATGTCAAGAAGACAAAAATCATCAAGAAAAATTCACAGAGCACCGCTACTGAAAAGGGACTCAGTGGTCACACCAAGAAATGGGGGCTCTGTTAACGCAACAGAGTCTACATCACCGGAAATAGTGAATGCGACTGCGACAGCTAGCCCAACCGATAGCGCGATGTACGCCGATAAAGTAAAAACCAACACGCCCTCAAAGGTGACCAATAAAACCAACAAGACACAGGGCCATCCGCAACCAAACCCCTGTGTCGTAATCACACGCGTCCACCCCAAAACGGAAAAAAACTCGATCGATAAAGCCCTTCCAGGATGCTCGTAGGAGAAACTAGTCTCCAAAGCCACGGGTAACCATACTTGGAAAATAAAAGTAAAATGCCCTAATAGAGCAACGAAATTAAATCTGATAAGCAAAGGGGTAATTATTAATGGCAAAAAAATACGAAACCGAGGAATATCGTGTTCTTCCGAAACCCGTTCAGTGTCACAAGTGTCAGAAATTTGGGCACTTGTCACACAAGTGCAACGGGGAGCAACGATGTATGAAATGCGGTGACAAACACATCGCGAAGGCATGTAGTGCTAAAACTCTGAAATGCCCGAATTGCGGTGGTAAACACCCCAGCAACTACCGGGGTTGCAGCCACTTCAAAAAAGTTAAAACAAACATCCAGCTTAAAGCTCTAAATGTAAGTAATGTCGAGAACTCATCTTCCCCTTATTCCACGTGTACTCTAATGGCTGGCTCTATGTTCAACATAATGAAGAAACACTTGGACACCAGTCTTTCGGACGTTTGCAAAGGGATTAGTAAAACAGCCTCTAAGTTATATAATACTCAAATATCTCACACGCTATTAGAAGCGGCCGTCAACAGAATATAATTATGTAACAATATTACAAATAGTAATTAAACTTAAATAAACTTAGTACAGTTATTCCTAAACCATTCATGGATACACTAAAAATAGTCCAGTGGAACGCTCGAAGCGTTAATCAGAAAAATTTGCAAATGTCACATTATTTTAAAAAGGGACGTAATTGGAATTAGCGAAACATGGCTTAAACCAAACAAACAATTCTCGTTATGTGGTTTTGATATTATTAGAAGAGATCGCCCCGCCCAAAAAGGCGGCGGTGTCGCTCTGCTAATAAGGCAGGAGATTAAATACAAATCAATACCATGCGACCACCTCAATGCTGAAGTGATTGCAGCTGAAATTGAACTTGACCACAAACACGTGGCCATCATATCATATTATAACAAGCCGCAAGCAACAGTAGACAGTAAAGTATTTGATTTTTTTTACCAACAAGTACAAGCACTGCATATTCTTGGGTGATTTCAATTCCAAACGCCAGGTATTCGGCTGTCATATGACTGAGCCTAATGGTGACGCCCTTTTCCACATCATTGAAGAACTCGATTTATTCGTGGTAAATAACGATCAAGACGTAACATACATAAGCAACAACCCACTCCATCAATCAGATATCCTAGACTTGATTATCACCAGCAAATCACTAATCAGCCAAATGCAAGACATATTGTAGGAGATGATGATCTAGGCAGTGATCACCTGCCGGTTCACGCCACTCTGAAATGTAATACTGGTCCCGCAAGGTATCTTCCCGTGAATAGGAGGAACCTATCAAAAATTGACTGGAACCTCTTCAGAAACATTATCGAAGTAAAAATAAAGGCAAATGACCCCCTCAAATACCCATGAACTAAAAAAAAGCCTGCACCCACCTTAACGAGGTTATCAACAGTACACTAGATGAAATTTGTCCCAAGCAAACAGTAAAGACGCGGATAAACAGAATAACCCAAACAACTCTTCAAATAATCAAACAAAAAAGAAAAGCCTTCCGGGCTTACCAATCAGAGAATGATCAAACGAAAAGAGCAGAACTTAAAACCGCATATAATCGCCTTCATGGGGAAGTAAAAAAGACCATAGCTAACGACAATCGCGTGAGATGGGAAAAAACAACCGAAAACCTAAATGGGCTGAGAGAACCTAAGAGGTTCTGGGATACATTAAAAACTCTTACTGGCCAAAAAAGCAAAATTGCCAATAATAATGCGCTGATGACTAGCGACGGAACTATGGCCATAGACGACAAGGCAAAGGCCAGCGCTTTTGCCGAACTTCTAAAGAAGGCGCATCGTCCACAAGAAGGGAACAGATATGACAACGATTTTAAGGTAAAAGTAAAAAAAAATGTCCAAAATAACAACTCAATTTTCAATGAACCGAACTTCGACCAAAGGCATGAAGACGGGGACGACCATGAATTAACCGAACCAATAAGCGTAGAAGAGGTCATGGGTATAATCAGAAAATGCATCATCGTCCCCAGGAGAAGACGAAGTCTCTTACAAAATAATGAAACAGTGCCCCAACATCTTCTACTGCAGACTTACCAAACTCCTAAACAGCTGTCTCTCCTGTGGGTACTTCCGAAAATGCTGGAAAGTGGCCACAGGAGTCATGATACCTAAACCCGACAAAGACCTTACCAACCCTTCTAACTGCCGCCCAATCAGCTTGCTTAGCTGTGTTGGGAAAATATTTGAGCGGATTCTCACTACGAGACTTCGCAGCTATCTCGAATCAATCAACCTTTTCAACAAATGGCAAAGAGCGTATAGGAGTCAGAAAGAGGGAATCGAACACGTATATAGACTGGTCGATTATATGAAAACAGCATTTAGTCAAAACGAAATCGGAACCGCGCTTTTCTTGGATGTATAAAAAGCGTTCGACTCGGTATGGCACAATGGCGTGAGATATAAACTAGCGAAAATGGGATTACCCACTAAAATTCTAAGGATCATATCATCATTTCTAACTGACCGAAAAATCAAGGTGTGGGTTAATCGCGAGGTGTCAGAGGAAGTAATACTCGAAGCGGGAACACCACAAGGGTCGGTTCGAAGTCCGCTTCTTTTCATAATATATGTGAATAATATAGAAAAAGTAGGGAAAAACTTTGTTGAACTATCGCAGTTTTCAGACGACAAAGGCATTCGGACAGCCCGCAAGTCCAGAAACATAATTAAAAATCGTCTACAGGATACCATTCGCGATCTTGAGAGCTGGTGCGCCCTGTGGCGCATCAAACTCAATGCCGCCAAAACTCAAAAAGTTACGTTCTTCAAAAAGCAAAGGAAAAAACCAGTCCAGAGTATCGATCTCCAGTTGTGCGATCACAAACAAGAAGCAAACAAACAGGCCAAATTTTTGGGATTTAACCTAGGTAGCAATCTCAGTCTAAACAGTCACGTAAACTCCATTACGGTTAGAGCTACTAAACGTATCAATTTTCTGAAGATGATCAGAGGTAGAAATTGGGGAGCAAACAAAGATGTGCTTCTCAAGCTCTACAAAACATTTATACGTCCTGTGCTAGAATACGGTGCCATAATAACAAGCGACCTAAGCAAAACCAACATTCAGAAGCTACAGAGGGTTCAAAATTATGCCTTGCGAGTGGCACTATGCAAACCGAAATGGACACCCATAAAGGAACTTCAAGAGCTAGCAAAAATAGAAACTATTGATGCGCGATTAAAACACCTACAAAACAAAACCCTCAACAGACTCCAAGATAGTGAATTAATGGTTGAGCTGAACGAACACCGATCCCTTAACAGAAAAACAAAATAAGTTTCCAGAAAATAAAAAAAAAATAATAAAATAAAATAAAAATTATACAATATAACTAAATCGCGTGGAGTCAGTGAGGATTGCCTCGCTACTCATTGGGAACTTTAGGATAGAGTCTGTGAGGACTGCCTGCTGAAGCGCGATTGAAATGCGTTTAATAAGATCTATATAACAAAACCCTCCACATACTCCATGATAGTGAATCAAGGGTGAGGCTGAACGAACACCGAACCCTAAACAGAAAAACAAAATAATCCACAGTAAATTAAAATTACTCAATAGAATTAAACTGCGTGGAGTCAGTGAGGATTGCCTCGCTACTCATTGAGATCTTTAGGATTGTGTCTGTGAGGATTGCCTCGCAACTCTGCGTGTGGGAAGTGGGCTCCGAAGAAACACACCCCTTACCCCATCCATAGCAACAATCACACAGCAGGCACAATATACAATAGCGGATACCTATCTTTCTCTCTATCTATAACTTTTCTAATTGAACATTCTCAGTTTTTCTTGCAACACTCTTATCAAGAAGACGCATGAAAATGGTAGACAAAGCGTAGGAGGAATTGGTGCAACCTGCCTTTCTGCAACATATACAAGAAACCACCAAACAATAGGCAAGGATTGAAACAAGCTTGTCTGACTGGGGACGAGTGTACATTTTATATAAATAAACATTTGAATAAAGATTTAACAGCCCTTTTAAGGGCTTGAGGGTGTGTGTCAGTGAGAGGGTGTCTTTTTTTTGGTTTTTTTGGGGGGTTTTGGGGGGGGGGTGGAGGAGATCATTTGGAATTCCCGAAGGATAACCAGATACCTCAAAATCACATACGGCATCCTATCTCCCAGAAGGCTTGATGGATGACTCCCGGTTTTTCAAACTAAACTGTTGGAGCTTTCTCCACTTCTTTTTTTGTAACCGCTATGGTCATATACCGGGGCCGCTACCAAACCGGCGTTGCTGTTTGGTTTTCTTTTCTCTTCTTCCCTTAAACTTGCCATCGCACAACATTACATTCTGGCTCGTCACCATGGTGGGACGCAAACCTCTACCATCGCCGAATTGGAACCGAACAGAGCCCACTCTCTAATAGTTTTAAAGGCGTTGAGGGATTGAGTATTGCCCATCTAACACTCCAACGTAGACTGCCGGGTATTCTAACCGCGTGTATACGCCCCCCCCCCCCCCCCGACTCCATTTTGGGCAATAGGAAAGCTAGGCCTGTGTGATCCAAGTGAAATAAAATAAGGTTAACCGGGTCGCAAGGGATTTGTAAATCCCACGTCGTCCCTGCGCGCCTTCGGCGCGCTAAAACCTTTCATTCATTCAACGGTATCACATACCCCCTCAGGCCCCATTTGAGGCAATAGGAAAGCTAGGCCTGTGTGATCCAAGGAAAATAAAATAAGGTTAACCGGGTCGCAAGGGATTTGTAAATCCCACATCGTCCCTGCGCGCCTGCAGCGCGCCAAAACCTTTCATTCATCAACGCTATCACATTTCCAAAATGTCTTCCAAATGTATTATTTGCAACCGTAAGGTTAGAACCCAGCAACATGCAATAGACTGTAACGATTGTGGTCGATGGCAACACCGCTTATGCGACACAAGGATTGGTTTTAGAGATTATAGACTGGCCATGGAGAATAAAATTGTTCTGAATTTTTTATGCAATGCTTGCAAAGAGAAGTAAGTATAAATTTTTCTGTTCGATACAATTTTTTTTGCTATCTAAGGAATCTACCTCTGAAAATATTTTGGCTATGGGAGTAGGTGATAAATGCCGATTCAAACACAGATGACGATGTACGTGTACATGTACACGTACCTCGATGTGCACCTCCATAGGATTTAGTGTTAAGATCGTTAAAATCTCTAGGTTATAAAATCCTTACAAAAAGCAGAATTGTCCTTACGATAGCGCGATGTGTTACAGTATATTGCTCACCTGGATCGGACCTGGAAATTATCAATGGGTTTTCGTGAGCGAAAGAGGAGAATTCGAAGTTCCTCTGGAAGGTAAAAAAAAAAAAAAAAGATGAAAAAATCGTCCGATCCGTTTACCAAACACATATTCGATTTTCAAGACAGACTGGCCAAAAGCAAACGATTCTTACAACTCGAAAACGTGAGAAGCAAGAAAGATAAACTGGTTATTTTTGCTGCGCATGCAACCTTTTTATGTCATCAAAAAATCTTTAAAAAAAAAAACCATGAGATATTGTGCTCATTTCGGTAAATCGATGACGTTTAGAATACGGCGACAATCGTAGTTAAAAAATGAGTCGTTTTCGTTCGATATATTTGATCAATTGTTTTGAACGACCCTCCAGTCAACGTTCCGCCAACAACTGTGTCTGATCAAGAAAAAAAGGGAGTCGTTACAGAGATGTATTTCACCCGTTTAGGGTTAAAAGAGAATTGTTTTGGACAAGTGGTATGTCGACGTAAAAAGCTTAATGTCTTGGCTGCTGTTGGATGACATAAAATATCGCGCCAACTGATGTAATGCTTCGCTATCAAGTGGTTAGAAAAAAGAGCTTTTCTCATTTTCATTCAGTCATACGCTGACACATTGTAAACACTGTTTTTTGTTGTTGCTGTATTTATATAACGCCACCTATCTTAAAATATTTTAACTCCTGTTGTAAAAAACAAAACAAAACAACTTTTCCACACGTGCGTTTGTTTACAAATCTTTCTAACACGTAATAATAATAATAATAACTCTTTGGCCAGCCGCTGCTTTGTCGCGGTCCTCATAAGAGAAGGCCATCATTCCCCCTGCACCCCACCCCCTCTTCCCCTCCTCTCCTCCCAGCATTCAGATATAAACTGCTTAATAGTGTCCCTCACTTCCTCTTTTTCAATTTCTTCAATAAGCATTCCTACCCTCTCCCTCGTGTCCCCCTTCAGCCATCTATCCTTTGTTTCTTCACCCCACTTCTGCATTATTCTTCCAGTAAATTTTATTCTATGAGGTATATACTGTGGGCATTCCAAGAGAAAATGTTCCAGGGTCTCCACTACTCCAGAGTGGCACATTTGGCATCCCTTTTCCCCATCTCTCCCAATTTTTCCCCGAAGCTCCAGTGATCTTGATCTCAGTTTGAACAGCAGTGACCCTCCAAAGGTGCCATCTAGGTACTTCTCAAAAGCTGGCTTTTCTTTATATTGTAACCCCTGCAGTGATCTTTTCACGCTAACCCCTGCTCGCCAGTTTCGATTGCAATCTTCCATGACTCTCTCTTTGACAAACCTTTTGCCTTCTTTCATTCCTACTTCTATTTTTGTGACCTCTATAGAGTAATTGTCCATTAGTTCCCTCACATGTTTTGACCACCCCGTTTCTATATTAGAATTCCAAATGGTATCGAGCATCAATTTGCACCACCGGTTGTCAGGCAGGTTTCTCAAGTAGTTAAAGTAACACAGTTTTCCCAAATCTACCCTGTCCTTGATTTTCATCCACCCAAGCTCCCCCCTTACTGCTTCCAAAGCTGCAGCATTACTCGACCCTGTTATCCATCTGCCGGCATCATTTTGAGTATTTTCCAACTTCTTAGTAACGGTTTGGTTTAGTGGAATCACGTCCGTGCCATACGTTATACTTGGTAAACCCACCCTCTCCCACAGTGTTTTCCCCACAAAGACCTTGTTGAAACTATTTTTCCCTAAAAGTTTTAGTTGGTTCAGAATTCTTTTCCCCTTCAGAATCAGTTTGGCTGAGTAATTTCTGTACACCCCTCTTCCCGTTATATTTATGCTTACCCCTAGATACTCATACTCTCCCGTTTCTCCTACAGTGATTTGTTTGCTTTCCCCTTCGGGGATTGAGAACTCCCCCACTCTCCATCTCTTCGTCATATCTACCTTGCGTCCAACGGGTATTACCTTGCTTTTATTTTCATTTAGTTCGAGCCGCCAAGTGTTCCCATATCTACCAAAAATTTCCAGCAGTTTCTCTAGCCCCTGTTCAGTTCTAGACATTAACACCATGTCGTCCGCAAAGAATAAGCCTGGTATCTTTATGTCTCCAACATTTACCCCCTCCGCACTCTGAATTAGATCGTCCCCTAAATCTTTAACATACAATGCAAACAAAATCGGTGAAAAGATACACCCCTGCTTGAGGCCTATATCCACAGGGACTCGTTTTGTAGTGATACTCCCTAGACTGAGTTGGCTTTGTACATCTGTATACAGTGCTTTCATGATTCCCACAAAGTCACCCCCAGTCCGATGCCCTCGAGCTTTCGCCACATACCTTCCCTCCACACTCGGTCGTACGCTTTTTTCACATCTAGAAATGCCAGAAACATCTTTTTCTTTTCAGCCTTTGTTGATTCTATCAGTTGGGTGAGTGTAAATAGGTGATCAGTGACTCTTCGTCCTTTCCTGAAACCATTTTGAATTTCTCCTAAAAAACCTTTCTCTTCTATAACTTCCTCTAGTCTGCCGTATATGACCTTACAGAATACTTTTCCGATGTTACTACTAACTGATATCCCCCTATAGTTATCTAGAACTTCCTTATCCCCCTTTTTGTGTATGAACGACACCTTACTTTCCCTCCACTCTCTGGGGACCTCTTGCTTTCGCAGAGCCAGGTTGAAAAGGTTTGTCAGGACTTCAATAAGTGCCTCCCCTCCATTTTTGAGGAATTCGTTCGGAATTTCATCAGTCCCTCCCGCTTTACCATTTTTTAATTTCGAGACCACGTTCCGCACTTCTTCTGCCGTTATTTCGCTACATACACGATTGGATAGGTTCTCCTCCACCAGTGTATTTCTTTTTGGTGGGGAACCACTGCCCCATCGCCTATCGTTTATCTTTTCCCAGTGCTTGACTAACTCTGAAGCGATACGGCCTTTATCTTCTGTACTTTCCCCATCCACTTTGATACTCTGCACACTACTTTTCCCCCGTTTATTTACCCAGTTCCAAAATACGTTTGAGCTCGAACCCCCCGTTTTCTTTATTGTTCTGGCAAGACTGCAATTGCGCTCCTTCCTATTATTATCCTTTATCTCATTCACCTTTTTCCGTGCCAGTTCATATTCTCCTTTCATTAGTCTCGTGTCATTGTTATCCACCCCTTTAAGCTTCCTACTTCTTCTGTAAGCAGCGCATTTTACCTTCCTTTCTTTTATAGCCTTTTTCAGTCCCTCGTTAACCCTGTATCCAAGCTCTCTCGTTGGGACCCTCACCCTTCCTATACACTCCTTCCCTGCCTCTGTTAGGCTATTTACTATGCCATCTGAAATACTCTGGACATTTGCATCCCTAGGTATACATTCAAGATTTGGTTTTAGTTTTTCCCGAAACTGCTTCCAGTCGGCTCCTTGTTTTAGTCCCCAAACTTCCTTGAAGGTATTTCTGTCTCTATTCGTCTTTTTGCCCATAATCTTAACTGTTATCAGGTTGTGATCACTACCCAAGTCATTTTTTCCCTCGTCATCTATTTCTACATCTATAACCTCCCTCCATACGCTAATGTCAGTGAGTATATAATCAATTATTGTTTTCTTATCGTTCCTCTCCCAGGTCCATTTACCCTTACATTTCGCATCCCTGTTCAGGATCTTTAAACCAAGCTCTTTTGATAGGTCCAACATCTTCCTCCCATTCGTGTTAATTTTCCTATCACCTCCCTGTATGCCCTCCTCCTTATCCCCGATGTGCCCATTGAAGTCCCCCATTAGGACAATACTGAACCCTCTGCTCCCAAGCTCTGTGATATTCGATCTAAGAGTTGTATATATTGAATCATTCCACTCGGGCTTCCTTCCCTCCACTGCTAAGTATACAACACCAACGGCAACACTCCTGCTTCCTAACTTGATTTTTGCCCAGACTATTTCGTTGGATACTGGAATCTGAGTCCTTGCTTCTGTGAGATCTGTAATCAATGAGGGCTGTAATTCCTCTTTAGCGTAGATGCCAACACCCCCACCCCGTTTCTGGCCCTCAGTTCGCCCAGCTCCTATCCACACGCAACCCTTCATCTGATCAACCCGCTCATCCCGTCGTATCCACGTCTCACTTAGACCCATTATATCGAAGTCTCCTTCGTCCATCATTGTTGATATTTCGCTTACTTTCTTGTGCAGACCCTGGATGTTGCAGTACCCAAACTTAATGAATCTTTGTTTTTTTGTCATCACTGGCACATTATTATAACCCTGGTATGTCCCTGTATTGTGCATGTTTGTTGTTCTTCCTATGTTCCCAGCATTTGTGCCACTCTGGGTTACCGGCTGTGGTCCCCTACCCCCCTTTTCTCCAAAAAAGGCCCAGCCACCTGTAAGATTTTTTGGCCCAACAGGTCTGTACCCATCCTACTTAAATGCAATCCGTCTCGCCCATACAACTCTCCTTGTCCCCAGAATGAATCCCAGTGGTCAATGAAATGTACTCCCAAGTCTTTGCAGTGCTCTCCCAGCTCCTCGTTTAGTGCCATAATCCGCGAGTTCCTCTCATTCCCACCACCCATAACGGGGAGCACCCCTGAAACGATGATCCGAGCATTCCTGCTAAGTAGCTTACTAATTAGGTCCTTGTATGTGTCCACCAAACGAACTGATTTCCTCTCCCTGATGTTATTGGACCCCACATGTAATACCACTACCGGATCAGGCCCCGACCCAGCTACAATACCGTCCACTCTATCCCTCAGGTCCTCCACTTTAGCCCCCGGAAAGCACAGAACTGTTCTATTTTTACTGTCCGGACCACAGACAACCTTGTCGATCCCCCGAACTATGCTACTTCCCGCGACCACCAACTTACTTTTGGACCTCGCCATATTTATCTCCTCTAGTCTCCTATTGTTTACAGCGTCCTCTTCCTCTCCAACAGCCCCACTCGGAATCAATATCGGTATCGGTATCTTTGACCTAGGATTACTCCTATCCTTGTCCCTCCGTCTCTTTCCAGGCCCTGAGCTACCTGGACTACTCCCCTGGTCTTCCCCCGGATCCCTCCTCCTTTTTCCTGGCCTAGACCCCAAGCTTCTATCTGTTGCAACTACCTCCATCTCCTCCTCTGTCTCTTCCGAATCGAGCACATCAAATCTGTTTCTGGTGCTGCACTCCCCACTGCCTTTGGACTTTACACCCCTATCTACCTGCTTCTCTGGCCCCCCTTTCCTACCACTTTTGGTAGTCCACGCCAAACGCTTTACAGCATTGCTCCGGCCTGGGCCCCCCTCATCTGTCCTACGTACTTTTCTAGCAGCCCCCACCTCATCACCTACCTCATTCACATCAAAGGTTCTACCCCCATGTTTCCTCTTGGAACCACCGACAACCTTCCATCCTTCTCGGAAAGCCACTTTCACAGGCGTAACTCCAGACAGCCCCGCCCTACCAAGTTTTCCCTTCAGCTCAGCAATCTCCCCCTCAAACTTAACAATTGTCTCAAGTAGGCGGAGGATTTCCTGACAGTTTGCACATACCTCTCCATATCCCATCGAGCGACAGTCCCCATACATCATAGAACACTGTTTACAAACTTCAAGCCCAATATCGCCATCGGTGGCCCCACCAACCCGGCTCTGACCGACACCCCCAGTGACCTCTGTCTGCACACCAATACTTACTCCGTTGGCACCGTTGACCTGGACCGCGATATTACACGTATTTACCTCCATACTTACCTCCGTCTGAACAGACTTGCTCGCCATCATCAAGACAAAATTACGCGATCGGACAGGGAAAATTGTAAACACGCGACAAAAGGCAACACGACGAACCGTTCGACAACTTAGCGCTCACAGTTTTATTTAAGGCCTCCTAACTTTGTCCCAGTTAATATACTAAACTACCTCCCCACAAAGTTGAATAAAATAACCTGAAAATGAAATATATATGATTAGTAAACAATAAAAATACTTAATTTCGATTCGTAACCAAGGAGACTTCTTCTGTATACTTGCGGATCGAGAGGCAATGTGACAAATGTTTTTTTTGTTTGAATTTAGTCAAGATTATACTGGTTCAGTTTGTAATGTCTTCTCGACGTGGGCATTGTTTCCTAAAAAAAAAAAATAGTTTGGATTGACACTTTTTTCGGAAAATGGTGAAATAGGCTATCCTCAATATGTAGAAACGTTAGAAGATCAACTTATAATTTTTGTATTGACAAATCTATGGTTCAGTAAACAGAGTTATTATTGAAGGAAACATCTTAAGGCGTGACTTGTTAATAAGCGAGTGCATCTCTAATTCGCATAACAATCATTATATATTTTTTTTTTTTTGAAAACATTCTTCACGTTTTTAAACACAGATATCAAAAATGAATGATGCATCAGATTCAACTTGTTTTTTTCAATTTAATATGTTTCATAACTACCTTTTCTTAATACTTTCGATTTCAAGATGGTCCCAAGTTCCCAACTCCACCGTTATAAGAAGGGGAAGATTATGATTTTCATAATATCATGGTCCATAGCTTTAATTTGATAGGTCACACGACAATCTTCTCGAAACTTTTGATTTTCTGATCGGTGTTAACCCCATCCCCACGGCGATGGTGGAAAATGTCATTTTTGTAATGTTTTCATCAAGCCCTTCATATCAGTACCTCACATGCTTGGATTTGTAAAAAGGAAGATGTTTTTCGTCTCTGGTCGTGACCCCACCCCCACATAAAATGAAAAATGTCATTTTCGTAATGTATTCATCGAGCCTTCATATCTGTACCTCACATGTCTGGCTTTGTATAAAGAACGACGTTTTTCGGCTCTGGTCGTGACCCCACCCCACGGCGAGGGTTAAAATTACGATCTTCTTAATCCACTCGTCGAGACCTTCAATTTGATAGGTCACGTGACCGCCTTCTCGAAACTTCGATTTTTCTGATGGGCGTGACAACCACACCCACATAAAATGAAAAAACCGTCATTTTCGTAATGTATTCATCGAGCCCTTCATATCAATACCTCACATGCCTGGCTTTGTAAAAAGGAAGTCGTTTTTCGGCTCTGGTCGTGACCCCACCCCACGACGAGGGTTAAAATTACGATCTTCTTAATCCACTCGTCGAGACCTTCAATTTGATAGGTCACGTGACCACCTTCTCGAAACTTCGATTTTTATGATGGGCGTGACCCCCACCCCCACATAAAATGAAAAAAACGTCATTTTTGTAATGTATTCATCGAGCCCTTCATATTAATACCTCACATGCCTGGATTTGTAAAAACGAAGACGTTTTTCGGCTCTGGTCGTGACCCCACCCCACGACGAGGGTAAAAATTACGATCTTCTTAATCCACCCGTCGAGACCTTCAATTTGATAGGTCACGTGACCACCTTCTCGAAACTTCGATTTTTATGATGGGCGTGACCCCCACCCCCACGACGAGGGGAGATAACTTGGTATGATTAAGTTTATGAGAATCAAGCAATCTGATTGGTTAATTAGCGTTAGGAACGTGAAGTGATTGGGTGATTACTTATTTCAAGCTCTTCGAGCTTTTGGTTTTTGGTATACATTGCTCTAGCCATTATATCCACGTTATTAAACGCGATTCACCTTTTTATGACGGGCGTGACCCCCACCCCCACGACGAGGGGAGATAACTTTGTATGATTAAGTTTATGAGAATCAAGCAATCTGATTGGTTAATTAGCGTTAGGAACGTGAAATGATTGGCTGATTACTTATTTTCAAGCTCTTCAAGCTTTTGGGCATCAAAAAGTGGTTTTCCGGTTCAGAAACACCTCTTTTCCGTGTACCTTACACGATTCGATTTCCGACGTAAAATCCGCAAATGGATTTCCGTGTACGCCTCCATAGGGTTTCAGTGTTAAAATCGTGTACAGACGCGGATGATTTAGAATCAGCAAGATGATGATTTGGAAACGACAAAACGTTTTTGCTCGCAATTTAACACTGAATCCTATGGGGAAACCCATTTGCCGATTCAAACACAAAACGCTACATGTACACATACGTAAAGTTGCATGCGTTTTTTTTTCACTCTTGGGTACAATCCAGTGATTTTGAATCGGCAAAGCCGATTCTAAAACATCCTAAAAAATGTTAAAATCGTGTACCTGTTCACGATTTTAACACTAAATCCTATGGAGGTGTACATCGATGTACGTGTACATGTACACGTACATCGTCATCTGTGTTTGAATCGGCATTTATCACCTACTTATGGGCACCTCTTCATATCGTTACAGGGCGTATTAATTGTGATAGAGGTGTGTGATGGTAGGCATTATATCTTCTATTTCGTAAATAATAGTTTGCAGATTTTGTGTTGTGGAATAAGTGATACTCGTTACTATTATTGGTATATCCAATATGGGAGTACCGGGTACTGCGTTAAAAAGAAGGTATTTGACAGAATAAGAGTGAACAGATGTGTTCCCGTATTTTACAGTGACTGGCTGGGCACATTTTACTCAACTGTTTGTTGAGTTGTTCTTGAAGTTGACATAAAAAAGTTACATTTTAACTTAAACTTCAAGACTGTATGTAATGATACAAACTTAAATTTATATTTATTTATTTAAATTTATATTTATTTATTTAAATTTATTTATTTATTTAATATTTATTATTAGTATTTGTATTTAATGGTTAACTTTTTTTTATTTTCAGCTTGGCATCGTAGAATGAATATCATCGAAAGGGATGTGAGTTTCTACAAAAAATACACGAAGATGGCTCAAAAGATTCAACAATATTGCGATAAATATAAGGCAGATCCCCCAGAACTGTCAACGACAGCCTTTTAAGGAAACGTTCATCTGTTTGTGGAAAGAAGTAGACTTATTATACTTTTGTAAATAAATATTATATAAATATTATATGTTTGATAAAAATTCATTATTTATGTTACGTAAAAATTGAGAGGTAAAACAATTATATTATCGTTAATAACTGAGAGATTTTTTTTAAAATAAACAAAATTATTTTTGAAATCGCGCGTTTTTACTCATTTCTCAGCACCCATCATGACCAATCCTCGTTATTCCATCTGGGGGCGAGTTGGCCCGGGGGCGAGTTGGCCCACCAGCAAGGGACGAGTTGGCCCGAGGCGAGTGGTCCCGTTCCCGTGACGTCAGAGGTTTCCGCGTTTGCCGCACGCGCATGAAAAATGCCGATTCGTCGAAACAGGTGACTCGTCGAAACAGGCAGCGCGACGATACAACAGCCATGGACTGGTCACTCCACGGGTGGGCAATATTTCCATGAACACAATGATATTAGATTCCAAACACAAATTATACATGTAATACAGTATTATAGGAATAATCATTAAAAGTTTAATTAATGAAGCACCGGGTACAAATTTCGGGTTATGCAAATTTTCAATTTTTAAAGGCCTGCTGTTACAGTACGTGCCAGGGGGTTTATCACAAAAACGCGCACGCGGCGACATTTCCCCGGATTTCCCCGGCGACTTTCAGGAGGACCCCCGCGATTTTTGAGTAAACAGCAAACCGATGTCCACTGCCCCCCCCCCCCCCCTCCCCAGGGTCTTAGAGCGACGGGGATTAAACTTCTTGCACTACGAGCTACTGTAATTAATATACATCGGATTTGTGTCATCAATTGGACAGATCACAGAACGTTACCCCGAAAAAACTAATTATTTCTGTAATCTTGTTTAGTGAAAGAAATTGTCCTCATACGGGAAAACCTTTTTTATCGTATCTTTTTTTATTTATCCGTTTCAAATTAGTCGAAAATCGGACATTCGCCGAAACTGAAACAACAGACGCTCATCATTTATGTTAGCCTTTTATCAGAAAATAAAATAACGTACCGGTATTCAATAAAATATACCACTAACACTGACTTTAAACACTGCAAAAGTGAATGTTCCAGTCCTGATAGTATTTCCTTTCTGCGAATGTTATTTTCTGACACGGCGAGCCAACCAGGGACTGTTTTGGGTTTTTTCTTTTTTCTTTTTTTTTTTTTTGGGGGGGGGGGGGGATCACCTAGTTATGACCTTAACAGCAGTTACCTTATATTTTCCACAGAATTTTCAACTGCAACTGGGGGGGGGTGGGGGGTGGGGGCACATACCCACTCCTGCCCCCACCCGGTTATTTCTTGCCGCGAGCGTCTGTGACTGAAACGCAATGTACGTTGCCTCCAAACACGTGGCCACGTTAAAAATACGGAATCCCACTTATCATCTTATGGAATCCCATTTGTGGAATCCCTTTTTTGAAAACGCCCGTGGCTATAGAATCCCATTTTTCTGAAATGAGTCGAAGAGTCGTATGTCGAGTCACTCGAACGAGCAATTGCTCTATGGCTCATCTGCTCGATGGGATTCGAGTCGTTCGAACAGTATGTCGAGTCACTCGATCGAGCAATTGCTTTAAGGCTCATTTGCTCGATGAACTTCGAGTCGTTCGAGCAATTGCTCATGGAGCAATTACTCTTTTGACGCTTTAGCTTATTTGGGAAAAATCATCAACTCTGTTTCTAGGTATCCTACTTACAGAATCCCTTTCAGGCCACAGAATCCCTTTTTTCTGAAATGAGTCGAAGAGTCGTATGTGCGAGTCACACGAACGAGCAATTACTCTATGGCTCATTTGCTCGATGGGATACGAGTCGTTCGAGCGATATGTGGAGTCACTCGATCGAGCAATTGCTCTAAGGCACCTTTGCTCGACGGGCTTAGAGTCGTTCGAGCAATGACTTTTCAGTAACTGCTCGATAGCTTATTGGCTTTGAGAATGATATATGCTTTTGTTGTACAGAAGGGAGATAACTCTGCATACAGATTATGGGAAACCAAGCAATCTGGTTGGTTAGTTATAATTTATATAAATGATCTAGATAAATGAAACAACAAGAGTACTTGGAAAAGGATCAAAACTAACAAGAATAGACCAGAATAGCTAAATATAACAATAATAAGCAAAGCTGTTCCAACTAATAAGCTCTACTACGCTACTGGAGTATACTCTAGAACAAAGGAACATGGTCAGATAGATGAAAACTATTGCATATATAGGTAGAAGCAGAGAATTCTGAAAAAATTCGAAATAGTAAAACTTGTCGGGTTGTTTGTGGTAATTCGTGATACTCCGATTCAATCGAACACACCCTCCGAATATACCCCTATCCTATAAGAAGGTTTTAGGTCACACAGCAATCACGTGTTACCATAGAAACCAAGATGGCGGCCTACAGTATACAAAATGGACGACGGAAACATGTATCACCCTAACAACATATGCTACGCATGCGCACTAACACTACGTATCACTATGGAGATGACGTTACAACATGGCCGCTCACGCGGGTTACCATGACAACACAACATGGCGCCATTGGGTCACGTGAGTATGACGTCACATGAGATCATCCAAATGTTGCCTCAAAACCACAATACATACTACTAGCAACCACACTATCTGATCATTATTTTATTGAAACGAATAATTTTATCTCACTGGTCGGTTTTGGTGTTCGCATAGGCCTATAAAAGAACCAAACAAAAACGATGGTTCCAATGTATTTTGTATTTCTTTCAACTTCGAGAGAACAGCGCCATTGAAAATGGAATATCAGGAAACACATGTATCCCCCTTCCCCCAACCCCATCCACCACCCCCCATCCCCCCCCCCCCAAAAAAAAACAACAAAAACAAAACGGATCGTTGTGTTATGGTGACCTAGCTTGTGACTAATTATTGTGGAATGGAATTTATGCATGCCTCTAACAAGTTTCCAGCTGGTCAAAACATTTAGCCCACTATTGTAGGCCCACTAAGAAAGCATCCGATGAATAAATAAAGGCTATGCTCAGGATGCTGAAACTCGATTTAAAACAAAATCACTAACTTTCCGAGACTTCGAAATAGTGTTATGGCTGGGGCGGCAAAATATAGGCCTTGACCTGTTATCTGAATAATGAGGTCCCTATCCCACCCCCCCCCCCCCACCCCCACCAACACACAGACATCCGTTTCAGTCCGTACTGGGTTGGTCGGTATTCGGTAGGCCAATAACTCAATTTCAGGTCAAGTCAACAAGACTTTTTCAACAGCCCATATTCATGCCCAGGCCTACATTTGCCAATGCTTACCAGTAGTTATTATAGGCCTAAGGCCAGGCTGTACCAACCGCTCCTCTCTCTCACAATAATATGTCTGGAGTTTCTTGATGGCCCATGTCCTAATCAGTTGTACGCCTTCAAGATCATGGTTCACAATTCATAAAACTCTCGATTAAAAACCTGGCATATTTTTCTTCAAAAGGTATGCACGAAAACTCTCAACGAATCTGTGTGAATGTTTGATGTCGACTATTCGGAAAAGAGAATTGAACAATTGTCTGCATTGTGACGCTGGAAATCGTTCACTTTCTTGTCAAAGTGCGTCTTGTGGAGCGAATTGTCATCGGGGGTTTGTTTTGTGTAAATAATCCCGAAGCCGTGTGTTTCTGGATTAAATGGGCAAAGGACGACATGTACAAAGGAATGAGAATAATTCAAAGTGTATTTCATCTATTTATTTAGCAAAAACATTCGAAAGGCCGCGTAAGAAACCTTAGTGTTCCATCAAAATGCAAACGTTTTTCAGAAACGTCCCTGCTGAATAACACGTGCAATGAGAAGTTTGAGTCACAGCCTCCTAAGGCAGTTTCGTTCCATGTATTTTCAACCCATCGCTCAGGTGCAATTCAACATTCCCTGACACCACAGGCGACCGCGGTTTTCATTACGGTTGTCCTCTAACGAGTTTAAAACGGTACACAGAGAGTGCATTGGTATAGAAACACAAGCCGAGTGGAATTTCCACACTGCTTCCAGATCGTGTTATAGGCTATGAAAGAAACATTTTCAACCTGGCCTTCATGGCCTTCGAACGAATTCCTAGTTCACGTCTCTCCACCGAAACCTGTTGTGTTCCCTGCACATTTTGGTCGAAATATGATTTATTCGGGCAGCTCAGCGGCGCCGCCAGGATTTCGAAATAAGGGGGCCTGTAAACATTAGGTGTGTGGGGGTGGGGGAGGGGGGGGGGTGGGCTGGACTCATGATCCGAGCCGCAAAGCGGCGAGATGGGGAGAGCTCGAGGGGGCGTATTCTCCTCTTATGAGCGGGAAATTTTTAGCTCAACTTTGACGAAGCCAAATTTGAGGTATTGGCATGGCTCGTCGTCCGTCTGTCGCGCCGAACACACACCGATCTTTACGAAACTTCTTGTTTACCTTTGTTATCACCGTGGGACCAGAACGAGTGTTTTGGGGTCCGGTCTGAAATTCAAAATGGCCGCTGGCAGCCATTTTGTACAAAATTAGGTGCAATCAGATTTTTGCGCAGAACTTCCATATGAGAGGGCTGATTTGAATAGTTTTGTGTGTGAATGTTTAGTACCATGGGATACATCATATATAATACGGGTTTTTTTCTTGTGCATAAATTATGCCAATTAGACTAACTTTGAGCTATTTAATGTTACTTTCATCACTGTAACTGCAAATGCCAATACGGCTCGGGCTAGAGGCTGTATTTATGAACCGATCTTTATGAAACTTCTTGGGAACCTTTGTTATCACCGTGGGACGAGACCGAGTGGTTTTGGGTGAGGTCCGATATTCAAGATGGCCACCAGCAGCCATTTTGTACTTTAGTTAGTGCAATCAGTTTTGTGTACAGAACTTCTGTATGATAGTTCTGATTTGAATAATTTTTTGTATGAATGTTTAGTAACATGGAATACATCACATATAATACAGTTTTTTTTCTCGAGCAGAAATTATGCAAATTAGATGAACTTTGATTTATTCAGTGCTACTTATACACAGTGAGTGCGCTTGTCAATACGGCGCGGACAAGAGGCTGTATTTATGACCCGATCTTCACAAAACTTCTTGGGTACCTTTGTTATCACTTTGGGGTGAGAACAACTGTTTCTGGGTGCAGTCCAAAATTCGAGATGGCTGCCAGTTGCCCTTCTGTACCAAAATTAGGTCCAATCAGTTTTTAGCTCACCTGAGCAAAGCTCAGTGGGAGCTTTACTGATCACATTCTGTCCGGCGTTAACTTTGCATTATCGACTTCTCCTTCAAAACCACTAGCCCAATTTTATTCAAATGTTGACTAAATGTTTATTACCTAATGCCAATTCAGATTTGTTCAAATGAAGTTGCCCCTCCTCCTGGGTGGTGCCGTGCCCCCAAGGGGCACCGAACTCTTTGAAAGTCTTCTTCTCATGAACCAGCAGTAGCAGAGACTTGATATATGGTATGCAGCTTCCTTTCAAGGTGCAGACTCAGGTTTGTTCAAGATAAGTTTGATGGGCTATATTTGACGTCGTTATGTGGGGGCAAAATTTTTGGCCCCGCCCGAAATTTCTATTTTCCGCACCGAGAGGCTGATTTGAACCAAATTTTATGTGAGGGCTTATCGGGTCGTAAGTACCTAAATTATGCCGATTTTTACCCCGTAGCCCCGTGGGAACCGCAGGAGCTAAAAATAGAAAAAAAAATAAAACGCCCGTATCTCCAAAACTGCACTGCACTGAGATATTTTATTCGGTGTGAAGCTTCCTTAGGACCAACAGAAAGGATTGGTAAAAAAAAATTGCCATCGGTTTTATCATAGGGTACAGTTTCGGGACTTTGAAAAAGTGCTGAGTCAGCACTTTTTAACACTGTAGGCAATGGGAAAAACATTAAAAAATCTTTTTCTCCAGATCCAACAGGCAGAATGTTTTGATATTTGGTATGTAACATTGTAGGGTGGATCTGATTCAAGTTTGTTCAAATCGGCCCCCTGGGTTTATATTTGGGCTCAGTATAGGAGCTCAAATTCGAACTTAGTGCATTTCAGGCAAATTTCTTAAAAATCTTCTTCTCCAGATCCAGCAGGAAGAATCTTTTGATATTTGGTATGCAACATTGTAGGGTGAATCTGATTCAAGTTTGTTCAAATCGACCCCCTGGGTTTATATTTGGGCTCAGTATAGGAGCCCGAATTCGAACTTAGTGCATTTCAGGCAAATTTCTTAAAAAATCTTCTTCTCGAGATCCAGCAGGCAGAATCTTTTGATGTTTGGTATGCAACATTGTGGGATGGATCTGATTAAATTTTGTTCAAATCAGGCCCCTGGATTCATATTTGGGCTCACTATAGAATCCCGAATTCGAACCTAGTGCATTTCAGGCAAATTTCTTAAAAAATATTCTTCTCCAGATCCAGCGGGCAGGATCTTTTGATATTTGGTATGAAACATTGTGGGGTGGATCTGATTCAAGTTTGTTCAAATCGGCTCCCTGAGTTCATATTTGGGCTCACTATAGAAGCCCGAATTCGAACCTAGTGCATTTCAGGCAAATTTCTTAAAAAATATTCTTCTCCAGATCCAGCGGGCAGGATCTTTTGATATTTGGTATGAAACATTGTGGGGTGGATCTGATTCAAGTTTGTTCAAATCGGCTCCCTGAGTTCATATTTGGGCTCAGTATAGGAGCCCAAATTTGAACTTAGTGCATTTCAGTCAAATTTCTTTGAAAATCTGCTTCTCAAGATCCAGCAGTCAGAATCTCTTGATATTGGGTATGCAGCATGCTTTGGGGGGGGGGGGGTCAAGTTTGTTCAAGCTAAGTCCCTGGATTCATATTTGGGCTCAACGTGGTAGCCCGAATTATAACTTAGTTCAAAATGAGGAATTTTCTTTAAAATTCTTCTTCAGATCCAGCAGTCGGAATGTTTTGATATTTGGTATGCAGTATCCTTAGGGGGTGAGATTCAAGTTTGCTCAAGCCATGTCCCTAGGTCCGTATTTGGGCTCACTGTGGGAGCCCGAATGATAACTTAGTTCAAAATGAGGAATTTTCTTTAAAAATCTTCTTCTTCAAATCCAGCAGTCGGAATGTTTTGATATTTGGTATGCAGCATCCTTGGGGGTGAGATTCAAGTTTGTTCAAGCCATGTCCCTAGGTCCATATTTGGGCTCACTGTGGGAGCTTGAATTGTAACTTAGTTGGAAATGAAGAATTTTCTTAAAAAATCTTCTTCTTCAGATCCAGCAGCCGCAATGTTTTGATATGTGGTGTGTAGCATCCTTGGGGGAGGGGGGGAGAGATTCAAGTTTGTTAAAGCCAAGTCCCAGGGTCCTTATTTGGGCTCACTGTGGGAGATCGCATTATAACTTAGTCAATATGAGGAATTTTTCTTTAAAAATCTTCTTCAGATTCAGCAGCCGGAATGTTTTGATATTTGGCATGCAGCTACCTTAGGGGGTGAGATTCAAGTTTGTTCAAGCCAAATCCCTTGGTTCATATTTGGGCTCACTATGGGAGCCCGAATGACAACTTAGTTCAAAAAGAGGAATTTTCTTTAAAAATCTTCTTCAGATCCAGCAGATGAATGCTTTTGATATTTTTTATGCAACATCCTTAGGGGGGTAAGATTCAAGTTTGCTCAAGCCATGACCCTAGGTCCATATTTGGGCTCACTGTGGGAGCTCGAATTGTAACTTAGTTCGAAATGAGGAATTTTCTTTAAAAATCTTCAGATCCAGCAGTCGGAATGTTTTGATATTTGGTGTGCAGCATCCTTGGGGGGGGGGGGGGATTCAAGTTTGTTAAAGCCAAGTCCCTGGGTTCATATATGGCATATATGGGCTCGAATTATCGAATTATAACTTAGTTCAATATGAGGA
The DNA here is from genome assembly GCA_031216915.1 of Pictodentalium vernedei. Taxonomy (NCBI): domain Eukaryota; kingdom Metazoa; phylum Mollusca; class Scaphopoda; order Dentaliida; family Dentaliidae; genus Pictodentalium; species Pictodentalium vernedei. The sequence continues at coordinate 117,389,634 of CM062294.1, read as the reverse complement.
ATATTCTTTTAAAATCTTTTTTTTTTAGATCCACTGGTCAGAATCTTTGGATATTTGGTAGAAGCTTTTTTTAAGAGGAGCAGATGCAACTTGTTGAAATCACTTCTCTGGGTTGAAATTTAGTCTACCATGTCAGGTGAGCGCCTCAGGCCCCTTAGGGCCTCTTGTTTCTCTTCACTTCAGAATGTGTTTTGAAGTGGGTTGAGTCATTTTACTCAAAAGAAAATTCGCCCAACAGATCTTTCTCCCCCTACTCCCCAAGCTAAATTAGATTAAGTATATATTCATATAGATGCTGAATGTGAACTTAAATGCTTCTTTAAACACTTTCATCAGGTGAGCAATTAACTTGTTGATTGCTAGAAGCCACTATTGTGGCTCTACTGAAAAGTGCTGAAAGGCCTTTAGTGGCATTACACTGTAATCAAGCCTGAAAATAATTTTCATTGTTCTTCCAGACAAAATGTCAGACAACAAATGAATCATGTCTGTCATTTAAGAATGATATCTGATATATTACAAAATGGAGTTTGAGTATTCAAAATAATGTGTTTTTAGTATACATGCACCTTCATCTTAAAACTGCTCAGAATTCATCCAATCATACCTTGTTCGGCAGGGCTCAATGAGCCCTGCCAAACAAGTTATAATTGGTTTCATTCTGAATTGGAACTGAATTACCCTTCATACATAATACATACATAATTTAAATACATGTATGGCCGTATCAAATCGTATTTCATCACATGCTGTTAATACTGATGAGCTGCACATTCACTTTCTTCACACTTCCCAACTTGCCAGGACCAGAAATCACAATAATCCTCAATTTTAGGCTTGCTAGTTATGTGCAGGATTTCCAGCATGCATGATGTTATGATCACTGAACTTCATTGATAATTTTGGCATCAGACATTTTGACTGATGATTTTAATTAATTTTTTGCCAATGGGCACTCCTCAATAAATGATAATAAAACAATTATTTATGAATAATATTTTGTTCCCCTTGCTGGTAGCATGGTATCTTTGAAAACAAACACTCATAAATCACATTTAAAAAATAATTTAGCACTGTACCAGTCAACACTTTACCTAACGAATCGCCCGCATCTGCCCACGTAATATACAAATTGAGCAGTTGACAAAATTACATTTTTCAAAAACTTTCAACCAAACCATATCATATGACCCCTCATTGGAACGAGCTCATTGAGCTCGTTCCAATGAGGGGTCACATGATATGGTTTTGTTGAAATTTTTTGAAAAATTTAAAAAAATGGTATTTAAAATAATAAATTTTGATATCGTCTGCGATGGGTAAAGGATTAAGACACCTTAAATCCTCCTGTTTGGAAAACTATTTTATTTTATTCAACATATTGAAGGTCCACTGTACCTGGTAATCTTTTTTACATTTAATGTTCAGAGTATCACTTAGTTTGAAAGGAAGTATTTGAAGACTGTACTGGGATAATTCTCTTATGTAATGTATTGGTCTAAGATAAATAAATCTTTTAATATTTATTTAGGGATAACGCAGTGTAAGATAATTGATAATGGTACTTGAAATGGTACTTAAGGGGGCGCGGTGGCTCAGTTGGTAGAGGTGCAGGCTGCAAGCCGAGAGGTCCTCGGTTCGAATCCCACCGGCGGCATACGCGTTGTGTTCTTGGGCAAGACACTTCACCCCCATTGCCCATGTGGGGGCACGGTGACATTGTGTACTAAAAGCGTACTGCACGTCGATAGTGCACCTGTCTTCAACCAATGCTAACCCTGCTTGTGTGGAGTTGGTATGTTGGGGAGCTGACAGTTGCTCGCCGTTGCTCGGTGGTTCTCTCCGGGTACTCCGGCTTCCTCCACCCGTAAAACTGTCACGGTCATGATTAGCCATTGTGCAGAAATATGTGACCTTAAACACCAATAAATAAATAAATAAATAAATGGCACTTAAATAAAGTATTATCAGTCGGGGGGAGATAAGATATCAGTCACTGATATTTGCTGAAGACAATTGATGATTTTAAGTGGCTAGTGAGAAATATAATCATTTTAGTGTGAGAAAATTATTTTGTCTTGTCTGGACAGTCTCTAATCTTGAAACCACCGTCAGAGCTGAATTAACCCCTCAACCAACACAATTAGAGGATTATACGTACCAAAAAAATTATTGAATGACTAAACTTTTCACTTTTTGTCTTCAGAAACATAGCCTATGGCACCATCAATGAAACAAGCTCATTCCAATGAGGGTTCCTAAGAAATCTTTTTGAGACAGAAATAAAAAAAAAGTAAAATAAAATTTGAATTGTGATTTTGTGTATATAAAGGAACCTATTTTTCCCATTATGTTTGTGAAGGGTTTGAGAGTGCTGGTACAGTGGAACCCTGTTATTCGAATAGCCACTTTGCCAATGAAAATTATTCAATTAACAGGAGTATTCAGTTAACAGGGATTGTGTCACTTTCCTGTATTCTAGAGATAAACTTAGGATTTATTCTCCGTGTGCTCTGTCAAACAAGAAATAATAGATTAAATGCTTGCATAGGATCTTCTTATGCCTCAGTACATAACATCCAATAGATTAAATGCCTGTATTTGGCCTCAATACATCTAATTGATTAAATGCCTGTATTGGATGTACTGAGGCCAAATAGGTCTTTCAACAAAGAAAAACTGGGGAGAGTCAGGGTAATTTCTTGACAGGCTACAAGATTTTTTATTAACAAGAGCTTACGGTATAACCTATATTCAATTAACAGGTCAAATTTGTACTGGAGGTGTGGTAAATGGTTTTGTGTTGGGAAATTCTATTCAATTAACAGGGTTATTCAGTTAAGAGATATCCAATTAAGTGGGCTCCACTGTACCACGATGAAGAATACAAATGTTTTGAATGTGGTTCTCTTAGTCCATCAGTTGAGAAAGACATTTTGTTCATATAGTTTGATTTTGTTACAAGTTATTGGAGAGTGCTTAGAGGGGGTGGCCCTTACAATTTTTGCTGCCCCCTCCCCAAAACATTGGCCCAGTGCAACTTTCACATATTATTTTACCTCATTATAAAACACAATGTTATTTTCCCATACGCTGCAGTGGGTCAATTCGCAATGTTACCCGGCCGTGTAACATTGTCGTGTAATATTTTTCGCAATGTTACCCTCTGAAACCGAAGTGTTCCAAGGAGGCTCGCGGAAACGCATGAAGCAAAAAGAAGTGACATCATTTATCTGACAAGAGATGCTGATTTCTGCATTCCACTGTTGTTTACCGTGTTATACTCTAGCTTCCGTAAACACTTTTCGGTTCGCACAAATGTCTTCAGAAGACGTTGATCATTTAGTTCAATCAAAAGATACAATTAGCACTAAGCGATGCTCCAAGTAACTGAGCAAAAGCTGATAAATTTTTGTCCCCAGTTTGTGAACTGCAATATCACACTGAACGTTTATGGTGCTCTGCCAAGACTACCAGAACAGTGAAAAGTGTCTGTGAAACGAAGAAATGTTATTTTGTTAACTGTAATTGTTTATGCCTTAAATACTATTGTCAAACTGGCTTGTTGTTGCAATGCATCCCAACCAGAGAAGTTTTATTTGTATTTTATATGATCCGGGGAAATATAGATTGACTCGGTATAATAAAAAAAAATGATGGCTTTGCAAGGGGAGACAATGGTTCCTTGGGGAGACAATCTGCAATGTTACCCTCTGACCAGTTCATCATTTTCTTTCACCATTTCAGAGGGTAACATTGCAGATTGTCTTCCCTTGGAACCATTGTCTCCCCTTGGCTTTGCCACGGGAGACAATGGTTCCCCGGGGAGACAATCTGCAATATTACCCTCTGACCAGGTCATCATTTGTTTTCACCATTTCAGAGGGTAACATTGCAGATTGTCTCCCCTTGGAACCATTGTCTCCCCTTGGCTTTGCCAGGGATACAATGGTTCCTGGGGGAGACAATCTGCAATGTTACCCTCTGACCAGGTCATCATTTTTTTTCACCATTTCAGAGGGTAACATTGCAGATTATCTCACCTTGGAACCATTGTCTCCCCTTGGTTTTGCCACGGGAGGCAATGGTTCCTTTGGGAGACAATCTGCAGTGTTACCCTCTGACCAGGTCATCATTTTTTTTCACCATTTCAGAGGGTAACATTGCATATTGTCTCCCCTTGGAACCATTGTCTCCCCTTGGCTTTGCCACGGGAGACAATGGTTCCTCGCGAAGACAGTCTGTAATGTTACTCTCTGACCAGGTCATCATTTTTAGCTCAACGCTGGCGAAGCTAAATTTGAGGTATTGTCATGGCCTGTCGTCCGTTTGTCGTGCCGTACACACGGCTCGGGCTAGAGGCCGTATTTATGAACCGATCTTTACGAAAATTCTTCGGTACCTTTGTTATCACTGTGAGACGAGAACGAGTGTTTTTGGGTCCGGTCCAAAATTCAAGATGGCCGCTAACAGCCATTTTGTACAAAATTAGGTGCAATCAGATTTTTGCGCAGAACTTCCATATGAAAGCTCTGATTTGAATAATGTTTTGTATGGATGTTTAGTACCATGGGATACATCACATAAAATGCAGGTTTTTTTCTCGTGCGTAAATTATGCAAATTAGACTAACTTTGATTTATTTAGTGTTACTTTCAGAACTGTAAGTGCAAATACCAATGCCTTGGCCTAGAGGCCGTATTTATGAACCGATCTTTACGAAACTTCTTGGGTACCTTTGTTATCACCGTGGGATGAGAACGAGTGTTTTGGGGTCTGGTCTGAAATTCAAGATGGCCACTGGCAGCTATTTTGTACAAAATTAGGTGCAATCAAATTTTTGCGCAGAACTTCCATATGAAAGCGCTGATTTAAATAATTTTTTGTGTGAATGTTTAGTACCATGGGATACATCAGATATAATATTCTCGTGCATAATTATGCCAATTAGATTAACTTTGATCTATTTAATGTTACTTTCAGCACTGTAACTGCAAATGCCAATACGGCTCGAGCTAGAGGCTGTATTTATGAACCGATCTGTACGAAACTTCTTGGAAACCTTTGTTATCACCGTGGGACGAGAACGAGTGGTTTTGGGTGAGGTCCGATATTCAAGATGGCCACCAGCAGCCATCTTGTACTTTAGTTAGTGCAATCAGTTTTTTGTACAGAATTTCTGTATGAAAGTTCTGATTTGAATAAATTTTTGTATGAATGTTTAGTAACCTGGAATACATCACATATAATACAGATTTTTTCTCGAGCAGAAGTTATGCAAATTAGATGAACTTTGATTTACTACTTATACACAATAAGTGCACGTGTCAATACGGCTCCGGCTAGAGGCTGTATTTATGAACCGATCTTCACAAAACTTCTTGAGTACCTTTGTTATCACACTGGTATGAGAACAAGTGTTTCTGGGTGCGGTCCAAAATTCATGATGGCTGCCAGTGGCCATTTTGTACCGGAATTAGGTCCAATCAGGTTCTTGTACACGACTTCTATACGGCTCAGGCTAGACGCTGCATTTATGTACCGATCTTTACGAAACTTCTTGGGTACCTTTGTTATCACCGTGGGACGAGAACGAGTGTTTTGGGGTGCGGTCCAAAATTCAAGATGGCCTCCAGCAGCCATTTTGTACCAAAATTAGTGCAATCCGTTTTTTGTACAGAACTTCTGTATGAAAGTTCTGATTTGAATAAATTTTTGTAGGAATGTTTAGTAACATGGAATACATCACATATAATACAGGTTTTTTCTCGTGCAGAAATTATGCAAATTAGATGAACATTGATTTGTTCAGTTCTACTTATACACAGTAAGTGCACATGTCAATACGGCTCGGGCTAGAGTCTGTATTTATGAATTGATCTTCACAAAACTGCTTGGGGTACCTTTGTTATCACCTTGTGACAGGAACGAGTGTTTTGGGGTGCCTTTGTTATCACTGTGTTATGAGAACAAATATTTTGGGGTTCAGTCAGACCCACTTTGGGACTCCAAGATTTATTTTCTCGTTTTGCATCTAACTGTCGCCCACCTTTACAATACTTTTCCTATACATTTGTTACAGGCTACGGTCAGCATTTATGTACAGACCGCTACAATACTTTACGTGTATCTTTGTTATCAGGTCATTACCTAGCTGTTTGCCATTGCTGTGTCACATACTATACATATACATGTCTTAAACAAGTTGAGCCACAGTGTCATTGACACTTTCGTATTTCAAATAATTTCAACAAAACCATATCATGTGATTCCTCGTTGGAACGAACTCGTTCCAATGAGGGGACACATGATATGGTTTTGTTGAAACGTGCTAATGTCTTCAGGTAACATCTCATGTGCATAAAGGTTTCGGAATTTTGATTTTGCCTCAGGTGGTTCCAGTGGAACCACTTTTATCGTTGGAAAATCAGTTTTCATTGAAAGGCTCCTAGGGTATTTAATTCGAAACATTAAAACTATGCTAATGTGTTCAGGTAACATCTCTAGATGTGCATGAAGGTTTTGGAATTTCGATTTGGCTCCAGGTGGTTCCAGTAGAACCACTTTTATTGTTAGAAAATCTGTTTTCATCGAAAGGCTCCTAGGGTATTTAATTCGAAACATTAAAACTATGCTAAGGTGTTCAGGTAACATCTCTAGATGTGCATAAAGGTTTCGGAATTTTGATTTTGCCTCAGGTGGTTCCAGTGGAACCACTTTTATCGTTGGAAAATCAGTTTTCATCGCAAGGTTCCTAGGGTATTTAATTCGAAACGTCTAAACTATGCTAATGTATTCAGGTAACATCTCCAGATGTGCATGAAGGTTTCGGAATTTTGATTTGGCCCCAGGTGGTTCCGGTGGAACCACTTTTATCGTTAGAAAATCCGTTTTCATCGAAAGGCTTGTAGGGTATTTAATTCGAAAGGTTAAACCTATGCTAAGGTGTTCAGGTAACATCTCTAGATGTGCATAAAGGTTTCGGAATTTTGATTTGGCCCCAAGTGGTTCCGATGGAACCACTTTTATTATTGGAAAAATCAGTTTTCATCGAAAAGCTCTTAGGGTATTTAATTCGAAACGTCTAAACTATGCTAATGTGTTCAGGTAACATCTCCAGATGTGCATGAAGGTTTCGGAATTTTGATTTGGCCCCAGGTGGTTCCGGTGGAACCACTTTTATCGTTAGAAAATCCGTTTTCATCGAAAGGCTCCTATGGTATTTTATTCGAAATGTTAAAACTATGCTAAGGTGTTCAGGTAACATCTCTTGATGTGCATGAAGGTTTCGGAATATTGATTTGGCCCCAAGTGGTCCCGGTGGAACCACTTTTATTGTTGGAAAATCAGTTCTCATCGAAAGGCTCCTAGGGTATTTAATTCGAAACGTTTAAACTATGCTAATGTGTTCAGGTAACATTTCTAGATGTGCATGAAGGTTTCGGAATTTTGATTTGGCCCCAGGTGATTCCAGTGGAAACACTTTTATCGTTGGAAAATCAGTTTTCTTCGAAAGGCTCCTAGGGTATTTAATTCGAAACGTTTAAACTATGCTAATGTGTTCAGGTAACATCTCTAGATGTGCATAAAGGTTTCGGAATTTTGATTTTGCCTCAGGTGGTTCCAGTGGAACCACTTTTATCGTTGGAAAATCAGTTTTCATCGCAAGGCTCCTAGGGTATTTAATTCGAAACGTTTAAACTATGCTAATGTGTTCAGGTAACATCTCTAGATGTGCATGAAGGTTTCGGTATTTTGATTTGGCCTCAGGTGGTTGTGTTCGGCCATGTTTTTGTATAAATATAAAACAGTAAAAACAATAACCCGGTAATGGCGCCGAAACGAATGGACCTTTCCATCGATGCGGAATCGGAATCTCGATCTCATTCGTGCAAAGGAGGTCATCAAACTCGGTCGCATTCGCACAGAACAGATTATCAACCTCCTCTGCGCAAATGCGATCGAATTTCCGATTCCTCATTTATGAAAAGGTCTATTCGTTTCGGCGCCATTACCGGGTTATTGTTTTTACTGTTTTATATTTATACAAAAACATGGCCAATTTCAAAATTTCCGTTGACACCTCGCGAGTCTTCAAATGACGGTAATTAAAGGATACAACATAGTTTGGATCAATAAACTCTGCCCAAATGTAAGGAAATCCGTGTACTATCGATTGCAGCCGATAATAATGGCGAAAGCTTGATATATATTCCTAATTTCGAGTTTTGAGTTCCCATAAAAACTTGATGGGAACTTGTTCTACAGGATTGAATGGGAAGAATCTGAATATAGAGGGGTAGCCACTACGTTCGGATCGCTGAACTAATGGCGACTGTACAGTAGCTTGCAATATATTGTTATTCACGATTTTAGTGTATCATGATTTAAATGTTAAGAATATATGAATGAATTTGTTAGGGGTTAAGAATTTTTATGTTATTTTTACACCCACCAGTTTTCAAAGTTGTAAGCGGCTATTAAATTATTAATAGCATTCGTAAGCGACATGCTCAATTGTCCATGCTGAATTATGACTTTTTCTCAATCGTCATGCAAGTTTATCATTGCAAAGTACAAATATTTTTAATGCACATGTATGTTATGTGCGTATACCGGTATTATATTGTTAATATCTCGGAATGTTCAAAAATTGACCAAATGTTTTAAGAAACTGGTCAAATATTTGTACTTTCTGGCAATATTCGTTATTCAGTCATACCGCAGTATTTTTAAAATACCGAAACTCGGTATCAAAAACTGAATACAGTGAAGCCTCTACTGTAGGTTCTCACCAAATCACGAAGACAGACACATACACATCCCCTCACAAACACAACACACACAAAGGGGGAGAGTGGGTGCTGGAGAAGAAAAAAATATGTACACCAAAAAGATGAACATGTGCTTTCCATTTATTATCTACATGAACATTGAAATTGTGTTGTTTTCAATTGTTATTTTCTGAAATTCCAACTGCAAGAATTTTTTAGAAACTGTCACTGCACGGATGTTTATAATTTTAACCAAGCCATTTTTGTTATTAGCTCATTCAGCCATGCCATTTTATAGCCCTTTATTATTAATCTGTTACTATTATCTCACTTCAGGTAACCAGTACGACACAACCTATTATTGAACCGTTATTCTATACAAAAATAATTCAGAAGATATGGTCAACATTAGTGTAGCTGCCAAATGTGAAACACTTTGTTGCTGCGATGGTATTTCAGAAGGCCTGGCATGTCTTTTAGCAGCATACTATATTTACAATATTGCATATCCAACGAAAGTTCTTCGAACTTGAATATTTTTCCAGCAAATTGTAATGAACATCCATGAAAACTCAAAGATTGGTTGTTGAACTGGCAACACCCCCATGTTAACCGATATGGGGAACATCAGGCAAGAAATTCTTAATATCTAGATATTTATACTTATAAGATCTAGGGGAGGGAGGGGTGCATAATAGCAAATTTATATATGCTATTTATACAGGAATCCATTGCACTCACACTGAAATGGCTCTGCACCAAATTGTTCACCTGTTGGTTGCTATTTTGCCATATTGTTGCAAGCAATTGCTAGCAATATTTCATAATTTATTCGGATTCTATTTGGTGGTGATGTGGCCTAATTAGTGATGCCTTTCAAAACGTATAAATTATTGACACAAGCAGACTCAGCTTCTGGGAAATTGCGTTTTTTTTGTCTCAAATTTCTCCTCAGGGAGCCCCCCCCCCCCCCCCCCAACAAGAAGTCGACGCCCCCTCTCGTGCGCGTCGCTGCACATTTCAGATGATGATGCGTATCATTTTCTGTATGCCCCCTAGATATTACTCTTGCCTCCCTAACTTTGATATCCTGGCAACAGGTTTTTAAACTTAATAACTTTTGACATATGTGATAGAATGAGATATTTTTTATTCAAGTGTATCTTTTTGATCTTTAGCCCTTTATGCATTTGAAGTGTTATTCTGGTGTTTCTTTTTTTAGTTACTACCCTTTATAGACTTAGAATTTTGTCAGTTTGTCAGCAACAAGTTTTTGTTTGAATGTTTCAGTCAATAACGTGTAATTAGTGGAGAGCTAAATTATTTTTGCCTTGATACTACCCCATCTAACAAGATTTCAAATTGTAGGCCTTACCGTTCATAAATATTAAACTGTGTCAGTTTACTGAAGAATACCTATAGAAGTTCTCCAGTAAACTGAAACAATATTTATGAACAAACTGCAATGAACAGTGATCATGATTTATCTGTCAAAGTACTGCTTAGATATAAAAGCCAGTATTATTCTGAATGGTAAAGGTTTTTATGATACCCTGTATTCCTGTGTACACTGAATATGGCTTTGGCCTCAGATTTCTGTGTACACATTTTCAGAAGTCTCCATCTGTCTGAGTGATTTACGAAGATGGTTGGTTGTTTTCAGTGGGTAAAATTTTAAAGTTTTACTCTTCAAACTATTTTAGTCATATTTAAACATCAGAACGCCTGAAGAAACATTGAAAGGTAATTGTAAATACAAATGTACGTGATTATCGCCTAACATGTAATTTTGCGTTATTAGCCACATTATACAGCTTGCAATGGTAAATTGCTAAATGCTACTTTTTTGAAGCCCTTAATCTGTTTCTTTGGCACAGAATTGCCACAATAAATTCCATTTGCTATATTTATTTACACCTATGTTAATTTCTCAGATGTTGAATCACTAATCAGCTTACCAATAGTTAACAATTTAGACAAAACTTCTTGAAGGACAATTTGTCAATAAACAATACAAATATGGATGTCGGGGCAGCTCTATGAGCCAGTTCAAATGATATCCATATAATTATGTATTGTTTTATTGACAATGTTCAAAGATACGCAATATAATTCAAATGTTGCTCACTGGCAGGCCCGGCCTTCTGAAAACGACTTCTACTGGAGGACTGAAATCGCTTCCTGAACCAAAAGCTCTACACACTGGTATATTTTATGAGAATGTATAAGTAGAATGATTGACTTGTCAGTAGTTTCAAGTTTGAATTCCATGTTGTGAAGCAGTGCTTGTTCAGTAAACAAGCCTTAATTGTTTAACTTGTAAAATAGTATCCAATCACTAATGTTTGGGGTGGAAGTCCTCTAAAATGGGCAACATGTGAATAAACGGTTGACTAAACTTGACTTTATCTTCATGTTGTGCTCATTATTAGCCATTATGCAGAAATATGTGATCTTAAACACCAATAAATAAATATAACATTACTGAATCACAGTAAAATGCATTGCTCTATTGTTAGAACTATTAATCTTGGATTATCTTGCTGCACAAGGCAGCTATATATTGTTTAAACTCCCGTTCTCCGGTGCAAGCACAAGATGTCGGAAGTGGCAAAATATAGCTGTCTTACGGAGGCTAGGCTGACAGCTACAGTTTTTCGGCAGTCACACAAATGTAATGAAGATACCAATTATTATCCCGAACAATCACTTCAACTATGAGAAATACAGTATATGGGGAGTGATTTACTACTAAAACACTCGTGGAATGAAGTTTCCACCCAGACAATAACAGTCGGTTCATGTGGTAATGCATGAAAAGGACAATCACAGTTTTAGCCAAGGGACCTCTGGGTTGAACCCAGAGGTCCCTTGGCTAAAATTTTGCTTGTCATTCTAATGTTTTTTCCAAGACCAGGATTTTTTGTCTGAGTGGAGACACCACCCCAGAAGTGATTCAGCAACAATCCACTCTCCATGTAATGTAAGATGTCCAACAGTAGATACTGTGTTTGCTACTTTTTTACTAAAAGGAGCAATAGACGGAAAAAATGCTCACCTGAAAGTGCTGGGCCTGCGCTGGTCTGTTGTAAGTCTCCGAATAATTTGAAGAACCTCTGTGTCCTGCTAAAATAAAATCTTATTCCTGTGGCATTTGTGATGGATTTACCATTTCAAGGGTTGTTAATTCACCCCCATTGATTAGGAATTATCATTGTTTTGTACATGTTTATTTTTACATTTTTTGTACATTTTTATGCTCTTATATATTGTTTTACTATTGATTTGCTTTTCGAAATAAAAGAAATTTGAACAGTTTCTATTTGTTTGTTCTGAGTATAGTTACATTTTTTTATTTGAAACAGTCTGAAAAAAATTCCTTGCACCGTTCTTATAGAACAGTTATTGTTTGACTATAATATTTGTCTATGAACCACACAAAGCAAAGCAAAGTTTTTCAGTGCTGGCCTGTATTACTAGCTGGAAAATACACTTATCAACTTTGGTTGAAATCAAATTATCCAAACTGGAGTTATCGGTCGGAAACCAATTGTTTACAGACAGATGGATGGACCGACGGACGAAAGTCATGACTATAGCCCTGACTGTGAACAGTCAGGGTGAAAATGCATTTTGTACCAAAGAAAAAATATTGCTTAAAGGGCCCTGGGTAAGGAGGAGGTGAGGGGGGTGTTAGGGGAGTCCATTTTTCCGGTTGTGGTCAGTCTAAATGCATTTTGAGGGAAGAAAAAAAAATGCTTAACTGGCACCGGGTGGGGGGGGGGGGGGGGTCTGGGTTTTTAACCACAAAATTTAAGCAAAGTTGTAAAAATGCATTTTTGACGAAAGAACAAAAAAGTGCCAAATTGGCCCCCGGGGGGGGGGGGGGGGGTACGTGAGTTTAAAAAAAGTTCCGCATGTAGTGACTGTATGTTCAAAGCGCATATGGAGGGAAAAAAAATGCCTAATTGGCGGGGGCTGGGCAGGGCAATAACTTCAACAATTTTCTTTGGATAATTGTGGTCATCAAACTTGACCTGGAGACATGTACTGAAAAGAATTGAAATCCGTTAACTTTTGTTTAAGTTATGGCAAAAAGAAAGTTCGGGCTGACAAATAGACGGACGGGGCGACCTCTGTGCTATATCCCTCCCTTATGGGAAGGGATAAAAAGTAACAAAGTATGTGGTAGAAGCCTAATTTGAAATTTAGAAAAACTAAGTTCGAAAAGCGTTGTGAAAAGGGTTAAATTAATGCCAATATTATTTGAAACTACACTACTGTGTACAGCTTCAGTAGACCTTGCCCCAAATTAAAAAAAAAAGAAATGGCGTTGTAACAGAGTGTTTGGAGAATTAAAGGTAGAACCTTGAAAAGCAGAACTTTAATCCGAAACTTTAAGCTGGGAATACTAAGTAAACTGATTGATTGGCAAAAAAGGGTTAAGTATTTCCTAAAACCGATAAAAGAACTCTAAATGGAATCATCAAGGTGTATTGACCATGCAAGAATTAGAGCAAGAAAGTATGTGGCAAAGTCCAATTTCAAATACAAAGAAAGTAAGTCTGAAAACATGTTTAAAATAGGTTAAAATCATGCCGATAGTAATGAAAATCACTGTAGAAATGTTCAGTAGATAGTAGATATTGTCCCAAATAAGAAACAGTGACATTCCACTAAAATGTTTGAAGAATTAAAGGTGTAATTTTACCCCCCCCCCCCCCCCCCACAAAAAAAACAAAAAAAAAAAAATTAACCAAAAACTTTAACCTGGAAGTTGTAAGTTAAATTGCCATACAAAAACGGTTAAATATATCCCAAAATAACATGAAACATAAACAAAAACTTAATGAGAATGATACAATCAATAGTAATATTAATTTAAAAGAAACAAAAACGAAAAACGTTAAGGTTGACTAAAAAACTTTAACCACAACTCCAAATGTTAACAGACGGACAGACGAAAGTGATGACTAAACAGGGAAAAAAAACACTTGAACCTTCAGTAAAAAACTTTAACCACAAACTTTAACCAAAACTCTAAATGTTAACAGACGGACAGACGGACAGACGAACGGACAGATGGACGAAAACAGTCGGGCTAAAAATTGGTTCAGCAGCAATTGCGAATAGGTTAAAGTTGGTCCTACCAAAGTTAATATCAAAAAATCAATTATGTTTCATGAAAAATAGATTTATAGGGGGATCGACCAGATTAATAACAGACTTGATTGAGAAATGTAGTTCCCTTGATATTCCTGGACTTTTGGTTTTAGTTGATTTCTAGAAAGCTTTCGATTCTCTCGAATGGGTCTTCACTGAGAGGACATTACGATTTCTGAACTTCGGTAGTTCAATTATTCAGTGGTTTGAAATATTGTACGATAATATTTCCAGTTGTGTTTTAAATAATGGTCACTTTTCCGAGTTCTTTGAATTACAGCGTGGTGTTAGATAGGGGGATCCATTATCCCCTTACCTATTCACCATATGTGCCGAAATCCTAAGTGCTGCACTGAAATATAACCCTGAGATTAAAGGTATTAAAATAAATAATTCCGAATACATAATAAATCAATATGCAGATGATAGTAGCCTTTCCCTTGAAGCAGATTAAAAGAACTTGAATATAGCACTAAAAATTCTCGATTCTCTTTCAAACGTCTCGGGTCTTCAGGTGAAGTTTGAAAAAAGTAGTTTGGATTGGGTCTCGGGTAGGCTGTGGATTAGAACTAAACACAGAAAAGCCAGTTAAATGGAACCATAATGAGTCCTTCACCATACTTGGTATAAAATATAATTTACAGAAGCCCAGGCTTTTAGAGACCAATTATACGGAAAAGGTTTAAAAAGGTGTTAGGTGATTGGTCTCTGAGAAACTTGACGCTCGTGCTCGTGAGAAAAACAACTGTTATAAAAACTTTGGCTCTCCCAGTATTGATACATTCCCTGATAGTCCTACCGAACCCCCCAGACGCGATGATTGTGGAAATTCAGTCTATATTATTCCAGTTTTTATGGTCCGGTAACATAGATAAAATAAAACGACAAGTTGTGATAAGCTCTACCTAAAATGGCGGTCAAAAATTCCCCCACCTGAGTTCGCGCTGTCACTCGCTTAAACTAGTTTGGATAAAAAAATTGTTAGACCCCGAAAACTACTCCCAGTGGAAAACTCTTGCTCTTGGTGACTTAGAACAATATGGTTTTCATAACATCTGTTATCTCCCCAAGGAGAGATTGGAAAAAATCTCAATAAATATGAACTCGTTTTGGAAAAACGTCGTCAATTCGTGGGCCCAAGTTAAATCAGATTTAGAAATGACTGCATCAGATATATTATCTCAGCCCCTTTTTCACAATGAGAATATTAAAATAAACAACACTTCGATTTTTTATAAAACCTGGTTTGAAAAAGGCATATCGTTTATAAATGACATAGTCGATATTAATGGAAATTTGCTGTCTCTTGAGCAATTTGAGCGAAAACATGTTGTCAGCGCCCGTTTTATAACCTATTATGTATTAATAAGCTCAATCCCACAGTCATGGAAAAAGTGTATTGCAAATACAAGAAAATATTATTGACCCCACAGTGGCGTAGTTGATAGCCTCGCCAAAAGTTAATAGAACCATTTATCATATGACTCGTCCGTTTTGTTCACCTTAAAACATTTCATATTTTGTTTTCATATTAATCAGTGATAAATAAAGCCTTCCGTCAATTTCATTGGTCAATTTCAAAACTAGACAATTTGATTGGCTGAACAAAATAAAACTGGGCCACATTTTCATAATTTGCATAATTAGAGTTGGGAGCTTTCATTGGTCAATTTCAAAACTGGACAATTTAATTGGTTAAACAAAATACACCTGGGTGACATTTGCATAATTCAGTAGGGAGAATTTACGTTAACTGTCCTATTTAGGGTGGGTTATATTGTATTAATCTTTTACCTACAAGAAAAACGTCATTCATTTTTTTTTATATTTTCACTTTTTGCTTCCAAAACATAGGTTATGACCTCTCATTGGAACGAGCTCGACGAGCTCGTTCCAATGAGGGGTCATAACCTATGTTTTGGAAGCAAAAAAAATGAAAATTTTTAGTTATACGAGGATGTTTTTTTCCAAGTGCAGTCTGCAACTCAAGTTAGGTGATAGGTTAAAAAGTCATACTAAGTGGCTAATTTGTGCGTGTGTGTGTCATATGATAAATAGAATATGAAATGAGCGTTTTTCTCATATAATATTTATGAAACTCGTCCGAATTTTCCGTTTGCGCTCGCCAGAGGCTCGCCAAAACGGAAAATTCTTAGACTCGTTTCATAAATATTATAAGAGAAAAACACTCATTCCATATCCTCTATTTACGATTTACTCCTGAAAAAAAACTGCTAAAATGCCCACACATTCGGAACAGTAATGGTGTATTTATCTCGAAAAAAAATTGAACAGGGAAGAGTGGCAACGTATTTCTCGTAATACTTTTTATGCTATTATGGATACTTATTCCCAATCTTTACAGTATAACATTTTACATCGTGCACTTTTTACAAGATCAAAACTATTTAAATGTGTCCTTAGCTAGACAGAGCTTTGCTCCTTTCGTGGAAATATGAGGGGAAAACTTAGCCCAACTTGTTTTTTGAATGCCCTTTCTCCAAAAAAATTTTTCTGTCACTCATTGAAAAATTTACCACAAAATTGAATTTATCCTTGGCTGTGAACACAAAAGAAACTTTCTTTGGAGTGGACATTAATTCTGAGTACTCAGAAGCTTTGAATACCTGTCTTATTTATTTCGAAAAATATATTTATTGAAGCAGTACAATAGGCTGTGTGCCAAACGCTCTTGTTTTTTATGAAAGTCTTAGGTACCAAAAACACATTGAGTTATACTCAACGACCATGTATTCAAACCGCAAGGCTTCCCTGACAAGGGAGAGGTGGCAGTACATCACACGTATACTGTTTTTGCTAACACCTATCTTAAGACATAATTGCCAATTCTCGGTACGCAACGCAAAAGTTTGCCACGAAGCATGCCCATTTAGTTATATCGGATAGAAATACACACAACTGCCGAGTTTGAAGTCGCTTGGGCCCATAGCGGCTAAGGTATTAGGGCACATCACGATAAACAGAAACACCCGACCCAAACAAAGAATACGTTCATAAAAGTGTTTATTCCCGTTCGTCACACTTTCCGAAATTAACGTCTACTGATTGATTGTCCAGGTTCTCCCACTTTGATGAAGACATATACAGAACAGTGTTCGTGTTCGAACTGTCAATGTTTATCGCATGAGATCGATTTGGGAGGAGAGATAATATTGAACAAGAAGCCGAAGGCTTCGAGTTCAATATTATCCCTCCGCCAAAATCGATCGAGTGCGGTGAAAAATGACAGTTCGAACGCATATGCTGTCCTGTGTTTATTGCACGCCTACAGTTTACTGAAAAATTATTAATAAATTTTGCCGGAGGGGTAATATTAAACTCGAAGCCTTCGGCTTCTTGTTCAATATTATCCTTTCGCTGAAATCGACAGAGTGCGGTAAAAAAATGACAGTTCGAACGGGTATGATGTTCTGTATTTAGTGCACGCCTACAGTTTACTAAAAAATATTAAAAACACAAATTATTGCCAAAAATAACCCAAATGTAAAAAAAGAAATAGTTAAATAGTCCGCGCACGTGATGCGTATTGTTCAACGGCAATACAAAAAAAAATATTGTTCGCTTCGGTTTTTGCAGAACACGCTTGTATTTTATGAAAATAAAAGCATCGGCGTGCGATAAAAGATGTTATAGTTGATTTCATGGACAGGGAGCGCGGTGGCTCAGTAGGTATAGGTGCAGGCTGCAAGCCGAGAGATCCTCGGTTCGACTCCCACCTGCGCCAACCGCGTTGTGTCCTTGGGCAAGACACTTCATCTCCATTGCCCGCGAGGGGGCACGGTGGCGTTGTGTATTAAGGCGTACTGCACTTCGATGCGGCACTTGTCTTCAACCAATGCTAACCCTGCTTGTGTGGAGTTCGTATGTTGGGGAGCTGGCAGTTGCTCGCCGTTGCTCGGTGGTTCTCTCCGTGTACTCCGGCTTCCTCCACCCGTAAAACTGTCGCGGTCATGATTAGCCATTGTGCATAAATATGTGACCTTAAACACCAATAAATAATAAATAAATAAATAAATAATAATGATTTGGACACTATATTCACCTTTGACAGTGTTGTTTCGTTTTATCATCTCGCCAGCGTGATTCAGTTAGGTTGCATAAGTATAGTTACCATATTGTTCGCATTTCAGATTATTTTAGATTATAAATGCTAGTAAACATGATAACTTTATCACACTCTAGGATTGACTTTTCTAACTTTAATGTGATTGTCGTGCAGCTATCTTATAAATAATGTAACATTAACACGCCACACAGGTGTGACCCAAAGCACGGTAACTGTGAGGTGTATTGAGATTCATCTTGAAACAGGTGTTATTCATTCATGAAAAGGATTAAGAAGAGAAAGATTGAGTGAATTATATCAAAATGTTGTCCCTTGCGTGCATCAGCATGCCATCTGCAATGCTAAAGCATTGCAGATGATACCTTCACGCTAAAAACTAAAGTGTTAAAAACTACACTTCAAGTGCAGTATTTAACACTTACTAAGTGCTGAACTAGCACTTTGTTCAAGTGTTGATATCACATAACTTGACAGGTGTTACAATAATACCACTTGACAAGTGTCATGTCGCGACACTTAAAAGGAAACAACGCAGATGGCGCGAATCAGGCTCGAACTCTCGAGCCTGATCCGCGTCATCTGCGTTGTGTCCTTTTAATTATGTACCCACCAAGCGCAAATCAAATTATGGACGATTCTGGAAGAACCACCAATGCTAGACACGTGGGAAGTGCCATCCATTCAAGTTTCAGATGTCTGACGATTGTAATGTCTAAGTGTTTAAAGCATTGCACTTTGGTGTTAAAATCAAACCCTGAGAGTTAGAATGGGTTTAACACCTCAAAAGTGTCAGTTTTAACACTTTAGTTTTTAGTGTGTTCGTGCACACAACGTACGATTTGAAAATAAGCTGTGTCAGTTTGAATTGTCTGTATTTAATTATTTATCGGTGTTTGAGGTCACATTCTTTTGCACAATGGCTAATCATAACCACAACATGGAGATAATGTAAAGGCCGGACAATCGTTTGTGCCCATTGTTGCCTATTTTAGAGGACTCGCACCCCAAACATTAGTGGCTGGGTTCTATTTTATCAGTCAAACAGAGCTTGTTTACCACAGTAAACAGACACTGCTTCACTTCCCGGGGTTCCCACTGGTGTGTATTTTTTGTATGAACTTAATTTTATTATTGTTTAGATATGCAATGTTTTATGGGGTAATATATGTTACGTTTGTTTATTCAAAAATTTAGTCAAATAATTAAATGATCGATTCAATAACCTGACTTACTGAAGCGAAAAGAACTTTTTGTTATAACTTTGGTCAAGTCGATAGAGAATTAATTAACAGTTCCCTATAATAAAGGGGTATTATTTAGAGAGATACATACCTTCGGTTCTTTGACGATCTAGCTGCCAGTAACAGATCATAGGTCACTATAAATACAACCGTCGGTGAGTTACAGCAGGCGGATCACTTTGGATAAATGATCATTGACCGAGTTTAAGACTGGAGATGCGTAACAATGTGATAGTATCTGATCCGATGCTTGATAAACGAATCGCCCTACTCATTCACAGCTGTCTAAGGCACCATATTGTTTCTGTCTGGAGCGAATATCTGAACATTGTTAGGAAAACTTTTGATGGAAAAATACCCACACACTTGCACATTTTCCCCACAGATACATTTTTAAAAAAACATATAGAAAGCTTTGCCTTCATTTAAACGATTATGTCCTCCATCCCACTAAGGACCCTTTCACGCACCATTAACTTTACTTTCCTACACGGGGTAGCCCGGGCAGTCGAAAGTGCCGTTAAATTCCGATAATAAACAAATTCACTTCACCCACCTTGTAGTGTTCAGTTGCAATCTTTCTGATTATTCTTTACCATTCCATCGACCTGTTCAGCAGTTGTGCTCATCACTCAAATTCCGTTTCTCTGCAAACTCAGATGTAATGCTTATTCGAAATATTTTATGCATTTCAATTTACAGAAAATGATATTAAAGCAATATATATTTTGCGATTTTGAAAGTGTATTGTCATGCTGCAAATTAATTATCGCGGTACCTGCAAGTATGTTTGGGTTTTGTTGGGGCACATACTATTATTATTATGTACTGGTGTTTAAGGTCACATACAGGTCTGTGATAACAAAAGTGTTCTCTTTCGCGACGAAATCGCGACCAGCCCGCGATTCACTTACATCAGTGGGTCGAAGTTTCATAAATAAAATATTAGGAAACGAAAACAGAATAAAAAATATCCTACTAAGTTGAACAGTTTTTTCTGCTTCGACTGTAACAGCTACAGTACAGTCGCCGTGGACTGGTCGTAATTCACGCGTCGGCAGTGATGTCCGCGGACGCGTTTACCAGGTAATAAAAACCATCAGCACAATTTTAAGTAATGAAGCTCCGGGTTGTACCCGGTGCTTCATTAATTAAATTTTTGATGACGATTCCTATAAGTAGTGTTTGGTATCTATAATGATTCAATATATACAACTCTTAGATCGAATATCACAGAGCTTGAAAGCAGAGGGTTCAGTATTGTCCTAATGGGGGACTTCAATGGGCACATCGGGGATAAGGAGGATGGCATACAGGGAGGTGATAGGAAAATTAACACAAATGGGAGAAAGATGTTGGACCTATCAAAAGAGCTTGGTTTAAAGATCCTGAACAGGGATGCGAAATGTAAGGGTAAATGGACCTGGGAGAGGAACGATAAGAAAACAATAATTGATTATATACTCACTGACGTTAGCGTATGGAGGGAGGTTATAGATGTAGAAATAGATGACGAGGGAAAAAATGACTTGGGTAGTGATCACAATCTGATAACAGTTAAGATTATGGGCAAAAAGACGAATAGAGACAGAAATACCTTCAAGGAAGTTTGGGGACTAAAACAAGGAGCCGACTGGAAGCAGTTTCGGGAAAAACTAAAACCAAGTCTTGAATGTATACCTAGGGTTGCAAATGTCCAGAGTATTTCAGATGGCATAGTAAATAGCCTAACAGAGGCAGGGAAGGATTGTATAGGAAGGGTGAGGGTCCCAACGAGAGAGCTCGGATACAGGGTTAACGAGGGACTGAAAAAGGCTATAAAAGAAAGGAAGGTAAAATGCGCTGCTTACAGAAGAAGTAGGAAGCTTAAAGGGGTGGATAACAATGACACGAGACTAATGAAAGGAGAATATGAACTGGCACGGAAAAAGGTGAATGAGATAAAGAATGATAATAGGAAGGAGCGCAATTGCAGTCTTGCCAGAAAAATAAAGAAAACGGGGGGTTCGAGCTCAAACGTATTTTGGAACTGGGTAAATAAACGGGGGAAAAGTAGTGTGCAGAGTATCAAAGTGGATGGGGAAAGTACAGAAGATAAAGGCCGTATCGCTTCAGAGTTAGTCAAGTACTGGGAAAAGATAAACGATAGGCGATGGGGCAGTGGGTCCCCACCAAAAAGAAATACACTGGTGGAGGAGAACCTATCCAATCGTGTATGTAGTGAAATAACGACAGAAGAAGTGCGGAACGTGGTCTCGAAATTAAAAAATGGTAAAGCGGGAGGGACTGATGAAATTCCGAACGAATTCCTCAAAAATGGAGGGGAGGCACTTATTGAAGTCCTGACAAACCTTTTCAACCTGGCTCTGCGAAAGCAAAAGGTCCCCAGAGAGTGGAGGGAAAGTAAGGTGTCGTTCATACACAAAAAGGGGGATAAGGAAGTTCTAGATAACTATAGGGGGATATCAGTTAGTAGTAACATCGGAAAAGTATTCTGTAAGGTCATATACGGTAGACTTGAGGAAGTTATTGAAGAGAAAGGTTTTTTAGGAGAAATTCAAAATGGTTTCAGGAAAGGTCGAAGAGTCACTGATCACCTATTTACACTCACCCAACTGATAGAATCAACAAAGGCTGAAAAGAAAAAGATGTTTCTGGCATTTCTAGATGTGAAAAAAGCGTACGACCGAGTGTGGAGGGAAGGTATGTGGCGAAAGCTCGAGGGCATCGGACTGGGGGTGACTTTGTGGGAATCATGAAAGCACTGTATACAGATGTGCAAAGCCAACTCAGTCTAGGGAGTATCACTACAAAACGAGTCCCTATGGATATAGGCCTCAAGCAGGGGTGTATCTTTTCACCGATTTGTTTGCATTGTATGTTAAAGATTTAGGGGACGAACTAATTCAGAGTGCGGAGGGGGTAAATGTTGGAGACATAAAGGTACCAGGCTTATTCTTTGCGGACGACATGGTGTTAATGTCTAGAACTGAACAGGGGCTAGAGAAATTGCTGGAAATTGTTGGTAGATATGGGAATATTTGGCGGCTCGAACTAAATGAAAATAAAAGCAAGGTAATACCCGTTGGGCGCAAGGTAGATATGACGAAGAGATGGAGAGTGGGGGAGTTCTCAATCCCCGAAGGGGAAAGCAAACAAATCACTGTAGGAGAAACGGGAGAGTATGAGTATCTAGGGGTAAGCATAAATATAACGGGAAGAGGTGTGCACAGAAATTACTCAGCCAAACTGATTCTGAAGGGGAAAAGAATTCTGAACCAACTAAAACTTTTAGGGAAAAATAGTTTCAACAAGGTCTTTGTGGGGAAAACACTGTGGGAGAGGGTGGGTTTACCAAGTATAACGTATGGCACGGACGTGATTCCATTAAACCAAACCGTTATTAAGAAGTTGGAAAGTACTCAGAATGATGCCGGCAGATGGATAACAGGGTCGAGTAATGCTGCAGCTTTGGAAGCAGTAAGGGGGGAGCTTGGGTGGATGAAAATCAAGGACAGGGTAGATTTGGGAAAACTGTGTTACTTTAACTACTTGAGAAACCTGCCTGACAACCGGTGGTGCAAATTGATGCTCGATACCATTTGGAATTCTAATATAGATACGGGGTGGTCAAAACATGTGAGGGAACTAATGGACAATTACTCTATACAAACATAGAAGTAGGAATGAAAGAAGGCAAAAGGTTTGTCAAAGAGAGAGTCATGGAAGATTGCAATCGAAACTGGCGAGCAGGGGTTAGCGTGAAAAGATCACTGCAGGGGTTACAATATAAAGAAAAGCCAGCTTTTGAGAAGTACCTAGATGGCACCTTTGGAGGGTCACTGCTGTTCAAACTGAGATCAAGATCACTGGAGCTTCGGGGAAAAATTGGGAGAGATGGAGAAAAGGGATGTCAAATGTGCCACTCTGGAGTAGTGGAGACCCTGGAACATTTTCTCTTGGAATGCCCACAGTATATACCTCATAGAATAAAATTTACTGGAAGAATAATGCAGAAGTGGGGTGAAGAAACAAAGGATAGATGGCTGAAGGGGGACACGAGGGAGAGGGTAGGAATGCTTATTGAAGAAATTGAAAAAGAGGAAGTGAGGGACACTATTAAGCAGTTTATATCTGAATGCTGGGAGGAGAGGAGGGGAAGAGGAGGTGGGGTACAGGGGGAATGATGGCCTTCTCTTATGAGGACCGCGACAAATCAGCGGCTGGCCAAAGAGTTATTATTATTATCTAATATTATTGCGTTCGTGGAAATATTGCCCACCCGTGGAAAGTGATCAGTCCACGACGGCCGTACTTTATCGGTTTTCAGCCTCAGGAAATACGGATCTCAGAAGGTAGTATAGTCCGTACACCCTGCTGAAACACCATGTAATTAATAGCAACATACAATTCTGTAATCACAAAAGCGAGCTGTTTCTCGATCAGATTGCGAGACGATTGCGACAAACTTACATCAGAAGGTTGAAATTTCTTGAATATTCATGTTTATTGAGGTTAACGACAGTCAGGGTCACCTCTTGTCGGACAGTTTTACGGGTGGGGGAAGCAGGAGCACGCGGAGAAAACCAACAAGCATTGGTAGGCAACTGTCAGCCTCACTAACGTACTAATTCCGCACAATCAGGGTTAGCATTGGTTGACGATAAGTACAGTTCGCCTTAGTACACAGCGTCATCATGCCCCCGTGTGCACAATCGGGATTGAGTATCTTGTCCAAGGACACAACATAATTGCCCCAAGGTGGGTAATCGAACCGCGGACCCTTTGGGATGAGGTCCAATGCCATAACCATTGAGCCACTGCGCTCGCGAGATTTCTTAACCCTTTACCTAACGTAACGGCCAAAACCGGCCAGCGCTATTCTCAAAAATCACCAATTAATTTTCATTATTTTTTTCATTTTTTGTCTCAAAAACATAGGTTATGACCCCTCGTTGGAACGAGCTCTTCGAGCTCGTTCCAACGAGGGGTCATAACCTATGTTTTTGAGACAAAAAATGAAAAAAATTAGTTATTCAAGAATTATTTTTGCAAGTGTCGTCTGCTTTTCAGGTTAGGTAAAGGGTTAAATCAAAACCGCACCCAGAAAAATAAACGAAAATCGCATCTCAGATTCAATTTTCACATACGTCTTTCCAGATGTAATATTCGACAGTGTTGCGGGAAGGAAAGCGGGCAGAGAATTTTGACCCGATCGCGACGGGATCACAAACCGGTCGAAATTTTTTGTCCGTTTTGTGACCACAGTACTGTGTTGTTATAAAGTAGTTGTCACGAAGCAGTACTTTTGAACATTTCTTGTACCTCTTGTACCTTGGGACAAACTAAGACTTCGAACACACCTTACAGCACCACATGTTACATTTATAAAGAGGATCACGAAATCATTCGAATCAAAATATACTCAATTTAGGTGATTTCGCTTTGGTTTTTGGTGAGTTTCGGTAATTGTCGGTTTTGTTTTCCGTAATTAGATATACATACACCTGTACAAACGATCATAACTAAACGCACTGCGGGCTACTCTTAAAACTCCAGATGGTGGCTCCGTCGAATCCGTTTTGGTGATTTGGGGTGTTTTTAGTAATTTTGGGTCGTTGTCGGGTCTATTTTGGTAAATTGGTTTCTTCCCATTGAATCAAACGGACCATGGAAATATACCTCCGTTCGATAAGAGGCCTTTCAGGATCAGAACAGCCAGGTACGATCAAAGATGGTGGTCTGGGCACGTAGAAACCCAAGATTCTGGGGGAATCGGAGAAAACTAAATATATCCATTTGGATTATCAGATTTACTACAGGTCTCGAACACGGCCTTCGAACACACCCCCGTCCTAGTGTAGGACATAACCACGTGCCACCTTAGAAACCAATATGGCGACCTCCAGGAAACAAAAAGGTCGGCGGAAACACGTGCCACCCTAACACGCGCTGCGACCCATCTCCCCTTTCTAAATCATAGGAACCCCAAGCGGGCCGTAGGCCCGCAAAGGGTTCCACATACCCAGTCAGATAAATGTGTTCCAGAACAGAATTATCTATAGCCGTCAATGTGATTTTTGAAGTGGACAGTAAATTTCAGTGAAAAAAACACGTAACTTCCGGTGTCGAATTGCCCATGCAATTGCAATTGGCCTGTCCCCCTCTGGGAATCAAATGTTTTTTGTTTCGCCTCAAAGCTTTGCGTGATACATTGGCCTACATATCTACACTTCAGGGGTAACCAGGCCTTCTCAACCGAGAATCGCGACAAATCAGCGGCCGGCCAAAGTGTTACTATTATTACTCGAGTTCTGTCCTTCTGAAGGTTTGTCAATATGCTCAGCTGATGATCTCGTCATTTCAGATCGAACTCTCAGTCCTGATTTGGTTGCAGCTTGTCTGCCAATGATAACCTCAATCGAAAAAAACGTACATATAACCGATAATATAACTGATAATTGTTGTTATATTGGTGCGATTGTATACAGATATGCATTGGCACGTATCTCGTGAAATATCAAGATGAACAGAAACTCAGTTGTTTAATTATCCGAATGTTAAGGTGTTGTAAAAGTAAGGAAAAGTTTGCTTGAAAAAAAGGTATACGGACGTTTCGTCCGCAAGCCGAGTCGTCCGCTTGTCAAGGAAAATATGTCTGCACATTTTCTACATTTCGAACAAGACACCCACCCCCTACTAACGTGTGACATTTCCCCAGATTAAGCCCAATATTCTCACATATAAAGCCTCCTGATGTTGTATTTGTGTTAAGAGTGTGATGTACAACATCATCTTTAAGGTTTGAAACACAAATGATATCATATATTGGCTGATATATTGATATGTTTTTAAAAAATTGCACAAGTTGGAAATGCACATTTTTGGTGCACTCAAGAGACTCACCCACCCCCACATCACGTCTTGCAAATTTTTGGTCCCCCCCCCCCCAGGACCCCCCTCCCCCTGGAATAATTGCAAAATTATAAGATTATGTTATGGAACTTAATATAACAAGTTTTGATGCATTTCTTAATATAATTATAACACGTTTTGATGCGTTTCACTTTCTTAATATTATTAATTCCTATAATACATTTGCTAATAATTTTGTGATTATTCATTGTAAAGTGCCGGTGATGCTCTTCCAAGAATAATTGCAAAATTATAAGATTATGTTGCAGAATTTAATAAACCCTAAATTTCGATGCGTTTCTTAATATAATTAATTCTTATAATACATTTGCTAATAATTTTGCTATTATTCATTGTAAAGCGACGGTGCGCCTCGATGAATACCTGCAAAATTATAAGATTATGTTGCAGAACTTAATATAAAAAATTTTGTTGCATTTCTTAATATAATTAATTCTTATAATACTTATGCTAATAATTTTGCAATTATTCACTGTAAGGTGCCGGTGGAGCTCTTCAATGAAAAATTGCAAAATTATAAGATTATGTTGTGGAACTTAATATAACGTACATATACTTTAAGAACTTTTACTGTAATAATATAATTTTTATTGGTAATCCATTGAATAAACAGTAATTAAACTTTATTAGATGGCTGGATAGTTTATTTTGTTCTGACATTTCTGTTTTCAGAATTTCATACACATATATGAAATTTAATGCAAGGAGGCACATTAAGATATATTACAATGGAGGTACATTAAGATATATTACAATAGGTGATATACAATAAATTATACAATAAAATTATTATATAACTAAAAAAATGATTCAAAATGCAATACTTGAATACTTTCCCCCAGCGAACGAGTTTCGGACGTGTTGGGTATAATTGTAGAGGACGACTTGGGTAAAACTGCAGCGGACGATTTGGTTAGCAGACGAAATGGGTGTAATTCGAAAAAGTGATACTGATAGGTTGCTTTCAGTCCCGTTAGAAACCAAAACAAAGTAATAATGTGTTACTTTTTGGTGCATCTGTATTCTGAACAGTGCTTCGTAGTTTCAAAAACTAAAAAATGGAAAATAATAACCCTTTTGGATATTTACCGCCATTGAAAATGGCATGTCATCTTTTTTCGGGAAATGGGGGAATCTTCAGCCTGGGGAGAACTAGGCCCAGGGAAGAATCATCCAAAAGAAAAGCAGAACACATCTGTTAGGATATTTTAGATACACTACGATATTCGTTTTAACTCCTGAAAATAATTCTTAAAAAAAATATTAATGGATTGTTCGATATTTATTGAAAAAATATTAATATAATATATCGTCGAGCAATTATCTTTGCAGTAAATTCACATTCAATGTGTTCTGTAATAGGGCCTAATTAACGTCTCTCATCTGTTAGAATGATATCCCATCACTTCGGCTCCAAGTCATTTCGTCCTCTGGTCAATTCGACCTCAAAGTCATCTCTGTCCTAATCACTTTGGTCCCTTGGTCATTTCGGCACCATTTTAAGTGTAGAGATCTATAAAGATCAGTGCATAGTTCATGTTTAGAAATAATGGGTAATTACCTTTATTAAGTAATGTTCAGTTATTTGTATTTACACAGTGTACAGAACAGTTATACATGACATTAAAAATTATCCATGTGTTCATGTTCAATTTTACATACATTTAAGATGCTATCTGTATAAGTAAGAGAAATTATTTTACTTTGAAATTTTGCAAAGTACCAGAATATGCAGTCATCCATTCATATTGTTATGCACAATTCCTAGTCACCTTCCAGTTTGAGGTTCACAGGGTTTCTTTTTCTTTCTTTTTTCTGAAACAACCACCAAACTGCGACTTTGATACTACCATAAATATGTCCACATTTTCTAAAACACAGAGCAGAATCCTTGTAGTTATGTGCAATTCCTAGTCCCCTTCCAGTTCGATGTCCACGGGGGTCTGATCCCAGTGCCCCACTTCCAAGGCGTACACTCAAACCAAATCGCATTACTTACCCTCGCTTCCGGCTCTCATAGATTCATAAGCAAATAAAATTATTCAGGTCACAAGTGATTTCAAATCCCACATAGTCCATCCCCGGCGAAATGAAGTTCATGATTTCATGAACAATTATGAACCGTTCATGAATGTTCATGAACTGTTCATGAACTGTTCATGAAAGTTCATGATTGGTTCATAACCAAAGTTCATGAACCAAAATTCATGAAAGTTCATGAAGTGTGTTCATAAAAGTTCATGAACCTACTTCAGGAACACTTCATGAACTTTCATGAATTTTGAACTTAGAAAATTTCACAGTTTTTTAGTTTATGAATATTTCATGAACTTTAATGAATATTGGACTTAGAAAATTTCACCATTTTTTAGATTATAAATACTTCATGAACTTTCATGAATTTTGGACTCAGAAAAAAATTCACAATTTTTTCGTCAAAAGGAAATCATGAATATTCCTGAACTTTCATGAATAACTTTTTTTGGTTAAATTTCACTTTATCATACAAATGCACCCAAAAAAACTTCAACCTTTCAACAACACAGTATTGCCAATGAGCTTATTATGTTTTCATTATATTGCTGTTGACAGGCAAATCTGCATAAAATCAAGTTTAGCAAATTGTTTATATCCATGTTGCTTATTTGAGATGACTTCCACCCCATTTTTTTGGGCACCAGGGAACCTATTTTACCAGTAAAACAGAACTTGTTTATCTCATGAAACAAGCACTGCTTCAATTCCAAGGTTCCCACTGAGGTTAAGACAGCCAAGACCAGGGACCAGCCTAGGGGCGAATTTTAGGGAGACTTCATGTCTCCCTCCAGAAAAAATCGGGAGACTACAGAGTCAAGAAGGGAGACTTCATAGGCAAGTGGGGAAAATTAAGAATACTTATGTACTACCCCTGGCGCCCCTTCATATTTTCAGCTTGTGGTCCTCCATAAACGTCTGATTAATCCGGGTCCAGTTGTCTATAATGCATCTTTGCCAGGTTAAAAATCACAAAGTAATTATTGACTGAAAATCCCCACTGCTACCCTTTTCTTCGTGACCCCTCCCCCCCCCCCCCCCTTATTCGTGCCAATCCCCCCAGCACCCTCCTGTGGTTGACGTTCACCAAAGTCAACTAAGCTAACAAGAGCTGGACTGTCGTCCAGTGCATACCCCCACATGGTGTACTGCCTAGTGTGGGCACATCTATGACCAACAAATATTATAGAAAATAATGAAAGTTATGAATATTCTCGGACGGACGCACACATGGACGGATGCACGGACAGACAGATGGACGCACATAATCCAGAATAACCCCCCTCCCATTTTCTTCGAAAGTGGGGGTATAACAATTTCCAACAATTTCTAAGTCAAAAGATACGGTAAATTGTTTGGTGTTTGGAAGTTTTATGCAATGAGATACAGTCTGAACAGACAAATAATGTCTATTTCCTACATCGAAAGTGGGGGTATAACAATTTCCAACAATTTCTAAGTCAAAAGATACGGTAAATTGTTTGGTGTTTGGAAGTTTTATGCAATGAGATACAGTCTGAACAGACAAATAATGTCTATTTCCTACAATTTCTAAGTCAAAAAAAGGGGATAACTCTAAAAAGGAGAATGTGAGAAATATCGTTGAATCCTTTTTTTAAAGCCTACACCATAAGCAGTGTTCACAGCAAATTTCATTGCAATAGAACATTTGATACCCGAGATACAGGCTGAACAGATAAAATTTGGCTCGGACGGACACAATTTCTAAGTGAACAAGTAATAAAAACAAGTAATAAAAAAAAAATAACTAGTGTGGGCATACCTATGACCAACAAATATTATAGAACATAATTGGTCATAGGTATGCCCACACTAGTTATTGTGTAAGTTATGAAAGTTATGAATATTCTTGGACGGACTCACATACGGATGGACGGATGGACAGATGCACGGTACCACAGACAGACGCATGTAATCCAGTATACCTCCATTTTCTTCGAAAGTGGGGGTATAATATTTTCGTAAGTCTGAATGTGTGGCCCAAGACTTGACTGGAAACCACTGCAAAGATATTTGTCCATTGTCAGCAGGACCTCCTCATGATATCATGTTTAGGGCACAACTGAACAGCTGTATTAAAATTGTTGTTCACATTAGCAACT
Organism: Pictodentalium vernedei; assembly: GCA_031216915.1. Taxonomy (NCBI): domain Eukaryota; kingdom Metazoa; phylum Mollusca; class Scaphopoda; order Dentaliida; family Dentaliidae; genus Pictodentalium; species Pictodentalium vernedei. The sequence continues at coordinate 117,359,276 of CM062294.1, read as the reverse complement.
TCAAAAATGTATATTTTCACAATCTACTTTCAATAACACATAAGCCTTAAGGGCCAGGTCATTTGTCCTAAATCCACACCTGACCACAACCTGTGCATGCCTAGTGGCTTAGCAGTGATATCTAGTCATGGCCTGGCTGCTTGTTGAGGCAGCCAAGACTTGACTAGATACCACTGCCTAGGTAATTTGTCCATTGTCTACTTTCAATAACTTTTAACAACCCATGATCAAAATTGTGGTTAATGTCCAAGTTACAACATATTTTGAATACCACTACAATGAAGACAGCAAACCACATGATCTTGATACTAAGGTAGGTCTGATTATTGTTACAAGCCAAAAGATACCTGATGCGGAGAAATTAACAATTGCAACCAAATTCATCATTTGAAAATGGAATGTCCATGTGCATTGGGCATTCTTGCTATAAATTTGTCATTTAAATCATGTTTAACATCAATGAACCACAAACTTTCTTGAAGTTCATCTACTAAAAGCAAATTGCAATTCTTTGTTGTTTTTACAGTGGCAAGATGTCGTCCTGCAGCTAATGAACCAACTCCCCATACTACCATATCTAAAGGTGCTGCAACTGCATATACAAGCCCTGACTGTTCATGTAAAATAAAGTACTGAATGACAACTGCTGATTGTCCTTTGGTTAAAAGGGTGTTGCAGATTCGACTCTTCATTCTGGAATAGTTCCCAGAATAAAATTTCCTGCCATTTAGAACTATTCGGTTCACTTTTTTCAGTCCAGCCAAATTTTCACAGTTGAATTTTAGAAGAATTTCTTCAGTGAAGGCATCTTTATTGACATCCATTAAGGAACCGACGACCGAACAATTTGACATCATCCTCATATTTCTCCATATTTTGCCCTTGTGAGTCATTTCAAGATTATTTCGTAAAAGGGTTTGAGCTTCTTTTATTTTCATAATTTGTTTTGTAACTTTCCCAGTACCATGTACTGATTTAATTAACATTGAGTTGCGATCCTCAAATGGAAAACAACTCCAACCCCAAACAGGACCCAATAAACGAACAAAATCCACAAGATGGCACCCAATATTATGCACATTCAGTCCGCATGATCCCTCTGGTTACAAGGAACTAAACTGTTGGAAATTTTTTTCCAGTATGACATCTGCTCTCTTAAGCTCTATCTGTGTTATATTGTCCCCTAAAAGTAGGAAGAGTCCTTCAGAGAGTAAGGCTAAATGTTCTAAATACTTCTCTTGCAAAAAGCCACTAAGACAGGGAATAGAATAATAGATCAACCAGGCTTGTAACTCTGTGGCTTTAAAGTGTGTATAATTTTTCTCCAGGTCTCTGGGAAGTCGTTCCATATACTCTGGGGGTTGTATGCAAGTTAATCGCTTTGATATTGTTTTTAACTCGTTGCCTATAAAGTATTCACTTTTGCTTTCTGTTGGGGAAAACCATTTATGCATAAGTAGTTTTGTAATACCAAGTAAAACTCCATGCATATAATCTGGAGGAGTTCCACTTACAATATCAAAGTCAATTAGTCTAGCTAAAGCTGAAGCCCCTTTAAAACCTTTCACTTTCTTGTTTGGCCTGGCAGTCTCCATAGCATGCTTAACAGATGCATCTGTGCGTTTTGGGTATTTCTTCTCAGCAGGTCTATAAGGGAAATTCCAGCTATGCCCCTTTCCCTGCTTTACAGATTGTCCGGGATCTTCACATGCTATGCAAGATTCAGTTCCATTGTATTGCATCATGTTCAAGACTGCTGCCTTTGCAGGAAGATCAAATGTACCACAAATAATTTTAATTCGCACAGTTATATCTTGATCATCAACTTGCATATCAATACCGTTTTCATACAAGCCATTCATTTGAGAACAAAAAAATCCAAGAAATTCCATAAAAGGTGGCTTCCCTTTTCCTTGCCATATTCCTGCAAGGATAACATTTTCCCTTGCAAAACGAGACCGGGGGCTCAATTCATTTACAGCTAAAAATATGGGCCACAGTTGTACTTTTGATGATGAATAAAGACTTAATCCATCAGTATTGAATATAACTGTTAAATTAGTGTTGTTTTCTCCAGCCAGGAACCCATCATCCAGAGTCAAATCTTTATACACTGTACCATCTGTGATATCTGTCACAATACCAGGATTTTCCAGGTGTCTTGATCTGATAAATTGTTTATTCTTCTTTATATCTTCCCAGACACCTGTAAGAACAGAACATGAACTATTATTCCATACAGTAACATAGAACTTGATGTGCTCTTAATACAAATTATGACACGGGCACGTCTAATCATTCATGTGCTATTGTAAATTTACTGGTCTAAACTATGACATGGACACGTCCAAACAGGTTTGTACTTTTGTAAATTTACTGGGCGTAACAGGAAGTGGCCCATTGATGTATTCACCTGATCGAGAGTAAAAAAAAATGTCTATTTTTTATGTTTGTTGACAACCATCTGAGATTTAATTTTTGAAGAAATCTCTTTTAGAATTTTATTTTTGTACCACTTGATGACCTCTACCCCAGCTGCCCTTGTTGGTCCATACAAATCCAGTTTCATAGAACTGATCTTTTTACTTCATGCAATCACAAACTGCATACTCATATTATTTAGTCTGTCTCAATAAGATTTGCCTTGTTACAATTTGTGGGAGAGAGCAGTCACTCCTAAATTGTAACAAGTCTGAATAGGACAAGAAATTTTGAAAACCAAAAACAATTTTGCCCTCTTCTAGTTAAACTAAGTATTTGTGATTCGAAGCTCAAACCCAAGCCTCTCTTGTCTTAAACTGAATAAACTTACTTGGCAGAGGGTGATTTTAATCGCATCATGATTGTATATGATCATGTTTTAATTTTATTAAATGTAATATTTATTGCTTATAATAATGTGATACCTCTTGATACGATATATCCAAATATGATAAGCAATAAATAAATTATAAACTGGTCCACATGTTTTTAACTAAAACATTCTCTACAAGTGAAAGGCTTAAAGTCACACCACACAAGTCAATACAGAAGATACACATAGAACATCTTTAAATTAATAAAATAGACTATACCTGGAGACGTGAGTAAATTTTTCAACTGTCTTTTGGTATTTGCCAAGACAAAACTTGCTCTTGGAATTCTTGCTCCTTTATATCGAGGACTGTTACAATTTTCACAACTTCTTACATTGGGATCTTCAGGAAATGTTTTGAAACAACTGTCACAATAATGAATCTCTTCAGCATAATCATCATCTAAATGTTCCCACAAATGATTATATTGTAACTGCTGCAAAGCTGGACAATCGGGGAAAACTTTTTTCATGGTGGATAACACGTCTTTACTTGTACTGACTGATAAATTGTTCCTTAGAAAACAAGACAAAATAAGCATATCAGCATCATGCCTTTCCTCTGCGAAATTTGCAACTGACTCTTCATCAGACTCTGAGGAAAAGGAAAAACTGTCATCAGTTGAAAAATCATCATCAGAATTATCACAAGAAGAGGAACTACCATCCGAAGAGGAATAATCATCTGAAAATCTATCACCGTCATCACTTTCATTTAACAAATAATCCAATGATCCCGTGTCCAAATTCTCTTTAAAACCGATTTCCATGTTGCTCCCATGAGCTATTTCAGCAATGCTTGAAGCTAAAATGAAAAAATATGACACCTGAAATTAGCATGTACAAACCAACTATCAAAGATGATTTTTTTTTAGTTTAGATGAAGTGCGATAAAATAGAATGATGATACATGAACAAAATACCCAACCTTACCAGATATGCCTTTAACCAAAGAAACCACCAAAAAAGGGCTGGTGCTATTCACAAGAATTGTCATTTAAATTTATCATGCTTTACTTTTTTGTGTCAAAAACATAGCTTATGACCCCCTCATTGGATCAATCTCAATGAGCTTGTTCCATTATGAGGGGTCATAAGATATGTTTTCAAGACAATATGAAACATTTTACCCCTTCAAGCCTTCATTCATCTTCATTCAAGAATTCTGTTTGCAAGTACTGTCTAATTTATAAGGGTTTTAATAACTCTCTCAAAAAACAGGATTATGTCATGATGGGGCGGGCAGTCTTACGGGTGGAGGAAGAACCTGAGAATCCCAAAAGAACCACTGAGCAATGGCGAGCAACCAAGAATCTCTCCAACTTATGAACCTAGACAGAAGCAAGCAGTGATGGCCAAAAAGACTGGGGAGGAGGGGGGGGGGGGGCTAGACCTCTGATGGTTTGGGGCCCCAGACACATTACCTGTCACAATACCAGGATTTTCTGGGTGTCTTGATCTGATAAATTGTTTATTCTTCTTTATATCTTCACATGGCTTCGACCCAGTAAGACAACATTTTGACAGCTTGACTTAAAACTTGCAATATCCTGTGTATCTTGCATCTAACTTCCACATTTTCGGGTTCAATTTTCGAAAGACAAACACGTATTTCCAGGGCTCTTTATTTAAAAAGCAAAACCATTTCTGTGGCCTCTTTACATTTGAATTCAGCAACTGAGTTGTCCTTAACTCATCTACACTCGATGGTAAGCATTTAGTCCAAACTTGGACCCAAAGTGTATCGGATCATGTTGCGTCCTGTTGGACGTACTACACCCCAAAAAAATTATATTATGCACTTTGTGTCCAAGTTTGGCCTAGGTTAGTATTCTGAATAATACAGAATTGGAATCCTTTTTTTCTGATTTTCAACCCCCCTTCCAACCCCCAAGCCCTCTGGACTTACTTCACCCTATCCCAATGGGTAAGCCACCACTCTTACTGAATGAACCCCAGCATGTGTCAGTTGTTTCGCAAAATAAGTAGACCTGCTCTTGTCCATTTGCCTGCAGTCGTTCTACTCATGGAAACAATTTTCCAGTTAAAAAAACCCAGACCTTCTCTTGAACCCCTAGTGTAGAAGCTCAGATGGAAATATCATTGTCATTAGCTCAGTAGGTATGTTGGCTGATCATTTAGGGTCAGGCCGCGGCGGATCAGTGTCACAGATCCGTGGTTTGATCCCATGCTGGGGCAGGCTTCAGAAAAAGCAATATACCAAATATTTATATATTTGGAATGCCACAATCATGTTTTTGAAGAATTCAGAATGTTGGTTTCTGACCTCAGCCAGGAATCGAACACGGCAACACCCCCTGGCAATCAGGGGGCCCAATGCCTAAACCTCAAGACCAATGCACAATGTCACAAAACGATGTCTGGAATCTAGGTTTTCAGATACTGTTCCCATGTTTACTTGGTTCACTTTCCTTTCGGCAGCTACATGAAAGTGTGAAATGCATAGGCTACATTGTTCAGTACTTCAGGCGAAGACTGGTGCTGGCCAATTATTATATTTTGAATGACACAGTCATGTTTTTGAATAATTTAGAATGTTGGTTTCTGACCAAGTATAATCAATTCATAAGTAATTAAATACATTGTATTCAGAATTCATACCCATGTTGTCACTACTCTCGTAAAAATCTGGTGTATTTTGCAAGCAATCATCAGTAGTTTTTGCAGTCTCTTTCATCAGTTTTTTTTCTCGAGTATGTGGTACTTTTTGGAATGCGTAAACCTGGGTCATCTAAATACCTTTTCTTCATCCTTTTTATGGGACCTACAAAAGAAAAATTAATACATAAATGTACATCTAATTCATAACAGTGTGCAGGTCACTTAAAATAAATTTCTAATCCATGGAATTTTCCTGTGGGATACCCAGGAAACGATGGTCTGCTTGTAATGTTTACTGAGGAAGATTTGTTCTCACCCACTGATAAAATAGGACCTGGTAACCATCCCCACTTGGGTGCAAGCTCCCAGTAAGAAGGCAAGATACATGCAGCATAATTAAACAATTGACAAAACTTGAATTTATACTTAGGCCTAAAAAAATGGTTGTTTCCGCTAACGACATTCCACCACCAGGTAGGGTAGGTTGGTAGGGATTACATTTTATTTTATTTTTTTATTTTTTATATTTGGTTGAGATTCATTAACTTGCCTTCCATTTCCTCCAAGGACCTAGATTTTCTAGTTCCTTCAACACATGGAGAATAAACAGGAGGTTTCATACAACTTGAAAAAAAAATTCTGTCTCAATGAAAACATGTTTTATATTATATATTTTTAAAATGAAAACAAGGTAACATTTGTCATGTCATTTAATTATTGTTTGAAGAGACTTGTCCTGAACTACCTCTCAGTGTTTCCAGGGACAGATCCTGGGGCATTTTCTGCCTGTTACAGGTTTGGGCACCCAAACTCTGGAGCCCAGATGTCCCCCAATTCCTGCTGTAAATATCTTTCAACTTTTGAAATCTTAAGTACTCAGCAGCTGTTTCTGATATCCAGTACTCATGACATTGACACAAAGCTATTCAAGGTGCATGTAATGATCTAATCAATATCAAGACATCTTAAATTTGTGGGGGGGGGGGGGGACTTATTTATTTATTGATGTTTTAAGGTCACATATTTATGCACAATGGCTAATCAGGACCGTGACAGTTTTACGGGTGAAGGAAGCCGGAGTACCCGGAGAGAACCACCGAGCAACGACGAGCAGCTGCCAAGCTCCCCAACATCGTAACTCCGCACTGCAGCACAGGCATGGTTAGATTGGTTGAAGACATGCGTACCATCGACGTGCAGTACGCCTTAGTACACGGCATCATCGTGCCCCCACGCGGGCAATGGAGATGAAATGTCTTGCCCAAGGACACAACGCGGTTGCCGCAGGTGGGATTCCAACCTCGAACCGAGGACCTCTCGGTTTGCAGCCTGCACCTCTACCTACTGAGCCACCGTGCTCCCGGGGGGGGGGGGGACACTGTCAATTGAAAAACAGGTGCCCCTCCCCACAAAAAAATACCTGGATCCATCCCTGACTGTGTGCGAGAAGGCATGAGATGAGGTGGAAATGTTGTTTGTTGATGGTTGCAATACTTGTACTTCTACCACATAATTTCCACCATCAGCTTATTGACTATTCTGCTGTTATGGTACACTGCCATATATTATTGAGAGACAAAAAAATAGATTTCTTTTTTCAATAAAATGGATGCAGTCAGCGACTTTCGGTGAGAGGCGGTCGGATTAGCAGAAACAAACGTCTTTTTTAGGCCTTATGTTGTGTCAAGCTATAGCTTAGATGCTGACAATGATGTTAAATGCCAATGAATAAATAAATCCATGGGCTTAAAACTTGCATTATACATGTAAATTTGCTTATTTGGTTCCCTGATGAAATTGAGTGAGTAACATGCATATTTATTTGAACTTGAAGATTTACAGGGTTGGATTCTGATAGTTATAAGCCATACATGTGCTTTCTTGCACTTTGTCTCCAAAAGATGGATTGTCAATTCGTCATCAATCACAAATTAAATGGCCAGGCATTATCATAGACTGACATTATCTCCTGTGCACAGTTCAATTATTTCATTGGGGAAAAAATGTTGAGTGCCCCCCCCCCCCCCCTCCAAATCTGATTCGGTAATTGCTCAGTGTATGCCTTAAAAATGTACTTATATAATCCTTCACAGACCCCCCTCCCCTTCATCAACCCACCCCCTCACCCTTTGAAAGATTTGTCATTGCTTTTCTCATCAGCCTGCATGGCACTTTCCAAGACCCATAAAATGGAAACTCTCACATGGCAATTTCATTTCAGGAAATAAAGCACATTTTAAAATGGTTTATTTACCACAAATAGGCTTAGTTGGATGACATGGTTCAGGGTCGTTTTGGATTCGGGACGTTTTGGCCTCAGTGTTTTTTTTTCTGGGCGTTTCGGTCTTGACTTGGGCCGAAACATTCGCTTCTGTTCATTGGAAAACCTGTCACAATGAGCTATAGATTTGGAGACTGTCAGTTGACACTGTGCACAACTGGTTTCTACAAATATTGAGGATGAAACAGCCCCCTTCCATTCCAAGCCCTGGGTCGTTTCAGGCTCAGGACGTTTCGGCCTTGATGTTTTCGCCGAGAACTTATCGTCTTGGTTTCCACAAATATCGTGGCCGAAACACCCCAATGCCGAAATGTCCCAAGGCCAAACTGGTGAAAAGCCGAAACGTCCCGCTCCCGATGACCCCAGTTGGCTTGAAATTAGGCGACAGGCTATTTTCAGTGACATCAAAAAGCGTTTTGGGAAAGTATTAATTTTTCATTTATATTTTTTCATCCGTATTTATTAACAATTCTTTATTTTCTTAGAAGAGTTTGAACAGCAACAAAATAGATATTCGACGATATTGAAAATACGTGTGTCCTTTCGTCACCAAGATTTGTTTGCAATGCAACTTTTGCAAGCTGAAACGTTAGTTTCCAACAATAAATAAATTTGCAACTTAGCCTAACTCACTCATTTCGTGTGCGGAAGTCAAGTGGCACAAAATTCGTTCTTTTGAGCTGAGATGTCGACGACATATTCTGCATTCGAACTTTGTTTTTCCATTCACCAATATCGGGACAAAGTTATCAAGTTTTGAATTGCATTATTTTCAACATTCTCCGCCATTGTGATTTCTAATGGTTGCAAGTTAATGGCTTATCTATCAAGTCGCACCTCCCAACACGTCCCAAAGTCCAATCAACCTCCCAGCTGTGGGCAACGAAGCGATGTCCACATTCCAGGATGACATTTTTTTAAGTCCCACTTCCGTGACCCCTGTGAAATTTTACTACACAAACAAAAGTACTTTTCAATACGCACTCAACTAAATAGTACAGTAATATATTAAAATTTACACGTCATGTTAATCTTGTTACAATTTTACTTTGCCTTTCACCAGTAACTAAGTTTTCGAGTCGATCCGTCCCCAAGGACGATCCGTCCCCAGTCGATCCGTCCCCAGTCGATCCGTCCCCATGTACCGCAGTCGATCCGGCCACAATTCATTGTAGTTGTTTTTTTTTGTAGTCCAGTTGGCAAAATTAAATATGGAATAGCAATACAAAAAAAAAATGAAATGAAAACTTGTATTTTAACGACTTGTCTTTTACTTAACACCTATCATTAGTCTATTCACAACCCTTGTATAAACATAAACATAAATGTTTTAACTGTGTTATAACAGTAAAGTCAATTTGCAATGATTACAATTCATGATTTCTGTATAACAAAAACAGATTAATCTGATGAATACAGTGACTGTAAAAGCGAGCCCAACGAGACTGCAGATGAAGCGTACTACGAGGTACCTATGAATGATGCACTTGATGAACTTGAAGCCAAACAGACAACAACATCTGCATTCCTGGAAAACGTTGGTGAATTGTTCGCTCTATTAACCACGACACGTGAAGATAGCGTATTAACTTTATAAAATTCATCTCAGCGCTATTTGAAAAAAATATCATTCAATTTTCATTCTTTTTTTTTCGTATTTTTCTTCAAATGTTTTTGACTGAATAATAATACTAGCAATGTTATCTGCTTTGTTGTTGGTTCTACCAAACAAAAAAAAAAAAAAAGAAATACATTAGGCGGCGCCACAAAATATTCTTTTGTCTGTTGACTGTCACGCACTTTATATACACATAACTACGATACATCATTCCAGTCTTCACACCCAACCTCAATTCACCTACAGTGCAACAGTGTTGTGGATATGGGAATAGCCGCAATCCCGCCCCACCCCGCCATCGCCCGCCCCCATAAAAAATAGGATTAATGGGAATTTTTGAAAGGCTTTTTCTGGATAAAATTGGGCAATGTTCGGCACAGTTGCGCTAAAATAAACAGGTTTGAACGGAATTTTCAATAGATTAACAGTTTGGTGGGGGTGGGGGAGTGTGTGGGCGGGGTGGGGGTAATGTTGAAATTGGCTTTCAAGTCTGAAATCTTGGGAAAAATTGTATGGCCAACTATCGTATTGATCTCTCAGTCTCAGTTATGGGCCTCCTCAAATAAAACTGAAAGCCATTTAATTTTTCTAGTCAGTGTTCTGGTAGGCGGCGCCATAAAATATTCCGGAGGGGGAGAGGGGCAAATGGAGGACATGTAGGACCATACACCCATGAAGGGGGGCCGGCTCGTAAACACGAACAATCTTAGGAGATCTGTTGTGTCTTTTCAGAGGTGGAAGGCCCGCCTTCCCCACCCCCCTCCCTTGGGAGGGAGGCTGGCTTATCTCAAATAAAAAAAAATGAATCGTGCTTTCAAACGAAGTATTCTGGTGGCTTGGAAGTAGATATGCGTGGTTTAATAGCTATGTCGAAAGAAATTATCTCTTTGTGTTTACAGTGATATCCCCTACACTGTTTTCATGGAAATCTGGTTTTGTGATAAATCATAAATAAAGCCCATTGGTGAAATCAAATCTTTACAATCGAACTTGCCTATGTCAACATTTAAATAAAGATGAAACGAAAAAAAAGATATGGAACATCTAAAAAAAAAAATTTTCGAATTGAACATGTCTGTGGTGTTTAATTTTCTAAGTATTCTTCTGAAAGCTACTCCACGGCCCCGTCGATTTTTTTTTTTTTTTGTTGGACGAAATGTCCCGGTAAGAATCTGGATATGGGACGAAACATCCCGGGACGAACGGGTTTGGGGGCGAAACGTCCCGGAACCATATATACGGGGAGTCACCATACAATTTGCATCAATGGGTCCAAAATGACTCCCCAATTCTATCCATAATCTGGGTCGCATACCCATCAGTTGACTCATGGAGGGTTATGCACTGATGTTCGGTCGGGTACAGATTCATATTCAATTGCTATTGTTATGTAATAGTCATTTCCCTTTCATACTTCTTGGGTTGTTTCGCTCGTCCACCCAACACCACACACACAAACACACACACGCGTGGGGCGAAATGGCACAGTCGAATTGCATGGGAACGTTAGACTCATCACCGCTAATTGACGTGCTTTATTTTTCGAATGTCAGGATTCCTGTAATTGGTTCTCTTGGAAATTGATATTGAGATAGCGAGCTTCTGATTCGTGAAGAGAATTGGCGCGATATTTTGGAAAAAAACACAACATTGTTGAATAAGCCAATTTCGAAACTGCCATCTTTGGACTTTAATCTATGCAAGGTCACAAGTCGCGAGGTGTAAACAGTGCGATTTCATTGCTAACAAAGCGTTTTCTTGGAATGTTTATACCTCGCGACCTGTGACCTTGCATAGATTAAAAGCCAAGATGGCAGTTTCGAAATTGGCTTATTTGTTTGTTGGCAGTTCCGTGTGAATCGACATCGTTCCATCTTTTGCTTTTCTTATTTTGGAAAACCATGTCTGAGAGTAAAACATTTGCTTTGATTGAATGGGAGGACAACTTTACCAACATAATTGATACGAGGACAATTTTAGAACCCAGGAAGGATATTGGAAGCTACCGGGCCGGTGATCGAATCACCGCCAAATTTCGAGGCAAGACATACAAGGCAATAATTTGCGAGTTGAACGGTGAGTCGACATAGCTGAAAACTTAAAAAATAAAAATAATATTTATTTTATCATTTTAACGGAATCGGCAGCTGACAATTCTGCAATTTCTGGACAAATCGGCCCATATACATGTATAGTATTTTTCTTTTGAGTTCTAGAAAGAGAAGGGGGTTGGGCCCTGGGCAGGCTGGGGTATGCTCTGAATTTTTCACTGTTTTCATTTTTGAAAGAACGAACCGGCGACTACGAAGTCGAACAACATAAAACAACTCATAATTGTGCCAACAGTTATTTTCTGAAAATTTATTGGAGTGTGCATTCCAATAAATTCTTGCAAAACGCCAAACAATTTATTTGAAAATTATTCACTACCAGTGGCGTAGGAGGGGGTGGAGGTAAAAACAAAATCAGAAAATTATTAAGCCATTGTCTTAATTAAAGTTAACCCCTGATGATGTTTTGAAAATGAAGTCAACCCATAAACAAAACACAAATGAAAAGGTTCACCAAATGGATAAATTTTGAAGGGGTGCAAGACACTTTCCCCCTAACAATTTCCCCCTGATCACCCCCCCCCCCCCCCCAATTGGTAATTTCCTCCTAAAGTAGTCATTCCCCCCCCCGAAAGTAGTCCCCCCCCCCCACGTTGGTCTTTCCAAGTCTTTGTAAGACTGTGACCTAGGGCCCTCTCCTGGGGATAGAAGGGGAGGGGGCCCTAGGTCACAGTCTTACAAAGAGTTGGTCACCCCCCCCCCCTAATTTGTCCATTCCCGAACACTTTTCCATAATACTTTCTGTGCAGTAATTGAATTAAATAATGTTTAATCATTTGACCCTTCTAGAATTTACATGCTGCAACCAAACATTGCAGACCTGTTTTTGTCTTTTCATATTTTTTTTTTTTCATTCTTTCTTGCAAAAACACGTCTGCAATGTTTGGGGGGGGGGGGGGGGGGGTAATGTCTACTTTAGGGGGAAATAACAAATTTGAGGAGAAATGACTACTTTGGTGGGGAGGGGGGTGACCAATTTGGGGGTGGGAAGTGATGGGGGGGGGGCAGGAGTGTCTGACATTCATTTTGAAGCAATCCCGACAACGAACGGAGCAGAGAATTCAAATTTGCAGTGTCTAGCCATCCTAACCTGGGGAGTCGGATACAATAGCCTCAGAATCCAGGGTTGCAGAAAATGAAAATTTTAAATATGACTCCAAAAAGGTAATGCAAAAAGATTTTGCTTAACCTTTTTTGAGCTAAGGCAACGACAATCCCCTCGGCTTGCACTCTCCTTTTAAATTTATCAGTTTTTTTTTTACTCCTTTACCCTTCTTGGTTGGCAGACGACACCTAGAAAGAAAAAAAATCTTGTATAACTGAAAAGTTTTTATTTTTGTCTCAAAAACATAGTGTTTGACCCCTCAGTGGAATGAGCGTGTTCAGCTCGTTCCACCGAGAGGTCATAAGCTATGTTTTTGAGGCAAAAAATTGAAAAAATAATAAAGTTTTATTGGCATTTTCTGTGAATAGCACTGGCCAGTTATGGCCATTATGTTGGTAGAGGTTTAATGAACCCTTTACCATTAGCATTGTTCAGTTGTTGATTTTCACTTGAATATTCTGCACCTCAAAATACTCTCACCACCACTGAGAAAATTTAATTTGAACACCATGATTTTAGATGAGCTAGAATATTTTAGGTAACAAACAAATATGCATCACATGGTCTGATACCCTATCCAAGTTTACCCAGCATATTCTTAATGAAAGTGGTCAACTTCTTGTGAAATCTGTTTCCGCAAAATTCATCTCCCAAGTCCCCATGTAAAATGGTGCCTTCTTTATCATCCATCAACATAACAAAGAAAAGTTCTGCTTGCCAGTGTACTTGGAAGACCTAAAACATGCTTTGTGGGAGCTCAGTGCCATTTCATACAAATTAATTTTTCAGAGGCACAATTCATTTTTTTTAAACTGATTACTTTGTGCAAAACTCAAAACTGTATACTTAAGTACTGTATATGTGTATATGGAGGGAGGAGAGTTAAAATTTGGGTTCATTTAAATATTGCAATCACTGAAATGGCATGGCAAAACATGCAATTACGCCCTCAAAATCCATCAGTCTTGGCAGTTAAATTTGGTGAGTTTCAGCCCCACTTTTTTTTTTACCATCTGCACGTGTACAAATGTATTTGTTATTTATCAGGTGACAGAAAATATTTAGAAGAGAGGATGAAGAAGGGAGAGCTAAAATTTCGCTACAAAGATCAGACTAAACATCCTGGTAAGAAATTTCAATTAGTTTTTGAAAGCACTGTAACTTTTTATCAACTATACATGTACATGTTAATGTACATTTAATTAATCACACAGAAATACGGTAACAGGACAAAAACCCCTCAAGACAAAACCCCAGAAATACATGTAGATAACTTGACTGATTGTGCTGTTTAATAAATCTCGGGTTATTTTTGGTGTATTAAGGATGGAGGAGTAGGACTGGTCTAAATATATATACTTACATGTATTTTCTTTGAAATTAAGATGGCCAATACATTTTCCATGGAAATCATTCTTCTTTATATACTAGTAACTTGGAAGCCATTCATGTAGTTCACTGGTCATCTTGTCTCTTCAGTCACATTTTAATACTTGATTGCATCTCGATCCGCAAGTATACAGAAGAAGTCTCCTTGGTTACGAATCGAAATTAAGTATTTTTTATTGTTTACTAATCATATATATTTCATTTTCAGGTTATTTTATTCAACTTTGTGGGGAGTTAGTTTAGTATAGTAACTGGGACAAAGTTAGGAGGTCTTAAATAAAACAGTGAGCGCTAAGTTGTCGAACGGTTCGTCGTGTTGCCTTTTGTCGCGTGTTTACAGTTTTTTTGTCCGATCGCGTAATTTTGTAATTTTGTCTTGATGATGGCGAGCAAGTCTGTTCAGACGGAGGCAAGTATGGAGGTAAATACGTGTAATATCGCGGTCCAGGTCAACGGTGCCAACCGGGTAAGTATTGGTGTGCAGACAGGGGTCACTGGGGGTGTCGGTCAGAGCCGGGTTGGTGGGGCCACCGATGGCGATATTGGGCTTGAAGTTTGTAAACAGTGTTCTATGATGTATGGGGACTTTCGTTCGATGGGATATGGAGATATGGAGAGGTATGTGCAAACTGTCAGGAAATCCTCCGCCTACTTGAGACAATTGTTAAGTTTGAGGGGGAGATTGCTGAGCTGAAGGGAAAACTTGGTAGGGCGGGGCTGTCTGGAGTTACGCCGGTGAAAGTAGCTTTCCGAGAAGGATGGGTGGTTGTCGGTGGTTCCAAGAGGAAACATGGGGGTAGAACCTTTGATGTGAATGAGGTAGGTGATGAGGTGGGGGCTGCTAGAAAAATACGTAGGACAGATGAGGGGGGGCCCAGGCCGGAGCAATGCTGTAAAGCGTTTGGCGTGGACTATCAAAAGTGGTAGGAAAGGGGGGCCAGAGAAGCAGGTAGATAGGGGTGTAAAGTCCAAAGGCAGTGGGGAGTGCAGCACCAGAAACAGATTTGATGTGCTCGATTCGGAAGAGTCAGAGGAGGAGATGGAGGTACTTGCAACAGATAGTAGCTTGGGGTCTAGGCCAGGAAAAAGGAGGAGGGATCCGATAGAAGACCAGGGGAGTAGTCCAGGTAGTTCAGGGCCTGGAAAGAGACGGAGGGACAAGGATAGAAGTAATCCTAGGTCAAAGATACCGATATTGATTCCGAGTGGGGCTGTTGGAGAGGAAGAGGACGCTGTAAACAATAGGAGACTAGAGGAGATAAATAGGGCGAGGGACAAAAGTAAGTTGGTGGTTGCGGGAAGTAGCATAGTTCGGGGGATCGACAAGGTTGTCTGTGGTCCGGACAGTAAAAATAGAACAGTTCTGTGCTTTCCGGGGGCTAAAGTGGAGGACCTGAGGGATAGAGTGGACGGTATTGTAGCTGGGTCGGGGCCTGATCCGGTAGTGGTATTACATGTGGGGTCCAATAACATCAGGGAGAGGAAATCAGTTCGTTTGGTGGACACATACAAGGACCTAATTAGTAAGCTACTTAGCAGGAATGCTCGGATCATCGTTTCAGGGGTGCTCCCCGTTATGGGTGGTGGGAATGAGAGGAACTCGCGGATTATGGCACTAAACGAGGAGCTGGAAGAGCACTGCAAAGACTTGGGAATACATTTCATTGACCACTGGGACTCATTCTGGGGACAAGGAGAGTTGTATGGGCGAGACGGATTGCATTTAAGTAGGATGGGTACAGACCTGTTGGGCCAAAAAATTTTACAGGTGGCTGGGCCTTTTTTGGAGAAAAGGGGGGTAGGGGACCACAGCCGATAACCCAGAGGGGCACAAATGCTGGGAACATAGGAAGAACAACAAACATGCACAACACAGGGACACACCAGGGTTATAATAACGTGCCAGTGATGACAAAGAAACAAAGATTCATTAAGTTTGGGTACTGCAACATCCAGGGTCTGCACAAGAAAGTAAGCGAAATATCAACACTGATGGACGAAGGAGACTTCGATATAATGGGTCTAAGTGAGACGTGGATACGACGGGATGAGCGGGTTGATCAGATGAAGGGCTGCGTGTGGATAGGAGCTGGGCGAACTGAGGGTCAGAAACGGGGTGGGGGTGTTGGCATCTACGCTAAAGAGGAATTACAGCCCTCATTGATTACAGATCTCACAGAAGCAAGGACTCAGATTCCAGTATCGAACGAAATAGTCTGGGCAAAAATCAAGTTAGGAAGCAGGAGTGTTGCCGTTGGTGTTGTATACTTAGCAGTGGAGGGAAGTAAGCCCGAGTGGAATGATTCAATATATACAACTCTTAGATCGAATATCACAGAGCTTGAAAGCAGAGGGTTCAGTATTGTCCTAATGGGGGACTTCAATGGGCACATCGGGGATAAGGAGGAGGGCATACAGGGAGGTGATAGGAAAATTAACACGAATGGGAGGAAGATGTTGGACCTATCAAAAGAGCTTGGTTTAAAGATCTTGAACAGGGATGCGAAATGTAAGGGTAAGTGGACCTGGGAGAGGAACGATAAGAAAACAATAATTGATTATATACTCACTGACATTAGCGTATGGAGGGAGGTTATAGATGTAGAAATAGATGAGGAGGGAAAAAATGACTTGGGTAGTGATCACAACCTGATAACAGTTAAGATTATGGGCAAAAAGACGAATAGAGACAGAAATACCTTCAAGGAAGTTTGGGGACTAAAACAAGGAGCCGACTGGAAGCAGTTTCGGGAAAAACTAAAACCAAGTCTTGAATGTATACCTAGGGATGCAAATGGCCAGAGTATTTCAGATGGCATAGTAAATAGCCTAACAGAGGCAGGGAAGGATTGTATAGGAAGGGTGAGGGTCCCAACGAGAGAGCTTGGATACAAGGTTAACGAGGGACTGAAAAAGGCTATAAAAGAAAGGAAGGTAAAATGCGCTGCTTACAGAAGAAGTAGGAAGCTTAAAGGGGTGGATAACAATGACACGAGACTAATGAAAGGAGAATATGAACTGGCACGGAAAAAGGTGAATGAAATAAAGAATAATAATAGGAAGGAGCGCAATTGCAGTCTTGCCAGAACAATAAAGAAAACGGGGGGTTCGAGCTCAAACGTATTTTGGAACTGGGTAAATAAACGGGGGAAAAGTAGTGTGCAGAGTATCAAAGTGGATGGGGAAAGTACAGAAGATAAAGGCCGTATCGCTTCAGAGTTAGTCAAGCACTGGGAAAAGATAAACGATAGGCGATGGGGCAGTGGGTCCCCACCAAAAAGAAATACACTGGTGGAGGAGAACCTATCCAATCGTGTATGTAGCGAAATAACGGCAGAAGAAGTGCGGAACGTGGTCTCGAAATTAAAAAATGGTAAAGCGGGAGAGACTGATGAAATTCCGAACGAATTCCACAAAAATGGAGGGGAGGCACTTATTGAAGTCCTGACAAACCTTTTCAACCTGGCTCTGCGAAAGCAAGAGGTCCCCAGAGAGTGGAGGGAAAGTAAGGTGTCGTTCATACACAAAAAGGGGGATAAGGAAGTTCTAGATAACTATAGGGGGATATCAGTTAGTAGTAACATCGGAAAAGTATTCTGTAAGGTCATATACAGTAGACTAGAGGAAGTTATTGAAGAGAAAGGTTTTCTAGGAGAAATTCAAAATGGTTTCAGGAAAGGACGAAGAGTCACTGATCACCTATTTACACTCACCCAACTGATAGAATCAACAAAGGCTGAAAAGATAAAGATGTTTCTGGCATTTCTAGATGTGAAAAAAGCGTACGACCGAGTGTGGAGGGAAGGTATGTGGCGAAAGCTCGAGGGCATCGGACTGGGGGGTGACTTTGTGGGAATCATGAAAGCACTGTATACAGATGTGCAAAGCCAACTCAGTCTAGGGAGTATCACTACAAAACGAGTCCCTATGGATATAGGCCTCAAGCAGGGGTGTATCTTTTCACCGATTTTGTTTGCATTGTATGTTAAAGATTTAGGGGACGAACTAATTCAGAGTGCGGAGGGGGTAAATGTTGGAGACATAAAGATACCAGGCTTATTCTTTGCGGACGACATGGTGTTAATGTCTAGAACTGAACAGGGGCTAGAGAAATTGCTGGAAATTGTTGGTAGTTATGGGAACACTTGGCGGCTCGAACTAAATGAAAATAAAAGCAAGGTAATACCCGTTGGACGCAAGGTAGATATGACAAAGAGATGGAGAGTGGGGGAGTTCTCAATCCTAGAAGGGGAAAGCAAACAAATCACTGTAGGAGAAAAGGGAGAGTATGAGTATCTAGGGGTAAGCATAAATATAACGGGAAGAGGGGTGTACAGAAATTACTCAGCCAAACTGATTCTGAAAGGGAAAAGAATTCTGAACCAACTAAAACTTTTAGGGAAAAATAGTTTCAACAAGGTCTTTGTGGGGAAAACACTGTGGGAGAGGGTGGGTTTACCAAGTATAACGTATGGCACGGACGTGATTCCATTAAACCAAACCGTTATTAAGAAGTTGGAAAGTACTCAGAATGATGCCGGCAGATGGATAACAGGGTCGAGTAATGCTGCAGCTTTGGAAGCAGTAAGGGGGGAGCTTGGGTGGATGAAAATCAAGGACAGGGTAGATTTGGGAAAACTGTGTTACTTTAACTACTTGAGAAACCTGCCTGACAACCGGTGGTGCAAATTGATGCTCGATACCATTTGGAATTCTAATATAGAAACGGGGTGGTCAAAACATGTGAGGGAACTAATGGACAATTACTCTATAGAGGTCACAAACATAGAAGTAGGAATGAAAGAAGGCAAAAGGTTTGTCAAAGAGAGAGTCATGGAAGATTGCAATCGAAACTGGCGAGCAGGGGTTAGCGTGAAAAGATCACTGCAGGGGTTACAATATAAAGAAAAGTCAGCTTTTGAGAAGTACCTAGATGGCAGCTTTGGAGGGTCACTGCTGTTCAAACTGAGATCAAGATCACTGGAGCTTCGGGGGAAAATTGGGAGAGATGGAGAAAAGGGATGCCAAATGTGCCACTCTGGAGTAGTGGAGACCCTGGAACATTTTCTCTTGGAATGCCCACAGTATATACATCATAGAATAAAATTTACTGGAAGAATAATGCAGAAGTGGGGTGAAGAAACAAAGGATAGATGGCTGAAGGGGGACACGAGGGAGAGGGTAGGAATGTTTATTGAAGAAATTGAAAAAGAGGAAGTGAGGGACACTATTAAGCAGTTTATATCTGAATGCTGGGAGGAGAGGAGGGGAAGAGGGGGTGGGGTGCAGGGGGAATGATGGCCTTCTCTTATGAGGACCGCGACAAATCAGCGGCTGGCCAAAGAGTTATTATTATTATTATTATTGCAAACAGCCGCTGGTATAATATGGGGAAAAAATCGGATTCTTTTCTTTGTCTGGTAAAACTCACTGGTTAAATATATATTTGTTTTGGAGAGTGGTAAGAAAATTTGAGTAGGTCTCAAAAGCCGAAAAGGTGTTATTTTTTCACAACTATACCATCTTTAACCCTTTACCTAACATGGAAGGCAGACGACACTTGCAAAAAAAAATTCTTGAGTCACTAATTTTTTTCATTTTTTGTTTCAAAAACATAGGTTACGACCCCTCTTTGGAACGAGCTCAAGCTCGTTCCAATGAGGGGTCATAACCTATATTTTTGAGACAAAAAATGAAAAAAATAATGAAAATTAATTGGCGATTTTTGAGAATAGTGCTGGCCGGTTTTGCCCTTTAGGTTGGGTAAAGGGATATACATGTATATATTCAGGGTTTTTTTTGGGTGAAAACAGGGGCCGAATATAGGCCCCATTCCCAATGAGATTTGGGCATGATTTTTCCCAATTTCTAACATTAAATTCCCAACTGGTACCCAGTATCAACTTGGCCATAACATGTATGAACATTTACTGCAAAAGTAGGCTTTATTATGCTTATAAATCGAGCCATCAAACCATAATTTAAAATAATAAAAACGAATTTCTTCATTTTAATGTGCCTGTTTTGAAGAAATGTGCACTTCTGTAAACTTTACCGAGTCAACGCGATTTCCAATTTGGTCCAATAAGATGGCTATTTTCCCAATTGTATGAGCCCCTGGCCCCATTCCCAATACACCTAGAAAAATTCCTGAAATTTTGCCAAAATGCTGTCTAGTTCGGGACATTACTCCCTTCTATAGCGGCTTCCATTTTGACAAATATCAATGGACGACTTGCATATTATGCAGTTGTCGGTCGTTAATAGGGTTGTCGCTTTTAGTATCATGTAACATGCGTTTGCATGTACATTTCAGTGATCAGAACAAAGCGGTTTTCAGTTTTTACGTTCATTCAATTGCGATAATCTTTCAGTTATTTTCCGATGGGACGAGACTATTTTTACCGCTCTGTTTGGTGTTTCTGTCTCTGCATACATACATCTGCATATCCACCTTTTTATAACCTAATATGTCATCTAACCAGATCTTACATCAATTTATTAGTAATTTTCAATTTGAAAGGCTGTCGCAGTTTTTATCGTAGAACGCGAAGTAATGTGGAAGCAGATTTACCCGACGTGAAGAACGATAACTCTAATATGCAAAGGGCCCATTCTGTTGGAGCATCGAACCTGCACATGTCAAGTCATCAATTAAAATATTCTTCATAAAAAATTGTGTTTTTTTTTTTTTTTTCGTCAAAATGCCATCTCGTTCGGGAGATTACTCCGTTCTATAGCAGCTTCCATTTTGACTAACATCATATATATTTGTTTACATGTTAGAGCTGGGAAGTATTCAGATGTCAAGTTTAGTATCGGTATTTTTTAAGATTAGTTATCAATTTGGTAAAATTCAGTATCTACAATCCTGACAACAACAATAGCTGAAGATCACTGTTCGCTCGACATGTGGAGAGATGATATTCAACTTCAGAGTCATGAGGATCACTGATAATACATGCAGATTTTATGAGTAATCAATGTACTGACTGAAAGGTGCCGAATAATAGTGTTGGCACTATTATTAATTTTAGAGAAAAATGCTGACCATCACTTTTATTTGGTAATGACAGAGTGAAAACGACATCACTATTATTAATATTTGATGAAAATGCAAGCCATAACTATTATTGGGCACATGAGAGTAGAATTTGTCAATCAGTAGTAGCACAGGCACACGCCACCGGTCATTTGTTGTTAAAAAATTCTGAGAGAAAATATCCACTTCAGAATATTTTTCTCTTGGCTTTTTCCTGACATCAAGTGATTTTCTTGCCATCATGTTTGGGTTAGTGTTCTGTTGGTTATCTTTTTTCACCTAATGACAGGATATTTTACAATACCAAAATCTCAGTATTTTGCAATAATCTTTGTATGGTAAATCGGTATTAATGTGACACCAATTCTGTGCCGGAAATTTGGTATACAGTCTAGCTCTATTACGTGTAGCCTGACAAACATGTACAATCATGCAGACCTTTATGACCGACTGTTCGAGTGAATCTAAAGCAAATGCAAGTTATAATTTTAATCATTTAATAATTTATTGTTTTTTATTTTTTGTGCAGAGATTATCCATCAAAATGTTGATCTTGAGGCCACTGTTAAGGAAGTTGTGAAGCCGATTGCTTCCGCATCAAATTCTGGTGGGAAAGGTACTTTGAAAGATGACAATACAGGTTTGTATTATAAAATTTATCGGAGTTAAAAAAAAATTCCTGGGGGGGGGGGGGGGGAATTTCAATATAAAAGGTGACCAGGAGTGGGTGGGTAAGTAGTACCCAGAGATCAATTTTTTCCAAATCAAACAATTTTTTTAGGTTAGAATTGTTCCAGTCGCTCTTTGACCTGCATTTGCTTGTACACTTCAGTGATAAGAACAATACAGTTTCAGTTTTTATGTTCGTTCAATTGCGATAATCTTTCAGTTATTTTCCGATGGGACAAGATTATTTGTACTACTCTATTTGGCCTTTCTGTCTCTTAAATACATCTGCATATCCACCTTTTATAACATAACATGTCATCTAACCAGACCTAATGTCAATTTATTAGTCAACTTGAATTTGAAAGACATTATTGCTGGGTTTTTTTATCGAAGAATGTGAAGTAATGTGGAATCAGACATACCCGAAACCAAGAATGATAAGTCAGTAATATGCAACCTGGGGGGGGGGGGGGGGGGGGGGGGATTCCCACTGTCAGTGATATGAACAAGCCTACATTGCAACAATAAAACAGTCAATTAATTTCCAGGCTTGACAGGCAGTGACGGGTAATTTAAAAGTTGAACAAAGTTTCTTATTCAATTTGAATCAAATTTGCATCAGGGGTCTATCATCATTAGAACCAGTGCACCTGCGATTTGGAATTCGATCGGCATATTTTTTGACTGGCAGAGATGTGGCTCTTTTTCAATTTTTTTTTAATATCGCTATGCAGAAATGCACGGGACAAATTTTTGTCCGGAGGTTTCACAGAAGTTTCTTTTTCATTTTGAATCAAATTTGCTATAGGGGGTCCATCATCATAGGAATCTGTGCCCCTACAATTTGGAGTTTATCGGGAATAGTTTTGACTGGGTTATTGTTTTGACTTTGAATTTTTAGAAATGCTGCCCTTTTTTCCAAATTGGCATGCAGCCCTTGAAATTGTTTATTTTTTATGATGGCTCTTCACTGCTGTCGCAAATCAATTTTGCAACGGCAGTTACGGCAGCATTTTAAATGAATCTTTATAGCTGTACAGGCCTGTCACCATGAGTACGATGGCAATTGTTTGCTGACGCAAATCCATATATGACGACAAGCATTTTGCGACGGCATTGCCATTTGCCGTCGCCTATTTCAAGGCCTGGGCATATGGGCGGTATTCTTCAGTCCCATTAGGACAGTCATACCTCTAGTTTATATTATACCAAATTGTAGATGCATTGCTAGCTTTTCACAAGTGTAGGGGCAAGCACAAAAATGTTGAACTGTTTCTTTTGGGGATTGGTGGTTGGGACTGAGGGACCATTACATGAATAATGTTAAATTAATTGCCATGTGTTCAAATTCCAATGACAAATATCATTTGTTTTCAGTCGTGTCACACTTTCTCTGCTTGGAGCGTCAACAAATTGCACATACTTCCCACAGCAAGGACTGTGCAACCATTTAAGACTGGCTCTGTTTGACTGAAGCTGAAACAAATGCGTATTGTGGTGATCATGTGATAATTTTTTTTTTTTTTTTTTAGACATCACCCATCCAAATGATGAGATCATTGTTGTTAAAGTTGAAAAGCCCATTCCCACCACATCACATACTCAAGAGGAATGTAAATTGAAGGATGACAATACAGGTACAAATTATATTTTTGTCTTAACAGCTGTAAAACACTGCTTTCTTCAGTGATTCAGAAAATGAATATTTCAGGGCTCAAAATAACTGGATTAGCATAGCATTTCACTCTCCCAATTTCTGAATTCTGCTGTTCAATAATTATCTGTCTGCACCGCTTTTGAATCAACTGCTAATCAATTTTCAAAGATAAATTGTAAATTGCTATTCAAATTTTCAGATTAAATTGAACCCTGAAATATTTCCACTGACTTTAAAGCTTACACTTGTTGCTCTTCTCAATTATCTAGAATGCCAGGTCTGTGCATTTAACCTTTTTGGTCGGTGGCAAGGATGATTTTTACATCATTTTAGTAACAATCTAAAGCCATCCATCTAATGGAAGGAGCATGAAAAAAAATTCAAATTTCATTTCGTTTTCTGTTGTTCTCTGTATGATTGTGTTTTCTGAATGGAGTTTGTAAGCTACTGTTAATCTATCCCTATTTGTACACATTTCTGTTGTAACTATACATTCACTCCATTTTTTGCTAGATTTTGCCATATATTAAGGTGACTACGATGCTGTAACCTATGTGAACATTTCTTGAGATCTACCCTAACGAGTTGGAAGCATGACTTCAGAAGCTAATTCCGTACAGTTCTGTACATGTCAAGTTACTTGTAAAACCTGTCATGTCAGGAACAGAAACAAAACCCACCATCTATTTATAAATAAAGAACAGGGTTATAATTATGGTTTCCAAAATTTCATTTCGCTCTGCTACCAAAGTTGTAAATAGTCTGGAACCTTTTCTTTTAATTACTGTTCCAAAACAAGTAGCACATGAATAACATGGTTGGAATGGTAATAGCACCTCCATGATAGGCATTCATTCAAACTTTAGTTTTGTTCTGTTATATGAAATAAGTTATGTTCTGACTTCTCAATGGGAAAATTAAGTCGACCCCAAGATCAGCCCCCAAGTTTGTTTTTTTTTTTTGGCCTATCAGGTCTGAAGAAAAGAACATAATAAAATTATGTTTTATGAAAATATCCGGTGGGCTCCCATCAACATAAAAGTGTACCTTAAACAACAGGTCTCGAGGGAATAATTGTACGCCCCGACATTATTTCAAGGTCTGTTCATGAAAACTAAACATTTCAACATTTGAGGTTTATAGGCTCTATTCATGTATAGTTATTTACTGTTTCCTTTCTTATTGCAGCTGAAATCAATCTACCAAACCTATTTGAAAAAGAGAAAGTGTCTGAGCTTACAAGAACAAACCGGTTAGTTCAATCTTCATATCACAGAAATATAATTTTCCATGGATTAAATTGTATTTGAGACTGTTTCAGAGGACCTACTTTTAAAAGTGATTCATCAAAAATTAATGTGGTTCCCTTAAGCAAAAAGAACTGATTTGCGTTGCATTTTGAGAGGCCTTGCCTTTTTTTCTCAAGATCAGTTTGAAAATAATTGTGTTTTCTAAGTACCTTCAGCTGCAAATAAACGTTTGTCGGCATTGCATTTAAAAACCATTTTTAGCTCACCAACGATAGTTGTGTGAGCTTATGTCGTGACCCATCCATCATCATCGCCGTGTCCAATCTTTAAGTTTCTATTCTGGTTAAGGCTATATTCCAGGCAAGGAAAGCTACTTTAGGCAAAACTTCTTGATGATGAAATCAAAGTAGTATCTGATAGTGATGTACAAATGAGCAAAAAGGGTTGTGAACCGATGACCGATGAATTAAGACCATAATCGGCCGGTGCCGATGAATGTTCCAAGAAACTGAGCGAGTGGGATAATAACACAGTTGCTAAACGCATGTGGCAATTTACTGAAGTTAATACAAGTTACTGTCAAGCATCGAATAGTTTACAGACACTGCTCTTTGAACATTGAAAATATAAAAAAAAACTAAAAGGTGATTAACATTGATTTTTGAGAATTATTAGCACAGGCCGTTTTTTCCGTGTCCACAGCTAAAGGATTAAATGTCTGTAAATGGGTGGAGTTTCAGAAGTTCAAATTACTTGCCCCTCATCAAAGTTGTGTGATTGTTCAACTTTCTATAACAAGTTAACAACATATATTTGATCTAAAATAAATAAATTCATATGAATTATACAATGTCAGAAAAAATTCTTTAATCTTTTGGGTTTTCCTGCTGTCCAGTATTTCAGACTTGACAGTGTCAGCTGCCAACTACTGAGTGGAGTTTGCCATTCATAAATCTTTTGTTTTCATTGCACCATCGATTCTGTCAATCATGGACTGTCTGAAGCTTGGGGCGTTTCTGATTTGATGTAAAATAGCTCTAGATACAACTTTGGAAGACTTACTGAATTAATTCAGACGGAACCATATCATGTGCAGAATACTGCAAATTTCTGATAGCTTTTTTCGTGAAGCTATTCCATTGGAATTATTTTCTCAATTTTGTGTGAGCATGGTTATTTATAGTTTTTCATATTTAATTTACAGACAAATGTTATTGTCTGGATATTAAATTAATACGCAGGCAATAACTCTTGTCGATAAATTAGTATGAAATAATTGAACTAACCCAGTTTGCATTGGTTGGCCTATCCATTTTATTTTCGACCGTCGGCATTGCCGATGATTTGGAGTGGGTGTTGAACCGATGCCGGTGATCGGTACATCACTAATATCTGAACAACATAGACATATAATGCATCAGAATGAAGGTCATTTTGCAGAGAACACAAATGTACATCAACAACAACTAAACTGGTAGAAATGGGTTCCAGTGATTCCTGAAAGCCTGCGATGAACTTCGATCATAACTGTATACAGAGAGAAGTTATATAAAAACTATCTATGTCTAAAGATGCCTTGAATATCCCAAGAACAAGGCAAGGAAATCGGACAAATTAAGTTCGCAATACCTTTCGTATCTGAACAAAGTGTTCTGCTATTCGAAAACCCAAATAAAAAAAAATTGAAGACTCTACAGTTACGATAGAAGTTCGTTACAGACTTTCAGGAATCACTGGAAATGGCTTAGAGGACTCTATCAGTTTAGTTGTTGATAAATTTATTCGTGTTCTGTGCAACACATCCTTCATTTTGATGTTTAATATGCCTATTAGCCATATTTCATCACCAAGATGTTTTGTCAAAAATATATTGTTCTTACCTGGATGAAGCCACAAGAAAAAATGTTTTTTAAATAATCACCTTTTACAAACTATCATTTGTATTTTATTTTAAAACAATTTACCATATCGGGAGTCGAGACTAATTTCAGCACTCTCCTTTCAAAACTTAATATATTTGTTTTTCCATTGAAAATCAACCCCCTTTAACACCAGACTTAACAAGCAAAACATTACCCTGACCACAGCAATATTTCTTGTAAATAGTAATATGTACACGCTTCATAATTCTAGTACATTCAGTAATTATTTTCATTATTTTTGGAACTAAAAATTCCAGTTTTGACTAAGTAGGAGAGACCCAATTGTAGTCCAACTACGTGGAATGGGAAATGCCAATGAAATTTCAAAACAATCTAGTGCAATATAAAGACATCAGAATGACTTGCTCGACTATACAGTTATATACATCTTGAAGTTTGGCCTATATCAGCTATGAGTCCAATAACCTGGCGACAATGATAAAAAAATAAACAAGTTATGTTTTGGCTAATAATTCCGGTACACATGGCTGTAACTGCTACGAACACTGCTTTTTTTGTTACGGGGAGTACTGCAGTTACTCGGTACTGCTTGCTGGCTTTATGGCAACCCTGACCTGTAAAATTGTATGAAGCCCGCGACTGCTTTGGCTGTTGAGTGCATGAAATCCCAATAAATGAATCCTTTTTTTTTTCTTTCACAGTGAAAATAGAAAAATGGAGACCTTGGAGGTGGAAATAAAAGAATTGAAAAATGAATTTAAAAAATTAAAGAGAAGGGTTCGGCATCTTGAGGATGCTCATTCTGTTGATTCAGCAAAGAAGGGGCGAAAAGAGAGTCTGGCAGAAGAAAAAGATTCTGATGAGCCAAAGTTCAATGGCTTGACGCGAATGATGTTGTGTGATGCAGTGGAGCATTGCACATCACTGACAGTAGCAACTGAACGTCTGCTGGAAAAACTATTTTCACCCGAGGAAATTACCAGCTGTTCCATTAGTGGAAAAAAACAGCAAAATGCTCAGGAGATGCACGTCCTCCGCTGGACCAGACAAAAATGAGGACCTTGGAGGAAATTTTGCTAAAAAATTCAGTAAAGAATTCAATCACAAAACAGTCGTTGAGAAAATTCAAAACATTCAAAAAGTTCAGCGAAAAAGAAAAGAGAGAAAGAAGTAACTTATTTTTAAGTGAATTCATTTTAAAAATTTTTCTCCATCTTTCACTGAGTTTTCTCGAATTTTTTGTTTCCTTCTCAATGATACAATTTGTCTTGTCTTCACCCTTTACCCAATGTGGATAGTAGATGACACATAACAATTTTTGAAAATTCTTCAATAAGGCCATTAAAAATAAATACAGAGGTTCTCAAGCACCTCCTTCATGACTTGAATCAGCCTTGAAAAAGTTTTTTTCTCTAAAATTATTTTTAAAAAATTATAAAAAATCACCCAAAAATGTTGAATCTTATATTTTTCATTTTTTGATACAAAAAAGCCTCCCTGCCTCATCAGAAATTTTTTCTGTTTGGCATAACTAAAGATTTTCATTTCTTGTCTCAAAAACATAGCTTATGACCCTTCATTGAAAGGGATCATAAGCTTTGTTTTTGAGACAAAAACTGAAAACAAAGTAATTTGAATGGTTATTTTTGTGAATATGCCTAGCCAGTTTTGCTGTTACATTGGATTAA
Source organism: Pictodentalium vernedei (assembly GCA_031216915.1). Taxonomy (NCBI): domain Eukaryota; kingdom Metazoa; phylum Mollusca; class Scaphopoda; order Dentaliida; family Dentaliidae; genus Pictodentalium; species Pictodentalium vernedei. Next base: position 117,331,107 of record CM062294.1, on the reverse strand, counting down.
GGGTTAAGTGGTGGAGTGCTAAATTACTTTTGCTTTTCAAAATTTATTCACATTGTGTTGTCTTGTTACAGTTTATGCGAGAGTGCCTGTTGGTACTCTCCCATAACCCATAGCAAGGCAAATCTTTATGGACTAAATAATTTCACTTCAAAGATAATATGAATCACATACACTGAATATGAAGCTTTTATGTTGTGGTATTGCACATCAGAGCAAAGCCCATATAAAGCTATCTGATCACCAGTCAAATTCTTTCAGGGATTCCACGCTTTTATGGGCTAACTTTTCACTCACTTTTCGTGGAGTTTGTGCACAGATGACAGTTTATGGAATATAGCATCTCAAGAGTCAGAAAATATAAAAATGATATTTCTGTGCCGCAGACATTGATGTTTCAACCAAAAAGTATTTACTTAACCTCACAAATAACAAGATTTTAACACATTTTGGGAACTATGCATGGCAGAATACTAAAAATATAGCTGTGGTGCGTCTTCACTCATAATATTTTTGTAAACAACATGGCAGAAATTAACAGTATTATCATCCAAGATTCTTCCAAATTAAGCCTCGATTGAGAAATATCTCTTGCGTTGATTCAAAGAAAATGAATGTTTATGGCAATTTAGATTCAGTCGGATGGAATATTTCAGTTCGTTGGAAAAGCAAACCGCAGGTTCGCTTTTCCAACGATCTGAAATACTCCATCCGATTGAATGTAAAGATAGGCGATGGGACTATTTAAAGGCTAGACTGATTCCAGGACATAACAGCTTCAGATTCATTCCAGAATATGGTTGGTGGCTTGGTAGTTTGAGCCCAAATTTGACTTTGCAGCACTCAACCAGTTTACTGGAGGGGCACTATGGTGAATTCACACTTGATACAGAACTGGAAAACTTTGGGTCATAAAAAAACAAGTGTTTGGCACCGAGGTGGTATTAGTCCCCTACGGCGCTTTTGTGACATAAGGTGTTTTTGTCACAGAAGACACTAGAGAATATAAGCATCTTGGATTTTGAAAAAAAAAGATTGAGCATGCACAACCCTTTATACATGTACCATATATGAAAGGCGTAGCTTGAACCATGTTGGAGGGAGGGGTGTTAACATAAAATAGAGAAAAAAGCTTAAAAAATACAACAAAAATGGCCGCCATGCCGCCATCTTGGACTTTGAAGAAAAAATATTGAACGTGCATCATCCCCTTATAGGAACAAGCTCATTCCGATAAGGGATCATATTCTATGTTGTCATGACCAGTCGTCCATCTGTCCGTCAACAATTCAATATGGCTCGGGCTAGAGACCGCATTTATGAAACTTCTTGAGTACCTTTGTTATCACCGTGGGACGAGAACGAGTGTTTCTGGGTCCGGTCCGAAATTCAAGATGGCTGCTGGCAGCCATTTTGTACAAAATTAGGTGCAATCAGATTTTGCGCAGAATGTCCATACGAAAGGGCTGATTTGAATAATTTTTTGTGTGAATGTTTAGTATCATGGGAAACATCACATATAACACAGGTTTTTTTCTCATGCAGAAATTATGCAAATTAGATGAACTTTGATTTTTTCAGTGCTACTTGCACACAGTAAGTACACATGTCAATATGGCTCGGGCTAGGGGCTGTATTCATGAATTGATCTTCATGAAACGTCTCAAATTTGAATCGAACCCTGTGTGTAATTTTTAGCACAACTTTGACGTAAGTCAAATTTGAGCTTATGTCATGGCCAGTCGTCCGTCTGTCCGTCAACAATTCAATACGGCTTGGGCTAGAGGCCGCATTTATGAAACTTCTTGAGTACCTCTGTTATCACCGTGGGACGAGAACGAGTGTTTTTGGGAGTGGTCCAAAATTCAAGAAGGCCGCCAGCAGCCATTTTGTACCAAAATTAGTGCAATCAGTTTTTTGTACAGAACTTCTGTATGAAAGTTCTGATTTGAATAAATTTTTGAATGAATGTTTAGTGACATGGAATACATCACATATAATAGTTTTTTTTTCTTGTGCAGAAATTATGCAAATTAGATGAACTTTGATTTATTCAGTGCTACTTATACACAGTAAGTGCACATGTCAATACGGCTCGGGCTAGAATCTGTATTTATGAACTGATCTTCACGAAACTTCTTGGAGTACCATTGTTATCACCTCGGGACAGGAACGCTATAAGAACAAATATTTTGGGGTTCAGTCAGACCCACTCTGGGACTCAAAGATTTCTTTTCTAGTTTAGCATCTAACTGTCACCCACAGGGTACGGTCAGCATTTATGTACAGACCGTTACAATACTTTATATGTATCTTTGTTATCAGGTCATTATCTAGATGTTTGTCATTGCTGTGTCACATACTATACATGTTAGGTATTTATGTAAAATTATTGTTTTGATTGTATCAAGTCTCTTCATACTCACACTTTTTTGTATAAAAGTTGTAACTGATATCATATAGTGTTGCATTATTTACTCATTGCCACCCTGTGGTAACAATTTAAGTAACTGTATTGAGAATGGAAAATTGTAACTTTTTTCATCTACTTACTACAATAGCCATGAAGCTCAGAGCACTCAACAGCAAACAAATTTTTTTCAGGAACATTTCCATGGTCAATTTTTAGTAAGTTTAAAAAATATATTAAATTGTCACTCAGGTTCAAGAATAATTCTAGAAACTTCACTGAGAGTTATGAATTATTTATGAACTTTCATGAATTATTCATGAACGTTCATGAATTATTCATGAACTTTCATGAATTATTCATGAACTGTTCATGAACTTTCATGAATTATTCATCAAAGTTCATGAATAATTATGAATCAAAAGGTTCATGAACTGGCTGCCCAAACAGTTATTTCATGAATTTCGTGAACGTTAAATTGTCCAATTTCACGTTGATGAATAATTCATGAACTTTATTCATGAACTATTCATGAACCTTTCGTGAATAGTTCATGAACTTTATTCATGAAAGTTCATGAATTTTTTTTATGAACTTTCAAGAATGACAAAATTTGTCCAATTTCACGTTCATGAATATTCATGAATAGTTCAAGAATAAAGTCCGTGAATAATTCATGAACATTCATGAATTATTCATGAATTCCTCGCAGGGGAATTGTGCATCTTCGACATGCTGAAACTTTTCTTTTATTTATTCATCATGAAAGAAAATCTACTAGACATATATCATGTATACCTGAATATCTAATTGAGAGATATATATGTTGAAAAAACATTAAATAGAAAAATGTTAAAATTCAAACAATATTTGAAAATATTTAAAGAGGCCGAAATGACCTGGTATATTGGGGCTGAATTGACCTGAGGCTGTAATGACTGGGGCCAAAATGACTTGGGGCCAAAGTGACTGGAATTCGTGAGAATTGCATCCAAACTTTCCTCCAACAATTTGACCCAAACTGGATACTAATCTAACTCAAACCATCCTTTGGCAATTTGCCCCAAACTGTTCTCCAGAATAGGGACACATGATTCTTATTGATTTATTTATTGGGGTTTAATGACACTTCGATAGCCAGGGTCACTTCATGTCGGACAGTTTTACAGGTGGGAAAAGCCAGAGAGAACCACAGAGCAATTACAAACATCTAACGTACAAACAGCACACACGCTGGGTTAGCATTGGTTGAAGACAAGTGTACGATTGACATGCAGTATGCCTTGGTACGCAATGGCACTACGTGGGCAGTGGGAATGAAGTGTATTGCCCAAGGAAACAAAGTGGTTGCCACAGGTGGTATTTGATAGAGGACCCTTTGGCTTACAGCCTTCACCTCTAAGTACTGAGCCCTTCAACCTTCAAAACTGTATAGTACCAGCTAAAACATTTTGTAGAATGACCACATGAAAATTTCACAAGTACATAGTTTCATTATTAGTTTGTGATATTTGTTTTTGCTGTACAGTGGAACCCTGTTAATTGAAGAGCCACTTTGCCAATAACATTATTCAATTAGCAGGAGTATTCAATTAACAGGGATTGTGTCACTTTCCTGTATTCCAGAGATAAACTTAGCATTTATTCTATTATATTTTGTTTGACAGAGCTCTGTCAAACAAGATATAATAGATTAAATGCCTGTATTGAATGTACTGAGGCCAAATTGGTCTATAACCAAAGGAAAACTGGGAAGAGTCAGGGCAATTTCTATAACCTATATTCAATTACCAGGTCAAATTTGTACTGGAGGTAAATGGTTTTGTGTTGGGAAATTATATTCTATTAACAGGGATACAGTTAAAACTAGAAGTCCTAACGTGAAATGCGCACAAATAGCACGTCGATTTGCGCGTTAATCTACGCATTATGACCATAGTAAGGCTATCATATTCTGTACATATGGCCTGTGCACAAGCAATGTCCATTGGCAGAAACGTTGCCTGTGTTTACTATGAGTAATCAGGAGAACCTGCCATGCTTTGGATGCCATTCGATATGGCAATTGTGCGCAATTAAGCCTAGATAAGCGCACAATTCGGGACAGGACTTCTAGTTTCAACTGTATACAATTAAGATATATCCAATTAAGTGGGCACAACTGTATAACCCCCCCCCCCCCCCCCACACACACACACACACACACACCCCAATCAAAACCATCATTCAAAGGTCTTGGATTCAGCAAATTTGATTTCTTTATTTATTGGGTTTAACAACAATTTTTACAGCCCGGGCCACCCAACAGTTTTACTGGGGGAGGAACCCAGCCAGAACACCCAGAGAGAACTACCGAGCAACAATGACAAGCAACTGTCAGCTTCTCAACATTGTAACTCCAAGCAAGCAGGGTTAGCATTGGTTGAAGACAAGTGCACCATCGATGTGCAGTACGCCTTATTTCAGTTGCCGCAATTGGGATTCGAGCTGAGAACCTCGCAAAGCTTGTTTTGGGAAGGTTTTTTTGTTCCAGCTTCATTAAGGTTTGTTTCATATCGCACTTGTAATTTTGTCATAATTAGTAATCATAAATCCTTAACATAAAACAATAGAAAAAATGCACAGAATATTTAAAAAAAAAAAATTCTGTGAGGATTTGACCTCAAGATGTGATGACATTCGACCACGACTGAGACCGAATATTCTAAGAAAAAGTATGAGGGCTGAATGTTCCTGTGACTAAATCTTCATGAACCCCTTTTTTCAAACTAAATTGCCCATTAATTATAAAGCACCATAACTAAGGCAAAAACAATACTATGAAATTTCCAAGTCTGAAATTCTATAAATTCCAAATAAATTTACACAAATTATATAGCAAAATGAAGGATGTGGTGTATAGTATGTGTACATCTCACACACTGACACACAGTCACCATCAGACATCAGCGGATCCTGAAAGTGTGCTATCGGTACCATATTTGTACCATAATTGATAATAATAAAATAATATTTCATAAGAACAACAAACACAGGAATTCAAAATGCAGCCTCAAGGCAGCATGGTGGTGAATGCCAATGCTGTCCCATTGTCCTTGAAAGGGGGAGTCCTTTACAAAATAGGTTTTTGTTTTGTGATACTCTGGATACTCCCCATTTTTAGCTCAGCTTTGAGAAAGTCATATTTAAGGTTGTGTCATAGCCCGTTGTCCGTCTGTTTGGGAACAACAATTCAATACGACTCGGGCTTCCGTCTGTTTGGGAACAACAATTCAATACGTCTCGCGCTAGAGGTTGTATTTATGAACCGATCTTTACGAAACTTCTTGAGTACCTTTGTTATCACGTGGGACGAGAACGAGTGTTTTTGGGTGCGGTCCAAAATGCAAGATGGCCTCCAGCAGCCATTTTGTACAGAAATTAGTGCAATCAGTTTTTTGTACAGAACTTCTGTATGAAAGTTTTGATTTGAACAAATTTTTGTATGAATGTTTAGTAACATGGAGTACATCACATATAATACAGGTTTTTTTCTCGTACTGAAATTATGCAAATTAGATGAACTTTAATTTATTCAGTGCTACTTACATGTATACCCAGTAAGTGCACATGCCAATACGGCTCGGGCTAGGCTGTATTTATGAACTGATCTTCATGAAACTTCTTGGGTACCTTTGCTATCACCTTGGGATGAGAATGAGTGTTTTTGGGTGTGGTCCAAAATTCAATATGGCTACCAGTGGCCATTTTGTACCGAAATTAGGTACAATCAGTTTTTTGTACAGAACTTCTATACAACTTGGGCTAGAGGCCGTAATTATGAATCGATCTTTACAAAATTTCTTGGGTACCTTTGTTATCACCATGGGGTTAGAATGAGTGTTTTTTGGGGGAGTCCAAAATTCTAGATGGCCGCTGGCAGCTATTTTGTACTGAAAATGAAATTACTGCAATCAGTTTTTTGTACAGAACTTCTGTATGAAAGTTCTGATTTGAATAAATTTGTGTATGATTGTTTAGTAACATGGAATACATCACATGAAATACAGGTTTTTTTCTTGTACAGAAATTATGCAAATTAGACAAACTTTGATTTATTCAGTACTACTTATACACAGTAAGTACACATGTCAATACGGCTCGGGCTAGGGGCTGCATTTATGAACCAATCTTCACCAAGCTTCTTGGGTACCTTTGTTATCACCTAGGGATGAGAATGAGTGTTTTGGGGTGCGATCCAAAATTCAAGATGGCTGCCAGATGCCATTTTGTACCCAAATTAGATACAATCAGTTTTTTGTACACAACTTCTATACGGCTCAGGCTAGAGCCCGTATTTATGAACCAATCTTTACGAAACGTCTTGGGTACCTTTGTTATCACCATGGGATGAGAGCTAGTGTTTTTGGATGCAGTTCGAAATTCAAGATGGCCACTAGCAGCCATTTTGTACCAAAATTAGTGCAATCAGTTTTTTGTACAGAACTTCTGTATGAAAGTTCTGATTTGAATAAATTTTTGTATGAATGTTTAGTAACATGGAATACATCACTAAAAATACTGTATAATACAGGTTTTTTTCTCTTGCAGAAATTATGCCTCCAGCAGCCATTTTGTACAGAAATTAGTGCAATCAGCGTTTTTGTACAGACCTTCTGTATGAATGTTTAGTAACATGGAGTACATCACATATAATACAGGTTTTTTCTCGTTGTGAAATTATGCAAATTAGATGAACTTTAATTTATTCACTGCTACTTACATGTTTTCCCAGTAAGTGCACATGTCAATATGGCTCGGGCTAGGCTGTACAGTATTTATGAACTGATCTTCATGAAACTTCTTGGGTACCTTTGTTATCACCTTGGGATGAGAATGAATGTTTTTGGGTGCAGTCCAAAATTCAAGATGGCTACCAGTGGCCATTTTGTTCTGAAATTAGGTACAATCAGTTTTTTGTACAGAACTTCTATACAACTTGGGCTAGAGGCCGTATTTATGAACCGATCTTTACGAAATTTCTTGGGTACCTTTGTTATCACCATGATGTTAGAATGAGTGTTTTTGGGGGGAGTCCAAAATTCTAGATGGCCGCCGGCAGCTATTTTGTACTGAAATTACTGCAATCAGTTTTTTGTACGGAACTTCTGTGTGAAAGTTCTGATTTGAATAAATTTTTGTATGATTGTTTAGTAACATGGAATACATCACATAAAATACAGGTTTTTTTCTTGTACAGAAATTATGCAAATTAGATGAACTTTGATTTATTCAGTGCTACCTATACACAGTAAGTACACATGTCAATACGGATTGGGCTAGGGGCTGTATTTTTGAACTGTTCTTCACCAAGCTTCTTGCATACTTTGTTATCACCTAGAGACGAGAACGAGTGTTCTGGGGTGCGATCCAAAATTCAAGATGGCTGCCAGTGGCCATTTTGTACCAAAATTAGGTCCAATCAGTTTTTTGTACACAACTTCTATACGGCTCAGGCAAGTGGCCGTATTTCTGAACCGATCTTTACGAAACGTCTTGGGTACTTTTGTTATCACCGTGGGATGAGAGCGAGTGTTTTGGGGTGCAGTTCGAAATTCAAGATGGCCACTAGCAGCCAATTTGTACTAAAATTAGTGCGATCAGTTTTTGTACAGAACTTCTGTATGAAAGTTCTGACTTGAATAAATTTTTGTATGAATGTTTAGTAACATGGAATACAGTTAAAACTAAAAGTCCTGTCCTGAAATGCGCACAAATAGCACGTCGATATGCGTGTTAATCTACGCGATATGACCATAGTAAGGCAATCAAATTCTGTAAATATGGCCTGTGCACAAGCAATGTTTCAGCCAATGGACCTCCGGGTAACCCGGAGGTCCATTGGCAGAAACATTGCCCGTGTTTACAATAAATAACCAGGAGAACCTGCCGTGCTTTGGATGCCATTCGATATGACAATTGCGTGCAATTCATACGTGCAATTAAGCCTAGATAAGTGCACAGTTCGTGACAGGACTTCTAGTTTTAACTGTACATCACAAAAAATACTGTACAATACAGGTTTTTTTTCTCTTGCAGAAATTATGCAAATTAGATGACCTTTAATTTATCAGTGCTACTTATACACTGTAAGTGCACATGTCAATACGCTAAGTCTGGAGGCTGTATTTATGAACAGATCTTCATGAAACTTCTTGGGTACCTTTGTTATCACCTTCGGATGGGAACGAGTGTTTTTTGGGTGTGGCGGCCCGATATTAAAGATGGCTGCCAGCTTTCACACTGTTGCTTACTGAGGTGAAGTCACTTTACCATTACCAAGCTACCTACTAAATACCAAAGGAAAGATTTTTCAGCGCACTCTTATTACTTCAGCACCCATAATTCTCAAATATGGCATTAAAACCAATCACATACTAGTACTGCTTAAATCTATTTACATAATCAGAATACACCATCAGGGGTGCATTAGCTCAGTAGGTAGAGGTGCAGACTGGAAGCCGAGAGATCCTCGGTTCGAATCCCACCTGCAGCAACAGCTTTGTGTCCTTGGGCAAGACACTTCAACCCCACTACCCATGTGGGGGCAAGGTATGCTGTGTACTAAGGCATACTGCATGTTCTTGGTGCACCTGTCTTCGAACAAGGCTAACCGTGCTTGTGTAGTATGTTGGGGAGCTCACAGTTGCTTGCCTTTGCTCAGTGGTTCTCCTGGGTACTCTAGTTTCCTCCATCCATAAAACTGCCATGGTCACAATAAGCTGTTGTGCAGGTAAATGTGACCTTAAACACCAATAAATAAATAATAAAAAGAACACACCACCTCATACCCGTTTCTCTCCTGTTTCCCCCCACCTTGGTATCCCTCGGTTGCCTCGGTGTTTAGTATGCCCGCCAGAAAAGGAGTGATTTCTTTTTCTAAAAGATGAAAACAAGAAACGGTAATTTTTAACAGGTAGTTACGAAATAATTTTCATGAAGCGCACAATTTTATGTTAGTTAATAGCTGAAAAAAATGCAGGGTGATATTTGCAAATCTTATTTTATTACTGGCACCAGGTACTGGTAATGAAAATTGTTGTTTGTCATCAATACTTGATCAAGTTTCTGACAAAGCTCATTATACTTTTCCAATATGTTAGCTACTGTACATAAGCACACAATTTGATGTTAGTTTACCATTATACTGGTGCTAAGCCAGGATATCTAAGTTACATGTAGGGGCAAGAGTAATACATGTATCACCTGAGCCACATAGCAGTGAGATAGGGGTGAGGACAAGAGGGTGTGTGACCCTCTCATCAGTGGAGGGGTCTGGTGCCCCCCTCCCCCCCCCCCCCAAAAAAAACAACAAAATTTGAAATTCAAGACAGTAAAACACAATTACCTTGACTCTGTGTTGCTGTGTACTGGTCACTTTCTGTGGGTGGGCAATATTTCTGCAGATGCAATGATATTAGTTTTCAAACATTGTTTACAGCAATAATCATCAAAAATTTAATTAATGAACCACAGGATACAATTCGGTGCTTCATTAATTAAAATTTTATTGATGATGATTTTCTGTTACCTGGAAAAAACATGCATGGACATCATGCACTGCCCATGCAAGGATTATGACCAGCAACTGTACTGTATGTCTGTGTCACTGCTATGAGCAGGGACTAATCTAAATGGGTGGGTGTGTTTACAAATATTCATATTTTTTAATACCTGATAACAAAGTAATATAAGTTTATAAACAACCACACAATTGACTTTTAATTACAATACTCCTAATTCCTATTAAACATATATGAATGTTATTAATTTTGTGGAATTTTTACACTGTGTATGAAGCTTATTTGGGCCTGTATGTTTGTTAAAATTGCCCTTCCACTACGGAGGACTTTTTGAAATCAGTCTACACTGGATTGTGTGGTATTCCTTTGTGTAAGACAGTGTATTCATTGTAATAATATTCATGCATAAGTTCATGTTCTTGGTTTGTTTTAGGCCTCATAATCTACAGAATAGCTTGGATGGAGGTGTATTCCATCATTTGAGTGCAAGAAGTCTTTGCAATGCTACATGTATAGCATAAACCTTGTTGCACTCCAGGGACAAATTTATCAATTTTAATAACATGGGTAAAATATCGGACATGAACCGTTTAATTTTTATTTTTTTTTAGCTCACTTCGACAAAGTCAAGCAGGGCTTATCTCATCACTCTCCATCCATTGTCCATCCATCTGTCATCCATCAACATCATGTTTTGGTCGATTCAAGTTAAAGTTTGTGTGAGTAATGGTACCAAATGGGTATTACATTTTTGTTTAACTCAACATGCCCAGCTTCATAGGGAGGGGGTGGGGTAAAATGCTCCCAAAATATTTTAAAAATCTTATGAACCAGTGGGTACAGTGACTTTATATTCGTTATGGAACTACCTTTTGAGGTGTAGAATCACACTTGTTCAAACGTACTTTGTGAAGCAATATTTGGCTTTGTAATGGCAGTGGTTAGATTTTTGGTACCACCCAAAATTTCTATTTTCCGAACCGATGGTCCAATTTGAATGAAATTCAGTATCGTGGTAATATTGGGTCATAAGTACTTACCTCATGCAAAAAACCCCTGCATCCCCATGGGAACCCCAGGAGCAAAAAATAGAAATGTTTTCAAACTCCCATGTTTGCCAAACCACTTGAAACAGAGAACTGTTATGTGGTATGAAGCATCCTTAGAACCAGTAGAATTGAATGGTAAAAAAAAAATGCCCTCTGTTGTTGTTAGAGAGTTCTGCAGAGGGCATCAGAATAATGTTGGTGCAGCATTTTTGCAAACATTTTAGAAAATCTTTTCTCAAGAACCAATGTTCAGAATCTTTTCATATTTGGTATACAGCATCCATAGAGGGGTCAGATACAAGGTTGTTAAAATTAAGCCCATTCGTTCATATTTGGACTCAATGCAGGAGCCCAAATTTTATGGGGAATTTTCTTTAAAAATCTTCTTCAGAACCACGAGTCAGAATTTTTGAATGTTTGGTACCCTCATTGTTATGATGGTCAGATTCAAGATTGTTCAAACCAAGTCCCTATGTTAATATTTGGGCTTCCTTTGGTAGCCCAAATTTAACTTAGGGCTGTATGGGGAAGTTTTTTTTAAAAATCTTCTTCTTCAGATCCACCAGTCAGAATGCTTTCGTATTTGGTATTCAACATCTCTAAGGGGGGAGGGGTGGGGGTGAGATTCAAGTTTGTTCAAATTGGGTCTGTAGGTTAAAGTTTGGGCTCACTATGGTATCCCAAATTTTAATTTTGTGCAATATGAGGAAATTTCTTTAAAACTTTGTTCTTCAGATCCACCAGTCAGAATGCTTTCATATTTGGTATACAGCATCTCTAAGGAGATCAGATTCAACTTTGTTCAAATCGAGTGCCTGGGTTGATATTTGAGCTCCCTATGGGAGCCGGAATTGGCCAAGTAGCTGAAGAATTAGACATTTTTATTCAGTACCCTCAAGAGGTGAAGAGTAATCTACATAGGTTGTATCAAGGTGCTTGAGAGGGGAGCTCCACATTTTACATCATAATCAACTAAAGAAAAGGCATGATGCTTGGACTGTTTTTGTCACTCCTGAGGGGCTCAAAGATTTGCAGTGTATCCTATGGAGATGGATTGCTTAATGTACATTCATTCTTGGACTCTTATATCGTGTTCTGTTCTCTCTTTATATCATGTTCTGTTCAAGGTGAGCACTTCAGGCCCTGTGGGGCCTCTTGTTTATTTATTTATTTATTTATTGGGTTTTAACAACACTTTCGAAAGCCAGCAGCTACAAGTTTCTTCTCTCCTTGAACCAAGCATCTCGCCCAACTGCAGCACTCATGGTCCACTGAGTTTTTAGCTCACCTGACTTTCAGTCAGGGTGAGGTGTAGTGATCACTTGCTGTCTGTCGTCCGTCGTCCGTGAACATGGTGTTTGCGTCTTCTCCTCCAGAACTGCTGAACTGATTAATCATTTAAGTGAAATGTGAGATGCTTGTTTGTTATGACATTGCATTTTGATTTTGCTTAAATCAAGTTGCCCTGCCCCCAGTAGGGCCATGCCCCAAAATTTTGCCTAAATCTTAAAAAAATCTTCTTGTGAACCAGGAGTAGCAGAGATTCGATATGTGGTGTGCCGCTTCCTTTTGAGGTGTAGACTCAGTTTTGTTCAAGAGAAGTTTGTGGGTCTTTAATTGCCTTCATTATTGGAGGGCATGTATTTTTGCCCCGCCCAAAATTTCTGTTTTTCGAACCAAGAGGCTGATTTGAACCAAATTTAATTTTTGGTTTTATTTGATCATAAGTAATTAATTTATGCCCCAAAATATTTTCCCATCCCCCCATGGGAACCGCAGGAGCTAAAAATAGAACAAAATTCAAAACGCACATATCTCCAAAACTACATGGCACTGAGAATTCTTATTTGGTATGCAGCTTCCTTGGGACCAACAGAATGGAATGGTCTAAGCAAATTTCTGTCAGGTCAATCATGGGGTACTTTTTCGTGACTTTGAAAAAATGCTTAGTCAGCGTTCTGTAACACTGTGGGTAATGAAGAAAGCATTTAAGACTCTTCTTCACCGAATTCACTCCTCCAAAACCTTTCAGATTTCACATATACCATCTTTGCAAGATTTTTTACACGTTTATTGAAATCAAATCCCTGGATCCATATTTGGCCTCTATGAGAGTCCAGATGTTGAAATTAGTGCAGTATGAGGAATATTCTTTAAAAATCTTTTTCTTCAGACCCACCAATCAGAATCTTTTGATATTTGCTATGCACCATCATTAGGCGGGTGAGATTTAAGTTTCTTCAAGCCAAGCCTATATTTTGGCTCACCAGGGTTTTGCAAATTACGATAACGGTGATTTCATTCCTCTGATGTTCTTGAATGCTTGTTAAGAAGATCCATATTTACCATTCCCCCAAAATTATAAGCATTTTTTCATCAAATAAAATTTAATAAAATTAAATTAATTTTAGAGCTGAAACGATTAAAGGGTTTTTGTGATTGATTAATCGCATGGGTTAACCTTGGTTAACCGATTAATCACTTGCCCCAATAGGTAGCTGAATAATTGCTGTACCGTTGACCATTTATATAATTAAAACTTTACTCAGCATAATGGACAAAACCGGGCAGCGCCGTATACAAACATGTCCATTCAAATTTTATTTTATTGTAACGGTAAAGCTGTAGTCCAGACCCAGAGGATCATGACAGCTGACCCCTGCCATGCCTCCTCAGTCACCAGCCCACAGATAGACCAATTTTAGGAGCCATTACAGACCAACCCCAAACCCAGTGCAACAGTATACCCATGGTTCAGACCCAGAGAATGATAACAGCTAACCCCTGTCATCATCCTCAGTGATTGTTCCACCGATACACTAGTTACCAACCACCTACTTGAATAAGGCCAAGTTAAACCTGCGAAACGGTTACACTGGTAGGGGCAGGGATTAGGACAATGGCAGTGGCAACATAATTTATTTTTTTTTACAAATGGGATATATTTACACCTGGGGTGCAAGTGTGAATCTCCGTGGTGATAATGGCAGAAGCTCAAATATCAGTACCACTTCAGAGAGTCACCATTCCACAAGCTGCAAAAGTTAATGAGAACCTGAAACAAAACACAAATATCACCAGCATGTAAAATAACTTGGAAATCAAAATGTTAATTTTTTCACATTTCAAAGTTTACTCCTCGTTGAGGTCACATTTTCAACTTCAGTCACATCTTCACAAGGGAATAATTCAAAATGTCTCCCCTGAGTTGCTTCTGCATGCCCCATCACTAAGTCTTGATTAAGCGATATTTCAGTCCGAGTAGGATTTATCACTCTAACTTTATGGGTACAGTTTTCCATACTGGTCAGACTACTGGCCATATACACTGGGTATCTCTCAAGAAATGTTTCTGCAGGCTCAATGATCACTTCATTTATACCTTCATTATTCCCATCAATAAATACATCTATAATACATTCTGTGGAAGGTGGTATACAGTAATGGTTTGCTGCTCTTACTCGACCTATTCTTTCAGGTACGCCAACTTGAATACATTTAATAGGTGTCCCGAAAAGATAAACCAGGCCTTTACGCAGCATTAAATCAGCAGGTCCATCTAATTGATTCTGCAGGACATCTATACCCAATGAAGCATCATCTTCAATTTCAGCCACTATGGCCTCATTGTACAACATAAAGGTTCCTAGACTAATGTGGAACTTTCCACTTCCATATTCTTTGAGTGGTTTTCCATTGGCTCCTGTCAGAGTGGCTGAACCTTTCAAGCGTGGTTTACTCTTTTGTGGCAATCTGTCAAATAACTTCTTAGAAATAATAGTTTTGGGTGGCACCAGTAAATATTACATTGATTCCCTCTACTGCACCTTCTATATAAATACCATCATATTTAGGCATCTTTAGTTTAACTTCATGAATGGGAAATGATTGGTTGTTGTCTAAGCTGCTACTTCTCATTGAGGCCTTACACTGTTCAACTGACTGTCGGCCCTTGTTGTCAGTCTTTGACAGTTTAAATGACTGTTTACATCGTAACTAGTTTGCCTCTCCAAGCTGTCCTTATTTCTCATGGGCCTATGCAACTTCTGTCTTGATTCATCAGTTGGACTCAATAGTGGTCTGACTGCATTCTTACCTCCTGGTCTAGCAAAATTAAACTTCTGTGGGCAATCACGAGCCCAGTGACCAAGACACTGGCAGTAAAAACACTTGCTCTTGTCACCACTTTCATCATTGTTTTTCTTCTTTTGGATTTTAGTTTCATTTTCTCTCTCTAATTTGGCAATATGTTCCAACAGCTCCTTTATGACCTCAGGGCTCACATTGGATGTGTCTGATACCTCATCATTTTTATTAGATACCTTCTTTACCTTGGAACCCATCATTTTCATATCTTTGACCTCGGGAACCTGTATTGTCTAAAGTAGGGTCAGCAGATACTTGCCTCATTGGGCGTCTATTCTTTCTCTCATAATAAGGCTCATAAGAGGATGCCATCGATTTTTGCCTCATCTCAGAGAAATTAACCACATAACTAACCGCCTCATCTATATTTCTAGGTTCTTTCACAAATTCCACATGGAAACGTGCTCTGTCATCTATAAGACCATCTAAGAAACGTCTCAATAAATCCTCATTTCTTGTTTCTCCCACTCTGTTGGGATGTGCCCTGGTATACAGACTCTTCAATTCCGCTGCATACCCCTCAACTCTTTCATTTGGTTCTTGGCATCTTTTACTCAATTGCGCAATGTACGTCTTTGTAGTTTCTACAACTCGATATCTACTTTCTAATTCAGCTATAAGTAGCTGGTAATTACTCAGCACCGTCTGAGGTAATTGGCCATACACAAAGTCCCCAGCAGGACCCTGCAGTCTGGGAAGGAGTTCATCCAATTTGGTACAATCTGACCAATTCTTTCTATTTGCAACGGCATTGAAACGGTTGAACCAAACTTTCCACGGCTCTTTACCAGTGAAAATAGGCAATTTAGTACCCATGTTTACACCCAGACGCTCTTTGGCAGGCATTCCTACTTGCGCCTCAAAACTGTCCTCACTTTGAACTTCAACCTCACTCTCTTCTAAACTGGCATCATTATGACAGCTTTTAAACTGTCTGCTACACTCTCGTCTATCAATTTGAGCATTCTTGCATGACACATCATTAGGGGTTAAAGCAGTAATTAGGCCTTGCATCATATTCTGCATGCTTTCTGCCATATTAACTGACACCTCTTTCATAGCTTCTCTCATAGCATCATTTATTACTTTAGAGACCTCTTTAACTGATTTATCATCAGCTCTCATTTCATCACATTGCTGAGGGTAATGATCACCCTCTGCCATATTCCCACACTTGGCCACAGGGACATCATTTGCTGCTTGTGACACAAGAGCATCATTCTCCACAGGCAACATTAAATTATCACTTTCCTTATTTGTTATTCCTCTGTTTACTCTATCATCATTTTCATTTCTGACAACCTCGACCTCCCTGTCCTGGGCTTCATCATTATCTGGTTTGTTTCCATTGTTTAAGAGTTTTTTAAGTGCTAACCTATTGCTTTTTCTGTCCATATTTAAACTTTCAATATTTAAAACTGTCAGTTTATATCACTATTTTGTATTAATATTAATACTGATTGTATCACTTTCTGAAAGAAAACAACCCCAAGTACAAATAACATGAACAATAACAAACACAAAACATTACAAAACAGACATAGGCTCGTATCGCTGGATTCAACTAAATGTAGAGGAATCCCACTTCCGGACACCAAATATATGTATTCAAGTTGGCGTACCTGAAAGAATAGGTCGAGTAAGAGCAGCAAACCATTACTGTATACCACCTTCCACAGAATGTATTATAGATGTATTTATTGATGGGAATAATGAAGGTATAAATGAAGTGATCATTGAGCCTGCAGAAACATTTCTTGAGAGATACCCAGTGTATATGGCCAGTAGTCTGACCAGTATGGAAAACTGTACCCATAAAGTTAGAGTGATAAATCCTACTCGGACTGAAATATCGCTTAATCAAGACTTAGTGATGGGGCATGCAGAAGCAACTCAGGGGAGACATTTTGAATTATTCCCTTGTGAAGATGTGACTGAAGTTGAAAATGTGACCTCAACGAGGAGTAAACTTTGAAATGTGAAAAAATTAACATTTTGATTTCCAAGTTATTTTACATGCTGGTGATATTTGTGTTTTGTTTCAGGTTCTCATTAACTTTTGCAGCTTGTGGAATGGTGACTCTCTGAGGTGGTACTGATATTTGAGCTTCTGTCATTATCACCACGGAGATTCACACTTGCACCCCAGGTGTAAATATATCCCATTTGTAAAAAAAAATAAATTATGTTGCCAATGCCATTGTATTGCTAGTTGGAATTATTATTAATGTAAGTGTTTTGTGGGGACACAAAACTTTTTCTAGGGGGAGGGTAATGTAACAAATGCCACTTTTAAAAGATCCATACCTTAAATACACCCTTTTGTAAATTGTATTCACGCCCCACAGATTTTTTTTAAATTGTTTACAACGTCCCATGAAAACATTTCAGTGGATTCCAGTGTTTAGGGGTATCGGTATATTCTTTAACCTGGTGTAACTGTAAGTTGGGAAACGTCCTTGTGGTAATCAATGCATACCGTAGGTTATAAATTCTTATCTATTGGATGTTAAGCAGTATAAATGTTTTGTCACAACTCCTTCTGCCAGTAAAATTATCCAGGGCATAATATAATGTTGGTTTCGTAGCTTTATTGGTTCAAATTCACTCATCTTTATTTTAACATGTGAGCGTAAATTTTGTACTACAAGAAGTCAAGGACGTCACTGTCGTAATGCCTACTGGGAAATCTTGACCTATAAAAGCTGACTTGGAATTTCCAAGTTCACCTCAGTGTACCGTACTGTAATTCCCCCATTTAGCGATTAATTAGTGTTTTAATTAGTGGTAATATGCTTGGTTTGGGATAAATACCGTTACTGGATTATGCCAGCCTCGGTGTTTGTCTCGCACAAGTATTATGTTAGGTGTTAATTGTCTGTCAGGCGATTGCCTTTGGCAGAGTTCTGCAGAGTTCAAAGTCTGACCTTTGCGGAATTCTGGCTGAAGTCATGTGACCCGGCAGAAAATTGACACTATAAAGCAGAAGACTGTTTGTAAGCAGGGGGGGCTGAAAATTTTGGTTTAGGAACGCGAAATTAAGGATAGGAATTTCAAAATCTTGTAAGTTTTATTTTTTTTTATTTATTTATTTCCATCAAAGATTGCAGAAATTTTAAATCATAGGCAGAGTTTTTCTGGAAATTTTGGCAGATTTAATAAAAAAACCTAAAGTTTTAGTATAAATTCTTACTGACTTTGGCAGAAGAAGTTTCTGCAGATTGGCAGATTTTACGGAATTTCATAGAGGTTTTGCTTGCTATATATGTATCTGTTTTGTAATTATACTGCAAAATGGATGCACAGATAATCGACAAAATTTCTATTTGGTCATTAAAAGTAAAATAAGCACATTTCAGCCTACTACAAGCATTGGAATTTAGGAATGCTTTGTTAGAGTAATTTCCTCTAGTCCCATTTATTATTTATTCAATTTTCGGAGCAGTGCCGGTATGTGGCCAGCCTCTAGTCCCCTTTTTGTGTGAAGCCGTGCTTGTATGGGGCCAGACTTCAGTTCCCCCCCCCCCCCCCTTTTTTTCTTTTTTTTTGTGTGAAGCCGTGCCTGTATGGGGCCAGACTTCAGTTCCCCCCTTTTTTCTTTTGTGTGTGAGGCCGTGCCTGTAAGGGGCCAGACTTCAGCCACCCCCCCCCCCCTTTTTCTTTTGTGTGTGAGGCCGTGCCTGTACGGGGCCAGACTTCAATTCCTTTTTTTGGCCTATGGGTAAAATGTCTTCCTAAAATTTAATTTTAGATAAATGTGTTCCCAGTAGTATATCACAGGACCTATGATGTCTCATTATAATTTATATTACTTTTAAATCAAAAACTTGGCTCTTTCCTAGAATGTACCCCACACCATCTCACTTATAAGTCAGCATTTGGAATTTCTATTAACCCCCTTTTGGGAGGATCATAATTAATTATGACCCTTGCCCATAATGTTTAATACCGGTCCCTTTACTAATTCTAGTAGGAAGTTCATACCTTCAAGTATTAACCATGGTGAAGACTGTAGGAGAGAGCTCGCATATATGGCTCTTTCCGGCTGGGTCCACCATGATTAATCAATGTGGGTACTATCCTTATTGGTTAGTGTTCTTGGTAGTTGTCCTTAGGAGGACATAGATCCACATTTAAAAGTTACGTAAACTGTCCATATAGCCCCTTTATTTTAGCCTGACCAATACTCCTTGGAAAGCACCCATTTCACCTTGCTCGATATTCTTCCAAAGCCCTGGGTGCCTATAAATAGATCTTTTTAGTCTCATTTCACAAATGTGAAAGTTTTAAATAAATTATTTATATCTGAGTAACATCAGAGCCTGAAGGGGCCAGAATGTGTCAGATATTTTTGACATCAGAGTCTTAAGAGGCCAGTATGTATGAAAAGTCGTATGACATCAGAGCCTGAAGGGGTCAGAATGTCTTATATATCAAAGCATTTAGTTTTGATGTTTAGGTGATATCACCATAGATTTGATATCGATAGTTACTTAAGTAACAATGGCATCATATGTCTCAGAGCCAAATGTGGCTTTAAATTAATATACCCCTTGTATGAATGTGCATAAAATTTCCTTTCGTATCAATACAACAGTGATTGAATTAGGGCTCGGGAAACCTAGTCAGTAATTAGGTTTTTCTCTATTTCTGTTTGTCATTCCTGAGTACCATACTTTGTCCCTCATGAAAGTGAACCTGGGATCATTGTTCATATTTAGAAATCTCCCCGACCACCTAAATGCTATTAAATAAGAAGTTTTAGTATTTATCCTAGTTTGATGTGTTGGATGTTGTTGAAGGGATCTCATGCTATGTCTCCTTTCACCTGCATACAACACCCCAAACTCCACTTCACCCGCATGTTTGTAAAACATGCACCTGTAAATTGCATATGCCCTGGTTATGCTATGGCTCTTTCCAGCTGCATACAGCACCTCAGGCGACTTTTAGCCCATGTGTTTGTAAAACACATACCCATAATTAAACCATGTTTTACAATATGTGTAAATCACATATTTCCTGTTGCGTAACCCCAAACCCCATATATCCTTTCCATCCATAGTCCAGCAGTCTAATCATACTCTATTTAAATTAAATAACTGTAAATGGTAGAGTAATTATTTTATCTGGTGTCCTTTTGTACACCTCCTTTTGTCGTCCTGTGCAGTTGTGGTGAGAGTATGAAAAGGGCTCTTCCCAGCACTGTACAGGGTGATGGTAAAGTGGTATTGTTGTTGGAACCTGTTGTCCAACTAGTTAGTATGTTGTATACTCAAAAGGGAATATAGTGTGGAGATAAACTGTAGTGTTTTGCTCAGTTGTATCTTGTTTTAACAATTTTATAATCATTTTAAGCACATCTGCCATAGTTATGAATATGTACGCTATGTGTAGATGATGCATCAGCCAACTTTAGGCAAATTATCTGGTGTAATCCAAGATTACACCAGATGTGCAGTTGGACTGCACGTAGTCTGGGACTACAGGGATTGGTAGAGATTATCCTGATGATGAGACCTCTCTAATTGGCTCATCCTTGGGTTAATAACTACTAATCATCATCAATCAAACTCCATCCTTTGTGCAATATTCACTTGCACTTCATCAGAATGTTCACTTTCATGTTGTCATTGTGTGTTGATGTTATGTGATGTCTGTATTTGTCCTGTGGTGTTTTGTCTCGTATGAATGAGTGAGTGGGATCCCTAAATTGTATATAATGTAAATAAATAATATTCTTAGTTCTAAAAATAATAAATTATAAGTTTGACGTACTCTTTTATCAATTAATTTAACTGTAGACCTAGTCTACTGGTGTCGGAATCCTGACAGGAGTTATTATCGATGTATTTGGACATTCGGCATGTGGGATAATTTTCCCTCCTTTAGCTTGGCCGTCACTCTTGGAGTGTGGGATACAAGGCGCCTGTGTCCAATTGTTCAAGAGTGAATGCTAACCTAAACTCAAGTATCAAAACATTAATACAATCTTTCTAGTAGTCATAGATAAAAGGGGTGGCTTGTCCCAAAGCTACTTCTTTTCTTCCCAATATTTCCACTCCCAAATCAAATCCATTCCCAGCCCTAGTTATCTCCCTTAATATCCTTGCACATGCAACCTTGCCACTGCCATTGTCCTAATCCCTGCCCCTACCAGTGTAACCGTTTCGCAGATTTAACTTGGCCTTATTCAAGTAGGTGGTTGGTAACTAGTGTATCGGTGGAACAATCACTGAGGATGATGACAGGGGTTAGCTGTTATCATTCTCTGGGTCTGAACCATGGGTATACTGTTGCACTGGGTTTGGGGTTGGTCTGTAATGGCTCCTAAAATTGGCCTATCTGTGGGCTGGTGACTGAGGAGGCATGACAGGGGTCAGCTGTCATGATCCTCTGGGTCTGGACTACAGCTTTACCGTTACAATATTTTCAATTTTTGTCTCAAAACATAGCTTATGACCCCTCATTGGAACAAGCTCATTGAGCTTGTTCCAATGGGGGGGGGGGGGGGGCATAAGCTATGTTTTTGAGACAAACATTGAAAATCTTTAGAATTTCTTGTGCAAGTATCGTCTGCGACCTGCATTTGGTGAAGGGTTGAGAATGACCGTTTTCAGCTACTGATACAGTATAATGATCATGCAAGTGAACAAGTATTTTGGCACGTAACTGGCATGCATTTCTCTGTCTCATGCAATTGATGTGAGCCAGTGTGACAATGTTTGCCTGTTTTGGAGCAAGTTTGTTCCATAGTTAATCCATACAGGGTATTTTTTGTTTTTAAAAATTTGATTAACAGTTTCCATCTTGGTTTCAAAAAGTGATGATAAATAGTGAATATAAGCTTACCCAATATGAAAGAAAAATGGTTAGCAATTGGACATTTTTGTATAGCATTTTGCGATGTGAACCCAGCCATCAAATACCCTGCCATATAGTACCGTACTTCAAAAGTAACGGTTAACCGATCAATTACTTTTTTTTATCAATCAAGATATTGATCATTGGTGAGTCGATTAATCGGTGTGAGCCAGTGTGAGATTCAAGTTTGTTTACGCCAAGTCCCTGGGTTCATATTTGGGCTCACTGTGGGAGATTCAAGTTTGTTTACGCCAAGTCCCTTAGGGAGATGAGATATAAGTTTGTTAAAGCCAAGTCCCTGGGTTCATATTTGGTCTTCCTGTTGGAGCCCGAATTGTACCAAAATTTCTATTTTCCAAATTGAGAGGCTGATTTGAAGCAAATTTGATATGAAGGGCTTATTGGGTCGTAAGTACCTAATTTATGCCAAAACATTTTCCTGTGGCCCTGTGGGAACTGCAGGATCTAAATATAGAAAAAATTTAAAACGCCATATCTTCAAAACTACATGGCACTGAGAATTTTTATTTTGTGTGACGCTTCCTTACGAACAGCCGAAAAGAATGGTCAAAAAAAAATTGCCATCAGTTTTATCATAGGGAAGTTTTCCAGGACTTATGCGGAGTCATCATTTTAGTAATGGGAAAAACATTAAAGAATCTTCTTCTCCCATACCACTGCTCCAAAGGCTTTCATATTTTGCATATAACATCTTTGGAAGATGTATTCACATGTTTGTTGAAATCAAATCCCTGGGTCCATATTTGGGCTCTCTATGATTAGATTAGTGCAATATGAGGAATATTTTTTTAAAATCTTCTTCTGATCCACTCTTCAGAATATTTTGATATTTGGGATGCTGCATCCTTAGAGGGGTGAGATTCAAGTTTGTTTGAGCCAAGTCCCCGGGTTCATATTTGGGCTACCTGTGGGAGTCCAAATTACAACTTAGTTCAATAAGAGGAATATTCTTTAAAATCCAGTAGTCAGAATCTTTTGATATTAGTATATAGAAGCATCCTTAGGGATGTGAGATTCAAATTTGTTCAAGCCAAGTCCTTGGGTTCATATTTGGGCTCTCTGTGGGAGCCTGAATTATAACTTAGTTCAATATGAGGAATAGTCTTTAAAAATCCTTTTTTTTGAGATCCACCGGTCAGAATCTTTGGATATTTTGTATAAGCTTTTCTTATGAGGGGCAGATGCAACTAAATGTTCAAATAAATTCCCTGGGTTGATATTTAGGCTACCATGTCAGGTGAATGCCATCAGGCCCTCTGGGGGCTCTTGTTTGTTTTCTGTTTGACAACATTGCCCTGGCTCTTCTATCTATATTTTTCATTTTAAGTTAGTCACTACTTTTTTTTAGGCTTCCCAAATTTATTACTGCATGTCTGTCTGTCTGTCTGTCCTTCGGATGAAATGTTTCTTTGCTTTTCATTTGACTGGGTCAACATTTTAAATAATTTGCAGCTATCTTTCACCCTCCAACCCCCCCCCCCCCCCCCCACCCACACACACACACACAAACACACACACAAACACACAAAAATCTGGGCTGGCAAGTATTGAGTATTTTATCAAAAAAGTGGTACTCGAGTACTACGAGTACTGAGTACTTTGGACCCAGCCTTTCACAAATATATTAAACATCAAAGAGTATATTATATACTTGAAACAAATACAGTACAGTGGCAGTGTACTGCTCACTTTCCATAGATGGGCAATATTTCCACGGATACAAATTCATACAATAATATTTGATGCCAAACACTAACTATAGGTATAATCATCAAAAATTTAAATAATGAAGCACCAGGTACAAACCGATGCTTCATCAATTAAAATTTTGTAGATGATGATTTTTATTGACTGGTAAATGCATGAGTGGACATCACTGCCCACGCATGTATTACAACCCGTCCACGGCGACTGTACTGTAACTTGTCCTCTTTGTGAACATATTTTCTACAATTTCACTCCTTTTGACAGAATGCATGCCTGTGGGGATTAAAACCAAAATAGTGAAAGTGCACTTGTGGATATTTGCAGCACAAGCACAGCACTAATGAATCAATATTTGATATTTATATTTATTTATTTATTGGTGTTTAAGGTCACATACAATATTTGATGATTTTAGGATTTTTAACAGTGTCATGAGACACCACAGTAGCAGGTACTGGTCATTCTGTTGGAAAAAATCACTGTTTTATGACTCGAGGTGCCTTAACTGAGAAAACTTAGGCTTTTTCTTACAAAGATTGCAGAATATCAAACACAATGTGAAATGTGTTCAGAAGCAAGAATGTGATTAAAAAATAATGGGAAATTCATGTCACCATCAATTTATTTATAAATTAATAAAGTTTTTTAGCTCACCTGAGCAAAGCTCAGTGGGAGCTTTACTGATCACATTCTGTCCGCCGTCCGTCCGGCGTTAACTTTACATTATTCAAATGTTGGGTAAATGTTTATTACCTAATGCCAATTTAGATTTGTTCAAATGAAGTTGCCCTCTTCTCCTGGGTGGTGCCATGCCCCCAAGGGGCACCAAAATCTTCTCATCAACCAGCAGTAGCAGAGACTTGATATATGGTATGCAGCTTCCTTTTAGAGTGTAGACTTGGATTTCTTTAAGCGAAGTTTGATGGGCTATATTTGGCGTCGTTATGGGAGGGGCAAAATTTTTGGCCCAAAATTTCTATTTTCCGAACCGAGAGGCTGATTTGAATCAAATTTTATGTGAGGGCTTATTGGGTCATAAGTACCTAATTTATGCCAAATTTTCTTTTTCTGTAGCCCCATGGAAACCACAGGAGCTAAAAATCGAAAAAAGTAAAACGCCATATCTCCAAAACTCCACGCCACTGAGAATTTTTATTTGGTGTGAAGCTTCCTTATGACCAACAGAAAGGATTGGTCCAAAAATTGCCATCGGTTTTATCATAGGGTACAGTTTTGGGACTTTGAAAACACTTTTTAACACTGTAGGCAATGGGAAAAACATTAAAAAATCTTCTTCACTAGATCCAGCAGACGGAATCTTTCGATATATGGTATGCAACATTGTAGGGTGGATCTGATTCGAGTTTGTTCAAATCTGCCCCCCTGGGTTTATATTTGGGCTCAGTATAGGAGTCCGAATTCAAACTTAGTGCATTTCAGGCAAATTTCCTAAAAAATCTTCTTCACCAGATTTAGCTGGCAGAATCTTCTGATATTTGGTATGCAACATTGTGGAGTGGATCTGATTCAAGTTTGTTCAAATCGGCCCCCTGGATTCATATTTGGGCTCACTATAGAAGCATTTCAGGCAAATTTCTTTAATAATATTCTTCTCCAGATCCAGCAGGCAGAATCTTTTGATATTTGGTATGCGACATTATGGGGTGGATCTGATTCAAGTTTGTTCAAATCAGCCCCCTGGATTCATATTTGGGCTCACTATAGAAGCCCGAATTCCAACTTAGTGCATTTCAGGCAAATTTCTTAAAAAATCATCTTCTCCAGATCCAGCAGGCAGAATCTTTTGATATTTGATATGCGACATTGTGGGGTGGATCTGATTCACGTTTGTTCAAATCAGCCCCCTGGGTTCATATTTGGGCTCAGTATAGGAGCCCAAATTTGAACTGAGTGCATTTCAGGCAAATTTCTTTGAAAATCTTCTCAAGATCCAGCAGCAGAATCTTTTGATATTGGGTATGCAGCATGCTTAGGGGGTGAGATTCAAGTTGTTCAAGCCAAGTCCCTGGGTTCATATTTGGGCTCACTGTGGTAACCCGAATTATAACTTAGTTCAAAATGAGAAATTTTCTTTAAAAATCTTCTTCAGATCCAGCAGTCGGAAAGTTTCGATATTTGGTATGCAGCATCCTTAGGGGGGGGCTGAGATTCAAGTTTGTTCAAGCTATGTCCCTAGGTCCATATTTGGGCTCACTGTGGGAGCCCAAATGATAACTTACATGTAGTTCAAAATGAGGAATTTTATTTAAAAATCTTCTTCTTCAGATCCAGCAGTCAGAATGTTTTAATATTTGGTATGCAGCATTCTTAGGGGGGGGGGGGGGGGGTGAGATTCAAGTTTATTCAAGCCATATCCCTAGGTCCATATTTGGACTCACTCTTGAAGCTTGAATTGTAACTTAGTTCAAAATGAGGAATTTTCTTAAAAAATCTTCTTCAGATCCAGCAGATGAATGCTTTTGATATTTTTTATGCAGCATCCTTAGGAGGCAAGATTCAAGTTTGTTCAAGTCATGTCCCTAGGTCCATGTTTGGGCTCACTGTGGGAGCTCGAATTGTAACTTAGTTCAAAATGAGGAATTTTCTTTAAAAATTTTCTTCTTTCCAGCAGTTGGAATGTTTTGATATTTGGTGTGCGCATCCTTAGGGGGATGAGATTCAAGTTTGTTAAAGCCATGTCCCTAGGTCCATATTTGTGCTCACTGTGGGAGCTTGAATTGTAACTTAGTTCGAAATGAGGAATTTTTAAAAAAAATCTTCTTCAGGTCCAGCAGATGAATGCTTTTGATATTTTTTATGCAGCATCCTTAGGAGGCTAGATTCAAGTTTGTTCAAGCCATGTCCCTAGGTCCATGTTTGGGCTCACTGTGGGAGCTCGAATTGTAACTTAGTTCAAAATGAGGAATTTTCTTTAAAAATCTTCTTCTTCAGATCCAGCAGTTGAAATGTTTTGATATTTGGTGTGCGGCATCCTTAGTAGGGGTGAGATTCAAGTTTGTTAAAGCCAAGTCCCTGGGTTCATATATGGGCTCCCTGTGGGAGCCCAAATTATAACTCTGTTCAGTATGAGGAATATTCTTTAAAAATCATTTTTTTTTACATCCACTTGTCAGAATCTTTGGATATTTGGTATAAGCTTTTCTTAGGAGGAGTAGATGCAACTTGTTGAAATCAATTCTCTGGGTTGATATTTAGGTTACCATGTACAGGTGGGCGCCCTCAGGCCCCCTGGGGTCTCTTGTTTTAGAAAAAAATGCATACTGAGAGCTTGGGGGCGGGGGGGGGGGGGGTACATCCAGGGCTATAATTTACCTCATCACTAGGTAAAAGAATATTTTACATCATTTGTTGAGATAAAATGGCACTTTCTATTGATATTGGTGGATTATTTCGCCTCAGCCAGGGCTTATAAGAATCTGAGAATCGATTCCCGTAGAGATCCGTGGAACAAAACCAGTGAGAAACCATGTAGCTTCTCGTAACATTGCTGCTGGGATTCACATGAAAAGAACTGAGTCAGTTTAACCCTTTACCTAACACAAAGGCAGCAAATTAACCAATACAACACTAACATGGCCTGAAATATTGTGACACTGGCAATAAAATTTGTACAAATATGGCTGTCATTGGAACCGGCTCTCATCAGCCGGTTCTAGTAACATCCAAAATTATTACGCTTGATGAATATTGTTTATTTTTAGCTCACCTGACTGTAAGTCAGGGGACGCTTAAATGATGACATTCTGTCTGTCCACCATCAGTCCATCCTGTCCGGCATGAACTTTACATTACTAACCTCTCCTCATAAACAACTGAGCCGAATTGAACCAAATTTGATATTCATGTTCCTTATCATATACGAATTCCAGTTTGTTCAAATAACGTTGCCACACCCACAAGGGGCCCCAAGCATTTCTCTGATAGCATGCATAAATTGTTTTCCAAAATTGAAAAAAAATCTTCTCCAGAACCATGTATAAGAATCTTTTGATACTTGGTATACAGCATCTCTAGGGGTGGGAGGGATAGGTTCAGGTTTGTTCAAATCAAGTCCCTGAGTTGATATTCGGGCTCCCTATGGGCACCCAAATATCAACAGTGCAACATGAGGAAATTTCTTTGAAAAACTCCTTCAGATCCACCAGTCAGAATGCTTTCATATTTGGAATGCAACATTTCTAGTGGGAAGGGGGGAGGGTAGATTGAAGTTTGTTTGAATCGGGTCTCTGGGTTAATATTTGGTCTATCTATTGAAGCCCAAAGTTTAACTCAGTGCAGTATGAGGAAATTTCTTTAAAACTCGTTTTTTTTTTCAGATCCACCAGTCAGAATCCTTTCGTATTTGGCTTACAGTATCTCTAAGGGGGTCAGATTCATGTTTGTTCAAGCCAAATCTATGGGTTAATATATGGGCTCATTATGGGAGTGCAAATTAACTCAAAGCAGCATGAGAAAATTTCTTTAAAAATTTTTTTCTTCAGACCCACTAGTTTAATGCTTTAATATTTGGTGTACAACATCTCTGGGGAGGTAAAATGTAAATTTGTTCCAATTTGGTTCCTGCCAGTCAGAACCCTTTCATATTTGGTATCGCAGGAAGGGGGGGGGGGGGGGGGGGCAGATTTGAGTTTGTTCATTTCAGGTCTGTGGCTTAATATTTGGGCAGAGGTGGGTTAGGTTCGAGGTTGTTCATAAATGTTCAAATCCATTCCTTAGAGCTTTTCCATAAAATTTGCCTTTCAAAGTGCAGTGACACAACAACCCTTGAAAGTTTGGCAGTACTTGTCTACAGCTGTCAAAATTGGAAGCAATCAGGAAGACCTATGCTAATAATCATCTAACATGGACAATAGAATTATGAATAATTTCATAACATTATTCCTATGTAGTGTCCATGAACCTTGACTAAGTGAATCTGACCCAAAATACTTCTCTGAACCACCTCGTCAGGTGAGCGATTAAGGGCTCAGGGGGGAGGGGGGGGGGGGGTAAAAATCAGTAGTTGGTGTTGTAAAAATTAAAAAAGCTGTATTGGGTAAAGGGTTAACGTGTATTATCAGTATGCAACAGGGGTTCAATCATACTGACCTAATAGGATCCTGGCCCATAGCAGGTATGAATTCTCGGAACGATTTCCGCAAGAATCCAAATGGATTCTCCCAAATTTAGAGGAACTATAAGCCCTGCACAACCCCAATTTTGAAACAAAATTGACATATTGTTTCATGGTGGTGGGGCCCTATTTATCTTGCTGTATGATTAATTAAAACAGATTTTGTGAAAAGGTTTTGTGTGCTGATGCAGATTTTAGTTTTATTTTGGGATTTGGGTAGTTTCAAAGAAAGCTGTGAATTCTTATCCCCCTTATTGGGTAACAGAGTAGAAATTCTGTCGGAGGCAATAACAGTTTTTAAGTCTATTTGACACAGATTAGACAGTTCTCTTCAAAAGAACAAATTTCCCATGCTTTGGACTAGACAGAAGCCAAAAGTTGAATTCTATTGCAGAAAAGACTCTTTCATCACATGAAAGAGGTAACTGTATCTTTGGTAGGGTTGGGTTTGCTCATAGGTATAACTGTTGTAAATATTTTAATTAGATTTACATGCCTCGAAAAGTTGCGCTCGGAAATTATGTAATTCCCAAAACTAAGCAGTCTTGGGGAAATATATTGTTTCAATAAACATTTGAAGAAGTCTACTGACATTTTGCATTACTTTTAAATGTTCCAGATGAATAAAGAGGATGATTTGAGGACTTTTAGAACCTAAAAATTTGTTTGACTATTGGTGTGTTTTGTTTGGGAATTCCCTGAGAAATATGAACATGTGACCAGCACTTCCCTTTCTGTTAGTTTTTCTTTTATTTGTTGCATGACCCCTGTTTAAAAGTCATTAAAAGGTTGTCTGAAGGGCTATAGTTGACAAAAAATATTTGAATGCTAAATTTAAAATGATGCGACCATATTTTTTTTCGCCTGAACGTTATAATGGTCGCCTATGGGAAAATATTTAGTACTGTGAAACGTATTCTTGTTTGGCTGAAATTAAACAATTGCAGGAATTCGACTGAATAAACCAAAATGTTTTTGGAGTAATGGTTGCGGAATGAAATATTTCAATACGTTGGATACTTTGGGGTTCCTTCTTACGCCTTGCGTATTGTCATATTAATGTAAACGTTCCTTCACGTGTGCTGTAAACATATATGCTGTAAACAAAAGTTAACGGATTACTCTATAATATTTAAAACCTAGGATACCATTCCAGGTCTCAGATTTAACCTTAATCTTCAAGTTGTCATCCGCCCCCAACCCCAGGGATGAGATGAGCCAAGTATATTATAAGTTACCATGGTAACTATCGTAGTGGTTAGACTGGCCATATCTCTTTGGTCAATATATCAAAAGATTATATCACTAGCTCTATTCACCCTTAAAATGGACTGGCCTAACTTGTCAACCCTAAATGCTAGTGGCCTGACTGGGGAGTTGGAGAACAGTCCGACCTATATACAATAAGGTATATGTATACAGATTATCACCACAGTGTGTGTCTCCGGGAATTCAGATCAAGTCATGCTGTAGGAACAGAATAGTATTTCGACAAGCCCGTTAGGGCGAGTCGAAATGCGATTCTGTGCGTACAAGGAGACTGGATCAGAATTTCCGGAGACACACACTGTCGTGATGATAAATTTATCTCACAATATTGACCACAAAATGTGTTATAAAACTATTTTAAGAGGAACTTTGTCATTTGCCTTATCGATGGAAAGACGCAAATTGAAAAATAGAATAGCTTTCATTGATCTCCATATTGAGGTCAGTGATGACGTTACACTTCAGACAAAATTACGTCACTGGGATTCACTTTACTGAATACTGTCTTGTGAGGTGGAGCAACTGTGTGTTTCGTCAACGTGAATTTGGTTGTAACTTTTGCAACAATTACTGGTGAATTAAATATCCCTCTTGGTGTAAAGGTTTATTATATTTTAAAATATGCCATTCATTGTTTATTGGGGTGGAGTTTTCCACATTTCAGAGCGAAAGCTAATCCTTTAACTTCAAGAGAGAAGCCTCGACTCGAGCGTTCAGGAAAATCCCAATATTTACAAACAGCCCAATATGCCGAAAAGTGCGCATAATTTAGCTATTCGTTGAGTTAACTTCCACAGTGACATTTTAGCATGCCGTTCATAATAAATACGTTACAGGGCGTTTAGTTGGTAGATACGGTGTCATATACGGCTCAGAGAAAGCAATATTAGGTTCGGCTTCGCCTCACCTAATATTGTTTTCTCTGAAGGGAAAAACGCGAAGCGATCGAAAAATGATATTAATGCTGTTGTTTTGGCAACAGCAGAATCACGCGCTTGTATCAGGGGCCCTTAATACGGATTCGGAACAAGGGTCCAGACACACTAAACTTCAGTTGCGTAAGTACAAAAACGCCCCGATTGTGAGATAAAACTACAGCACGGTGAAATCTTGGAACATTCGCCTATGTGCGTAGTGTCCACATGCACAGAAAACCCTAGTATTCACATTGGCGAAAGCACCATTTCAAACTGAGATCTTTCTCCAATGACTCTATTCACCATCAAATTATTTGTATACCTATATGCTCAAATATCCTCTAAACTACTTGTTTCAAAATATATCGTCCACAAATGATACCACCAACCCTATATTGAATTACAGATTGACCAACATTACAGCCCCCACCCCCACCCATCAACACACACACGCCCGCGTATGACAGGCTGGTTCAATTACCTGTTCGATCACCAGCATAATTGACACATTTTGCTTGGCTATAAATGCACTGGATACACGGAGTACCTATTTACCAATTCTGATTACCAATGATACATCCCGACCATCATATTTAATTACATACCCCTCATTATAATAGCACTACCACCACCCTAAACTTTGCTGGCAGAATTATTGTGTATACAATATTCATATACTTTATACATGTGAATCTAGAAACATATTTCTGTGTGTATGCTGTGCACGCATATACAAAGACACAAGG
This sequence comes from Pictodentalium vernedei, assembly GCA_031216915.1. NCBI lineage: Eukaryota > Metazoa > Mollusca > Scaphopoda > Dentaliida > Dentaliidae > Pictodentalium > Pictodentalium vernedei. The sequence goes on along the minus strand of CM062294.1, from coordinate 117,299,285 downwards.
TTCAGATAGTTTCGTATGATAACGACATACTATTTAAGATTTTACTGTGGTGCCACCGAGACAACATCTTCTCAAAACATGTATGCACCCGCCTGAATAGTTACCTTATAAACGTATTGTTCAAACGCAGCTATGATGCCAGCCCAATCCTTATACTGAATTACTGACTGCGCGACGTGTTTACCCTGCTCCACTATAATCCGCCCCATCCCCGGTCGATCCAAATAGAATTTTACCACTTAAATGTCACGTGATACAGAGGTAAAAAAAAATACACACACTACCTATTATATGTGCCCAACCCCACTTCTTTTTGGACAGACATTACCCAGCAACCACAGCCATAACTTATTGATATTTGATTCGTCAACTTCGATTCCCAGGTCGTAAAAGCACCCGGGATATAGGCTGCTTATTATGTAAGCACAATCCCTGCCCATGGTAAGTGGACCCCTACCCCCAACTGGTATACTAAATGGACAATATGTACATATGAAACTATCCTCACCTAATTTCTACCATACACCTACCTCATGGATGGGTGGTCCAATTATCATACTGTTTCTTTTATAATTCTGGCCGTCGTTCAAGAGCCAGATAAGCTTATGCCAGTCATCAGGTGAGTTGTTTACCCAGTACCCGGTGAACATATCTATCTACCAAATTATCGACAGGTCACGGGATCCGCGGAACCATCACCATAACAGTACGCAAGGGTGCGCGGTGACTTTGCGGTTACCGGTTTTCGTCTGACCACCGAAGTTGAGGTGCCATATAAGTAATATAATTTTGTTTATCTTGAAATTCCCACCTCTGATATTCCGTTATACACAAATTACACACCAAAGGGAAGGTTGAGATGCATAGAACACGAAACACATATGTAATCAACTCAAAAAAGTTGACAGTAGGCACCACTGGTTCCTGGAAGTCTGCTACCGTATTCGTACCAAAACTGATAAAAAAATAATTTTTAACGAAAACAACTTCTGACAATTCCCAAACTGACGGTTTTGTTTACATTGTGTTTACATTGTGTACTACTTTAGATTTCCGGTCATCGTTATTGGACGGAAAAAGCATCGATATACAACACCGTGTAAAATCAAATAATGAGAAAGATCGCCGTAAAACAGCATACTATTATTATATAGAGACTGTGCAGTTGCCATATTCTATGCAAGGTATCATGATACCTGGTGAAATTTCTGAGAATTACGATATTGCTTTTTGATGGAAATTCGTGGTATCGAGTGATTTGCGCATGTCCGTCAAACATGGAATCCATCTTCATTAAAAAATGCAGACAGTGTTGTCCTTTTTTCCAAATGCAGTCCTATCTCTGCATCCTGAAGTGTTTTGAATGTATATCTTTGTTATTGGTCAGCTTGTCACGGTGCTTCGATACCACTAACAATCACTTTCCTTCTGGAACGTACGGGTTTATGAAGAGGGTAATTGTCCTTTGTCTTCAATTTCATGGCTAGTTTAGTCTATTTTTAGACGCTCTACGGAGATCGCCCACATTAGGAGTGCACGGTGTATCGATAAACCAATATATACCGGTATTCAAACCAATATCGATTGAATATCGGTGTAATTACAAAAATATCGGTTTATCGTCATTATTTATTTATCCACAATTTAATTTTCAAGACGTCTGAAGTTTTTTAACTGTAGCCCCGAATGAATAATATTATCCCTGTAGCCTATCCAAGGAATCGTCTGTTTGTGCCGTCGTAACATACAAATACTGCAGTTGAAAAAATAATTTTCAAAAATTTCAAGAAAACTGTGATGCCTCGAGTCTCGATTGTGGTACTTGTGTTCGTATATCTGAACAGTTTTCGATATATGGGTATACCGCGGTATTTTTTTAATACCGTAGCCCACATCACCAAAATTTCCAGGGGGTTCAGGATCGTAGTACAATTTATCCATTACTACATTTTCCAAGTGTCAACTCTCTATTTATACTACGTTTTCAGACCTCTCAACCATTTTAGCTTTCTTTCGTTGTTTAGGTTTAGTCTCCGACACAGTCCCCAATTTTGTCTCTGTAGGCCCATGTCTCATAATATCCCAGGGTTCTTTATGATCAATCTACACTTGTGGAATGGTACAATCATTCGAGATTTGGACCAATACTTCCCACACTTGGGTTGAAAAGATTTCCTTCTTCTCGTGAGATCGTTTAGAAGAACGGTCACATACCACCGTTTGATCTTTGTGGACCACTTTCCCTTTTTCATTCGAATATATGTTTGGATAACTCTTTATCCGATTGCCTTTCTCTTCATAGTTAAAACAAAGGATCAAAAATGTCATGGTCTGAAGTGTCTTTCTCAAGTTCGACTTTGATGAGCTGATGAGCCACTTCCTTTTGCTGAAATGTCAACTCTTTCAAAGATGGAGCAGCCATTTCTTTCGGTTGTCTTGTAAAGTGTAACAGATGTTTCAATAATCTAGGTTCTACCAAAGCCTTCTTCTTGATGAATTCCACCGCCCCAATATACTCTTTGTTACACTCAGTGGCACGAGAAGAAAACGAGCGCCCAAGAATCCCCTTTCTGCAAGACATGTCTTCTTCGTTTGGAAACATACCTTTGTTTGCCACTGCTCTCACTAACCGTTTCTGAAAGACGAGTTTGGCTCTCTGAGCTTTGGTTGGTAGTATGACATTCGAGGCACAATCACACAGACATGTGATCAAATGTTTGTCAACGTGTTTCAGAATGGGTCTGACTAGCGCAGTTTTTTATTTAATCAAGAGCTTGAGAACAGTAGGACATGCTTCTCAATCGAAGGCAGACTTGCCCCCCCCCCCCCCCCTTAAATACCCAGTTTGAGGTACACGTGCTGGATTTCCCAGGAAACATTTCTCAGTCTCATGTGTTCGGGGAGTGTCATGCCTGAGAACAATTAAAAGGTAACCAAAGAGGACGTAAGTGGCCTCTTCTAAAACTTCGTTTGAAATTTTGAATGATCAACAAAACATATCGGATCAAAAACACAAGCAAATCTGAAATCATCTTTCTTTGCAGAAACTATCGACTTAAGAAAAATGACTATTCCGCAATTTTTGTTTTATTTTTGTCCGGTGTCCAATGATATTATCTGCGCATTCATTAATTTGTTTACCTGACAAGTGAGCCCAAATCCCGCTGCACTCCCCAGTTAGAACCAGCCAGTAAAATTTGCAGATCGTGGACCACGGGGTACACTACCATATCGTCTACGAACTGTTGATTTGTTCAGTGTGCCCACAAGTTTCTACTACCGACCTTGCAAATTATGGATATCGGGTGGCATGTACTTACGAGATTTTCGAAAATCAAATCATCCTTTATGTATATTATATAAATATGAAGGCCCATGTTTATAAAAGTGAATTGAATTTCTACTTCAACAACATTACAAAATATCCTGATACCGCCTGATGTAGCCCCGATCCCTCCCCCATCTGCCTCTATACGCCTGTATATATCAATAGCTTAAATGTATGACGACTGCATAATTCCCGAAAGTACCTCGGTTGAGTTTAAAATATTGCAAATAAATCAAGTCCTCAATGCTCAGATGTCATATATCACTCAGACAAGTAAATGTCGCCTTCATTCAACTTAAAATCGATCATGAAAATAAATTTAAACCGGAAAAGAGAAAGAATAAAGTACGAATATCTATGTAATCCCGATCTACAGCAACACAAAACCACGCGGAAAATGAAAATTTGTCCTGCATATATGTGCGGAACGGAAATCGTTGATGGGCTATGTTTAAACTGAAGCGAAACACTGGAACTTTCTGCAAATCGTACACCGCAATGACAATTTGAATCGCCTGCGATAGCTGAAAATCGCCCACTGAGTTCCAATGTGTCCTATGTACCAGTAGGCATATAGAACATTGGAAATCAGGGAACGAAGTGGTAACACGGGTTCCTCTCCCAAATTTGGTTGTCGATAAAATGTATCAATAGTGTCAAATAAATTGCTGAGTGTACTTTTTATAGACGTGAAGGCGTATAATAAACACAGAACGACATACGGCCTCTTGTTTTATCCTTCTGCGGTGGCACTCCTGCCATATCGATTAACCCATTCACACGCGTGTGTCGTTCTGTATATATATATATATAGTTCATCAAATATTTTATATAACTTCGTCAATTTGCCGTCATGCTCGGAATTTTACTTCCTTCTAAGCGAAGATATGCATCTTCCTTCTAATTTGAAGATATGCATCGTCGATTTTATAGACGGGTTCGTGATTAGGAGCTGGGTGGAAAAAAAAGATGGAAGATATGCATCGGCGATTTTATGGACGGGTTCGTGATCAGGAGCTAGGCGGAAAACAAGAAAAAAAAGATGGAAGATATGCATCGGCGATTTTATAGACGAGTTCGTGATTAGGAGCTAGGCGGCCACTTGCCAAATAATAAATCGATCTGTAAGACGTACGCGTATCTCGATCAATTTTATAATTTCCATTCAACAATTAGGATCAGCGTGACGCTAAATTTTACGTTCCCATGACGCGATACACATTGGTACGGCATTTAACGTTACGGAATAAGAATTAGTCAAAAATGAAAGCCGCTTAGAAGGAAGTAAACTTCCGAGCATGACGGCAAATTGACGAAGTTATATATTTATAGAATATATATACAGAACCACACTTATGTTTGAATGGATTAACGATTACTGGACGAGAGCGAGTGGCGCAGGGATACCACGAGAGCCCAATTTTTTGGCGTTTTGTTTTGACGCTTTCAAGGTCTCTACAGTCACGCGTACTGCGACGTTTTCCCAATTAAAACAATATTTTCCCACCGGGCCGAACCTCTCTAGAACGTTGGGGGTTATAGCTCCCGCGTAGGGAAAATTTTGGCGTCACACCTGTCATCTGGGTGTTATTGTCAATAAACTATCTCATTTTATCTTATCTTATCGTGTCGGACATCTTTACGGGCAGAAGAAGTATGAGCGTCCCGGAGATCTATCGATCTGAGACAAGTAACACAAATCGACTATCTAATCGCGGAGCCGGATCTCAATTCGTATTGATTGAATGCATGTGCCGTCAACATACAAAGGACACTAACATGTAGCGCCGCCAATGGTTATGGGTACAACTATGGAACAAAGCGTCCCTGTGGAAACTACTACAGTAAATTATAGGCACTGGATGTCACTGTAGGCCCGAGGACCTTTTACAGGAATTCCGAAAGTGAATGTCTGTAAATTCTTAGTCTGTGGTGCCACTATGGACCCAAACGTTTCGAATTTAAGGCTTTCATAAGAAAAAAGTATTGTGCAATTGCATCAGATAGAAACGTTTGGACCTGTAATGACATCACTGACGAAAAATTTACAATTTATTATAGAAATTCGTGTTGGGTCAATACTGGACACCCCTGGGGAAATATTTGCAGCAATTTCCTACAGGAGTTCCCATAAGAAATGTTGGGGCCATAGTGGCAGCCAGTTATAATGATTCGCCATAGAAATTCCCATATGGAAGCTTGAGCCCACGTAGGTTCCCATAACTACTACCGCTGTTCTTCAATAAGAGCAAGTAGATCAACTGTTTTGAACACGAAGGAACAAGATTATAAAGGAAGTAGGAACTCTTTGAACCCGAAAGCCCACTTTTCCGACCCCGAGTTGTTATACGACCTGCAGTCAAAAAGTGGACGGCTACTTCGTGAATGTGTATGGTAGGCCAATCAATATTTTCAACGTGCAGCCCCAAGGCTGCGCGTTGAAAATATGAAGTGGTCTTCCCTAAATAACGAATATGGACGCTTCCAATTGAAGTCAATAAACTGACGTGGAAGGTACCATCAGGGTTCAAAGGGATAAAAGCGTTGAAATATGAACGTTATTTGTTTTTCGCATATGCATTGTCCAACTTATTATTTTATACTTTGTATCTCGTATGCAGGTGATTTTGACACCGGCCTCGTGTGGGTGTTATTTACAATAAGTTATCTTATTTTATCTTACCTTATCGTGTCGGACAACTTTACGGCCAAAATAAGCAGGAGCGCCAAGGAGATCTACCAAACTGGGACATGTAACTCTTGGACATGTCGATTGACTTACCGCTTGCAAGCGAAGCTGTATCGCGATTCGTATTGATTGAATGCGAGTGTACTTTTCCGTCTCGAGACCACCCACCTTTTTGGGGAGATTTTTTTATTTTTTTCATGTGGGGGACCCATCCCCGTCAACCCCCTAAAATGAATCCTTAACACAAAACTGTCGGGTTTTAGTCATATTACTGATCCATTTCTGCTATTCAACTTGTTCTAAAAACACAGAAAGAGAGATATTTCACCAAAATTTAAAAACAAAACTTGAGCAGATTGTGAGCAAAACCAGAGATGAATAAGATGAATACTTCATGTCTGCAATAATTTAGTGGAGCCCCCCCCCCCCCCCCCCCCCCCACCCTCCTCCGCCTGGTTCCTATCGAAAATTTCTGTAGTAAATTAGAGGTACTGAGTGTCACTGTGGGCCTGGAATTTTCCGATGGAAATATGTATAAAGTGAATTTCGGTAATGTTTTAGACTATGGTGCCACTTTAGACCCAAACAGTTCATAATTTAATGTTGTTAAAATTTAATGTGCAGTTGCAGAGAACATTTCACGACAGCATGAAAATAGAAACGTTTGGGACTATAGTGGCACTACTGACGAAAAATTTACAATTTATTATAAGAGTTCTCGTAGAATGTCTTCGGTCCATACTGATCACCCCTTGCCGAAATATTTAGAGATATTTTTTACTGGAATTCTCATTGAAAATCTTGTTATTGCTCGCCTGTTCTATGAAATCCCCATCTACAGCAGCACTAAACCATGCGGAAAATGAAAAACCGTTCCGCACACATGTGCCGAACGGAAATCGTTAACGGACTAGTTTTAAATAGAAGCGAAATTCAATGAATTTTCTACAAATCGTGCAACGCAATTACAATTTGAATCTCTAGTGATAGGTAAAATAGTAACAGTTCCCCTTGCAAATTTGGTTGGTGATAAAATGTGTTGTTTTTATTGCTAGTTAGTCCCCTGAGTTCCCATGTGTTCTATGTGCCCAGTGGCACATAGAACACATGGGAACTAAGGGGACGAGTTTTCAACTGAATTGCTGAGTGTTTTCTAATAATTGCTTTTATTTATTTATTTATTTATTGGTGTTTAAGGTCACATATTTCTGCACAATGGCTAACCATGACCGTGACAGTTTTACGGGTGGAGGAAGCCGGAGTACACTTTATTATTAGCAACAGCTCTGGCATAGTTTCTGAAAAGATCTTAGAGAGCTTTTCTTTAAATCCCCCCCGTCTGGTACTAGCAAATGTAAAATAAAGAAAACATTTAATTGCATTTACATGCACATGTGCAGTACATGGAGAGTGTATTATCAATAAATCACCTGTGGAATGATGACTAATGATTTCTCTCCAGCAATAAATGCTAATTTGTTGCAACTTGCAAGAAGGAGTTTGCACAAGCAACGTTTTAGCCAATGCACCTCAGGGTTAAACCTGGAGGTCTATTGGTTGAAACCTTGCTTGTATTTCTGTACACAATTTGAGAGTAGTACCTCTGAGGACACCTCCACACCATGAGTGATTTGGTGACAATCCTCCCTCCACCTACTGTAATATTGAAAATTGTTTTGTTTGTAGACTGTATTATTTATTTATTTATTGGTGTTTAAGGTCACATATTTCTGCACAATGGCTAACCATGACCGTGACAGTTTTACGGGTGGAGGAAGCCGGAGTACCCGGAGAGAACCACCGAGCAACGGCGAGCAACTGTCAGCTCCGCAACATACCAACTCCACACAAGCAGGGTTAGGCATTGGGTTGAAGACTCGTGCACCATCGACGTGCAGTACGCCTTAGTACACAACGTCACCGTGCCCCACGTGAGCAATGGGGGTGAAGTGTCTTGCCCATGGACACAACGCGGTTGCCGCAGGTGGGATTCGAACCGAGGACCTATCGGCTTGCAGCCTGCACCTCTACCAACTGAGCCACCGCGCCCCCAATAATTGCTTTTATAGACGTGGAGGCGTGTAATAAACACAGAACAACTCACGCGTGTGTCGTTCTGTGTATAACCCATAGTATCAACCAGTTATAATAATTTACTATAGAAATACTCATAGGGACGCTTCGGTCCATAGAGGCTCCCGTAAATACTGCCGCCGGTCTTCCAAAAGAGCAAGTGGGATCAATTGTCTTGAATAAGGACAAGGCTGTAAGAAAAGTATTTAATGAGTTGAAAAATATATACGTTATTTGTTTTTCGTACATGGGCCCGAGATTTTTCTATAGCAATTCCTATAAGTATTAAATGAGTTGAAATATAAAAGACTATTATTATTTCTTAACTTAAAGCGAGCTCCCCGAGCGCATTAAAGCAGGACGTACTAATGTATATTGACGTTTTCTATACGACAGATCGTCATAATTTTTAGTTAAGTAATGCATCGTTCCTTGAATCGAACAATGCTTTAGCATTACAGATGGCGCATTGTTCAATTCAACGGATGATATACGAGATACTCGGCTTGTCCTTTAAATGCGTATGACAAAATGTTACATATCTACAGTACGTGGAGAGTGTACTATCACTAAATCACCCGCAGAGTGGAGAGTCCATCCGAGGAATAATTGCAAATTTGTTGCAAAGCATAACCACAAACATTGCTTGTGATTTTTGTCCATATGTACAAAATTTGAAAGTTATAGCTTGGGTGATAACTCCACTCTGCGGTGATTTAGTTACAATCCACTCTCCATGTACTGTATATGTGATTTATTCGGTTGCAAGTATAATTAATTATATGTATGAGATGTATTTGCTTTGCATATATACTATTCTTAACGCTAGGTTTTTTATTAGATTTGAAGTTTTAAAAATCAATAACAGGTGTCCCATATTACATCAATGAACTCGTATCTTTTCCAATATTTACATTTAATATACACCATCCGACAGCTTATCAGCATCGATAGGATGACATGTACTTTTTTGTAAACCACATCTGTTCAAACTTTTACTCGCAGGGCGTTCGATACAGTGTTAATGTGTTTGACTTTCATTCCGTTATTTAGAGAGCATCTGTGCCAAAAGGAAATGTCCCCAACAGAAATGAATCATCATGTAGTTGGTCCAAATGACCAGTCAGTGATCACGTCCAAGAGGTTATAAGTAAATTATATTTCAAATGTAATGAGATAATACTGTTGAATGACATGCGGCGTATTTATTACAAGACGTTTATGTCAGGGATTTCCATAATCGGAGTAATTATAATCTTTCAGTTGTTCATTCTTTACTATGGATGGTATGGAAGTATCTCGACCAGATTTAATATCCAAAGAATGGTGGAGTTTGGGGTAAATATGCGATCTTATGAAAAGGAGGATACCTCAGAACAGAAAGGGAAGAAATTAAAAGCCGATGATGTGGAACATCCAATCCAGTCATTTAGTGATATGCTGAAAATAAAACGAATTTCCGCTCCGAAGAATAATTCTTCGCTTGTCGATTCAACACAAAACATTTTTGTTGGCTTACCAAAAAGCACTAAAGACTGACCGTGTACCCCCATTGTGGCAGAGAGAGTTATTTCACAGAACAGTATTAAAACTTGGATCTAAACAGAAATTTTACCTCACGCATTTGTTGATGGTTCGCCTCTATCATACGGATCTTGCTAAGTGGACAATACGAGAACTGAAACAGTGGATGCATTATATGTTTCTGATTGGTGTGGAGCATATTTATGTATGTGATCACTGGCATCCTGGCGATGACAACATGAAACGACAACTTCATCAATACATTGATCTTGGTCTTGTTTCATACTTAAAAACGTATACAATAGTACCTATGACGGCACAGGTGAAGTGCTACAGAAGGTGGGTTGGTAGTGAACGAAACAGGTCAATATGGATGACTTCTGTGGATATGGATGAGTATCCCTACCACTTAAAAGATAAAGACGAAAACTTTCTCCACAGATATCTTCAATATATTGAAAAGTTAGATAGAAATATAGTAGAGATATCCATGGAAAATTTTCTTATGCTTGGACAAGGAGACAGAAACAAAAAATATCACTGTGACAGAATTCGAAGATGCACTCCCTCACCACCAAATCATCTCGTTAAACCCATATTTAAACCAGAGTTTGTTTTTCCCTGGTATTCACCACGGTGTTATTAGGGCCGGTCGGGCGTTAACAGCTTCACGTGATCAGTTGAGGATGTTGCACTACTGGGGAGCACGAATGCAGAATTGGGGGCCAGACACTGATTTTATTTTGAATATCACAGTTCCATTTAATGATATGGCTGAAGCGTGGGTAGAAAAATAAGAAACAGTCTATTATGTTTCGGTGAGACTGACGCTTTCTCATCGGTATCCGGGCCATAGGTGCAAGACAAATAGAAAAGGAGGGTGCAAATAATTTGCAAAGGTTCTGATTTGTCCCTGGAGTGATACAAGGCACTATTTGTAATGTTTTAGCCGCCATTGGTGCAAGGTAAAATAGATAAGTAGGAAACGAATGATTTTCGAAGGTTCTGATTTGTCCTTCGAGTGAAACAAGGCGTCATCTGCAATGTTAAAGCATTGTAGATGACTCTTTGTGTCGCATCAGGGGCGAACTAACATTTTTCTTCGTCGTTTGAATTTTTACGCACTATAATATCTATCGTTCTGAATCTTGTTGCGAAATTCGTTGAATCAGATTTATATTAAACGATTACATCTTCAAACCTGCACATTGTATTATTAACTATATCCTTTGTTCGACAGCAAGGTTCATATCACATACATCACACAGTATCAAAACTCTAAACTGAGAAGAAAAATCGAATCCTGGTGTGTTTTCTCCACTCTCCAATGCAAGCTGTTTAACTCTTTACCCTAACGTAACGGCCAAAACCGGCCAGCGCTATTCACAAAAATCGCCCATTAATTTTCATTATTTTTTTTTGTCTCAAAAACATACTCAAACTCATCTTTGGAACGAGCTCGAGGAGCTCGTTCCAACGAGGGGTCATAACCTATTTTTTGAGACAAAGAATTTAAAAAATTAGTTTTTCAATACTGTTGTTTGCAAGTGTCTTCTGCTTTTCATGTTGTGTGAAGGGTTAATTTGAAATGTACATATTCCACGTTGCAGCCGACATATGTTTATTTGTTTATTGAGATTGAACATCACTTTTCAACAGCTAACAGTAATATTTTGTTAGACAGTTTGAGGATAGAGAAAGTCGGTGTACTGGTGAAGAACCACATAAGTAACCACATGAGTAACCATTGACCTCTCAAACTTACCAACCCCACAGTTGCAAGGTTAGCATTTGTTGAAGACAAGTGTACCATCGATGTGATGGATACCATCGCACAGTACGCTACCGCGCTATCTCTTGGCCATGTAGACTGAGTGCCTTGCTTTGAGACCCAATGCAGACGACGCGTATCAAAATCAAACACGGTTTTTTTCGATACAAAAACCAGTGCCCTCACTGTGTCCTTGTTGGGTCGAGATACGATCAGATACCTACTGACGCAAGGGAGTCGGTCTTGAAAGCAAATGTTTATTTATTTATTTATTATTTAATTATTTATTTATTTATTAGTGATTAAGGCAACTTCCAATATTTATAGCTATATTATGATCGTAAAACCATTATGAAGTTAAGATGAACCAATCTTTCACACCTATGTTCTAACTGCAGAGGACTTCCATATATGTGATGGTTAAAGGTCCTGATTTACACGTTAGTACCTGTAACCATCTGCAGAGGACTTCCATATATGTGATGACGGTTACAGGTCCTAATTTACGTTCAATATCACTTTTGTAAGGGAAGAACAATTTTGAAAATATCAACTGGAGACTTCCGGCTGCTTTTGAGGTGAGAATCCGGTTTATAATTTCATTGTTTGGGCGGACGACATAATGACCGGGTTTTCTAAAGGTATAATAGTACTACATATTTCCCATACGCGACCATTACAACGTGTGTATGAAACAAACTATGATCGCTTGACTTTAATTTTTCCACTCAGAAAACATCCTTTTCAAGTATAGCCCGTCACAGAACTGTTTCCGTCATCCAAACATGAGGTTATGCACAAATAAGAGAGAAACTAGACTTTATGATTCTGGAGAATCTTGACTTTTCCCGATGAGATTCCATGATTTTTCATGACCCCCACAGTATCTGATGAATTGTTTTTAACTGTCTCACTGAAGTTCCTTCATTGATGTTAAGAGAAAGGCGAGTATAGTAGTCTCAAATGACTCAGTTTGATAAAAAAAATTGTTTAGGTAAAACCCATCATTTAACGGTGGAGTTGGTTAATGTCAATATCGTCGTCGAACAAGTTAATGACCGACAAAAGGAGTTATGTTGTTTGACACGTACCCACTGAGTGCTGTGTCTATTTGAAAATGGTCCATTTTATCTCAAATGTATCCAAAATATTGATGTCTGGCAGCTTGTTGAGGGTTAACAAGTGCTAATAGGAATATTTATTCATGCGACTTGTAATGTCACACCAAGAACTACGAATGACCATTTTTCTTTAAAATCTACAAGATGTTTTCAGAGAAATCCAGGGAGAACATGAATTTTAAGCTTTTGATGGGTATCATTGTTTATCTAGCCCAAAACGGGTTAAGTGTTGATTGTTGAATACTCTTATTACTTCCCAAAATAATTCTCACTGAATTCTACTTCCACTTATTTTGATCTCTCCTCTCATCTTCGGGTGCTGTGGGTACGCAAACACAGCCCATTTTATGAACATTTTGATGTTTGAGAACCTGCATAGGGTCAACAAAAGCGCACGGGAATATTTTGTACATGCAACTTGTAATGTCACACAAAGATCTGACAATGGCCATTTTTTCTTGAAAATCTGCGAGATGCTTTAGAGAAATCCTCGGATAACATGGATTTTTAACTTGTAATGTCACTCCAAGACTTGGGAATGGTCAATTTTTCTTGAAATTTTTATTTGAGAAATCCACAGAAAACTGGAATTTTAAGCTTTTAAGGGGTATATCTCCTGAACTAGTCAGAAAGGGGTTAAGACATCGATTTTTGAATACACTTACTCCTTACAAAAATGTTTCCCTGTCAGCTTTTCGTCCGGTAAAAGAAGTTATGTTTCTCCGGTTGCATTCCCATTTGATGTTGTTGGTGTCCAAAAATAGAATATTTTTTCAAAATTTTGACATTTAGCAGCTCATGGAGGGTTAACCAATGATTACCAGAATAATTTATCCAATCAAGTGGAAATGAGACACCAAGATCTATCAAGGGCCATTTTCTCTTCGAAACCCTACCAGATGTTTGTAAAGAAATCCAGGGAAAACATAATTTTTTAAGCTTTTGATGGGTATCACTATTAACAACCACAAAACGGGTTAACGCTTGGTTTTTTGAATACCCTTATTACTTACAAAAATGGTCCTCGGTGAATTCCACTTCCAACAAAGGCGATTATGTTTATTTCTCGGGTACACACTGGGTGCTGTGCGTGTGCGAAAACAGCCCATTTCAACAAAATTACGATGCTTGGCAGCCTCTAGAGGGTTAATAAACGCTTACCGGAATATTTTGTCCATGCAACTTGTAATATCACACAAAGACCTGCGAGTAGTCAATTTTTCTTGAAAACCTACAGGATGTGTTTAGAGAAATCCACAGAAAATGGGAATTTGAATATTTTAAGGGGGTCTCTCTCTTTAGCCTGTCCAAAATGAGTTAAGACTTCGACTTTTGAATACCCTTACTACTTACAAAAATGTTTGCGTATAGATTCTACGCTCGATAAAAGAAGGCACTTTTCTTTGTGGCGTACCCATTGGGTGCTGTTGGTGTCCAAAACAGCCCATTTTATCACTATTTTGACTTTTAGCAGCCCATGGAGGGTTAACAAATGCTCACCGCAGCATTTTGTCCTTGCAACTTTTATTGTCACACCAAGGCCTGGGAGTGACAATTTTTTCTTGAAAATCTACAAGACTCGTTTAGAGAAATCCACGAAAAACATGAATTTTTGAGCTTTATGGGGGTATTGCTGTTTAACCAGCCCAAAACGGGTTAACGCTTGGTTTTTTGAACACCCTTATTACTTACAAAAATAATCCTCGGTGAATTCCACTTCCAATCAAGGAAGTTATGTTTACCTCTCAGGTATCGTTTGGGTGCTGTGGGGGTCTGAAACCGGTCCATTTCATCAAACTGTCGATGTTTGGCAGCCTGTGGAGGGCTACCATATGCATCGCCTAATATCTCGTGTGTATCAAAGGTCGTGTCATAGTCAGGTCTAGCAATGATGAATGTTTAAAAAAAATCTACAAGACGTGTTTCGAGAAAGTGCCGATAAACCCCAATTTTTGCAGTTTTTTGCCAATTCTGTCGATATAAGGGTTAAATCGAAAATTTCGCTTCGGTATATTTTTAGATTTTGTGCCCCTCTATGCGTGTGCCAAGTTGTGTGAGAATTGGTTCGAAATTGGCTGCTGAATCGTACGGACAAAAATGTCTTGAAAAAAAAAAAGTGATAGTAATAATAATAATAATCCGTACAAAAACAATAGTCTTTTCCAGAGGGAAAAGCCTAATAAAATAACTGGCATTATTTTCCGCGGACGTATTTTTATCTTTGCTTCTTGGGGAAATCCATGCTAAATACGACAAAGGCGTGTTATCTAATGAGGTCAGGTGGTCGGGTCCGACAGCCCTCCTCGCAGTACATTTAGTGGGGGAGGGGGGGGGGGGGCGATTTTACAGGTAATATAGGCAGCATACATGGCATGGGCTGTCTGTCTTCAGTTTTTAACCTCTAGAGGAGTATCGCTCTGTAACCAGCCCTAAACGGGTTAATGCTTGGTTTTGTGAATTCATTCATTACTTACAAAAGTGATCATCAGTGAATTCCACTTCCAATGAGGGAGGTTATGTTTATCTCGTAGGTACACATTGGGTGTTATGGGTGCCCAAGAACAGCCCACTTTCTCAAAATGTCTATGCTTGGCGGCCTAGGCAGGATTAACAAATGCTTACATGGATATTTTGTCCATGCAACTTGTAATGTCATTCCATGACATGCGAACGGTCAGTTTTTCTTGAAAATGTTTTTGTAGAAACCCACAGAAAACTGGAATTTTAAGCTTTTTAGGGGTATATCTCCTTAACCAGTCAAAAATGAGTTAAGACCTCGATTTGTGAATACCCTTACTACTTACAAAACTGTTTCCCTGTCAGTTTTGCGTCCGGTAAAACAAGCTATGTTTCTCTGTTGCATTCCCATTTGATGTTGTTGGTGTCCAAAAACAGACTATTTTTTCAAAAGTTTGACATTTAGCAGCCCATGGAGGGTTAAGAAATGGTTACCGGAATAATTTGCCCAATCAACTGGTAATGTGGCACCAAGACCTATCAATGACCACTTTCTCTTGAAAACCCTACCAGATGTTTGTAAAGAAATGGAGGGAAAACATAAATTTTTAAGCTTTTGATGGGTATCACTATTAACAACCACAAAACGGGTTAACGCCTGGTTTTATGAATACCCTTATTACTTACAAAAATGGTCCTCGGTGCATTCCACTTCCAACAAAGGAGATT
Source organism: Pictodentalium vernedei (assembly GCA_031216915.1). Taxonomy (NCBI): domain Eukaryota; kingdom Metazoa; phylum Mollusca; class Scaphopoda; order Dentaliida; family Dentaliidae; genus Pictodentalium; species Pictodentalium vernedei. The sequence continues at coordinate 117,283,593 of CM062294.1, read as the reverse complement.
ATGTTTATTTCTCAGTTACACATTGGGTGCTGTGCGTGTCCGAAAAAGGCCCATTTCAACAAAATTACGATGCTTGGCAGCCTGTAGAGGATTAATAAACGCTCACCGGGACATTTTTGCCCATATAACTTGTAATGTCCCACAAAGACATGACAGTAGTCAATTTCTCTTGAAAACCTACAGGATGTTTTTAGAGAAATGCACAGAAAATGGGAATTTTAAGATTTTAAGAGGTCTCTCTCTTTAGCCTGCCCAAAAATGGGTTAAGACTTCGACTTTTGATTACCCTTTCTACTTACAAAAATGTTTCCACATTGATTGTGCGCTCGATAAAAAAAGGCACTTTTCTTTGTGGCGTACTCATTGGGTGCTGTTGGCGTCCAAAAACAGCCCAATTTTTCACAATTTTGACTTTTAGCAGCTCGTGGAAGGTTAACAAATGCTCACCGCAGTATTTTGTCCCTGAAACTTCTATTGTCACACCAAGGCCTGGGAGTGACAAATTTTTCTTGAAAATCTACGAGACTCGTTTAGAGAAATCCACGGAAAACATGAATTTTTGAGCTTTAGTGGGGTATTGCTGTTTATCCAGCCCAAAACGGGTTAACGCTTGGTTTTATGAACACCCTTATTACTTACAAAAATGATCCTCGGAGAATTCCACTTTCAATAAAGGAAGCTATGTTTATTTCTCCTGTATCGTCTGAGTGCTGTGGAGGCCTGAAACCGGTCCATTTCATCAACATTTCGATGTTTGGCAGCCTGTGGAAGGTTACCATATGCATCGCCTGATATGTCGTGTGTATCAAAGGTCGTGTCACAGATAGGTCTAATAATGATGAATGTTTAAAAAAAATCTACAAGACCTGTTTCGAGAAAGTGCCTATAAACCCCAATTTTGGCAGTTTTTCGCCAATTGTGACAAAATGAGGGTTAAATCGAAGATTCCGCTTCGGTACATTTTTGGATTTTCTGACCATCTATGAGTGTGCAAAATTTCGTGAAAATCGGTTCGAAAATGGCTTCTGAATCGTACGGACAAAATGTGTGGAAAAAAATAATAATAACTCGACTTTATGATTCTGGAGAATCATGGCTTTTCCCGATGAGATTCCATCATTTTTCATGACCCCACAGTGTTTGATGAATTGTTTTTAACTGTCTCACTGAAGTTCCTTTATTCATGTTATGAGAAAGGTGAGTATAGTAATCTCAGATGACTCAGTTTGATAAACAAATTGTTTAGGTAAAAACCATCATTAACGGTGGAGTGGGTTAATGTCAATATCGTCGTCCAACAGGTCAATGACGATAAAAGGAGTTGTGTTTGTTTGACACATACCCACTGAGTGCCGTGTCTATTTGGAAATGGTTCATTTTATCTCAAATGTATCCAAAATATTGATGACTGGCAGCTTGTAGAGGGTTAACAAGTGCTAACAAGAATATTAATTCATGCAACTTGCAATGTCACACCAAGAACTGCAAATGGCCATTTTTTCTTTAAAATCTACAAGGTGTTTTCAGAGAAATCCAGGGAAAACATGAATTTTAAACTTTCGATGGGTATCATTGTTTATCCAGTCCAAAACAGGTTAAGAGTTCTTTTTTTGAACACTCTTATTAGTTCCAAAAATAATTCTCAGTGAATTCTACTTCCATTTATTTTGATCTCTCCTCTCAACTTCGGGTGCTATGGGTACACAAACACAGCCCATTTTATCAACATTTTGATGTTTGAGAACCTGCATAGGGTTAACAAATGCTTACAGGAATATTTTGTACATTCAACTTGTAATGTCACACTAAGATCTGAGAATGGCCATTTTTTCTTGAAAATCTACGAGATGTTTTAGAGAAATCCTTGGATAACATGAATTTTTAACCTTTTGAGGGGTATCGCTCTGTAACCATCCCTGAACAGGTTAATGCTTGGTTTTGTGAATACCTTCATTACTTACAAAAATGATCGTCGGTGAATTCCACTTCCAATGAAGGAGTTTATGTTTATCTCGCAGGTACACATTTGGTGTTATGGTTGCCCAAGAACAGCCCATTTTCTCCAACTGTCCATGCTTACAGCCTCTGGAGGGTTAACAAATGCTTACCGAGATATTTTGTCCATGCAACTTGTAATGTCACGCCAAGACCTGCGAATGGTCAATTTTTCTTGAACTTTTTTAAAGAAATCAACAGAAAACTGGAATTTTAAGCGATTAAGGGGTATATCTCCTTAACTAGTCAAAAATGGGTTAAGACATCGATTTTTGAATACACTTACTACTTACAAAAATGTTTCCCTGTCAGTTTTACGTCCGGTAAAAGAAGTTATGTTTCTCTGGTGCATTCCCATTTGATGTTGTTGGTGTCCAAAAACATACTATTTTTTTTTAATTTTGACATTTAGCAGCCCATGGATGGTTAATAAATGCTTACCGGAATAATTTATCCAATCAACTGGTAATGTGACACCCAAGACCTATCAATGGCCATTTTCTCTTGAAAACCCAACCAGATGTTTGTAAAGAAATCCAGGGAAAATATAATTTTTTACGCTTTTGATGTATATCACTATTAACAATTACAAAAGGGGTTAACGCTTGGTTTTTTTAATACCTTTATTACTAACAAAAATGGTCCTCGGTGAATTCCACTTCCAACAAAGGAGATTATGTTTATTTCTCGGGTACACGTCGGGTGCTGTGCGTGTCCGAAAAAAGCCCATTTCAACAAAATTACGATACTTGGCAGAATGTAGAGTGTTAATAACCGCTCTCCGGAATATTTTGTCCATGCAGCTTGTAATGACACACAAAGACCTGCGAGTAGTCAATTTTTCTTGAAAACCTACAGGATGTTTTTAGAGAAATCCACAGAAAATGGGAATTTCAAGATTTTAAGGGGTCTCTCTCTTTAGCCTGACCAAAATGGGTTAAGACTTCGACTTTTGAATACCCTTACCACTAAAGTCTTACAAAAATGTTTCTATATAGATTGTGCGCTCGATAAAAAGGCACTTTTCTTTGTGACTTACCCACTGGGTGCTGTTTGCGTCCCAAACAGTCCATTTTATCACAATTTTGACATTTTGCAGCCTGTGGAGGATTAACAAATGCTCACCACAGTATTTTGTCCATGCAGCTTCTATTGTCACACCAAGGCCTGGGAGTGACAAACTTTTCTTGAAAATCTACAAGACTCGTTTAGAGAAATCCATGGAAAACATGAATTGTTTAGCTTTTGAGGGGTATTGCTGTTTGACCAGCCCAAAACGGGTTAACGCTTGGTTTTCTGAACACCCTTATTGCTTACAAAAATAATCCTCGGTGAATTCCACTTCCAATAAAGGAAGTTATGTTTATCTATCATGTATCGTTTGGGTGCTGTGGGGGCCTGAAAACGGTCCATTTCATCAAGATTTCGATGTTTGGCAGCCTGTGGAGGGTTACCATATTCATCGCCTGATATGTCGTGTGTATCAGAGGTCGTGTCACAGGCAGGTCATGCAATGATGAATGTTTAAACAAAATCTACAAGACGTGTTTCGAGAAACTGCCGATAATCCCCAATTTTGGCAGTTGTTTGCCAATTCTGAAGAAATAAGGATTAAATCGAAAATTCTGCTTATGGTACATTTTTAGATTTTGAGACCCTCTATGCGTGTGCAAGATTTTATGAAAATCGGTTCGAAAATGGCTTCTGAATCGTACGGACAAAATGTGTGGAAAAAAAAATAATAATCCCTAGAAAAACAATAGTCTTTTCCAGAAGGAAAAGCCTAAAAAAAAATAATAATCCCTAGAAAAACAATAGTCTTTTCCAGTGGGAAAAGTCTAAAAAAAAATAATAATCCATAGAAAAACAATAGTCTTTTCCAGTGGGAAAAGTCTAATATCCATAGAATAACAAGAGTCTTTTCCAGAGGGAAAAGCCTAAAAAATAATAATCCGTAGAATAACAAGTGTCTTTTCTAGAGTGAAAAGCCTAAAAATGATAGGAAAGAAATCACCGCTCACGTATTTCTGGAAATTCCCCCACAAAAACACACCAATTGTTATTTGTATTTTTGGCCCCAAAGGTCGTCAACTCACAGTCTCTATTTCTCTGGAATATCCAGCAATAATGCAGTAATGCATCGGCAGTTTATTAAAAGAATATATGTTTTTTCATGGCTGCTCAGTTTTGGAGACCACATCATTTCGAAGTGCAATGTTTCAAGGCGGGTAACTCTGATTGAAATATTTAGAACCGTTATATCTTTGAAGGAGGCAACGGTTTCAGTCTCATTAAATGTTGGGACCAGAAGAGCAGATGAATTTTAGCTGTAGACTAATTTTAAGAGGAGATATGGGATCCAGTGTCAAGGTAGACAACTTCTTTCTCAATGCTGTCAGTCTCCGACACCTCTCTGTCACAAGTTTATTTGTTGGCAAAATCATTAGGCTTTTCCCTCTGGAAAAGACTCTTGTTATTCTACGGATTATTATTTTATTTTTTTTGGGGGGGGGGGGGGAGGGTGGTTGAGGGGGGGGGGGGTTGTTTTGTTTTTTTTTTGTTTCCACACATTTTATCCGCACGATTCAGAAGCCATTTTCGAACCGATTTTCACAAAATTTTTCACACTCATAGAGGGGCCCGAAATCTAAAAATGTACCGAAGTGGAATTTTCGATTTAACCCTTACTTCGTCAGAATTGGAAAAAAACTGTCAAATTTGGGTTTTATAGGCACTTTCTCGAAACACGTCTTGTAGATTTTTTTAAACATTCATCATTGCTCGACCTGCCTGTGACACGACCTTTGATACACACGGCATATCGGGCGATGCATATGGTAACCCTCCACACGCTGCCAAACATCGAATTTTTGATGAAATGGGCCGGTTTCAGGCCCCCATAGCACCCAAACGATACACGAGAGATAAACATAATTTCCTTTATTGGAAGTGGAATTCACCGAGGATCATTTTCGTAATTAATAAGGGTGTTCAAAAAACCAAGCGTTAACCCGTTTTGGGCTGGTTAAACATCAATATCCCCCCCCCCCCCCCCATAAAGCTAAAAAATTCATGTTTTCCGTGGATTTCACTAAACGAGTCTTGTAGATTTTCAAGAAAAAATTGTCACTTCCCGGCCTTGGTGTAAGAATAGAATATGCATGGACAAAATACTGCGATGAGCATTTGTTAACCCTCCACGGGTTGCTAAAAGTCAAAATTGTGATAAAATGGGCTGTTTTTGGATGCCAACAGTACCCAACGGGTACGCCACAAAGAAAAGTGCCATCTTTTATCGAGCGCACAATCTATACCGAAACATTTTTGTAAGAAGTGAGGGTATTCAAAAGTCGAAGTCTTAACCCATTTTGGGCAGGCTAAAGAGAGAGACCACTTAAAATCTTAAAATTCCCATTTTCTGGGGATTTCTCTAACAACATCCTGTAGGTTTTCAAGATAAAAATGATTACTCGCAGATCTTTGTATGACATTACAAGTTGCGTGGACAAAATATTCTGGTAAGCGTTTGTTAACTCTCTACAGGCTGCCAGGCATCGTAATTTTGTTGAAATGGGCGGTTTTCGGACACGCACAGCACCCAATGTGTACCTGAGAAATAAACATAATCACCTTTGTTGGAAGTGGAATTCACCAAGGACCATTTTTGTAAGTAATAAGGGTATTCAAAAAACCAAGCGTTAACCCCTTTTGTGGTTGTTAATAGTGATACCCATCAAAAGTTTAACAAATTATGTTTTCCCTGGATTTCTTTACAAACATCTGGTAGGGTTTTCAAGAGAAAATGCCCATTGATAGACCTTGGTGTCACATTACCAGTTGATCGGATAAATTATTCCGGTAAGCATTTGTTAAACCTCCATGGGCTACTATATGTCAAAATTTTGAAAAAAAATAGTCGGTTTTTAGACACCAAGAACATCAAATGGGAATGCAACAGAGAAACATGACTTCTTTTACGGGACGCAAAACTGACAGGGAAACATTTTTGTAAGTAGTAAGTGTATTCAAAAATCGAGGTCTTAACCCATTTTTCACTAGTTAAGGAGATATACCCATGAAAAGCTTGAAATTCCAGTTTCTGTTGACTTCTCAAGAAAAAATTTCAAGAGAAATTGACCATTCGCAGGTCTTGGAGTGACATTACAAGCTGCATAGATAAAATATTTCGGTAAGCATTTGTTAACCCTCCAGAGGCTGCCAAGCATAGATATTTGGAGAAAATGAGCTGTTCTTGGGCAACCATAACACCAAATGTGTACCTGCGAGATAAACATAACCTCCTTCATTGGAAGTAGAATTCACCGAAGATCATTTTTGTAAGTAATGAAGGTATTCACAAAATCAAGCATTAATCCATTTAGGGTTGGTTACAGAGGAATACCCATCGAAAGGTTAAAAATTCATGTTATCTGAGGATTTCTCTAAAACCATCACATAGATTTTGAAGAAAAAATGGCCATTCTCAGATCTTAGTGTGACATTACAAGTTGCATGTACAAAATATTCCAGTAAGCATTTGTTAACCCTATGCAGGTTCTCAAACATCAAAATGTTGATAAAATGGGCTGTGTTTGCGTATCCACAGCACCCGAAGTTGAGAGGAGAGATCAAAATAAGTGTAAGTAGAATTCACTGAGAATTATTTTTGGAAGTAATAAGAGTATTAAAAAAAAACAACACTTAACCCATTTTGTGCTGGATAAACAATGATACCCATGAAAAGCTTAAAATTCATGTTCTCCCTGGATTTCTCTGAAAACATCTTGTAGATTTTAAAGAAAAAATGGCCATTCACAGTTCTTGGTGTGACATTACAAGTTGCATGAATAAATATTCCTGTTAGCTCTTGTTAACCCTCTACAAGCTGCCACACATCAATATTTTGGATACATTTGAGACAAAATGGACCATTTTCAAATAGCCACAGCACTCAGTGGGTATTCGTCAAACAAACATAACTCCTTTTGTCGGTCATTGACTTGTTGGACGACGATGTTGACATTAAACCACTCCACCTTCAATGATGGTTTATACCTAAATATTTTTTTCATCAAACCGAGTCATTTGAGACTGCTATACTCACCTTTCTCATAACATCAATGAAGGAACTTCAGTGAGACAGTTAAAAACAATTCATCAGACACTGTGGGGTCATGAAAAATCATGGAATCTCATCTGGAAAAGCCATGATTCTCCAGAATCATAAAGTCTAGTTTTGGGTTGGTTTTTAGGCTTTCCTCTCTGGAAAAGACTATTGTTTTTCTACGGATTATTATTATTTTTTTTTTTTATTTTTTTTTTTTTTTCCCACACATTTTGTCCGTACGATTCAGAAGCCATTTTCAAAACGATTTTCACGAAATTTTGCACACTCATAGACCGTCACAAAATCTACAAATGTACTAAAGTGGAATTTTCGATTTAACCCTTATTGCGTCAGAATTGACAAAAAACTACCAAAATTGGGGTTTATCGGCACTTTCTCGAAACACGTCCTGTAGATTTTTTTTAAACATTCGTCATTGCTAGAACTGCCCGTGACACAACCTTTGATACACACGACAAGTCAGACGATGCATATGGTAACCCCCCACAGACTGCCAAACATCGAAATTTTCATGAAATAAGCTGGTTTCTGGCCCCCACTGCACCCAAACAATACACGAGAGATAAACATAACTTCCTTTGTTGGAAGTGGAATTCACCGAGGATCATTTTTGTCAGTAATAAGGGTGTTCAAAAAGCCAACCGTTAACCCGTTTTTGGGCTGGTTAAACAGCAATACCCCCATAAAGCTAAAAAAAATCATGTTTTCCGTGGATTTCTCTAAACGAGTCTTGTAGACTTTCAAGAAAAATTTGTCACTCCCAGGCCTTGGTGTGACAATAGGAGTTGCATGGACAAAATACTGCGGTGAGCATTTGATAACCCTCCACGGGCTGCTAAAAGTCAAAATTGTGATAAAATGGACTGTTTTTGGACGCCAACAGCACCCAGTGGGTACGCCACAAAGAAAAGTTCCCTCTTTTATCGAGCGCATAGTCTATTTGGTAACATTTTTGTTTGTGGTACGGGTATTCAAAAGTCGAAGTCTTGACCCATTTTGGACAGGCTAAAGAGAGAGACCCCTTAAGATCTTAAAATTCCCATTTTCTGTGGATTTCTCTAAATACATCCTGTAGGTTTTCAAGAAAAATTGACTACTCGCAGGTCTTTGTGTGATATTACAAGTTGCATGGACAAAATATTTCGGTGAGCATTTATTAGCCCTCTACAGGCTGCCGAGCATCGTAATTCTGTTGAAATGTGCTGTTTTCAGACACGCACAACACCCAACGTGTACCTGAGAAATAACCATAATCTCCTTTGTTGGAAGTGGAATTCACCGAGGACCATTTTTGTAAGTAATAAGGGTATTCGAAAAACCAAGCGTTAACCCCTTTTGTGGTTGTTAATAGTGATACCCATCAAAACCTTAAAAATTTATGTTTTCCCTGGATTTCTTTACAAACATCTGGTAGGGTTTTCAAGAGGAAATGGCCATTGATAGGTCTTGGTGTCACATTACCAGCTGATTGGATAAATTATTCCGGTAAGCATTTGTTAAACCTCCATGGGCTACTATATGTCAAAATTTTGAAATAAAATTGTCTGTTTTTAGACACCAGCAACATCAAATGGGAATGCAACAGAGAAAGGTACCTTCTTTTACCGAAAGCAAAACTGACAGGGAAACATTTTTGTAAGTAGTAAGTGTATTCAAAAATCGATGTCTTAACCCATTTTTGACTAGTTAAGGAGATGTACCCATTAAAATCTTAAAATTCCAGTTTTCTGAGGATTTCTCAAAAAACATTTCAAGAGCAATTGACCATTCGCAGGTCTTGAGAGTGACATTACAAGCTGCATGAACAAAATATTTCGGTAAGCATTTGTTAACCCTCCAGAGCCTGCCAAGCATAGACATTTGGAGAAAATGGTCTCTTCTTAGGCAACCATAACATCAAATGTGTACCTGCGAGATAAACATAACCTCCTTCATTGGAAGTAGAATTCACCGAAGATCATTCCTGTGAGTAATGAAGGTATTCACAAAACCAAGCATTAACCCGTTTAGGGTTGGTTACAGGGCGATACCCCTCGAAAGGTTAAAAATTCATGTTATCTGAGGATTTCTCTAAAAACATCCCGTAGATTTTCAAGAAAAAATGGCCGTTCTCAGATCTTAGTGTGACATTACAAGTTGCATGTACAAAATGTTCCTGTGTGCATTTGTTAACCCTATGCAGGTTCTCAAACATCAAAATGTTGATAAAATGGGCCGTGTTTGCGTACCCACAGCACCCGAAGTTCGGAGGAGAGGTCAAAATAAGTGGAAGTAGAATTCACTGAGAATTATTTTTTGAAGTAATAAGAGTATTCAAATAACAAAGCTTAACCCGTTTTGGGCTGGATAAACAATGATACACATCAAAAGCTTAAAATTCATGTTCTCCCTGGATTTCTCTGAAAACATCTTGTAGATTTTAAAGAAATAATGGCAATTCGCAGTTCTTGGTGTGACATTACAAGTTGCCTGAATAAATATTCCTATTAGCACTTGTTAACCTTCTTCTACAAGCTGCCAGACATCAATATTTTGGATACATTTGACATAAAAATGGACCACTTTCAAATAGACACAGCACTCAGTGGGTATGTGCCAAACAAACATAACTCCTTTTGTCGGTCATTAACTTGTTGGAAGACGAAACTAACATTAACCCACTCCACCGTTAATGATGGTTTTTACCTAAACAATTTTTTTTATCAAACCAAGTCATTTGAGACTACAAAACTCACCTTTCTCATAACATCAGTGAAGAAACTTCAGTGAGACAGTTAAAAAGAATTCATCAGACACTGTGGGGTCATGATAAATCATGGAATCTCATCGGGAAAAGCCATGATTCTCCAGAATCATAAAGTCTAGTTATATTTGAGTTTGTGAGAGCAGGTATCAGTCTGATAAATAATTATGCACTACTCTATTGGTTTTTAGCTCACCTTGACGAAGTCAGACTGAGCTTAGCTAATCGCTCTCCGTCCATCGTCCATTATGTTTCGGATTTCTCCTCCAAAACCACTGGGCTAATTCAACTGAGAGTTTGTGTGAGTGATGGTCCCGAAGGGGCATTGCGTTTTTGTTCAACTCAACATGGCAAGCCCCATAAGGAGGGGAAAATGCTCCGAATATTTTTTTTAATCTTCTTCTCATGAAACAGTGGGTACAATGACTTGATATTTGGTGTGGAGCTTCCTTTTGAGGTGTAGAATGTGCAGAATAAAGGTTGTTCGTGGGGAAATATTTGCCTTTGTAATGGAACGGGCAAGATTTTGGGCCCCATCCAAAATTTATATTTTCTGAACCGATGGTCCGCTTTGAACCAAATTTGGTATGTGATATTACTGAGTCATAAGTACTTCACTCATTGAAAAAGAAATTTTCCCATGTCCGCGTGGGAACCCCAGGAGCTAAAGATAGAAACATTTTCAAAAGCATATATTTCCCAAACCACACGGAACAGGAAACTGCTATTTGGTACGAAGCATCCTTGGGAACAGTAGAATTGAATGGTAAAACAAAATTGCCATCGGTGTTTTGTAGGAAGGGGGGGTGGGCATCGAAAAAATTCTGAGTCAGCAGATTTGCAAACATTAAAAAAAAACTTCTCCAGAACCAATGGCCAGAATCGTTTGATATTTGGTATACAGTATCCATGGGGGATGGGGGGTGGGGGTGGGGGGGGGGGGAGGGGGCACATACAAGTTTGTTAAAATGAAACCCGTTGGTTCATATTTGGGTTCAACACGCGAACCCAACATAAGGCAACATGGGGGAATAATCTTTAAAAATATTCTTCTTCAGAACCACCAGTCAGCATCTTTCAATGTTTGGCATACATCATTGTTATGAGGGTCAGATTCAAGATTGTTCAAATCAAGTCCCTCGGTTAATATTTGGGCTTCCTATGGAGGAAAATTCTTCAAAAACCTTCTTTTTCACATTCACCAGTTAGAATCTTTTTTTATTTGGCACACAACATCTCTAGGGCAGTGAGATTCAAGTTTGTTGAAATCGAGTGCCTGGGTTAATATTTAGGCTCCCTATGGGAACCGGAATTTTAACATAGTGCAATATGAATGAATTTCTTTAAACATTCAGCAGTCAGAATCCTTTCATGTTTGGTATACAACATCTCGGGTGGGGGAGATTCAAGTTTGTTCAAATCAGGTCGCTGGGTTCAACATTCAGAACTCTTAGTCCGATTTAAATAAAATTTGATATCCAGCATAAGTGGGCAGCAGATATTTGATTTATACGGAAAATTAGCCCTAGCTATCGTTGGGCTAATTGTGTGCTAAAATAGAAACATAATTCCAAGTTAATTGTATAAGGACCCATGTATCTGAAGAATTAGAAATTGTTTTATTAAGTACCGTTTAGTGTTGTGTAACTAAGATTAATCCACATATGTTGTGTCAAGAGGTTCCATAACGGAGCTCAACTTTTTATATTATGATTAACTGAAGAAAAGGCACGATGCTTTGACTATTTTAGTCACTCCTGGGGGGGGGCTCAAGAATTGACAATGGATCCAATACAGATTGATTGCTTAATGTAGATTTATTCATGGCCTCTGTTTATATCGGGCTCTGTTCAAGGTGGTCGCTTTAGGCCTCGTTGGGTCTCTTGATTACACAATACTTGTTTGTTGTCGGTTTTGACAATAGCCGTGTAGAAAGAATAGCCCCTGGTAAAGTTTTGGGAAAGTATACATATCCAAACCCACAGATAGCTCCACAGAAATGTAAGAGATATTATTCATCATACTTGTGTGATCCGGATGAATTTCTAACAAAACAACAAGGTATTTCTAATGACAATGCGATAATATATCTATCGAATGACCATGTATCGTCTGCCATGGTTAAACGATTAGAGACCTGGAATTACCAAGCTCAAGTATGTGGGGTATATACAGTTAAAACTAGAAGACCTGTCACAAACTGTGCGCTTATCTAGGCTTAATTGCGCGTAGGAATTGCGCGCAGTTGCAATCTCTAATGGCGTCCAGAGCATGGCAGGTTCTCTTGCTTACTTATAGGAAACGCAGGCAATGGTTCTACCCGGAGGTCCATTGGCTGAAACATTGCTTGTGCACAGGCCATATGTACATAAATTGATTAACGTGCAGATCGACGTGCTATTTGTACGCATATCATGACAGGACTTCTAATATTTACGAATAATGAATTGTGTTGTTATACTATTATTCAATAGTTCTTCTGTAACTTGGTTGTGGCACTTTGGCTCCTTTCTGTGTCGGCGTTCTGTCAGGTGTAAAGTATATATCTTCTGAATTCCTCCACATGTAGAGTAAACCGTTCTCAGGGTAGACAATATTTGCAGGCGCGTAGGCAAGGTGTGAGACGGATGCGAAAGCACCTCGCCACAAAATTGTAATTGTATTTGAGAGGTTATTTTCAATTTCTTTTATAAAATGAGACGACCTTACTTGCTCTGGTACATCGTACTCTCTGCAGGTTAGCCACGCTGAATCGGGGTAAGTTGTTTTTAAAACATAAATGTTAGTAGTAGGGAATGTCAAAAATAGGCCTGTTCTTTATTTTTTTTGCACTATGTTTTTTTATTCCACACCCCTGTAACCCCTCACAATACCTAAAACTTTCATGAACTCCCCTCCTCCAGGTCATCGAATACCAAAAAAATCTTTTTGAAACCTCTCTCCCCCACCCCTCAACATAGCTAAATTATCTCAAACCCCAGTCCAGTTCTCTAAATGTAATGGACACGTCAGGCCCAGGATACCCCTTCCCCACAATTTTGAGCGATCAAATTACCCCGATTAATCTCCTCTCATAACTTACCACACTCTTAACCCATATTTACTATGAGATTGTCCCCCTAATAAATAGCGTATGTTCATTTAATATAATATATTAATAATTTTCGTTAAATAATTTATTCCGCAAGACACGGCTCGAAAAAAACAACAACCTCTCATAACTTACCACACAATTAACCCGTATTTACTATGAAATTGTCCCCCTAATAAATAGCGTATGTTCATTTAATATAATATATTAATAATTTTCGTTAAATAATTCATTCCACAAGACACTTTTCAAAAAAAAAAAAAATGGCGGATTAGTTTGACAGAAATACGCGTATCGATTTATTCATGAGTGTCTGTCGGTTGTGTCCTTGGGCAAGTCACTTCATCCCCATTTCCCATGTGGGGGCACGGTGACGCTGTGCACTAAGGCGTACTGCATGTCGATGCCTGGAGCACCTGTCTTCAGCCAATGCTAACCCTATGTAGAATTTTGACAGTTGCTTGCCGTTGCTCGGTGGCTCTCTCTGGCTTCCTCCACCCGTAAAACTGTCGTGGTCATGATTAGCCATTATGCAGAAATATGTGACCTTAAACACCAAAAAATAAATATAAATAAATAGTCGGTTATCAAAACAGTCCTTAGGTGTTTAACAGTTAATTGTGGGCCAGTGCGTTTAAAAATGAAAAATTTGGGTGATAACACTACGGACTGTGTTTAATCATAGAAAAATCACACCCGCGCTATTACTAACCCGTATGATTTATTTTTGAACGTTTACTGAAGAATAACCCACCCATCTAAGTAAAAGCATGGAATAGCTACCATTATCTAATTACCCATGTGGGGTGGGGGTGGGCGGTAACGTTGTGTACTATGGCATACTACCTTCAGCCAATGATAACCCTGTGTAGAACTTTGACAGTTGTTTGCCTCTGCACGATGGTTATTCATATATTATATTAAATGAATATACGCTATTTATTAGGGGGATTACGTCATAGTAATTAAGGTTATTAAACTTTTAAACATATCACCGCACATTTGTCTCCTTCACCCATTCTCATAACCTCATTTGACCCCCCTTATTTGATGAGGAGCGTCTCCACCGGTCAATCGAGTTGTGCAGCTCTGCTACTTGTGGCGCGATGACGGTAAAGTTGAATCAGCTGAAACCCGCAAGTCGCGCAGTTAAGTGCCGAGTTTTAACATTTCTCCGTGTTTTTTCTAATGTATCTTTTCTACTATAGGATTTCAGACAAAAACGTCCACTGGAACATCTTGACATCACCTACACGATGTACACATCGTTTGTGGAGATCTTTGTTGAATTTGTAATTGAAACACAAAATTGACAGTTCAAAGTACCTTCTTGGTTGGTTTTCAGATGATCCGTTAATTCATCTCTTGAAAGTATTGGGGAATAAAGTACAGCCATGTATAGCCTCTCCCCCGTGTACAGTAGTCTCATGGCGATTTCTCTTGTGATTTTTTTGAGAACCCGTCAAAACGTAGAAATCGGACAGTTAAAAAATCAATGAAATTTGAAAATTTGAATCTCAGAGTCTGGAAGAAGGTTGCGTGTTGACCGCTATTTTAATGAGGTTTTTATTACGCCCATAACTTTTGAACAATAGATTTAATTGCTTCAACATCTGTCACTCTCGTATAGTAGTTTGCGTTTGAAAAAAAAATCGATTTAATTACACCCATACACAATGTAGTGTTTACCTGAGCACGTGTCCAGGTCAGAGTCAGTCGATAGTATTCATATATATGTCCAGTACGTCAATATTATTTTTAAATATATTATTTTTTAAATATATTATTTTTTAAATATATTATTTTTTTATCTAATAATATCTATCCCAAATTATGACTTTAAAAAAAATATGTGCTAATCGACATTATTAATTCATTTATTAATATACTAATTATTATAATCAACCCTAATTACACTCATTACTTACATTAATTACATTAATTATGCAACAGTCATTAATTAAAATTAATTAAGCAACAGTTATTAAAGTGATTAAAAATATTCATTAATTAAGTGACGTTAATTACCTTACGTAACTTTTTTAATTAAGATGACACCATCGACCCAGGCCTCCGGCCCAGACCTCCAGCCCAGCCCTCCGGAAGAACAGGCCTATTTTCGACATTCCCTACTACTAATGTTCTCGTTTGCATGTAACTTCTGAGAAACCGCTACAGGCACTACTTTAGTACCTTTTATAGCATCGGTTATAAAAGAATACCAAAGTGCCTAAGCATTTCATAGAAACTAGTTGCATGGTTCTGTCTAGGTAAAACAGGCCCAACGAGCTTATCGCTGTTTAATTTCTGCCAGAATTATATATTAACAGAATAACATATATGAGTACAGGCACGTATATCAAAGTTGGGGGTGGGGGGCGTGGCAAGAGTAATATCTAGGTGGCGGTGGCTAGTAATATTTAAGGGGAGGCTAGTTCAGCGATCTGACAGTAGTGTCTACCCCCTACGTTCAGTTCGCTGAACTACTAGGGGGACATAGACAATAGGATGCGCAGCATCAACCGAGTCACGTAGGGACGAGCACATTAGGGGGACACCCCTTCCCCAGCTGGAGAGGGGGACCTCCCCGGGACAAATAAACACAATTTCTTTGACTCCGGGTCCGTTTGTGTCCAAAATTTATAAGTTGTGAAAGGCATCAGTAGTTAGGCCACATCACATGGGGGAGGGGCATGACTGAAATTTGGGAGGTATATGCCCCCCTCCCCTGCCGCCCACTTGGTTACGGCACTGTATGACTATAATATCTATCTGGAATATATATATAAAATATGCCTTTCAACTTTATCGATCGATCTATTTTGTTCGTAGTTGTTCACATACAATAATACTTATATTTGATTCTTAGTTTTCAAAATTGCTTCCATCGGGGGCACTAAACCCCGATTGTCCACATGGGGGCACGATGACGGATGGCGCCGTGTACTAAGGCGTACTTCACGTCGATAGAGCGCATGTCTTCAATCAATCTAACCCTATCTGTGCTGCGGTGCAGAGTTACGATGCTGGGGAGCTGGCAGCTGCTCGTCGTTGCTCGGTAGTTCTTTCCGGGTACTCCGGCTTCCTCCACCCGTAAAACTGTCACGGTCATGATTAGCCATTGTGCATACGTATATGACCTTAAACACCAATAAATAAATAAATAAATAAATAAATAAATAAATAAATAAATAGTTTCCATCGGGGCGAACCATTGTCGCCCTAGCGGGGCCCGTGATCGTCGATCGACATTCAAATTTTTTACCAAACAAAATCTCTGGCTACGCGCCCGAATTGGTAATTCATTGGACATCTTTTTAAGAACAGATCTGGAGTTGTGACCATTTGTGTTAATCATTCCATCACATCGTGTCAAAGGGATTTTGGAAAATTTAAGAGACCAGATTCAGGCCTGGCATTCTGAAAAATGCAGGATGGCAAAAAATCGCTCTCCTCAATCAGCTTAGGAGAGCAATTAGCTTTACACAGCATTTTAAGTATCCAGTTGAACGAACTCATTGAAACTGAAACCAACAGACTGCATCAGTGATTTTATTAACTTTACTAAGGTAAAGCGAAATCTCTTAGACATCTAGATGTCTCACTCAACAACCGAACACACACTTGACAAGACCTGTGTGTGTACCCAGACCTGTTGTCCAAGAAAGTCATACGCCTACCACTACCACCTTCAACCCCCTAAAGGGGGTTGAAGGTGGTAGTGGTAGGCGTATGACTTTCTTGGACAACAGGTCTGCTTGAATCTACAGTCACATCCTGGTGCACGTGCTTCAAGTGACAGGATAGTAGTAATGGTAGTATATTATAGTGTCAATATTCCTTGAATAATTACCCCTCAAACTGTGATGTCAGTTGTTGAACTTGAAACTGACAGAAAAAAAGCATGCTGTGACCCATTTTGCTTCAAATGATTGCAACTGTGTTTGGGTATGGTTGCAGCCATTACCTTTTACCACTAAACGACTTTCAAAATGAAATTGCGTGATGTTATGTGACTTTGAAGTTAAATTACATTTTTGCTTTACAACAAAAATTTAATGTGAGCATAATACATGTAATCTCAATCATCCCTGACCAAAATATTTAGGAGGGCAATTTTTCGCTCTCCTTAATTCTTACAGGAGGGCAGTAAGGAGAGCTAAAAAAATCGCTCTCCTGAAATTGCCAAGCCTGAAGATTCAAAAGCTTGTTTCAGTTAGTGTCAAATAGGGTGGGTTTGGGTGGTCGCTGCTCTACAAGAATATTGTCCAAAAACTTTTAAGCTGAACAGAATGAGTAGGAGGAGATGAGTGAGCAGGCCAGTAAAGCTTGATTAGAGGTTATCTCGGTCATTAACCAAAGTATATAGAAATCTATCACCTGGATATCTGTTTGAAGTCCAAAATACAGATATTAACTATCCATGTATTATGGACGTTGTCTGACATAACGATTTTGACACCCTCATATGCTAGAATAATTGTTAGTTTAAACAGTATTTATTTCCAACAACAAGTAATGAAAACATAGATACAATTGATACTGATGAGTTTGGACGATGGAAACGGATTCAGCAACAAGCTGTGTAGCTTATACTAGGCGGTTTCCGTGGCACAGATTTTATCACAAAAGAAGTTGTATAGCGTAACAAACACATTGTACTTGTAGCATTTGCCTAAACCAGTTGAGTGGATACATATAAATATTTACTTTACATGGGTACGCATTCACTCACACGCACAGACGCACGCCCGAGACACACACAGACACACACACACACACACACACACCCACACGCGCGCGCGCGCGCGCGCATATACGCACGCACGCACGCACGCACGCACGCACGGACACACACACACACACACACATAGAGAGAAGAAAAAATGATGTGAGAAAGAGAGGAAAGAGATAGGGAGAAGGAGCAGGGATCCGAGAAGTAAGTCACTTGTTCACCTCCCTTCTGCAGTGGCATAGACTTTAAATACGTGGAAAAAAAAGACAGAGAGGTAAGTGTCTATGACAAGATTCGAGAAGCAGTGTTCAGGGTTAACAGGCTCGTGCTGCTGACAAGTGGTGGTGCCAGGTTTGGATAGGTTATACAGGCGCGGTCCGGCCTTGAAAAGCGACATTTATTGTTTTGTTACATTGTTGGTGACAAACGGGGAGGGGGGGGGGGGTGGTGTTAGCAAAACCTGTTTGATCGACTAATGAATGTGTGAACAGTTTCGAAGATGTCTCTGTTGATTGCATTTGGGTAGAATTCACTTCCGTATAGGAGTATGCTTGTATTTATCACATATGGTCATTTACCAAGAGTGTCTATTCTTATGGGGTCGAAATATGGACACTGGAAGTAGTGATCAGTTGTTTCGCGTTCACCACACAAACATGCATAATGCCCCGAGAGGTGGTTATTGGACAAGTCATCGTTAAGATTACTGCAGTGTAATCGGAGTCTACAGTGTAAGATTTGTTCCTTACGGGATTTGTGGTTATAGTAGAATTGAGGTACTCTTGGCTTGTTGTAGTCTAGAAATTCTTTGAAGTTGGGAAGTGACTTATTGAGCGTTATTTCAGTGGGTAATGTATTCCACAGTCTTGTGGTAGATGGAAGGAAGGAGTTGCTGTGCTGCTCGGTTCGGCATAAAGGGGTGGTTAAATCAGTAGTCCCGCGTAGGTTGTGTGAGTGGCTTTCTGCGGATGCAGGTGGAATCATGTTGGAGATGTATGGGGGTACCAAGTTGTGGCACATCTTAAAATATTGTGTTAGTCTGTGCTTTTCACGCCGTGTTTCTAGTGTCTCCCACCCCATTTCAGTAAGAAGTGAGGTTCTACCCACACGCCTAGTTCCCCCGGATATGATACGTGCTGCCTCTGTCTGTATTTTGTCAAGTTCGTTTTTTGCTGGTTAGTACAGTTGTCCCAAACAGTGTCTGCATATTCTAGAAGAGGGCGTATAAACGCAAGGTATATTTTCTCAAGGGCTTTTCGGTCTAGTTGGAATTTAAGCTGTCTGATGAGATTACCTCTTTTCCATGTTTTGGACTTAATGTCATTAATATGAGTGGCCCAGCCGCCACTGGGGTCAAATATCAGGCCAAGATATTTGTGATAGTCAACTTCCTTGATATCAGTGCCAAACATTTCTAGTGTGGGCTGGTTCGGTTTATTAGTTTTCCGGGACATGATCAGAGATTCGGTTTTGCATGGGTTGAAATCAACAAGCCAGTCGCTTGACCATTTTTCTATAGTTTTTATATCTTTAGTAAGCATGTTTGCCGCGAGTTGAGGGTTTTCTACGACGAGAAAAAAGGTAGTGTCATCGGCGAAGAGGCGTATATTACTCCTAATATCTTGGACAAGGTCATTTATATAAATTAGAAATAACAAGGGCACCAGTACAGACCCCTGGGCAACTCCAGCTGTGACTTCTCTCCAAGAGGACGACACTGAGCTGAGTACGACACACTGTTGTCTATTGTTTAGATAATTTACAAACCATTTCAGTAAGATACCCGTAATTCCGATTTTTTCAAGTTTATACAGAAGGCCAGTATGCCACACCTTATCAAAGGCTTTACTGACGTCACAAAAAATTACTCTAATTTCTTTGTCTTCGTCAAGGGCAGCGCTAAATGTTTGATAAATATCGGTCAACTGATGGACTGTGGCGACTGAGGGCAGAAACCCAGATTGGAGATGGGTTAAAAGGGAATTGTTTTTAAGAAATTCAAATACTTTTCTGAAAACACATTTTTCGAATATTTTACTCACGCAACTTAGTAAAGTGATCGGTTGATAGTTTACAATTGAATCTTCGGCACCTTTTTATGCACAGGAACGATGTTTTCCAGTTTCCACTGACCGGGGAAATGGGATCTTTGCAGCATCAGGTTAAATATTTCTTTTAAGGGTTCAGCCAAGTTCAATGAGCATCTTTTCAATATTTGTGGGCTTATTTTATCAGGCCCACAAGCCTTGGAGACGTTGAGTGAATTTATAGCGTCGGTTACATCTTGCACACTCAAATTAATAGAGTCGAGTTGCGGGCCATCGGTGTCAAAGTCCTGCGGGGGTAAATGGTGGTTCGCGTCATCACATGTTGATATCGAGCAGAAATGTTTGTTTAAAATGTCGCATTTCTCATCTTCTCGGGAGATTACTTTGTCATTCACAATCAGTTCGGGTACTGTTTTCCTCGTTTCAGACAGTAAGCTTTTCAGTGATTTCCACCACTGCGATGCTGGGGTTGTGGGGGGAGTTTATTTTAGCTTCAATCTTGGCATTATAGTTTGTTTTTACTCTACGGATGGCCGACACAGTTTCATTTCTCTTCAGACGATATTTTTCCCAAGCTCGGGAAGTGTTTTTTCATTTGGCATTGCGATAACGCCTTTTTCTTTGTCGGATAGGTTTTCTAATTTCATTGTGCCTCCACATGGGCTGGTCGGGACGTGTAGTGACAATTTTGATGGGGATGTATTTTGGTATTTTTCCCTGTAGAATATTAGTAAAGACCTCAGCTAAGCTGTCGATTGGGCAATCATTAGTTAGCGAAACCCAGTCAACCGCAGACAATTCGTAGTTTAGACGAGTATAGTCACCGTCCGTGTATTTCCATACACGTCGCTTGAATATTTTTGGGTTTTTTTTCGGGATATTAAACTTCAAGATAATGGGACAGTGATAACGGACAAGATCAGCAAAGAATGGGTCACGAATAGAATAATTGTTGAAGACAGCGTCATAATTCTTATCGGAGTTTTCCCACGTGGAACTCAGCCGACGAGTTCAAAGGTTATTCTTATCACCTTGAGTCAATACTATAAAACTTTTACAATTGTATTTTCTAGAAATGTAGTTTCTTCCTATTAATATAACTGACAAGAAGGAATCATTAGCATTTTAAAAGATATGGCAATTTGCCAACTGGCAAATTGCCAGATCTTTGAAAATGCTAATGGTTTATTTTAACCCATTTAAAGTCATAACTAGAAAATGCAATTCTAGAAAATATAATTGTAAAAGTTTTATAGTATTGGGGCCCCTAGATGTGTAGTACAGGAAACAACAGCACGAGTTTTCATCACCAGTATGTTTTAAAAATGGCGGTGTCGTTGCTATTTGTTTCGTCAACTTTAACGAGTCAGAAAACGCGTTACAAGCTGATAAAGAGAGAAGGGTGAACATCATTTTGATTCGGAGAAGACAGGGACGGATGTTGACGTGTTGTGGAAATTAAATCAGTTCAAACCCGTGGACGCGACAACCAGACTGCGTGTATGAAAGTGTTGTCATTTTGGAAGCAATTTTATTATCCAAGTTTAACAGGACATTGGGTCTTGACAGCGGTGGAGCATCAATGACATTTATAAAACATTTAACCACAATGCAGTACGAGCGGATTCTGCGAGTATTCGGCGAGGCTCACAACATTCAACCAGTGCAGTATCAGAGCTTGAAACTTAACTTGTGCATCAGTTCAGTTAGGTTCCTCGTTTACCAATGTAGATAAATTCAGCTTTACTGGCTAGATTGAACCATAAACCCTTTCACCCACGCAGAGAATTTCAACATTTTGTTATTTCAAATTCTTTTATTTTTTGTCTTCAATTTTTTGAAAATAAATCAACAAAATTATATCATGTAATTCGATATTGAAACATGGTCGACGTAACATGATATAATTTGGTTGAATTGTTTTGACATTTTTTGTTTCCAACAGTGGTGATGGTAGATTCTTTAAAAATGCGGTTTATGTGGCATATGCCGTAGTACTTTGTATTAATGCTGCCTACTAAACTAGCATCTTCTCTACAACAATACATCAATCACCACATCAATGACGACAGCAGCAAAACAGCAGGTAATGGCTGCGAATGTTTATCATCGGTGTGGCATTTCATTTTCTATTTTAGCCAGAAACAATGACAACCTCCTCCAGTGACGCCGAGGCCGGGCGGGGGGGGGGGGACTTTAGCCCCCTCCCCCATCCCCAACCATATATTTTTCATTGGATGGGGCTGCTCTGTCTGATAAACGACCAAGCCTAAATATGTTTCGACGACATTCTTGTATCCAGTTTCCGCGAGAAATGTCAGGACTTTCTTGGTTTCTGAGTTCTCGTCAAAATATCTGATTATCAGTGTTGTTACTACACATCATTAGTCATTCTTAGTTCGTCCCTTGAATGAATGTGCGGGTTATCAAGTGAAAGTCCCCAGTCGCGTTTGCTAAGATTATGCCCCTCACACAGACCGCATCTGTGTGTGTGTGTGTGTGGGGGGGGGGGGGGGGGGGGTCATAATCTTATCAAATGCGAACTGCGTATATTTTTCACATCATGTCTAAAACTGAGTTTATTAACACTCAGTATACAAACCACGAATACTATTCTCGATTGAGACTCAATCGAGAATAGTATTCGTGGTTTGTATACTGAGTGTTAATAAACTAGGGTCGGCCCGT
The DNA here is from genome assembly GCA_031216915.1 of Pictodentalium vernedei. Taxonomy (NCBI): domain Eukaryota; kingdom Metazoa; phylum Mollusca; class Scaphopoda; order Dentaliida; family Dentaliidae; genus Pictodentalium; species Pictodentalium vernedei. The sequence continues at coordinate 117,261,165 of CM062294.1, read as the reverse complement.
CATGCCCTTACCCCCCCCCCCCCCCGAAGCCCCTCCCCCAATCCGAAATTCGCTCCGGCGTCCCTGTCCTCGATTAAGAAAGGGAACTTGATCACAGCATCTGCCCCAAAAATTGCAACGCACCCTCGACTGGTCATATCACATTCAAGACTCGCATTACGATTCAAATCACCTTACCACTTATTTTTCTCCTCACACTTACTCACAAGTGATTTATCTATCTAACGGCTGAATGGTTGGATTCACAATTCTCGATTACATAATTTATTACACGATTTTCCTCCAAAAAATGACGGAAAATAAATTTGCCGCGACTCCATGTCACCCTGAGCGAAAACGAAAGTAAACAGTCGACAGTTTTACTTAGCGGGACCAACAAAGCGAAACGAAACGGGTTTACCGTATGACGAAATCCCCGCTAAATTTTAATCGCTTTAACGTGTCTGATGCGAGTGCAATTTTCAAATTATTATCGAACGACCTCTATTAGCTATATTTGAGCGCGATAGCCGTTAAATTGTTCATTTGTTCATATGAATCGCGGAGAACTGCTGCATGTCAAATTTGCGTGACGTAAACCTTCTGCTGACGGAATGGGAAGCAATAACAGAATATTGTCAATAATATTATTGATACTTTTCGGAAAGCAATTAAAAATCTGTTTACCTTTCAAATTTTACAAGGAATATTCGCATTCATCAACAAATACACCTCCTGTATTTTGAGTCCTAACACAGGAATCTGGAGCTTGTGATGTGGGCCATATATAAGACCCTCTAGAGGACATTATATGGCTCGTAGGACAAGTTCCCGACTCCTCTGGTCCTAATTGGGAAAATATCGACCACATTTTTCAGTCGTGTCTCAGAAGCTATATTTTGGCGTGTTGATATTTTTGTAATTTGGCCCTAAACCATAGCTCATGCCACGATATGACAACAGGTGTGTCGAACCTTTTGTTATAAAGACACATAGGCTATAGATATTTTGGGGCCAAATTACTGAAAATGTTCAAATCCTGTAGCAGTGTGTCGTCTGTTATTCCACAACCATTTTTCGGGTTACCATGTGCAAATCAGCTATGGCATAACCTTTTTTCGAGTTATGCCCCCACCCCTCTCAAAAAACCCTCACATAATCAAGACAACGTGATTTTATTGCGATTTATTTAAAGAAAATAACTTAAATAAGTGCATACAACTGTAATACAACACAACGCACCAGGGGCGTAGCCTGGATTCTATAATTGGGGAACTAGCCAGTTTAGGGGGGGAGCATTCCATGCACTTGCTATTTGTACAGTTGTTCTGGGGTTTCGGGGGGTCCTTGCCTAGTCATAGCTAGGATCCTCCCGCCGTTACCCCCCCCCTCCCACTTCCATATGTGGAAGTGGGAGAAGGTAACGGCCGGGCGGTCCTAATTAGGACAAGGAAGTAGGAGAAGGGGGTGATGACCAGAGGGTTCTAGTTTGGACAAGCCCTCCACCGAGAAAATTTTGCCAAAACTATTGCTCGAAGATCAAAATTTAGTGCTCCAAGATCGAATCCGAGGCAATTGTAGCATGTGAAGCCCTTCATTGGAGAGCATTTTTGGGGCTCTAAAGATGTTTGAAACTTTCATTGCATCGATGTATTTTTTTTTTTTTTTTTTGGGGGGGGGGGGGGGGGGCATGCAAAACTTTTACGCCACTGCAACACACCAGTACATTCCGTATTTATTGATGTTTAATGTCATTGTCAACATCTGGGCTATATCATGGCACAAGATAAGTGTAAACACAAGAGTTTTGGTAATCATTTGTGCTTATGTTGCCCCTCAGTCCCCAGTGTGATTCCACAAGTTATGATCGCGGCGTGTAATGCCGAGGTGGGTGTGGGTATGGGAGAATGCCCCACCCCCCTCCACGGGTGGGAGCCGCCCTGAGAAATTTTGAAAATCTAATGGCCTAAGACAGATTCTTAAGCCCCACTCGCATAGAGGTGGCGCAAAAGGGGAGGGGGCAGCTGGAACTAAATCCCCCTGCAATTTCGGGGAGGCCCCTCATCCCATAGGGGACATTTGGTAAGTTACGAGGGCTTCTCATTGCAAGCTTGGTTAATGTTTTCACCAGGGTAGCGATAAACTCTTCTTGCTTCAAGTGACTACTTGTTGGAAAACTGTTGGACAGAAAATATGTTTATGCCTTTATTTCTAGAGGTTATGGCGATCCGCGACCATAATTCTATTTCTTTGGGTGATGAAATAAAGCTTTTCAAAGGCTAATTTTTCAATTTCTCTCACCGGGTCGAAGTTTTTCATATAAGACTATAAGACTCAGCCACAGCCCATTCACGTGGACGCAGATTTTCCTCGTTTTGATATCTTTCCACCGCTTGAAGACTTTCCCCACAGTAGTATAGCATGTACCAGAACGGGCCCCATTGGCAGCATCTCATGCAGGATCTCATGTGACGTCATAGTCACGTGACCTTGTGGCGCCATATTTGGTTGTCATGGTAACCCGGGTGAGCGGCCATCTTGTGACGTCATCGCCATAGTGATACGTGGTGCGAGTGCGCATGCGCAGCGCGTGTTGTTAGGGTGATACGTGTTTCCGTCGTCCAATTTGTATACTGGGGGCCGCCATCTTGGTTTCTATGGTAGCACGTGGTTGCTATGTGACCCAAAACCTTCTAACAAGACAGGGGTATATGCGGAAGATGTGTTTCTTTGTACAGGATTAATTTCCCGATTCGTAGAATTACCACAAACAACCCGACAACCCCTCCAAATCACCGAAATTGAATTTATTTACTATGGATTCCCCATTTTATCAGTGTAGCACTTAGGGCTATAGTACCAAGGGGGAACCGGGGGTGTGCACGATTGAATAGGAGTAATTTTCTGACTTACAGTTCTCCCCAGAATTCTCGTTTAATTACCCAAATAAACCCGACAATCCCTCCAAATCACCAAAAACTGATTTTATTTCCCCATTTTATCGATGTAGCACGTAGTGCTATGGTACCAAGGGGCACAGGGGGGGGGGGGGGGTGCGTTCGATTGAATAGGAGTAATTTTCTGGCTTAGAATTCTCCCAGAATCCTCGTTTAATTACCACAAACAACCCGACAAATTTTACTATTTCGAATTCTTTCAGAATTCTCTGCTTCTATCTATATATGCAATAGTTTCCGTCTATCTGGCCATGTTCCTTTGTTCTAGAGTATACTCCAGTAGCGTAGAAGAGCATATCAGCTGGAACAGCTTTGCTTATTATTACTATATTTAGCTATTCTGGTCTGTTCTTGTTAGATCTGACCCTATTCCACGTACTCGTATTGTTTCATTTATCTAGATCATTTATATAAATTATAACTAACCAATCAGATTGCTTGGTTTCCCATAACCTGTACTTAATCGTACAGAGTTATCTACCCTTATTACAACGAAGTTGTATCCGATTCTCATTACCTCTATATCCAATGGCCATGTCCCATGGAATCCCTTTTTTGTCGTATGTGCTTATGTGAAATGACACAATGTGACACAATGTGCCCTAGCACATAGGCCATGCTTTATGTGCCGACATGTGCTTATGTGAAAAGGCACAATGTGACACAATGTGCCCTAGCACGTAGCCACATGCTGTATGTGCCGATATGTGCTTATGTGAAAAGGCACAATGTGACACAATGTGTCCTAGCACATAGGCACATACGGGTATTTGGGGATACCTATGACCTGGTATTGTATTATTCGAGGATACGTACTAGAGAATCCTTTTTTGTGATATGTGCTTATGTGAAAAGGCACAATGTGACACAATGTGCCCTAGCACATAGGCACATACGGGTATTTGAGAATACCTATGACCTGGTATTGTATTATTCGAGGATACCTACTAGAGAATCTCTTTTTTGTGATATATGCTTATGTGAAAAGGCACAATGTGACACAATGTGCCCTAGCACATAGGCACATACGGGTATTTGAGGATACCTATGGCCTGGTATTGTATTATTTGAGGATATCTATCTACGATACCTTCTGGAGAATCCCTTTTTGTCATATGTGCTTATGTGAAAAGGCACAATGTGACACAATGTGCCCTAGCTGATGAGGTATTGTCGTGTTGTTTGTGGTAATTCTACGAATCGGGAAATTATTTCTGTACAAAGGAACCCATCCTCCGAATATACCCCTGTCTTGTTAGAAGGTTTTGGGTCACATAGCAACCACGTGCTACCATAGAAACCAAGATGGCGGCCTACAGTATACAAAATGGACGACGGAAACACGTATCACCCTAACAACACGCGCTGCGCACTCACACCACGTATCACCATGGAGATGACGTCACAAGATGGCCACTCACCCGGGTTACCATGACAACCAAAACATGGCGCCGCCAGGTTACGTGACTATGACGTCACACGAGATCCTGCATGAGATCCTGCCAATGGGACCCATTCGGGTACATGCTATACTACTCCCCACGCGTTGACGTTCCACCTCTTCCTTTTTACGTCAAAACAAAATGTCAAGCTCAGACAATCCAGGTACATTCACTGTTTTTACAACATCAAAGAGATATATATCAGCGGTCTTTCAAAGGTATTGTCTTGATGTGGTCATGAACTTAATTCAAACTTCAAAGGGTTATCGGAAAATCAAATCATTTGTGATATGGAACACCAAACACTCATCAAACCGTTCATTCATTGACCACATTCAAAGTACTTAAGCGAGGGGTCCTGGATACATCTGACCGACCATGGTTTTCTCCCATATTGGTGGGAGAAAAATTTAAAATTCAAAGCAAACAGGCGCAAAAGTTCTGTCCTCTGGAGGTCTTTAGACTGACAAAAAGAGTGGATCAGTCCCCCCACCCCCACCCTTTTTCCGCCCGTGTTCATCCCCCAAACAATTTTCAGTTCCATTTCAATGATTATTTTTTGTAGGGACACGCACAGGCTGCACAGCTGATACAAATTTTCAATATGTGTAAAAGGTGTGGGTGGGGGGTCGGGGACGGGTGGGGGCAAGTGTCAAGACTCGGATTGAGAGTGACATCTGGCGACATTCGGCAATTGGTGGGCTCTTGATATGTGAGGTCCACGTGAATTAAGTTTCAGCTATAATGTTCCTTGTGTTGTTCGAAATCTTGGGGCCAGGCCCGGTCCCCGCCAGAATACGGCCCTTTGGTGGGTTACCTGTCTGCTCCAAAATGGTGTCTGGTAGACCCAATATAGAAGCTCAGAGCGTTTAGGATGTGATAATGGGGGAAATGCCTTTATGGTGTAATTGGCCTCGGAAGGATGAGGCGCTTATAAGGGCCTCATAAGCGGGTGAGTATTTTAGTGTCTCCTTCTCTTTTCTTATTCCTTGTTTTTTCGTCTTCTTCTTTTTAGCTTAACGTGTCTCCTTCTCTTTTCTTATTCCTTGTTTTTTCGTCTTCTTCTTTTTAGCTTAACTTGACAAAGTCAATATAGGCTATTGCCATCACGCGTGCGGAAGTCTGTTAGTCTGTGAGTCTGTTAGTCTGTGAGTCTGTTAGTCTGTGAGTCTGTTCACATTTTCCTTTAGCACGGGCTACACCCCGCAGTTCTTGTCTGATCCTCACGAAATTTCATATGCAGGTTTGGAGTCATGTCTAGATGAGAACGTCTCCTTTTGGTCGAGATCGGTCAACCGGTATGGCTGGCCGAGCCCAAAACCCGAAAACCATTAGCACAGTCTACAGGTCGTATTTATGAAGGGATTTCATTGTAACTTGGTAGGAGGCCTCTGTATAATGCCTAAATGAGAACGTCCCCTTTTGGGCATGATCTGTCAACCGTAATGGCTGCCCAAGCCCGAAACCCAAAACCTTTTATCACAGTCTGCAGGTCATGTTTTAATATGGAGGGATTTCATTGTAACTTGGTAGGATGACTCCTTATGATGTGTAGATGAGAATTTCCCCATTTGAGCGTGATCTGCCAACCGTGACGACTGCCTGAGCCCAAAACCCGAAAACTTTTAGCACGGTCTACAGGTCATATTTATTGAGGAATTTCAATGTAACTTGGTGGGTTGCCTTCATATACAGTCTAGATGAGAAAGTACCCTTTTGGACGTGATTGGGCAACTGTGACGGCTACAGGGGCCCGAAGCACGAAAACCTTTATCACAGTCTACAGGTCATATTTATGAAGGGATTCCATTGTAACTTGGTAGGATGACTCCAAATAATGTCTAGATGAGAACGTCCCATTTTGATCGCGATCATTCAGCCTTGATGGGTGCCCGAGTCCAAAAACCTTTAGCATAGGCAAAAGGTCATATTTATGGAAGGATTTCGTTGTAACCCGTTAGGTTGACTCCATATAATGCCTAGATGATGACATCCCCTTTTGGTCGTGATTGGTCAACTGTGATGGCTACAGGTGCCCGAAGCCCGAAAACATTGAGCGCAGTCTACAGGTCATATTTATGAAGGGATTTCACTGTAACTTCGTAGGATCACCCCAGATGATGCCAAGATGAGAATGTTCCCTTTTGGTTGCGATCATTCAACCATGATGACTGTCCGAGCCCAAAGCCCGAAATCCTTTAGCACAGTCTTCAGTTCATATTTATGAAGGGATTTCATTGTAACCTGGTAGGTTGACTTCATATAATGTCTAGATGAGCACAGCCCCTTTTGGACACCATTAGGCAACTGTGGCGGCTACAGGGGCCTGAAGCCCGAAAACCTTTAGCACAGTCTACAGGTGATATTTATGAAGGGATTTCATTGTACCTTGGTAGGATGACTCCAAATAATGTCTAGATGAGAACGTCCCCTTTTGGTTGCGATCATTCAGCCTTGATGGACGCCGGAGCCCAAAACCCCCAAATCTTTAGCATAGTCTATAGAGCATATTTATCGAAGGATTTCATTGTAACCTGTTAGTTTGACTCCATATAATGCCTAAATGATGACGTCCCCTTTTGGTCGTGATTGGTCAACTGTGACGGCTTCAGGGGCCCGAAGCCCGAAAACCTTGAGCACAGTCTACAGGTCATATTTATGAAGATATTTCATTGTAACTTCGTAGGCGCACTCCAGATGATGCCCAGATGAGAATGTCCCCTTTTGGTTGCGATCATTCAACCATGATGGCTGCCCGAGCCCAAAGACCAAAAACCTTTAGCACAGTCTACAGGTCATATTTATGAAGGGATTTCATTGTAACTTGGTAGGTTGACTTCATATAATGTCTAGATGAGAACGTCCCCTTTGGACGCAATTGGGAAACTGACGGCTATAGGGACCCGAAGCCCGAAAACCTTTACACAGTCTACAGGCCATATTTATGAAGGAATTTCAATGTAACTTGATAGGATGACTCGTTTCGGAATAATTTCACCGTAACTTGGTAACTTTCGTTGATATACGTTAACTGTGAGGGCCACATACATTAACTGTGAGGTCATATTAACCCACCCCTCGGCTCTTTAGTACAGTGTACACCTCATATTATGCTTATCAAAAACATAGCATACAGGGAACAGAAATTAACATATTCCCAATTATCACAATTCTTGTCTTATTTCATAATCCTTTCATAAACATTGAACATTATCCTTTTCATCAAACACAACGCACAAGTTAAGCTACAGTGCCATTGACACTTTCATCTTTTACTTGCTTTTGTGGGCCCCTACGGCCGGGGGGTGGACTCACTCCAGACCACTCCCAATGGATAGGCCGCCTCTGACTCTCAGTAAAGTGGCGTAGCTACAGGGGTGCCGGTGTGGTGTTTTGATATTGTTTGTCAGAATTTTTTCTCTTATCTTATCTTCAAGATCTGTTTTGTTTTTGCTTGTTTATCTGCCTGCAGGTGAACTTGCGTTTAACCCAACGGTAGAACAGTGTAAATACCCCTCTGATAACTGATGTTGTCATCAAATCATCGGTTGAACTACATAAATGCCTTTCTACTAATTAGTGCATTTAGTGGAACAGCTGTCGTAAAGCGTATCCTTTGGGGAAAATTTACTCACTCAAAGCGCTTGTCAACTTTAAACATTTATTTACATTTAGCGGCGGAATAACCAACCGTACTTCTTTCTCAGCCGGTATAGCCAGACTACTGGTAACAAGAATTTAACAACATTATATGCAAAACAATTACTCATAACAACGGTAGATAAACATAACTCCAAAACAGCAATTGAACTTTTTATGAATACAAGATTTGCCAAGCAGCGTGTAGCAGTTATCTGAAGGATTAATCAGCTATTATCAGCTCATGCAAAACCCTAATTACTACATAAGCCAGCCTATGACACAGCCATGATGGAAAATTTGAAACTTTCTGTTCAAAAACATATACTTTTCGCCATTCAATAATCAAGAGGATCCCCCCCCCCCCCCCAAACCACCAGAATTCTCCATTGGATAGCACATTTCATAATTTTTCTTGAGGAGAACCCCCAGACCCTCCTGTAAGTGCTCATGCTTACGGCATCTGCATGTTGTGAATACAGTGATCATGAAGTACTTCGACGGAAAAATATAAGCTCTGCACCACCGGTAAAATATCCTAGTTACGCCACTGAGTCCAGTAGGATGTTATTTATTTCTTCTTGGGCGTTTTTCTTTATATCATGGGAAAAATCACTTGAAGGCCATATTAGGCGAAAAAGTGTTGGTTGTCGGTTTGCGTGAAAATGTTGGAGGCCGCTTTAGGTAAAATTGTGGGGGGGGGGGGAGGGGTGTGGGTCAGGTGGAGGCCTGTTCGGGCGAAAATGTTGCGTGTTTGGGCAGCTTCCCCCACATTTGACCTGGGCACAGAGAACAAGTCCCATATTTATATGCTTATATTAATTGTCGTGCCGATAATGATAAACCATTTTTATTTTAACACTGTACAAACTGACGTCAAATCAAACGCAGCAATTTCCACAAATGCATAAATCAGTTTTAAAGTTCTCTAAAAAATCAGCCGTTAGATAGATAAATCATTTGTGAGTTAGTGTGAAGAGAAAAATAAGTGGTAAGTTGATTTGAATCGTAATGCGAGGCGTGAATGTGATATGACCAGTCGAGGGTGCGTTGTACTCCTTCCTCGCTTCGCTCGGTTGTATACGTATATATCATACTGCATGCATGTATGTCATGTTACAGACTCCTGTGCTTTGATAGATCGGATATATAGATGAGTTCATATTTAATTAGCTACCTTTGTAACTGGAGTTCGGATAATTCCGAAATGGTATTGTACACTGCTCCCTGTGGAAAGCCTGGGAAGTGAAGTAGTGCTTATTTGCTGTGGACAACAAGCGCTGTTTTGCCGGTAAAATACGACTCAGTCACCGATGCCTGTTATGGAAGCCCTCTAAAATGTGCAACATGGGTATAAATGACTGACTAAACTACATTTTATTTCTATGTTGCGGTCACAATTAGCTATCGTGATAAAACATGTTACCTTAAACATAAATAGATGAATGAGACAAAATAAAAAAAAAAAAAAAATATTGTAAAAAAAAACAGTAGCGCATCCATATTCTTTCTAAAGTGGTGGGGACACGGGGTTTCGTAAATAAAACTATTCGAAATCAAGACTAGAGCCCTGCGAATATTCGAATGCGATCGAATCGAATACCGAATCGAATTCCGAATCGAATACTGCTCACTATTCGTGAATCGAATCGAATATCGAATCGAGTTTATTAAAGTGGTTTCCTGTAGCGCTACCGGAAAAATCATCGGGTTTTAGTCCGGAACATAACCATGTTGCCCCGTACTCCCTATTCCATGTGCCGGCGACGGACATATCCGTCGCCAGCACATGAAACAGGAAGAACGAGTGACGGATAAATCCGTCGCCGACACTGAATGTGGAGTTGCGTGAGATGGAATTCGTTTTTAAGCTGATGTGTGCCTGTTTTTAAAACACGCTTTCCTCCCGCCGATATCCGTTGCATTCCGACAGAGAGAAAGATTGCAAATATAATCTGAGATATTCGATAGATATTCGGCACCGATTATCGAATCGAATACTGCCGTCGAATCGAATAAAATTTCGAATACCGAATATTCGCAGGACCCTAATCAAGACCGCGTAAAAAAATCAGACGAAAATAGAACCTCAGATTCAGTGTTCGCGCAATTCTTTTTCGACGAGCTAGATTATGCAGTGTTACGAGAGGAGACCGGACAGATCATTTCGACTGGATCCGGACCCAGTCAACTTGATCGCGATCCGGTCGAAATTCTCTGCCCGCTTTAGTGATCACAATGCTTTATCTCCACAAAATAACATAGTGCAGCAACTCTACGAAAATCCCTTTTTCAAGTGAACTAAGAATGCAACCATTAGTTCACAGCCCATGTCACAGCCAAAAGGAAAGGTAGACGCCCCCATCCACACCCATACGATTGGGTTTTGATATTTAGAAATCTGATGTGTTTCATTTTCATTTACATTTTCTAAACTTGTGGAACTAGTGAACAGTATAAGCCTGAAAGTGATTGATTTGGGACAATATTAGCGACAACCTGGAGCATTGGTTAGTCGCACGAAACTACCCGTTTGCTGTTATATTCTCTGATATACAGAGAACGTCTACAACAAAATGGATATAAATTGACAGCTTTTGTGTACTATAACAAAAAGGTTGCTTTTGTGGGTGGCATAAAAACCTGTGTTGGATAAGCCACAGTGGTCGTTAGTATCACGCAATCGCCAATGTTTGCCATATATTGAATCTACAATTATAATGTGGGCGTTCATTTTGGGGAAAAAATATTTGCTAAGCGGCATAGCTAACAACACCGTCATCACAAAAAAGCGGATGGAGAATTAAGACTACATCGAGACTGGGTCATGATCCGGACGAAACCCCCTACAACACTTTAGAATGTAGCCTGTAGAAAAATAATTTATTACACGACTGTTCTATGTAGGGTCCTGCGAATATTCGAGATTCGATTCGATATCGATACCATACGTATGGTTCGAGATCGATCCCGAATCAGTCTCAGGATTCGATTTTTTCGAATCTCTCGTACTAACTTCAATGTGTTACATTCCCAACAAAAATAGGATAAAACTGTCATTAGAAAAATCATTCATGTAGGCTCAATTCCTATTTATTTGAGTAATTGACAATGTTTAATTGTTAGGTAAGGTGTGAATTTGGCCCAGAACATTATCCATAGTTTTGTTTTTTGAAGGCTTAACTTGTTACTATTCACGTTCTTAAGAACGTGAATAGTAACAAGTTAGGCCTTCAAAAACTAAAACTATGGACAATAGGCCTAGCTGTTTCAGCGACGGTGCAACAGAGAATATTTAGTTATTGGTGTTTGAGGTGTTCACTCCGTCGCGGAAGGGTCATCACAGTGTTCCGTAACTTCCATTTGATGCAATGTGAAATAACTTGTCTTTTAAGATTCGATTCGGGATTCGATTCGATGTCGATATCAGAGACACGAATCGATTCGAAAAGAAATTTGTGATTCGCAGATCCCTAGTTCTATGAAATCCCCATCTTTTGCAACACTAAACCATGCGGAAAATGAAATCCGTTCCGCACATATGTGCAGGACGGAAACCGTTGACGGACTATTTTTAAATAGAAGCGAAATTTCACTGGAATTTTCTACAAATCGTGCACCGCAATAACAATTTGAATCCCTAGCGATAGCTAAACACGGTAACAGGGGTTCAACTCGCAAATTTGGTTGGCGATAAAATGCGTTCTCTTCGTTGATAGTTCGTCTCCTGAGTTTCAATGTGTTCTGTGTGCCAACACACGTGTGAATGGGTTAATCAATGTGGCACTTGTACAGTCGCGGAAGCATGAACAAGTGCCATATCGATTAACCCGTTCACACGCGCGTGTCGTTCTGTGTATTTAGGTCGTGTCGACCCACTGCTGATTGCGCACAATTGTCATCCTGTTTCGTTTATTGGTTATGCGCTTCTTTCCCAGAATTGCGCATTATCAAGCTCAGCTGATATGCATTCAAACTCGGTTGATATGAACCAAGCTTGAGACGTCTCTTTTGATTTTTCATTGGAAGCAAACAATTTGTTTATAGCGAAATCGTCCACTGTTATTCGTCAACGCACTCGAGAAAATTGGCGTTATCTGGCAAAGGTTGTGATTTTTGCATGGTGAGGAATTATTAAGTGTAATAAGTATTGAATAGGTAGACGAAGAGACAGAAGATGAGAGTTGTATACAAAACTCAACGCAAATTAAAATTCAGAGCTGTAAGCGAAGATTCGTCGAAGTGAGAGAAGATAATTCAACCGGACTATGAGAAGAGGATATTTCAGAAAAGAATGTGAAACTATAACATTGTCAGAAACCTGTAACAGATCTGAGAACATTTTGTAATTATTTGTTTTGGTTTAACCCTTTACCCAACGCAGACGATATCAACATTTATTGTTTAAATATTATTTTTTTTTATTTTTCAAAAAATCTCAACAAAACCATATCATGTGACCCCTCGTTGGAACGAGCTCCACGAGCTCGTTCCAACGAGGGGTCACATGATATGGTTTTGTTGATTTTTTTTTTAAAAATAAAATTTTTTCAACTGCTGAATTTGCATATTACGCGAGTGGATGCGGGCGATTCGTTAGGTAAAGGGTTAATAAATAAAAAGGTTGTTACTTAGTTAGTTTCACATCGGCAGAAATATCTACCCTCGGTAACTTCTCATCAGCCTTCAACTTCCGGTCTCTAACCAAGTAATAACATTTAAATATCATATGACTCGTCCGTTTTGTTCACGTTAAAACATTTGATATTTTGTTTGAATGGAATGGTTTCGCGCGCCGAAGGCGCGCAGGGACGGTACGGGGGACAAGCCCCTTTCAACCCTCAGTGACTGTAGGTGATTCATTCTCACATGTCTGGGCGCGTTGAAGGAGGAACGGTTTCAGGTACTCGGCAGGTGTCACCAGTTGCGTCGTGATGGTCTCTTGGCTGATGTCGGTTGAACCCTCGGGTGAGGACCAGTGTAGGAGGTTGGGTCCCCTCACAAAGGTACTACCTCTCCCCGAGGGTGCAGTTGATCTGGATTTTGGGGCAAGTATAGTCTGCCACTTCGAGGATGATTTTGAGTGATTTTGAGTGATGGCCATCACTGGCAAGTATAATCTGCCTCAGGCTGTCTCTGTTTGGTTGGACTATTTGAAGGAATTTTGTTTTCATATTAATCACTGAAAAATAAAGCCTTCCGTCAATTTTAGTGGTCAATTTCAAAACTGGATAATTTGATTGGCTAAACAAAATACAAATGGGTCACATTTGCATAATTTCAGTTGGGAGAATTTACGTTATCTGACCTATTTAGGGTGGGTTATTTTGTATTAATCTTTTACCGACAAGAAAAACGCCATTCATTTTTTTTTTATACTTTCACTTTTTGCTTCCAAAACATAGGTTAAGACCACTCATTGGAACGAGCTCGTTCCAATGAGGGGTCATAACCTATGTTATGGAAGCAAAAAATGAAAAATTTTAGTTGTACGAGGATGTTTTTTCCATGTGCCGTCTGCAACTCAAGTTAGGTGATGGGTTAAAAAGTCATACTAAGTGGCTAATTTGTGCGTGTGTGTGTCATATGATAAATAGGATATGAAATGAGTGTTTTTCTCATATAATTTTTATTCAACTCGTCCGAATTTTCCGTTTGGGCTCGGAAAATTCTTAGACTCGTTTCATAAATATTATATGAGAAAAACACTCATTCCATATCCTCTATACATCGAACAGCTATTGAATGCATTCAGTTGTCATTCCCTTATAATTTGTTTTCCAGGCCTTAAAAAGTACAAATTTACATTGCGAGGCTGAGATGTAACCAATGACATGCTGAGCTTACGTCTGTGTACATTTCGCACAGTCATATTAGTGTTTAGTGTGTGTGGGGGGGGGGGGGGGGGGGGTATTCCCTTTGCTTCATAGACCGCATATGTATACGTGGGGAATAGTTTTCTTCATCTACGGAACGCTAACTTCGAATAAGCATTTGGCCATCCACTGGGTGGGCATCTATCCACACCTTCACTTAATCCCGAACAAGTGAATTTGTACGTCACTGGCCAATCGGGAAAGCGATTTATTCGCTCGCCTAGTGCTTGCCTTAAAAAATTAAGGAGTGCGAAAACTAGCCGCCCCAGGCCTCAGAAAATAATGATTATCAGAACAGCCTTTTCCTAATACCCAAATCTTTTTCAGATCTCTGTTATATTAGTGGTCTCTGTAAGACGGCAACACTGCCCCTCCCACACATCCGGGCCTTGCCGCGGCCCGGAGGTGTGGGAGGGGCAGTGTAGCCATCTCACCGAGACCACCTTGTTAGCAGCATCAAATAAAATGTACAAAACCCACTAGGCAGAATTCATTCATAGTAAAACTACATATTGCCACTTTTAGCTTTTGTAAGTTTGAGGAGAGCTAATCACTCCCCTAGACCATGCGAGGGGATCGATTGTTAGCCCTCCTGCATTTTTAAGAATTTCAGACCTGCGTCGGGTGGTCTGAAAGCTTTGAGTCTCAAATTAGCAGTTTAGATTCTCGCCAGATGTCTACGAGGTCGTATTCAATGTATACGTTTTGCATTACGGAATTACATTGTGCATTTCCATCTATCAGAGAGATTGTCTTTGAATTGCAGATCCTCGCAGGCCTACTATTCACCCACACCTTCTGCCAACACAAATCCACGGCTATGAATCTGAAAATGGCTTTTTAAAATATCGACTTTGACGTCACTTGTTTTCTAATGTTTCCATGTGGAGGTGGGCAGGAATTATTTCTAGAGACTAAACATGCCGGATATGTTTTGTGAATGTGGCAATGTAAACCTGGAATCGCGGTCTGATCTTAGTCTCTGTAATTCACGGCTAAACTAAAGTGTTAAAAACTACACTTGAAGTGCTGTATTTAACACTTACTAAGTGCTGAACTAGCACTTTGTTCAAGTGTAGATATCCCAGAACTTGAAAGGTGTTACAATAATACCACTTGACAAGTGTAATGTCGCGACACTTAAAATGAAACAACACAGATGACGCGGATCAGGCTCGAACTCACGAGCCTGATCCGCGTCATCTGCGTTGTGTCCTTTTAATTATGTACCCACCAAGCGCAAATCAAATTATGGACGATTCTGGAAGAACCGCCAATGCTAGACACATGGGAAGTGCCTTCCATTCACGTTTCAGATGTCGGACGATTGTAATGTCTAAGTGCTTAAAGCATTGCACTTTGAGTGTTAAAATCAAACCATAAGAGTTAGAATGGGTTTAACACCTTGAAAGTGTCAGTTCTAACACATTAGTTTTTAGTGTGTAGCCTTAGACTCGACTTGAAAACAAAATCGACTCAACGGAGTCAATGATATGGGAACAAATGTTTTGTGTCTCCATAAATAATACCAATCAATTTTATGTGAATATGAACAAAGATAAGCCGTAGTAATTTGAGCTTCACCAATCAGCCTTGGCAATAAAATATATGTGTTCATCTTTGGTTAACGTTTAAAAAATGTTATAAAGGGTTTTTTTCACTTACAGACATTCGACATTCATAAGGCCACAGTGTCGTCTCACTTCGCTTCCACTCCTCCTGCCATAATCTTTTCTTTTTTATATTACCGGTTTAGTTTGGTAATACGTGGTTGCAAAATGCAAAACATACCCACAGTCAATAGTAGCCTCTAGCTTCTCTTATTGTTACACTCCCCGCTCTGACATTTCAACCACTTCACTGATGCGCAATTTGGTAAAATACCGTGCTGAACCATATTTCGCGAAAATGGACTAGAACGAAAAAAAAAAACGATTGGAAACTACTCTTTCGTGTAACATTAAAATTGTTAGTACATATTTGAACATTATACAGCAGTCTGATAAGGAACACAGCGTTGAAAAGATTAAATAATGCTGCTACTTGTTTTCATAAAAATACCGACCCCAATCCCACCCAAGAACCCACACTCCAAACATGTCATAGAAAAGACGTTTGTATGACTCGAAAAAGTCAGTCATATTGGACTGACTTTTTTCGAATCATACAAACGTTTGGAGAACATCACGAAATGTGACTCTAATTGTTTCAGTCAAATTTTTGCGTTTCCAAAGCAGCGAAAGCTAACTGTGATTGGTAGCCTAGCACGTAGCCCAAATATGGCCCAACAGGCCGATATATATATCGTTAAATGAATACTTGAATACTAGCTATTAAACCCTAATGTTCTATGACTCTTGAAATGATGTGTTCTGATGTAAAACACTGTGGCAAAGGCCCCTTGAGCTGCGGCTCCTTCCAACAGTGTATTATATGACTCAACCTCATGAAATCAATGAACGAACTTCATGACATAAGTTTTAGTATTATAAATTGCTCAACGCAATCTTTGCCAAATACATGTACACGTGCTCGTTAGTTTACACTATTAAATGGTTGAGTACTGAAAGCCTAAATTTGGACTTTATTCTGAAAAGTGCGTATCAGAAGTAACGGCTTCTTTTTCTGTAATTGTACAGTTAAAACTAGAAGTCCTGTCATGAAATGCGCACGAATAGCAGGTCCATCTGCGCGTTAATGTACGCGTTATGACCATAGTGAGGCTATCAAATTTTGTATATATGGCCTGTGCACAAGCAATGTTTCAGCCAATGGACCTCCGGGTAACCCGGAGGTCCATTGGCAGAAACATTGCCTGTGTTTACTATGAATAACCAGGAGAACCAGCCGTACTTTGGATGCCGTTCGATATGGCAATTGCGCACAATTCCAACGCGCAATTAAGCCAAGACAAGCTCACTGTTCGTGACAGGACTTCTAGTTTTAACTGTACTTCAGATCAATTTTCAGGTGAAATTATTGGTCTGTAAGGATTCGCCTTGCTGTAATTTATGGGAGATTGCCCATAGGCACTCTCCCATAAATTGTAACAAGGCAAACCATGTAAATTAATTTTGCTGACCAAAAATAATTTAGCACTGTACCAGTTAATGCGAAGAAAATCAAGAGAAGGATTGCCTGAAAAAATTTTTAAAAAAGTAAAATCTTTCCAAGTTGTCTAAATTTCTTGTATAACAGCCTTTTACCTTGTTCATACAGAAAGTGAGCTCCCTGTTACCCACTTTCTGATTTGAGTGGAAATGTCTGCAATAGAATATGTATTACCACCGAACTCGATGAAATTTCACCGTTATATTACATCACATCTAAGATATTGATCCTGCTATTATATAATATTGATTAAGCAAGTTTAGGACGTCATTTAATTGTATTACCTGTCTGTTTCAAGTAAATAAACACATTGTGTTCTCTGTGTGATGTCGAACATCACTGCCAATGATATCATGTATGGTGATGAAAGATGGCATAGTAGAACCTCCGCCTTGTCGGAGTTTTCGGAACACACGGTGTATGGGTGGGGGAGACAAAGGGTATGGTAGTGCGTGTCTCCCGAGCAGTCGGAAATACTTTTCTCCCGAATTATGTAAGTGTTTTTCCTAATCTGCTAATTTCACATTTTTAAGTTTTAATCAACCTGTCGGTAATTCAGGTTTTCTTTGTAAGCAAACACACAACATAACCAGTAGTGTACAGTACTACTCACCCCTCTAGTTGTATGTTTTTGTTATTTGGAGTTTAACGACACGTTCAGCATTTACGGTTATATCATGTCTGACAGTGTTACGGGTGGAGGGCGGAGCAGTTCTCTGTGGCATACAGGATAAAGAGTGATATACAATTATCATTTAATATTACACAAAGCAAAAAAACACAACAATATCTTATTGATGCATATCATTCCATTCACAGAGAACCTCAAAATAGATGTTTGGAAAAACACAAAATGATATTACCCATGGGTGTATAACGAAATCGGAAATGACGAAAAAGGCAATGGTGAATATGGCAGGAACAAAAAAATGATATTGACAAAATGGCGATAATGAAAGTGGAATAAAGTGTCAGGATTAAAAACATAGAATTAATGGTGTAAAAAAAACTATAAAATAAGAATAATGGAAGATCATTTGTACAGTCAAGTCACGTGATAATTTAAAGTTTTTTAGTTCAACGCAAAAATATTATTATTGTAAACATTGTTTTAAAGATGTTTGACACTTGAAGATTCTAAAGATCCAGCCATGTTGTTGCGTCAACTAACAAAGAATTGTCAACTGAGAGTAGTAAGGGATCCACTATGGGGACGCGACTCCTGCTATTCTAAATATGAGCTCTGTGCCCCCCCCCCCCCCCCCTACATCACAGCGTGCCTATACTTTCGCATGGATGCGGCACCTCCTCTAACCTATGGCATGGGACATCCCCATCTTACTAGCAACGACCCACAGACTTACACACCTTCAAACTGGAATTAAATTTTCAAGAACCCCCCCCCCCCCCCCCCGATGTTTATTTCCATAGCCGGTACATTAATTCTCAGTTTAATCGCTTCTCTTGAACTTGATCTATCTTAATTTAATATTCGCTTTTGAGCTCCTTTGAAAGACTCGAATTTCAATATTTCCTGACATTCGTGACAGGCAAGATGCGTAACATGGGTGTGAGTCCAAAACATGAGCGATGTCCAGTTCATCAAAAAATATGTATTAACTGACCTTGTGGCGTTCAACAAATGCTCAATAATGGACATTCAATCTCATACTTAGTTACCAGCAGTTGAATTATTGCTGATCTGTTTAACCCATTACCTAACATGAAAAGCAGACGACACTTGAAAATAAAATTTTTGAATAACTAATTTTTTTTATTTTTTGTCTCAAAAACATTGGAACGAGCTCGACGATGGTCGCGTTTGGCCGTTACGTTACTAGGTGAAGAGTTAAGTGACAAATCGGTTTTCGGGGTCCGTTATATAAACGTACATTCTTATACCTTGGCCCGAACGAGAAAATTATCAAAGATATATACACTTTTATACAACAAAATCGCAACTTTTAGCTATCACCTTCACACTACCATTGAATATCCGTCCGTGTTAGCCAGGCATGCCTAAATGTCAGTCATTTCAAGCTCAACGTGTGAGAACGAGGAGCCCAGTTATCGGCAAACGCCCTTATGTATGAATCTGGCCTGTAAGTCTCTGTTTTCGTACTAAGATGTATGGAGAAAGAGCTCATTTAATGAATATGCGAGTTTTTTTAGACAGTTTCATCTCTAAACTTTTTGCATCTGTTGTCACAAGACGCACATCGATAGGTTGTCCCCATCTTCATCACGGCAGCTTTGTTCCTGTTTTCAAACAGTAATTTTTAGTCACCCAACCTCTTTCTCATAAAAGAGAATAGTTTCCGATCCTGCTTTTCTGCAGCAAATCAATTAAAACCGCAGGGGGGGGGGGGGGGGGGGGGTCTTCCAAAAAATTCCGGACACAAGGCCGGGGTGGGTGGGTGGTCGGATGGGGGCCAACACCTTTTTTCCTGGAGTTGCAATTTTTTTCCTGGTGGTTTTTTTCAAATTATTTTCACATAACAAGGCTATATTGTTGTTTAGTAGTCTAATAGGCACCTGTTTGTCAGGTAGCGTTAGTGAATAAGGCTCCACGAGGCTGATTATGGGATTTGTTCTCTTTTTTTGTAAATTAAATTAGATGCATTAAAGAATTGTGTATTCCAGTTTGACTAAAAACAATCAGTGGAAATTTATGAATTTTAATTTGGGAATGGTTAACATAATTTTCATAGCTGAATCATCACGGCACAATTTGGATTTTACAATGAGTAGCAATGTGTTTAGCAGAATATCTAAAATAATGTAAAAAATATACGGAAAATAATCTAAATGCCCAGTTTCTCTGAGTAGAGCTCTTGTAACCTGAAACTAATGAAAATTCTCACTGTGCATCTTTGATATAAAACCCCACTTACTAAATTCAAGCTCATAGTGATAGTACCAGGGTTTTCACAGACGGTTTGTCTGGCTATCTCGTGAAAACATGAAACAAAAGTTACAGTTAATATTTGATTTGAAAACTGACCCTGACTGAGCCAGAGTATACAGATGAGTAGCTGAGCATAATACTATGCAGCAAAAGAAGATTATTTTAATCCTCTATTTGATGTTCACAAAAATAGTCTAATTCTTACATTATATGTTGTTATATGCAGAAATCAATGCTGACATTTTTTTTCGGAGACGGACCAGGACGGACAGTGAGATTTACAATAGTGTTAGGTGACAGATTTTCAGCTTTCCTATGCTATCTACTATCTTTTGAGGAATGACATTTGGCTGAAACCTCAAGCCTAGACACTTAGCCTGTAGTCAGGTCATTAAAATTAAAACTTCGTCACTAAATTTAAACTGTTTCTTCAGTCTCAGAACTTAACACATGAATCATAATTATTATGAGAGCATTGAGGCCAGAACTTTCAGTTCAGCATTTGTAATTCATGCACTTCAATAATATGCCAGTATACACTACGCCATAGTGTATATAGGCATATTATTGAAATGCATGAATTACAAATGCTCAACTGAAAGTTCTGTCATCAGGTATTAGAACCACCAGAACATAAAGATGTGAAAAAAAACAGTTATCAGATTAGGATTCAAATTAAGGCAAGGATTGACAACTGGAAGCTCAGTGCAATAATTTTTCATTACCCACTGTGGTGATACACTGAAAAAATATAGGTGGTGGGGTGGGTGTCCAAGTGGTCAGAGGAAAAAAATATTTTTTTTGCACGTGGGTGGGTGGGTGGTGGTCAAAAGGTGGAAAAAAAATATTTTAGGCCTTGTGTCCGGAATTTTTTGGAAGACCTCCCCCCCCCCCCCCGAAAACCGCGGAAATAAAGAATATTTCGTACCTTGTTCAAAGATTGGTTATTGTGTTTCACACAAAAAATACATTTTCCGATTTTGACATCAAAGACGATTGATATTGAGCGTTGAATCTATGATGCAAGTTGAAGACTACTGAAGTGCAGAACGTAACTACTTTTGTAATGACGAAATGTCAGTTAAGAAATCTTAACGCAGGGGCGTCACCGAGGGAGGGAATTGGAGGTACCTCTTCCCCACTTTTTGTCCACTCGTTGTTTGGAGTCTGAGATACCGATTCAAGTAATCATGCACGTACTTACGAGACTAGATTTGGTACTTGTTCTTTCATCACATACACAGTCGGTCTACATAGTCGGTCATACAAATGGAGGTCCGTAGAACTCGAATTAGACTGTTGAGGGTTTTCTTTATTGGAGTTTCATGACACTTTCGACAGCCAAGGTAACCTCGTGTCGGACAGTTTTACGGGTGTACGGGTGTACCGGAGCCGGAGTACCCGGAGAGAACCACCGAGCTACGGCGACCAACTGTCAGATTCCCCAACATACTAACTCAACACAAGCAGGGTTAGTACTGGGTGAAGACAGGTTACCAACAATGTGCATTACGCCTTAGTATACAGCACCGTCGTTCCTCCACGTGGGCAATCGGGATTAAGTGTTTTGCCCAAGGACACAACGCAGTTACCGCTGGCGGGTGTCGAACTGTGGACCTCACGGCTTGAAGTTCAATTTCGTAACCACCGAGCTACCGTGATCCCTTGTTGGGGGCCGAACATGACCAATATGGAGTACCGGCGCGAAACGTGGTAACTGAATAAGAAATTACGTCACGACTACTAGATGTGCACCCAATTTATTCACTAATAAATTTACAAGATTAATTATAATCCTGAATGACTAATATTCCAACCACATTATCAAATCATGCATTCAACAAAGGCATGATTTGATAATGCAGTTGGAATATTTTATCTGTCGGGACTTTAATTAATCTTCAGCCATCACGGTAGGGACATATCGGATTTGCAGGCACCAACCCAATCCGTCATCTGTGTGACACCTCTGTCTTAACTGGTACAGCGCGTTAGCCCATATTTGGGCTTTACCCTGAAGTGCAGGTACTGTAACTTAAATGCTTCAAATTCAGTGGCTGTTCTTCATATTATTATTTTTGAAGTGATATTATTTAGTCTGTTAGGATTTGCCTTGTTACAGTTTATAGGAGAGTGCCCACAGGCACTCTCCTATAAATTGTAACAAGGCAAAAACATATCAACAAATTTGGATGGCTAAAATAATTTAGCACTCAACCAGTTAAAGATTTGTAATTTATGTGCACTCTCAACCAATAGGAGTGACGTTAATTTTCAAACCGACTGTATAATTCTATTGATGAGAAAAACATTTTATGGATATTTGTCCAGTTTCAAGTTGCGAAATCGAGCGGCATTCAAAACACGAGTTACGTCCCTTGATATTCTACACAGAGCTACTGTCAAGGTTATGAACGCCTAAATAAATCCCATTGACCAGAGTGTTTACCTTCCACTCTCTTTACAACACACCAAGTTGTTTTGAAAAAAAAAATACGTATACACCTGCAAAGTACACCATCTCTTGAAAAAATTAAACTGGAAAAAATATATGTTGCCACATGAAATTTCAGTTTAAATTTCGAATTTTCACAACTACCGTGTGGTCTTGCACTGAATGACCTTCACACTTTTTATTCCATGCCTCATGTTTTTGAGAGATTCTCACACATTCCGGCACCAAATTACAAACAAACTTATTAATCCTTTCTAAAGTGGAGGAATCAAAATTTTAATTAATGGTTTCAAAGTCAAAATATATCTAACCAATCAGCTGATCAGCCCTATTTAATCCTACTCACAACACTCACATGGTATCATGGTGTCAAATGCTCCGAGTCACGTGTTCACTTATTTAGTGGTTCATAACCTCAGCTGAGTTTGAACTGAAGTCGGTTTGCTTGTGTGTGCGTTTGTGGACGCATTACTTTATGTCTGCACATATACAGGTTTGGTGGTAATACTGTATCAGGGACTCGATTGCACTCCGAAAAATCTCAAATGGAATCTGGTCGTCCATCCGGTGTCCATATTGAACTATATGATATCTAGTTAAAAATCAGCTGTTTATCCCCCACCCCACCTCCACGCCTCTATCCGTCCGTCGGATCCTATGGCGTCAGTTCGGCCGTAGGACAATATCCTTTTGGATAAGAATTCCTTAGGACACAAGCCTCTCAACAAAATCCCCTCAGGACTTAATCTCTTAAACTTAGTTTTCAAAGGCTGCCATGATCCCCTCAATTTCGAAAATTTAATCCCTCAGTATATAAAGTTTAATCCCCTCAATTTAAAATGTATATGCGGATATATCATTTTCAGTATTTCTTCTTTTTTCTTTGTCACATTATGTGTAATTTAACCCTGTACCAAACGGAGTTACCAAAACTGACCAGCGCGGTGACTTGTTGTGTTCTTGGGTAAGACACTTAATCACGATTGTCCACTTGGGGGGAGGGGGCACGTAAAACTGTCCGACACGAGGTGACCCTGACTGCCGAAAATGCCGTTAATCCCCAATAAATATCAATAAAAAGAAAAATTAATAAACTGACAAGCGCTTTTCAAAACATTGAAAACATTTTTTTTTTTAAATTTTACCCTGAAAACATAGGACATGACCCAACATTGGAGCGAGCTTGTCGAGCTTGTTCCTAAGATGAGTCATAGGCTTTGTTTTGGGGAAAAAATGAAAATGTTGTCAATTCGAGGGATAGTTTTTGAAAATGTCGACTTCTTTTATTTAGTAGTGTTTATCGCCAGTTCTAAGCCTTTTTATTATATGACAATGTAATTTAACCGCTAAATATCTCTACTGACTGGTCCCCGGAAAATCCACAGCGTGGAATCCGTCTCCGTATCACTTTTGTATGACGGACTATTTATGGGTGCGTTCGAACTGGCATAATTAGCTGTTCCTGTCGCAGAAAGTACTTTACTCCGAGCTGGAATGGGTGTGTTCGAACGGCGGTCAGGGTTTGTTTACAATTTCGTCTGCTAGCAATCATTGCCTCAAACTTCGTAAAATATAAATAAAATTTCAATTTTCGATTTGTAAACGCAATTAAAATGGATTGTGGAGATGATTTGGACGTTGAAGAATGTCAGTGTTCGAGTTGAATGTGACAACACCAAGTTACAAAAATAGTTCTTTTTTACTTCAATCCAATTTACCAAAAAAAAAGGTTTGGGGATTTGTTAATGCTGGCGTTGGCATGCGATGTTGAACTATAAGTCATATCATAAACCTTTTATCGCATCACATCTCATTAAGGAGGTCAGATCGCCGGATCAAACTCTGTGCCTGCGGCAGCCCCTTTGATCCGGCGATCTGACCTCCTCAACTTGACGTCATACTTCGACCCAGATCACTTCACTGCAGCGATAATATGTATATATTACGGCGAAAGAACGAGAGGAGCGAAAACGCATTGTTACCAGTTACGAAGTAAAATAATTGATTAGAAACAGAAATTAATTACAATAGAATGACAAAGATACTAGAGGCTTGAGCAGTAAAGATTGATGATACAAACACAGAACTTCACACGCGTGTGAATGGGTTAATCGATATGGCATGAGTGCATGCGCGGAAGGGTAAAACGAGAGGCCGCAAGCCTCGAGCTATATCCTTCCGCGATAGTAAAAGTGCCATACCGATTAACCCATTTACACGCGTGTGTCGTTCTGTGTTTATTACGCACCATCACGTCTATTAAAGCAATTATTAAAAGGACACTCAGCAATTCATTTTACAACTCGTCCCCTGAGTATATGTGCGGAACAGATCTTCTTTTTCCGCATGGTTTGGTGTTGCTGTAGATGGGGATTACATAGAACAGGCGTGTAAGAAAAGTAGTATAGCGAATACTTTATAAATTAACGTGCTGATGTGAGACTTGCAGAGTTGAGTTTAAAGAAGTAAGAACTATTTTTCAAAACTTACTGAAAAGGTTGATTTCTTTGATAAATGACAGAATCTTGTGCGGACTGAAGTCATTAAAATCTGTACAGTCTAAAAGAATGTGCTCATCTGTCAACCCATGCTGGCAAGAACCACACCCTGGTCGCACATTACCCGCTAATAAAAAGGAATGTGTTAGTTTAAAATCACTGAAAAGGATATTAAAATCAACAATACGCTTGTTTAACCCTTTACCCAACGTAACCGCCAAAACCGGTCAGCGCTATTTTCAAAAATCGCCAATTAATTTTCATTATTTTTTAAATTTTTTGTCTCAAAAACATAGGTTATGACCCCTCGTTGGAACGATCTCGTCGAGCTCGTTCCAACGTGGGGTCATAACCTATGTTTTAAAGACAAAAAATTGAAAAAAATTCGTTATTCAATAATTTTTTTTTGCAAGTGTCGTCTGCTTTTCATGTTAGGTAAAGCGTTAAAGCCTGTTTCTCTGCACTCTCTGTCATCGTGTTGCCACAGATACCAACATGTTTTTCTAACCAGCAAAACATTTCGTCGGACATGAAAGTATTCAACTTCTCGTGAAGTTCCAGAAATAGAGGGCTCTTAAACTTGAGGTTGAGTAAAGCTTTTTTCACATTTTTTATTCAGATATAAGTTTATTATTTACAGAAACTGAAAGCTTCAATATCACCGATTTTTAAAAAATATACAAATATGCTTTGAGTAAACAAGATAGTACTTTTAGTCTGAAATTGTAAAGTTGCAAGGTTATGTATAAAATAGAAGTTTTTTGTTTTTTGCTTAGCCTAGCTATATATCAAAAAGTAGTTGGGGTGCATAAACTGCCAGGATGTCGCTTTTCATGGAAACTTGTCCTTGGAGACTTGATCAAAGGCAGAGTAAATTAGTACTGAAATGGTTAACTGAATAATCGGTAAGAAATCAGTAAACTACCTATCCGATTAGAAAAACCGTCAACCGGTTATCCGAAATACCGATAGTGATCGTCATTCCACGTTTAAAACGTAGTAAATCTGTGTCGCTTCTCTTTTGTGATAGATTACACATCGATGCCGCGTTCGATATATTGAGAAATAATCGACTTTGGCGTTCAAGACTTCCTTAATGATCGGCAGTTTCCGTGAGTAATGAATAATCGCAGAAACTATTCCGTGGTGTGTATACAAACGAACGTTATCGATTACTCGACGACAACGTTCGTTTGTATACACACTGCGGAATAGTTTGAGAATACTGCTTTCCAATTCCTATAGTTTTTGATCCCATATTCGGTGAAATAATGGCTACGGATAACCGGATATTATCCGGTTATAGCTCTTGGTTAGTCGGTTACGAAAATGAGCCCTACAGTAAACAATCAATCAGCTCCCATTTTGTTCTTATCTCATCGCATCTTTTACTGTGATAAGAATAAATAAACATAAGTTCCAGATTCCTAGGGTTTTTCAATTGTTCAATAAAGCCCTAATATTTTGGAAGAGTGTCTTCCAGTTTTGCAGGAACAGATATACTTTTTGTGAACTGGTATGTAGAAGTTTGTTCTGGTATCAGATAATGATAATTTGTTGCTTTGACCTAATATCACCAATTCTTCAGTTAGCAATAGTTAGTTCTATATGGCATTTTCTTTAAACACTTCCGAAAAATTCAGTAGAATGATTTTTGCAATAGAAAAGCCAAAAAATAAATGTGGTATTATTTCCTTTGTATTGTTACAAAAGGTTCATAATTCAGTTTCGGGGAGTTTGCATTGATAGAGTGTTGAATTTTGTATACAAGATTTTATGTAATATTTTAAATAGTAAACTCTACAAATATGTGTCATCTGTTAATGTGATTGAGTTTCTGTATAGAAACTGGCAGTCGATAAGCTGTAAGTTTATATTCAGAATCTCATTCCATTTCTCTTTGGGTATTGACAGGGAATACAGAAAACTGTTCGAGTAATATGGGATAACATGTTCGACAAACTTTTTGGTAGATATCAGCATGTCAATGTTTTTGTTTGTTACTTCGGAATTCTTCGCGTGTTCTTTTATCACAGCTTTCCAGGATTTGGGAATTGCTTTAATTACGTCCTGATAAACTGTAAATGGGTTTTAGCCCTGTACTTATTTGTGAAGTCAGTAAAGCTTAGGAAGCCTTCGTTCTCAGCCTAGAGATCGTTAACAAAATAAATGCCCTTCCTGCACCATTGTTTGTTAAAGAAGAGTTCATTGAGAATTTTTATTTGGTCGTTGTAGAAGGTAGTTTGTCCGAAAATTTTAGTGGGGTTTGAGGATGTCTTTGTCATCTAAAATAGACCAAGCCAACAGCACATACTTCCAAAATTGATTTAATTCTTTTTCTATCCTGAGGATTTATAAAATTTGGCATATGCACAGAGAGGGGTTACAGAGGATTGTATCCTCAGTAACCCCTCTCTGTGCATATGCCAAATTTGGCATATGCACAGA
This sequence comes from Pictodentalium vernedei, assembly GCA_031216915.1. Taxonomy (NCBI): domain Eukaryota; kingdom Metazoa; phylum Mollusca; class Scaphopoda; order Dentaliida; family Dentaliidae; genus Pictodentalium; species Pictodentalium vernedei. The sequence continues at coordinate 117,233,852 of CM062294.1, read as the reverse complement.
GAGGGGTATCCTCTGTAACCCCTCTCTGTGCATATAATAAATTTTATAAATTTCTGAGTCATCTAGAATAAGTGTTTTCCAGTGAGCCATTACAAAGGATCTGATAGTTTTTTTACCCCTATTAACTTAAGAGTATTACTAAATGCGCGGATGCGGGGAAATTTGATTCCACCGTTTTCTACTTAGGCAATAATTGTATCTCAATGTTTCTTTTCATTTTTTCCGTACCACAAAAAATTGAAAAACATTTTCTGAATTTTATTTAAGATATCTTTCGGTAGGTCGAGCAAACCATTAAATAGTGTCTTAAAATGGGTAACGCTAGCTTTTTGGTGACTGTGGAATTTCTCCAAGTAATGTTTTGGTGACAGAAAGACCAGTCATGTCGTAATTTTTTCAATTTTGTTCATCTTATTTAGGTAATTATGTAGAACATAGTTTTGGTTTAATGGGTTGTATTCTATTCCCAAAATCGTAAAAGAATTGACATGAGTCCAGTAAACTTGTTCACGTGTTGGAGCGTCTTCGTCGCAACCTTTTTTGAACCAATCCAAATTACCTGAGTCTTGTCAAAGTCAGCTGTTAAACCGGATATTGTTGAGAATAGCTTTACTGTTTTCAACACATTATTTAATGAGAAACCGTCGTCACTGAGAAACAAAGTAGAGTCGTATGCGTACTGACTAATTAAATATTCCGATCCGTTTATTCTGATGCCATTAGTAGTAGTTTAAATTTTAGAGCTGCATTTAAGATTTCTGCACTCAAAATAAAAGGGTACGTTGATAAAGGGTCTCCCTGTCTAACGCCCCGCTGTATATTGAACCTGTCGGAGCAGTGACTATTATTCAACACATAACTGAAAATATTACTGTAAATTATTTGAAACTAGTTAATAATTGATGGGCCAAAATTTAGAAACTTCAGTGTTTTTTCTATAAACGACCAATTCAAGGAATCAAAAAAGTTTTTTTTTCAAAATCTAATAGTGCAAGCATCCCGGGAATATTGTAATTAGCACATTTAGTGAGAAGATCAAAGATTAACCTTGAAGATTCTCCAATATATCTACCTTTCATAAAACTGAGTTGAGTATCCAAGATACATTTTGGAAAAAATACCTTTTATCGGTTGGCCATGGCTGAAGAACCAATTTTGTGTGTCTACACCAATAATTGATATTGCTCGCCAATGTTTTTGAGTATCGCTTGGGTTGTTTTGGGGGTATGCATGTTATGATTCCGTTTCTTTGTGCTATTGACAGTTCTTTCCTTGAGTAAGCAAAGTTAAGTGACTTAATCAAATAACCACCGATGTTATTCCAGAAGAATTTATAGAATTCCGACGTAAAGCCATCAAAACCAGGAATTTTATTACGTTCATAGATTTCAAATCATTTAGCCGTTCCAATACTGATAATGGCCCTTCTCGAGAATTCTTTTCTTCTTCGCATTGGAAGTTTAGGAAAGGATTTTCCTTAAAAAACTTATTTTCGGTTTCTAGCAAATCTTCCTTGTGTGTTCTGAATGTATACAGATTTTGATAAATGTATAGCGTCATAACCCCATGTTTTCCAAGCGCTGAACATCATCCAAATCAAATGTTTCCACGAGGAATAATAATGTTTTATTAGCCTTCAAGTTATTTTTCTGCCTATAGTTGATAGTATCAATGTCATAATCCTGTGGTACATTCCAATCGCCACCTACGATTATTGGAGTCATTGCCAATTATTTCAATTTTAGAAAACAAGTCATCAAAGAATTGCGGTCTGTCATCATTCGGACCGTAGGCAAAGGACAAGGTCAGTCTCTGGTTCTTCAAGGTAATATCGATAATTATATAATTTCCTCCTGTATCTTTTATGAATTCATGTAAACAAGAGCCGAAAGTATTTTTTAACATTATGGCAACACCTCTCCTGGAAATTGACTGAGAACAAAAATTGCTTCGTTATCCCACTCACTTCTCCATATATTTTTGTTTTCTCTAATTGAATGGGTATCTACCAGGAGGGTTATATCGAAATTATCTCCGCATCGTGAGAATACATATCTACGCTTTGTAACATCGGACGAAAGACCTCGGCAGTTAAAGCTTCCAATTTCCATATTAGCCATTATATAAACTGTTAAATTTGAGGTGCTGTAAGTGTATAGTAGCTAGGCCAAGACAACTGTTTCTCGTGGTTTCCATTTGGATTTTTTTGGCGTTGGAAAAAAGTACATATATCTGAATATTTCTTTTTTCACAAAAACAAAAACAGGTTTCCAATCGGAAACATACAAACTGAACAACGGCGCTATGTAACGTAGGTTACATGGTTCTTCGCCCATAATAGATGCACAGTAGCTACTTCTCCTCTGGCAATCGTTGATGTTCATTCACTAAAATCATATAAATCATATTCATAGCACTGACAAAGGTAATTTACTATTTTCATATTGCGTCTGCCAGTGAATGTGTGCGTGTGAGTGTTTGTGTGTGCGTGTGTGGGGGGGGGGGGTGGTTACAGGCACGTGTATGTATTGTGTAATTATGCCTAAATGCTTATGCAGGTCAAATGTGCGTGTTCGTATAATCAAGTTGGATATATACAATGAGTAATCATCACCTTTGAGTGGTCATATTGTCTGTGTGTAGAAAAAAGTTTCTCATAACAGAGCGAAAGTGTGTATTTGAAAAGGGTCGATGTACACATGTATGTGCGTGAATGCTTTTGTGGGATAGATGGGCGAATACGTGTACTTAAAATACATGTGTCAAGCGAGTAGTCGTCATCGTTCTATGTAAGAGAGTAGTTCTTATCAGAAAGCGAAAGTGTGTACAGTACGTGGAGAGTGTATTATCACTACATAACCCGGCAGCGTGGAGATTCCACCCCAGGAATTATTGCAGATTTGTTGCAAGGCATAACCAGCACCAGCAAAGTTTCAGCCAATGGACCTCCGGGTTAAACACGGAGGTCCATTGGCTGAAACATTGCTTGTGTTTTTTGTCGATATGTACAAAATTTGAAAGTTATAGCTTGGATGATAACTCCACTCCGCGGGTGATTTAGTTACAATCCACTCACCACGTACTGTATGTGAAAAGGAGAGATTTGGGTGGAGGAGTCTCATGAAGAAAGCGAAATGACAATAAATTTGCGATGGGTTAACATTTTTCCATGATTCAGAAAAGGTAAATGCAGGATTATTTGAAAAACTGTAACATCTATACCACTCTTAATCCCTGGCTCTGAGAGGATTGTTTTCTTCAAATTATACACAGAACATTATTCATACCATGCGAGTCTTTTCGAAGCGGGTATTCAAGCGAAGTATTCGTGTGTCATACGGCATATCTAAGGCCTATATTGTCAGTACAATCAACACCTTTCTTGGCCAGTTGTGTAATGGGATTCTGGACTTGACTCTGTAACGTTTGAGACTGATTTGCATCAAAATCAGCATATCTGAGAAAAAGGCATGCTTTATCAACCATTTGATTATTGTTAGGCTGCATTTCAGGGACACAGTTCATCTTCGTAACAGTCTTGAGGAACAAATAACATCCGCTATCTGCAGCTATACGCTGTTTATAGCGAATGTGATCTGATCCTCCCCTTTAAATGCTGGATTGACTTTTCTTCCTTCACTTACAAAGAGATGGAGTTAAATGGGTAACAAACATATATACAGGCTCATTTCAGTGCCGGACATAACAGATAAGAAAAATGGGTTCAGGTCACCCACATAAATGTGCGCTGGATTGTTGTGTAGTGGGATACTGGACTCCACGGTGTGACTTTTACATAACCACTCATTTCCACCTGACTACTTGTGTTCTGTTCTCCCTTTCGGAATGATGATGCATGTAAAACAGGTATAGTAGTGATGGTGTTACGCTGCACGGCACATCTCCGGAAATAGCTCTTTTGAGCCCCGCTCAATAATGTGTCGCAAAGCATTGCAGTATTCTGTTTTGAAAATATCCCTGGGTAAATTGTCCCTTTTAAAGCATAAGATGATAGCTGCTCTCTGCTAAAAACAGGTACATACAGAGTGGGCGCATGACAGGTTCAAAACAAGTCACGCAAATGAGGGACAATAACTCGGGCTATCGTTAGTGAATATGAATACAGACACGATTCAAGTTGATTCAATTCGAGAGTGGGATACGAAAGAAAGATTTTCATCAAAATCGGCCTTTGTGAGAAGCGAAACACAAAACAAGCTTATTTAATATCTGTCCTTACCTTTTGAGATTTGTTGGGCCGAGTTACTGGGACAAGGTACATCTTTATCCCTGTACTGGGGTGTGTAATAAAATTTATAACCGAAATTTGTGAGGAACGGATACGAGCCGCTATCTACAGCTTAGGCTGCTGATAGCGGATGTTATCTGACCCTCCCCCGTTTTATGCTAACTGTTATATCTTCCTTCAGTACAGAGAGATGGTGATAGCCTGCATTCAACTGGTCAACAAATGCGCGATAGCACAGTATTCAACATCATGTTCAACACATTTCTGAGTCATTTGCTCGTTAACTGCTTTTGGGCAGATTATCTCACTCATTTCCTATCGTTTCTTATAACTGTATCGATATCATCATAAATGTCGAACTTGATTTTTTCATCGTTCTTTAACTTTCCCCATATATAACTATTCCGATGGAAAGCCGATTCAACATCTTCATGAAGGTATAGTCTGCTGAGTAATGTTGAGTGAAGCTAGCAATGTCGAAAAAGAGTCGGAAAATATAATCGACCTCCTTTCCTATACATTCTCGATGAGTACAAGTCGTCCCCTGAGTTCCAATGTGTCCTATGTGCCTAGTGGCACATAGAACACATTGGATCTCAGGGGACGAAGTGCCAGTTGCAAAGCTTTAACTTAAACTCTGAAATTAGAACTATTATTTTGTATTCTGACTGAGGTGACGTGATCACCAATTGTTTAAGGACGCCGATGATACTTCGTCACCGTGTGTAGATCCACCTGAATAGATCCTTCCGTATGAACTATATTTAGACTTTCTTTTGGCATATTTTTGTTTGAACTGCAGAGAGTTTGTCTCAGACGTTTTTTTAGGAAACACAGTCATAAATTACGGAAGTTTTCCTTAGATACCACTGCAAAATATGTGGTTCACGGTTAACTTTTTACGAATCTGATTTTCAAGTGTGGCGAATTCCATATGAGGGTAAATTCTAATCCCCAGAGGAGGAATATGTTCCTGGTTTCTATGAAAGCCTCAACATTTTGAGGATCTGGGACATAATGATAAGCGGGGTTTGATGATGAGCCAACATTTTAGAAACATATTGGAGTTATAGTTCAGATCTGTGCTTCTCAGGAGAAGACTCGTCTGCTTCAACGAGTAGTGAATCTATTGGCTATGTTCCAAAAGCACCCAGGCTAATTCTGATACCAAAAAAATTAATAGCACCAAGTGTTTTTAGGTCAAAGGATTTGACGACCACATGTTCTGTACTGGCAAAGGGATTTCTTATAAAGGTTTCAAATTTTACCAAATGATATACAGAACGTCTCTGGCTTCTAAGGCCACACTGGACATTCGCAAGTAGATTGTTTGATTCCAGAAGCCAGACAAGCTGATCTCGTGGTTTTACACAGACAATTCTTTAATGCAATAGGTCTGTGATTACTGGATTGCTGTGATCTTTATCAGGCCTGGGAATGAAAATTATTCTTGATTTTCGCTCGGTAAGTGGAAACTGGATAGTCATTGAAAATTGATAGTAATAGTTCAAGTGAAGTTTGAGGCAGTGTTAACCCTTTACCCAACGTAATGGCCAAAACCGGCCTACGCTATTCACAAAATTCACCATTCAATTTTTATTACTTTTCATATTTTTTCACAAAAACATAGCTTATGACTCCTCATTGGAACGAGCTCAACGAGCTCGTTCCAATGAGGGGTCATAAGCTATGTTTTTGACGCAAAAAACAAAACAATTAGTGCTTCAGGAATTTTATTTACAAGTGTCGTCTGCATTTCATGTTAGGTAAAGGGTTAAAAGTTGATAGTGCATTTCACCGGGTCCAGTAGCAGTATCTTTTCTTTTATGCAAAGAGCCGTTTAACTATTGTGTAGAGAAAGGTTCATTGTAATCCTATAAATTGCCAGAGGCAGATTTGATCTTTTGTTTTTGCTGTTTTTTTTTCATTTTAACGAATTCTGGATTACCATTTCTCGGTAACGAATGTTGAGGCCAATTTGTTTGATATTTCATTCTTCGATGTAATTTGAATTTGTGTTGTTATCGTCGAGGTGTTGTTCATTTGATTTTGTTTCTTTACTTTTAAGTTTTTAATCGTTTTTTTATAAAATTTTGTCGATGTGTGTGTGTTGGTTAAGTTAAGAAACATCAGTTTTCCAAGAACTATCTTTTTTTCTGTTTCATAAACCGTCTTGTTTTTGTCTGATTTGTAGGTAGTTTGACCAAATAATTTGAAGTTGGCAACTTATTAAACTCCCATTATGATTCCCTGCGATCCTTCATTGGTTGTTTGCAATCATTATCAAACCATGGTTTGGTGAAAGGTTTTGGATTTGCCGAGGTTTTTTGTGGATGACGTTGTTTGCAATGTCAAACGACTCTTTAGTGAGATGTTCTGCTTGCTAAGCAACGTCTTCAAATTCGACTCATTTCTCTATTCAAGTTTAGGCTTTCAATTTGGTCTGATTTTGGTATATCAATTGCTTGTGCTTGTTTTTGTTTTATTGTTATTTTCTCAGTTATCGCGGGAGTAGTTGACGTTATTTTTGGTTGATTTTGGTTCTACTTGACCCTAGTAATCTATTATAAAGTACTGTAATAATGAAGGAATTGTGTGGTTGACCCCTGAGCAAACTGTATGGCAGTCTGTTGATTTTTTTGGTGTTATTTATGATAATTGTGTAGCATATCATGGCGATGCCAGGCATTGATATTACGTTTTCACGGGTCTCTTGAAACTTATTTGGTTTTCACCTCCTTGTTTTTCTTTGTGTTTGTTTTAGAGCTGTAGGTTAACCGAAACCGAACCGAGTTTTTTTGTTTTGTTTTAAAAGCCGAAACCGTCGACATCCTGTAATCTAAGGTTTTTCGGGGTTTTTTTATTAAAATGCTCTCTTGCTGCAGAAATTCACAGAAAGTTGTAGCCATCCCAGAGTAGTGAGAGTACCCAGACACTGCCAATGGCAGTGTCTGGGTACTCTCACTACTCAAGGAAGGCTACATTTTGTGGATTTCCGACATTTCAGCTCAGTTGTGTTTGCAGCTTTCCTCAAGTTGCGTGTAGGTGTCAGACCTCGAACAATGGCCACGCACAATAAAAGTTCTGTATATTTAGGTAATTATTATATTGGCCTTCCTGATTCTCCATGTACATGTATTATAGCTTATTTCGGGCATTCATTGAGTTTCATTCAATTTCACTGCCATTCAGTTATGATTCCGGACATAAGAATGAGTTTTATTGAATTTTATTTGGCCTCATGAACAAACCGAAAACCCAACCGAACCGAGGTTTTACTCCACCTGAAAAACCAAAGCCGAAACCGAACAAGAAATTTAAAAACCTACAGCTCTAGTTTGTTTCTCTTTCTTTCAAACAGGGCAATCCTTTGGCACAGCTACATGACAACTGCAACATTTAATGGTATCGATACAGGGCTATTGTTGTTCTTGCCACACTTGATGCAAATTGTATTTTCAGCTCTTTTAGTTTCGATTCTTTTAACATCTGTGACACCTTTCATATCTATCAACCTTCCAGTTTTCAACAAATTCTTTGCTCGGGGGAGATTTTTACATTCTACCAACAACACACGCCTATCTTAATTTTCTTATATTGATTACTTTGCCTGTTATTCCTTTAGTTGACTTTTCCCAAGAGAAATGATTAATAATGGTCACACCTTCTCCTTTTTCATTAGAACAGAGGATGATGGATTTTGGCTATGCATGAATTTGTGGTATTATATTTCTTGAGTCAGAATCTTCGTCACTGTTGAAAGCAAAAATCCATTTGTTAATTTTGTGTGGTATGTTAGCCATAGTTATATTTGTTTAAATTTCTTCATTCCATGCCTCACACCCTTACTCCATCTATGTGTTTACGCTACGATACCCCGCACCAAGAGTACATGGAAAACATACTCGGCCAGGATGATGCATATGCATATCACTGACCTGCTTTAGCCGCGCCATCATTGAGCATTAAGCTGGCCATATCAAAGAAGAAAGATCATTGTGCAAAAAAACATTTGGTATCCAGCAGACAATTCGTCGCCTGAGTGCTAGAATGTTCTATGTACCCTATGGGACATAGAACATTCTAGCACTCAGGCGGCGATTTAGCGAACGAAATGGAAGAAGATAAAGAATTACTGAAAGAGAGTACAATTATAAAAGAGAGATGAACATTATAACAGACTTGTCAGTTTAACGCCTACTCCCCATACCGGAGGCGGGGGATGGGGTACTGAGTTGTGTCCTTGGGCAAGGCACTTCATCCAGATTACCCATGTGGGGGACACGGTGGCGATGTGTACTAAGGTGTACTGCACGTCGACGATGGTGCACCTGTCTTCAACCAATGCTAACCCTGCTTGTGCGGGGAGTCTTAGAGTTGCTCGTCGTTACTCGGTGGTTCTCTCCGGGTACTCCGGCTTCCTCCACCCGTAAAACTGTCCGACAGGAGGTGACTCTAGCTGTCGAAAGCGTCTTTAAACACCAATAAATAAATAAATGAATAAATAAATAAATAAATAAATAATAAAATAAATAAATAAATAACGACTACTCCATTCCCCGACGTGACGTTTATGCTGGGGCTTCCGGATTGACTGAACCGGATCTATCCGATCAACTGTCTATCATGAATCAAGGGCCTAACGAGATATATAGGACTATAGCTCAAATGAGGATTCCCAACTTGGGGCCACTGTTGTCCTCATCTGTCCAGGATCCCGTCCTCTGGGGTCTTTACACGCCCCTCACAGACAAACAAGGCATCTGTTTCGAAACAGGTTCGTACCATTTTGATCTGGGGCTGTTTATTCACATCTATCGCAACTAACGTGCTCATGCGAGCCAGTCGTTTCCATGTCCGCCACCTGGGGACCCGCCAAGTATGGTATAGTGAAAGGAGATCTTCTAACCCCTTAGGATGATATTGCAGAAGGGGTTGCAGCCATTAACTTATTTTTATCTGATATTATATCTTACCTCCTACAAGTATCGGGGAATTTCATTGGTTCAAAGACGTCACATGCAGACTGGATATAAAACCATATACTGCCTGTCAACATCAATATACGCTGACAGCTATGGGTAGTCTCCCCTTTGTTCATTGATTATTCAAAATGGCGGCAGCCGATAAACGCTTCAAGTTGAAAGATTGAGTGTTGGAAGACCATATTTGGTCTGAAGTGCAGGTTAGGCAACTTAAAAGGCTTCATATTCTGTGGATGTGTGTCATGTTACCTTCGAAGTGAAACTGTTTGGTATGTATGAATTTGCCTTGTTACAATTTATGGGAGAGTGTAGGCACTCTCCCATAAATTGTAACAAGGCAAAGACACGTGAACACATTGTGAGAATTCTCTCATTTAATTTTGATCGCTGTTGTTATTAGTTCTGTGAATCGATGCAGCAGTCGGTATGATATATTCGTTACACAGTTTGTTGGTGGCCTAATATGGTATATATGGTGTCAGTTAATTCCGTATTGAAATTAGCTCGAGTCCAATATGGAATTAACTGACACCATATATACCACATTAGGCCACCAACAAACTGTGTAACTAATAATATCGGGCTAATGAAGCGGATTCCCAAAATAAAACAATGAATGTACAATTTGATAAATATACATCTAGCAAAAAGTAAAGCACACCCTAACATTTTGCAATTATCAACGAAACAGGTACAGTAGTGAAAAATACTGAACAAATGAGCTCTGAAAAGGAAGGTCGTCGACAAGAAGAATCCTCTAACAATATGACAGCACCACAGTTGTACCCATAGTTAAGAATTTAATCTCGATATCGGTGCTCAATCGCCACACAATCACTGATTTTGTTTTCACTCCAAACAATACCCCTTGTAGTAAGAATTAACCTACAGAGGTCATTAGACGACGGAAAGCGAAAATGGCTGTGTAAAAATGTCACTTTCAGTCCATAGATGTCACTCTTACTTGATGGGTACAGTACGGGGTGGGGGTGGGGTGGGGTGGGGGGTCATGAAGGTTAACATGCTGCGTTTTTTAGGCGAAAATGAATATTGTTGCCAATGCAAAAAATATTGTGTTATTATTTCGATTCTAAACGTGTTAGATAATGGGTTCACAAATCAGCTTTTGCGCCTACCGCTTGACAAGAAAAGGAGCATTACAGGTTCTTTTGTTCCTTATTTTAGTCTACCTTTCTGGAATCGTTGGTCTGACTGAAGTTCAATGCTGTACCATCCTACGGTTTCTATGTATAGAATATAATACTATAGGACGTTTAATTGTTGTATATACTTGGTTGTCTTCCATGGTAGTATACTGTGGGCTCTTGCTTCTCATCTCAAGGCTGTTCCTATCATCGCAGGGCTTTTCGAACGATCCAAAATGCACCTATACAATGAAAGCTCATCACATGTGGAACATACGCGTATACCAGCTGTGCTGTTATGTGCATTTATACCATGATTGCCTATTCTACTATATAGGAAAATCCTATGACATAAATTTTAGCTTTATACACCAACTGTGGTGAATAGTGAATACGCCAGCAATGAGATTTCAGTACTTAAAATTTACACTTACAGTGAAACTACACCCAAGCTGACCTTTGGTAACGTCGACCTGAATGCAAACTTGCCTAAATTTATCGATTTATCGCACGTCGCCTCGCGAAGAGTGAAATGAAAGTGGCAATTATTTATTACGCTTTTAAAAAAGTTTACTCCATAAAACACCAAACAATTAACAAACAAGCATTGTCTCGATTAATAAAGCATCCATAACTCGAAATAGTATGTTATTATGTTATTAAAATGAAAAAGACCCTTTCTTTTACTCTTTCGTTTCGGTGATAAAATTGACAGCGGAAGTACCGCCCACCGATGCTCATGTGAACAAAAACAAATTCGTACGTATGTACGGCTGCTGCTCAGTAAAATCGAGCAAAAATAACAGCGACTCTTAATAATCTGACGATCATGGTATAAATAAAATATACCCAAAGTAGCTTGGTGTACCAGATGTTCACCACTCGTGGTGAAGTGGTGTTAACCGCGCGCCGAAGGCTCGCGGTTAACACCACTCCCCCACTCGTGGGGAACATTTGGTACATCAAGCTACTATGGGTATATTCTATATATGTGTAATATTCACAAACAATTGCCTCATCGCACGACTCTTCTCTTCATCTTGGTATTTGTGAACTTTAAGAAAAATGAGGTTTGTAACTAATATGGACCTATGGGGACCTCTTTGCCGTTGCATACTACAACTCAACATCACGATTGCTGTACGTATTTAACGTTACGGGATACAATACGGGCATTGTTAAATGAGCTAGAACGTCATTTAAGATCGTATCTGATTGATGTGAATGAAATGCTGTGACACAAATCAGAGTCAAGCAAAAAAGAAAGACACCTCCGATTTTTCTTTAACACTTTACCTAACCTGAAAAGCAGACGACACTTGCAAAAATAATTCTTGAATAACTAATTTTTTTCATTTTTTGCCTCAAAAACATAGGTTATGACCCCTCGTTGGAACGAGCTCGACGAGCTCGTTCCAACGAGGGGTCATAACCTATGTTTTTGAGACAAAAAATGAAAAAAATAATGAAAATTATTTGGCGATTTTTGAGAATAAGGCTGGCCGGTTTTGGCCGTTACGTTAGGTAAAGGGTTAAAATGTCAGCTTTATTCACTTAATTCAAGATTGATCGTGGTATAAATACAAAACACAGATCGGATAGGGTGTGCCGGATAGGAATCAACAACTCTTGGTTGGCGTTCGAACAGCCTTAAGATGAGAGGAAATACCATAAAAGATAATTTAGTATTCTCAACGAAAGAGCCTTAAGGTGAGATGAAACGACCCATAGTATACAAGCATAGAAGACAACTAAGTATACACCAAAATACCACATGACATAGCATTACCTTGCATTCACAGAAACCGTAGACTGGTACAGCAATCAGGCAGACCAGCGGTTCGAGAAAGGTGATGAGGGACCAACAGGGGTTCAGACAACCCGTCGCGGCAGTGAGAGGAAATACCATAAAAGACAATTAAGTATTCTCAACGAAAGAGCCTTGAGGTGAGACGAAACGGCCCATAGTATACAACCATAAAAGACAACCAAGTATGCACCAAAATACCACGTGACATAGCATTACCTTGTATTCACAGAAACCGTAGACTGGTACAGCAATCAGGCAGACCAGCGGTTCGAGAAAGGTGATGAGGGACCAACAGGGGTTCAGACAACCCGTCGCGGCAGTGAGAGGAAATACCATAAAAGACAATTAAGTATTCTCAACGAAAGAGCCTTGAGGTGAGACGAAACGGCCCATAGTATACAACCATAAAAGACAACCAAGTATGCACCAAAATACCACGTGACATAGCATTACCTTGTATTCACAGAAACCGTAGATTGGTACAGCAATCAGGCAGACCGGTGGTTCGAGAAAGGAGATGAGGGACCAACAGGGGTTCAGACAACCCGTCCCGACAACAAAGATACTTTTAGTCTTACTTCACAGACACGTAAGTCTTAATTCAGGGGTACGTAAATCTTAATTCAGAGAAAATAAATCTTAATTCACAGATAAGCAAGACTTAATTTAATAGATAATTCAGAGAAACGGAAGTTTTAATTTAAGAGATAATAAGTCTTAATGTCCACGCATGCGCTTACCAGGTGATAAAAATCATCATCAGCAACATTTTAATTAATGAAGGACCCGGTGTTACTCGGTGCTTCATTAATAAAATTGTTGATGATTATTCCTATATTTATGTTTGGAATCTAATAATATTGCGTCCGTGAAATATTGCCCACCCGTGGAAAGTGACCAGTCCACGGCGGTCGTACTGTAATTATGCTAAAAACCAATACCTGCACGTGCTCACACTTTTTCATCTGAGACGTCAATAAAAAGTTTAGAGGCGAGCCATAAATATAGGGTAGGTATTTTCGGGGTTTTTTTTCTCTTTTTTGATGGCGGGGGGTGGGGGGGGACCTCGTGGAAAGTGTGAACTTTCTTTGAAGAATCTTTCTAAATACTCAACTCGAAGATGTCCAGCACACGAGACACGATCTTCTGCTTCCGTGAACTACTGTTGCAGTTGCCACGCTCCTGTCTGTGGGGACAATTCTTCTACCTGGAACAGAACTGACTGGTTTGCTCCGCAATTCAGTTTTAATATTGTAGAGAACAATCGCTGCATTGTGGCCACAAAAAGGTCTTGTTATCGTTCACATATGTCACTTGAGGCGCTGAAAAATTAGTTCTCTGCACAGCTGTCGCACCTTGATTTCTAAAGCACGAGCGCATTCTTGTTCATTCATCTTTAAACTGTTCATGTGATTTTCCCGGAGTTTTTCAGTTTTGTCACGGACACAGATTATTTCGTAAAGATCTCGTAAAGCTCGGTATGTTCTACTTTCTCTTGGTAGCTGAAATTCATGCTCTACCTCGTCTTTTGAAGTAGCCTTTATAAGAATTCGACCTGCCAGTGCCATTGTATCCATCATATTTTCTGAAATATAAGACAGCCTTGATGCTGCGAACATTCTACTCGATTGCCTAGATCCAATGTCCGATAATCGCGAAGGAGCTGGATAAAATCTGTCTGACTGCCGTGAAACAGAGTTTGCATTTCTGTCCACAACGAATCCTTCTGCCGATGCTAAGTTGCGGAGCCCTCTTGCATACAGCTGCCGATAACACTGGAAGCCCAAAGCAGTGGAAGACCGGCAGTTACCGGGATACAGGTTAATTACCGGCAGATTTGGGACTGTGTCCTCATTCTCCGGATGACTGTTATAGAGCTTTGATTTGAACTCATTTTCATCAAAATTGCGCAGTCGCCGTTTCACTCTTTTTTGGAAACTTAGTAAAGATTCCATCTCCTTTTCACGTTTTGCTGTGGCACTCTTTTCTTCCACGGAATATTTACCGATAAGAGAGTTTAGTATTCTCGTTTCATGACTATTCATTGCTCTCACAACAGGGCTGTATTCCCGACTACGCATCAGAGATGAGCCCTTCCTCTTGTACGTTGCTTGCTTCAACGGACTGAGACTCATTATACTCGGCCCACCCATCACAGGCGGCTCTATGTTCTTTTCCACCTCCAGTTTGTTTGTTTTTTTTCTAAGCCTGCAAAGTTAAATAAGTGAATAATGTGAGTGTACACTCCTTTCATCGGAAAAGTGTTATTTTTTTATGAGTCAGGTCGCGATCGGGTCGCACAAACTTACACACCATGGTCGAGATTTCTTAATTTAAATATTGCGAAGGCTAGACTGCATCAAGAATTAATAAAAATAGCACCTCAGATTCAATGTGCTCTCATTTCCTTTCCTCGGTGAGATTCTCTAGTGCTGTGGTGAGAAAAGTAGAAAGATAATTTTGACCGGGTCGCGATCCAGTCGCGACCCTGTCAAAATTATGTGTCTACTTTTGTGATCACAGTACAGAAAGTTGATAAGCAATCCCAGGAATAATTTCTACTTCAAATTGTAGTGCAAAGGTATCATTCCAAGTCATAGCGACAAAAAAATATCTTTTAGTAGTGGTATAACCGACTGCGTGGGTTTGATGCCGAAATCTATAGAATTCTTCAGTACAGATCCAGTTAAAATGGCTAGTGAGAGTTCAGAAATACCGTCTCTTGATTGTCTAATATCTAACAATACTTCAAGTTTTAAAAATTATTCTCTGCTGGAAAGTCACAGTATACATCTTATGATATTGGAGTACAGAAAGTTATGTACCACATACCTTGCTTATTGTCGGGGCTTGGGCTTATAGGCTCAGAGCTCAGCCCCAGAGTTGTTTTTTTATCAGGGCCTATCACTTGGCCCCTCGAAAATAACATTTAGCACAAAGCTGAATGAAGAATATGTCTGGCGACACACAAGTAGGCCATTAAGACATACTCTGGTGGTCTATCGGTACGCCCTACATTATTTCAAAGTACAGAGTATGCTACCAATATGACAAAGGATTCAACACAGCTCATCTATTTGTACATGGATGTTTTCGTAATACTGGGTCGACTTTTCTCCCTTGATATGATTTTTTGAAGAGAATTTCGTCCGCTTCGCGAAGTTTAATTATTATGTTACGCTAAATCAAGATTAGTGGCCCCCGGTATTGCCAATTGTATCAACGTTGACCTCGACTGACTTTAAGGAGGCGAGCAGCATTGTTTTACTTTTTAAAATAGCCCAGTTGCATTGTGTGAGTTTTTAACACAAAGTTATTTATACTATCCAGTACATGTGATATACTTTTGTAATAAAGAGTTGATTATGTACGATTTTTGTACCATACTGTTGTATACAACACTCAATCACTCATCTGTGGTGTATGGGAAGTCGTGTCGGGCTCAGCTATCTGCTATTCATTTAACAATCAATTTAATTTGCCCCCAAAAACTCGGAAAAAAAGTTTGTATCAGCCCCCCTGTTCCAATTCCGTATCAGGCAGGGGTGCATCCTTTCGCCAATTCTTTTTGCATTGTACATCAAAGGTTTGGGAGATGAACTCCTGCATAGCGACGAAGGGGTAGCAATTGGGGACTTGAAGGTCCCAGGGCTGTCATTTGCAGACGATATGGTGCTAGTGTCAGAAAGCGAAGAGGGCCTATCGAAAATGCTAAGAATTGTTGGGAAATATGGGAACAAATGGAGACTCGAACTAAATGAAAGCAAAAGCAAAGTTATACCCGTGGGCTGTAAAGTGGACCCTACACGAAGGTGGAGAGTGGGGGAGTTTTGTATTCCGGAAGGTAGCAGCAAACTTCTTAGTGTAGGAGAGACAGGCGAGTACGAGTATCTGGGGGGTAAATATAAACTTCACAGGAAAAGGCATCTACCGAAACCACCCAAATAAATTGATTCTGGAGGGGGGGGGGGGGGGGGGTGGCGAATCCTTAACCAATTGAAACTTATAGGGAGAAACTGTTTCACTAAGGTTTTCGTGGGGAAAACCATTTGGGAAATGGTACCCCTAAACCAAACGGCTGTAAAGAGCTTGTAAACCATGCAGAACGATGCAGGCCGACGGATAACGGGTTCGAGTAATGCGGCAGCACTAGAAGCAGGGGTGAGTTTGGGTGGATGAGGATTAAGGACAGGATAGACTTACTGAAACTCGGTTATCTTAATAATTTGATAAATCTCACCGACAGCCGATGGTGCAAAGTAATGTTCCAGAGTACTTTCAACTCAAATATCAAGACAGGGTGGATGGTCCAAGTGAGGGAGGTAATAGAGAACTACTCATTGGAGATCTCGGACCTAGACATAGGGGCAACCCAAATCGTCAGAGAAAGGGTCATGGAGGATGGTAACCGTAATTGGCGAGAGGAGGATCATATCAAAGAGGTCTTTGGGTAGCCTGCGTGCACAAGAGAAGCCTGGTTTTGAAGAGTTCCTTGATGGCACCTTTGGGGGGTTTCTGTTGTTCAAGTTGAGGTCGCGGTCCCTGGAGCTGAGGGGAAGATTGCTAAAAACAGGGGAAAGGAGTGCCAGATGTGTAATTTAGGCGTGGTGGAGACCCTGGAACACTTTCTTCTAGAATGCTTAAAATACCAGTCTAAAAGAATAATATTCGCTGGGAGTATAATGGGGAAGTGGGATGGCAGAATGAAGGACATGTATTTAGTGAGTGACTAAAAGGAGATGGTCAATATGCTAATCGGAGAGATTGGGAAGAATGGGGCAAGGGATGTCATCAAGCAGTTCGTCTCCGAGTGTTGGAATGGGAAGAGAGAATAAGTGTGGGAAAAGGGAGGCAGTTGGGAGCACAGGGGTAACCAAGGCCTTCTTGCCCGAAAACCGCGACAAAGTGTTATTTATTATATTATTATTACAGATTCAACTTCCGGTAAACACCGCACTATCACATATACGCATTGTTATTACGCATTAAAATATGAAATTTAAAATTTTGACCAGTTCCAACCCATTTTAAACTGAAAAACAGGGGAAACGGGCTTTATGTGACGGGATTGTTAGATAAATGTATTATCATGACCAAATGCATTGCATGTAAATTGTATCAGATTCTCGATCGTGTTTTCAATCGGATCACAACTCGCCCTGACGGGCAAGTTGCGATCTGATTGTAAACACTAACTCGAATCTGAAACAAATTTCAGGACGTGCACTTGGTCATTATATGCATGATCCACTGTTATGAATGGCTATCAGTATCACACTCACCAACACCGAGTAAGTGTCCACTCTGGTCCTTTATTTTGCGAATGTGTTTTCACAGTAATGTATTAGTATTTATGCTCGTAGGGACAAAATTAACAACCCTCACCTCTTAAACATTTATACTACATAAATCAGTTATGTGACAATGGAGAAAGGAGTAAATTTCCATTGTCCAGTTTAAAATTTTACTTTCTATTTTCATTTTTTTTTAAACAAACTTCAAATGTAAGCAGTTTTGAAATTGTTTGCTTGACAAAATGTTTATGGATATTTGTGGTTATTTGAACATCAGATGTTATTATTTATTTATTGGTGTTTAAGGTCACATACTTATGCACAATGGCTAATCATGACCTTGGCAGTTTTACGGGTGGAGGAAGCCGGAGTACCCGGAGAGAACCACCGAGCAACGACGAGCAGCTGCCAGCTCCCCAACATCGCAACTCCGCACTGCAGCACAGGCAGGGTTAGATTTGTTGAAGACATGCGCACCATCGACGTGCAGTACGCCTTAGTACACGGCGTCATCGAGCCCCCATGTGGACAATCGGGGTTAAGTGCCCTGCCCAAGGACACAACGCGGGAGTCCGAATCGATCGCTCAGACGGTCACCCATCCGAGGACTAACCGGGCTCGACGTTGCTTAACTTCGGTGATCTGACGAGAACCGGTTACCAAAACGCCACCGCGCCCCCGAACTTCGGATGTACGTAATTTTTAATTTAACTTTTTATGCTGGGCAAAATGTTCATGGACTTTATGTCTGATATCAGTCTATATGTTCAACCATTTTTTCAAAGTAAAGTATTACTGATGTGTATTCACAACACTTCACTGTCTTCTATTATATGATCCTACCCTCTGGTTATTAACCCCTTACGCAACGAATCGGCCTTATCCGCCCACGTAATATGCAAATTCAGCAGGTGAAAAATAATAATATTTCTCAAAACATTCAACAAAACCATATCATTTGACCCCTCATTGGAACGAGCTCGTCGAGCTCGTTCCAATGAGTGGTCACATGATATGGTTTTGTTGAAATGTTTTGACAAAACTTAACAAAAATGATATTTAAAATAATAAGTTTCGATATCGTCTGCGTTGGGTTAAGGGTTAAACCCGTTCATTAAAAAATGATAATGCTTCGCCTACCAGGTGCCGGAGAATGATTGGGGATTCAGACTCGGGGACGAGAAATGATAAACTTTTGTTGTCAGTGATAGTAAATAACCTTTATTTGAAAATTATTTTATTAAATTTGTGTCATGAAATACTTTGTAATCCATTCTTTATCGGGTACTATTTCCTGTCGCGCACACTGCGAATAAACAACGTAACGTAATTTATTTATTTACTTATTGGGTTTTAACGACACTTTCGACAGCCAGAGTCACCTCCTGTCGGGCAATTTTACGGGTGGAGAAAGCCGGAGCAGGCGTAGAGAACAACCAATTAACTGTCAGACTCCCCGACGTACACCACGCGAGCAGGTTTAGCATTGGTTGAAGATAAGAGCACCATCCAAGTGCAGTAGGCCTTAATGCACATCGCCACCGTGCCCCAACGTGGACAATCGAGATTAAGTGCCTTAGAACACAATGCAGTTACCCAAGGCGGGGATAGAGTCGTGTACCTTTCGGCTTGAAGTTCAATGTCATACCCTCTGAGTTATCGTGGTCCCTTGTAACGTAATCACAAGGCTAAAAGAAGGTTCTGATTGTTTCGAAATCCATTCAAGTATTTTTTGTTGGGTTTTTGGACTATATCATAAACAGAATCTTCACCTCGTGCCCAGAGTATTTTTTAAGCAATTTCTACTAGGCGACATAGATCTCTAATAGGCACCCACCCATTACATTATGATTTCTCAAAAATGGTAAGTTCTCAACTGATTCAAAATTGGTCATGCATTTCAGTCGAAATACAAAATTTAATATTACCAATATTGTTAAAAAGAAATAATACTGATAGTTGTATAAATGTCATTACAAATAACAAAATGAAATTACACACTCTTACATGTACAAAAACATCACCCATGTTTGAGTTTGAATTTAAAAATTCAACAACCAGTGTACTACACTCACATCACCCATGTACTATACTGGTAGTTGAATTTTTAAATTCAAACTCAAACATGGGTGATGTGAGTGTAGTCGTGTACTGCATGCGTACATATACTTCATTTGTGCACTACAACATAAAAAAACACTACTGTAACAGAGAAAGCGTTGGTAGAATTTATGTTGCACAAAAATACCTTGTCGCCCAGTACCTTGAAAACTACTGTCACTGGGAGACAAATATTTCTGCTCGTGCCCAGTTTATATCGCACTTTAAAAAACTCGGCCAGGAAATTTACTGAACTCGTTTTGAAAACAAACTTCGTTGGATATCCGCTGTATAAAAGATTATATTGCTGCAATGTACATCTACATGTACACGGAAGTAAAATATTTTTGGGTGCGCAGTATAATACAACTTTTCAACAAATATTAATCTTTCCATTGTTTTGGAATGATCCTTGTTGTTGCTACAGAAATGTATTAAATTGGGAGAGCTTTCCGGGGATTAGTGGAAGGAGCATGTAAAGAGCGGCACACCTAATTGTATATGACTAACTCTTAACCGTTTACCCCACGCAGACGATATCAAAATTTATTATTTTAAATATCATATTTTGAAATTTTTCCAAAAATTTCAACAAAACCATATCATGTGACCCCCCGTTGGAACGAGCTCGACGTGGAAAAACTTATGTTTAAAACATATACAATTAAATATTTAAAATAAAATTTAAGAATTGTTAATACAAATTTGACTGAAAAAGCAAGGTAAATTCAATCAACTTTGACCATGTGTCCAGCTGTCAATCAAGCATTCACATGCAGCCGGAAGTCTTGCCCACCGGCGCAAATGTTAACAAAACAAACCATTCGTTTGCGATAGAAAGTGTCATTTATTCTCCATTTTAAGTGACAAAGTCGATCGTTTATTAAGAGCATGGTATAAATACAACAAATAGGAACTAGAGCCGGTGTAACAGGAATGGAAGTCCGTAGGAAAATTAGTCCCTCTGGACTATTATTCCGCGGAATTATAGTCCTAGGTCTAACATTTCTAGGAATAGTAGTCCTTTTGCACCGGTAATCAGATTTGTTGAGTCAACAACCAAGAAGTGGACAGCAGCTGTCTTATTGTCATCTGTCGGGATCATCCGACCAGCTGATTCATTTTCTATCAAAGCAAGTTGGGGCGCGGTGGCGTTGCGGTAACCTCTTCTCGTCAGATCACCGAAGTTAAGCAACGACGAGCCCGGTTAATCATTGGATGGATGACCGTCTGAGCTATCAATTCGGACTCCTGCGTTGTGTCTCTGGGCAAGGCACTTAACCCCGATTGTCACATGGGTGCACGATGACGCCGTGTACTAAGGCGTACTGCACGTCGGTGGTACGCATGTCTTCAGCCAATCTAACCCTGTTTGTGCTGCAGTGCGGAGTTACGATGTTGGGGAGCTGGCAGCTGCTCGTCGTTGCTCGGTGGTCCTCTCCGGGTACTCCGGCTTCCTCCACCCGTAAAACTGTCACGGTCATGATTAACCATTGTGCATAAGTATAAAACACCAATAAATAAATAACCATAAATACATCAAAGCAAGTTAACAACGCTCTTTAGAAACTTTGTGTCTTACCCGATATGATGTTGGAAATAACCACCGCAGACGAAAGATCCAACCACACTGGTTAGAGCTTAGCATCGGGGGAGAGAAATATCACTCCAGTACTGACAACAGAAAAAAATACCTACCTCCCGAATCACGAATGGAAAATAATCCTGAAAGTCATGGTTATAAATAAGCCACAGCAAAGTTTCGTTTACTATTAAAATATCACAGGGCTAGCTAGCGCCGAATATTCTTTAGGGGCTGGACAAGGAACAAATTGTTATAAGTTTTGTACCATTTTGTGCGGAAAGATCCCAGTAATAATATATCAAAAATCCGCTAAGATCCACCTTGAGGAAAATTTTCGAGACGAGATGGCGTCCAAAATTGCCCCGAAAATCAAGAAATTCCCTGTATGTTCACATAAATCCATGCATATCCCATGTATGTTTTCTATATCTGCATGAATTATTCATTTAACCTGAGAATCTAATATAACATACGAAGACAACTGGATCAAAAATTATCGACATTCATCAAGATGGCCGCCAATATGGTCGCAGAATTATACAAATGTATAACTTCTGAAAACAATTCTGCTTAAGATGTTTTATACCATCAATCCCGGGGTGTTCTCTGTGTTGCTTTTACAAAATATAATCTGTACTTTCTACAATGATATCTTCTGTATTTTTGCAGCCTTCACCGCGGAAATATCCACAAGCAACAACACACTTGAGACCATTTTTTCGGCTAGAACAAAAGTTGCTCCCTCACGATTTCAAGACGAAATCTCGCATTTACATCGAACAAATTTTAAAAGCTCTTCCGGAGTTTCATGTCGATCTGACATTATTGGAAAGAGTTCATTGCCGCGTACTTCCCATCCAATACCATAGAGTGTAAACAATCATTATCGAGTTTCTTCTCCCAAATCAAGACCTGGAGGTGGACTCGGAGCTATGGTAATATGCCGCCTTTTCCGTTGGCGGAAGTTTCTGTGGCTCAGTAACTGACTTTGAAGATGCTACGATTTCCATAAACTTAGAAAAGTGAAGGGACGCCAAAGAGTCCTCAGTCATATCACCATACATGATCTGGAAAATCTCCACACCGGCTCCACCTACATCTTCCTGTGAAGAATTGGGTTTACTGATCGTCGATGAAAGATTTTGAAGTTTTTCCATGTTCACTATCTTTTTCAAGATATGTGTTTTCGTTTGACGGAAGATGGCAGATCGTCCCCTGAGTTCCAATGTGTTCTATGTGCCTACAGGCACATAGAACACATTGGAACTCCGGGGACGAGATGTGGTGTCACAGACACACCAGGCATGAATAAAAAGAATATTTGAAATGACTATGGATCCAACCTTATCCAATGTAACACAAATTCGCCATAAAGCCAACTGATGTTACGCCGATTTCCGGGCTTCTGACTGGAAATAAATATCTGCCATATCTGCCTTCCAATGATGAACAAGCATAATTAACAGATCTGGATCATCCACGACAACGCCTACTCTATCACCAGGTGATGCAAAGCTTAAAGCAGTTGACACTATCAACATGTCCGCATCGCCGATGCTGTTATGGACAGTGTGTCAGTCAGCTATCAAACATTCGTCACGTAAATGGATGAATTGGCTTTTGTCGCTCTCGTTGGACAGGAACAATTGTTGATTACTGTGAACAATTACTGTTCCGTCAACCTTTGTATTGGCACAAGTTGTTCAACTCTCCGGCGATGTTCCTGATTTTTTATTGTTGGACCACAGCCATAGCCATCACATACAATGTGACACTTTCCATACTTTACATAGATAAACGTGAAGTGCTGATTGGCTACAGCTGTTAATGTCGATTTTTTTACCCATTTGATTCTATGAAGAAGAGCACCGCCATCCAAAACAGTTACCCCTTGGTGTATGGTCAATTGTTTCAGTCAGAGCGTTTGCCGAATTGTGCAGTTATAGGTATTCTCATCAAATGGGCTTTGAAAAGCGAGGTTGGCTCATAAGCAAAGAATTTCGATATGTTCTCCTCGCGTTGAATAATGACTATCAGCTTTGAAAACAACAACGAAGAGTCAAATGCTATACACTCATTCTTAACGTGTACTCCTGGACGGAAATAATCCAGAGACTTTATTTATCTTTCTTTTGTATACCTGGGGAACGTTTACGCCATTAAGCTTCTAGTGAATGACCTGTCCTACTTTCTCCGTGTCGGCTGGGTTCACACCGTTCCCACTGATGGAAGGCAAACCAGATGCTAACAAGCGCACTTTTTCCTCATTCGGGTCAAATGGGTCATGGGCATCAAACGACATATGTACCTTAAGTCGCGCCTTCTCCTAGATACACCCGTCTCAATGTGTTGTTCGGGTGTTTGGTGTCGGGCCTTAGTCCAATCAGTCATCGCGTCATGAATTTCAGCACATCTGTGCATGGTGTGTGTCCACTGCAAGCGAAATGTTTCGGTTATGCCTCGAGCTCATCGAGCTCGTTCTAATGAGGGGTCATCACCTATGTTTTTGAGACAAAAAATGAAAAAATAATGAAAATTAATTGGCGTTTTTTTTTAGAATAGCGCTGGCCGGTTTTTCTTGCACGTTGGATAAAGGGTTAATGCGCCCAGTTGTTGCAAAAAGATTTTCAAATATAAAACACATTAAACGAACTTCAACTAGTAGATAAATATACATAATTGTGAACCTTGGACTGGAATTACAATAACAATCTGTCAACATGTTGAAGCAAAAACGCATCCATTTGGCCCAGTACAACGTCTATTCAAACTTTCCCGAAACGGATTTTATCGCATTTAGATATGTTATAGAGGAAGCTTTTCCGCGCAAAATGACACCAAATTAGCTTTGTAACAATTTCTTCCGGGTTCACCCTAAAATAGGCTTCCACAACCAGTCTATTCACCAATGAGGCATGCGAGTTGATGAAGTCTGTTTCGTCACAGGATCTGATATTTTTACCGACCACTTAACTCAAACTTTAACCCTTTATCAAACAAACCGACCCCACCCATCCGAGCAATTTACAAATTAAGCAGTTGAAAAACGTCAACAAAACCATATCACGTGACCCTTCATTGCAACGAGCTCGTTGAGCTCGTTCCGATGAGAGGCCACATGACATGATCTTGTTAAAAAAATTGAAGAAAAGAAGATTAAAATAAAATAGAAATGATATCGTCTGCGTTTGTAAAGTGTTCAAAATTGGTAAACTGTGCTGATTCCTAACATTCCTGAAGTAGCACCAGGTGTTCGCAGTTGTATTGCCGCGACACCGGTAATAGTTAACAGTACCTAAGGAAATGCAATTTCAATAACAACACATCCAAAGACTTCATTTAAATAAGGAATGGTCGTTTGTTTCTGTCTATTTCTTGAATTATGAACCCAAAAACATGTTAATCAAAGGCCAAAATGTGTAAACGGGCGTGGCCAATTTACACTATGTATGGCCTTTGTTTTTTGGGGGTTCATATCTCAAGAAATAGACAGAAACAAACGATCATGCCTTATAATTAAATTTGAGGGGCAATAAATTTAAACACTCTCTACTTTTCGGAGTTAAAATAAAAACCAGGTCGCATCATGCTTCCCCGTGATAACTGAAAAAAGGCAAAGTGTTCTGAAATTCTGTTCGAAATAACGATACATTTCACAGAAACATGTTTTTGTGTCATTAAAAATTATATTGACCAATGAATTGCGTACGTTAACAGGAACGTCATAGGCCACGCCACACAAAACGTCAATCTCCTTTTCCACTTGGCGGGAGGGTGCTGTCAAGTTTGTAAATGTGGAGTTCGATACAAACAGGGATGACATGAACTTGGTTGACCTTTGCCTCAGAAAGAGTTCATTCAGACAATTTGGAGAGTTTTTCTCGCGAGTTTCGTTTGTGGATTATTATGACCGGCCATTGTTTACGTTTGAGTTGGGTGAAACGATGAGCGCAGACGACCTCTTATTGCGTATAAACAAATTGAACATGGAATAAAAAGCATGATAATGATTTCATTGTTTCTTAAATTTTAATTTGAACGTCTTTCTTGAAATGATGAGATAAATATTAATTAATTTTCATGTTGAAATAATATGAGCGTGATGGGATTCTTTTTCCATTCACACTGCAAGGTAAATTGCAAGACAGATATTGGGGGCGTGGTTTAGAGCGGGCCTAAATGCGTTTTTTCGGTTCATTGTGTTATGAAAAGAGAAAAAAGAAATACTTTAGCTAATAATTTTGCCACAAAAGGCATGAACAGAAAAATGGTTTAATTATTGATTTTTGAACCCATGCTTCAATAAATTCTATTCCCGATTGCTTCAAAATATTTACATCGTTAATGACTATTTTCTAGGATCGGGTGCTCAATACTGTTTTTAACAACATAATTCGAAGTCTCATAGGAGACGCCATTCATTGAGGTTGCCATCAGATGATAAATAAAATCTTCAGCTCATCCCAGTTTATAGTGAAATTTACGAAACATGTCCAGCAGTTTGGGCCTACACCTCGCGGATGGCTCGGTCCTCACACAAAGTATTGAAAACGTATCGTAACTTGCGTTGTTAACAGGGGACTCGTTGGAGACCCCTAAATTACCACGATCAATGTACCGTTGTTCTCTTTGTGAGAATGCCTCAAGGTGCGTACAGAAAGGGGGTGTGTGGGTTAGGGGTCCCCAACTCAATATTTTTTCATCTGGGGTAATTTCATCTGGATTTGGAGAGCCTCAGATATCGATTTGCTCACGCATTTAACCCTTTACCTAACATGAAAAGCAGACGACACTTGCCAAAAAAATTCTTGATTAACTACTTTTTTTCATTTTCTGTCTCAAAAACATAGATTATGACCCCTCGTTGGAACGAGCTCGGCGAGCTCGTTCCAAGGAGGGGTCATAACCTATGTTTTTGAGACAAAAAATGATAAAAATAATGAAAATTAATTGGCGATTTTTGAGAATAGCGCTGGCCGGTTTTGGCCGTTAAAGGGTTAATCATGTGCTTTGTTACGAGTCAAGACCTAATACTTGAACATATGTCACACACACACATTCTGTTATACAAATGGGCGACGGTGGTACCCGATCCGGGTAGATGTGTACCCAGCACGACCAATTTGGAGTACGGTGCGTGTTAACTCCTAACACTCTGATAGTGTAGTAGAATTTTCCTCAATCGCTCTGTTTTCTCTTGTAAAACTATGAATTTAACCAATTATATCTTGTTTGACAGAGCTCAGTGAGCTCTGTCAAACAATGTATATTTGGTTAAATAACAAACTGCATTGTGTGACATATTTCTTGCTGAAAACTTTGCCACTTTGACATCAAGGTGCAGAGTACAGAGTGTTAAATAAGTACTTACTTCGCGTCTAAAACATGCGTATTTTTATTTACTTACAAACAAATATCAAAGAAGTATTAGTTCTTATATAATCCTGACTGACTGATATTGCAGCTACATCATCAGGATGGTGATGCAGTTGGAATATTTCATCAGTCTAGACCTGAACCTTCACAGTTTACAAAAATCAGGTTTATACCAACCCCCAACCCCCAACCCATCCAATCGGCCGTCCCCACAATTCCCCTGCGCACCTCCCTTCTGGAAAATGATATAAGCGCCCACAGTAGTATTCGGGTTTCCAAGCGGTTTAAAGTGATTTACGTAGCAGATAATTAAATTTGTAAGTTATTTCAAAATTTGGCCTACCTGAAATAAACTAAACGGGTACTTATTCAATGTTTCACATATATCCACTTGGGTTTATACCAATTATTCTACACCTTGTTACAGTTCACGTCCTTTCTATCGTTATGATTTTAATATCCAATATCGCAGCTAACGTGGTTTGGAAACTTGGCAAACCACACTTCAGTTTGTCAATGGCGCCTTTATTGTTTAATGCTAACCCTTTTAACTAAAGACCAAATATGATATATTTTTTATTCAGGTCGAGTCAAAGGCCCACTCGAAAAAGTCACTCGATCTGCACCTACCGCCACGACTTCAGGCAAGCCTCTTTCCCACATTTCGTCTGAGGAACTATTACATTTTTATATTTGGCGAGAAAAAAATGAACATTGAGAAATGGTTAAACGTTTTCGAATGGAAGATTAAAAAATGAACGGAGCTTTTTCGAGAGAAGATTGGTCCTTCATTTGCATGGATCTAGACTGATGGGAAGAAGTGTTCGTCTGGACGGTTGTCTTCATGGGGCTGTTGTATGGATGGCTTTTGTCGCTGTGGCATTTTATCTTTGGTCAAATTGGGCAGTGCTGCGTCGAAGTCGGGGTGGACTGGTGGTCTCGTCTTCTTCTGCAATTTGTGTAAAGAATCGTCCCCTAAGTTCCAATATGTTCCATGTGCCTACTGACTCATAGAACACATTGGAACTCATGGGACGAAATGTCAACATTTGATACGTTGTGTGTATTCAATGTTACGTGATACAATACAGACATTGTGAAATGTTCTAGCTATACCACGTGTGGAATCTGGATTACGCATAATAACGTCGAGTAAGAACGTGCCTGATTAGATATTACCTGTCTGAGTGACGTTATGAGGTGAATGAAATGCTTCGAAACAAAACAATGTCATGCAAGAAAATTATCAGACCACCGAAAGTGATAGTCTATACTCAACTGCATAATAAATACAAACACTATTTAACCCTTTACCTAACATGAAAAGCAGACGACACTTGCAAAAAAAATTCTTGAATAACTAATTTTTTTCATTTTTTGTCTCAAAAACATAGGTTATGACCCCTCTTTGGAACGAGCTCGACGAGCTCGTTCCAAAGAGGGGTCATAACCTATGTTTTTGAGACAAAAAATGAAAAAATAATGAAAATTAATTGGAGATTTTTGTGAATAGCGCTGGCCGGTTTTGGCCGTTACGTTGGGTAAAGGGTTAACGAACTAGCCGGTCGTGTCCATAGAACAGCCATTTTATTTATTTGTACAATTTTGCATGATTCAGTGTGTATGAGTATTTACAACATGTTCAATGGTATACGATCATTAAAATATCATGAAACAATTGCTGAATCCGTGATTTGTCTTCCGACGGATAACCAATACACCTACATTCCCGCACCAAAACCAGAGATAAAACATTACTCACTAGAGTTTAAAAAACTCTGGAAAGCGTAAAATGCCACGTGTATATATCCAAGGGTATGTTTATCCCCGTACACCGATTTCCGGTATTATGCATTTAAAAAATATTACAATATTTTTTGAAAATGTCTGAGATGATGACTGTTCTGAACGACAGTTGAGGCCAGAATGACAATTCGGACTTCCACGTGATCACGGATCACTGCATAAGCAACATCTCTGTGTCTGTTGGTCGTCCTGACCAATGCTCCACCTACTATTCTGCTATCTACCGTTAAGACATTTTTTCCCGCTAATTCACCGAAAACGCGGGAAAAATATCATTTCTCTTTCAAAGTAGCAGATTCAATCACTTAATATAACAATAACATGATTTTGAAGGGCGTTACAATGTATTAACGGCTCAACAAAAAATGGTTAACAGCCCAAGAGTTTATTAGCGGCCCACGACGAAGTCGAGGGCCGCTAATAAGCTCAAGGGCTGTTAACCATTTCTGTTGAGCCGTTGATACACTGTAATGCCCGACAAAGTCATGTTATTTCTATTATTGCCACTTTCGTACATCGGGTCCATTACGATTAAATTATATGAGAAATAAGATAAATAAATGAAGTTTTGACGTTTTAGAATTAAAACAACAGCAACACTATCGTCTGATTTGTTGACAAACAAACCGGGTAACATGACTATCGTCTGATCAGTCTACGGCGAAATTTGGAAAGTCAGATGATGAAATATATATTCGAAATGCGAACTTTCAGCAAAGAGTTTATTCATCAAAGATGTCATCACTTACTTTGTGTGTATCGCTTCCCATATTTGATACATTATCTATCCGTGACACAAAGGGAAACACTTGAAACAAATGTGTTAATTGTGTTTACAAATTAAAAATCCGAATTGAATTTCGATCCAAATGGAAATCTGGGAAAAATATTGTTGGTCGGCTGCGAGATGTGACGTCATTGACTATATTTAGACGTGCCGGGCTGTTATTGACGTGTCGGGCTGTTATAGTCAATAACGGCCCAACACGTCACACGACTTGTACTTGTTGAGCATTACGAGGTTTCAACGCCCGGTAAAACATCGTTAATGTGCTAGGAACGCCCTCAAAAGTGGTAATAATTTACGTTTATCGTTGTATAAATACAGAACACAACTGGTGTAGAGTGTTGGTTGGGATATTGTTGAATTGATTTATTACTGATGCTTATTAACAGCTGCCAAGTGAGCGGTCAACTCATTAGGGGCAAACACATTTCTGTCCGTAAGGGTTAAATTATAATTACATTTTATAGCAAGATGGTTGTATGTATTCAACGTTACACGGTGGAATAAAATACTGAAAAAGTATTAAAAAAAACCGCGCGTGGAATCCGGTCATGTTAGAACGAACGGTCGTCATGTATTGGATAGTCGGCATGTATCATACATGTCCCATATATGTGTATGTGTATATATAAGTATGTATGTGTTTGTATGTAGATGTACAAGTGTGTGTGTATATACACATATATATATGAGTGTGTCCCGACAAACCCTTCTGAATATGTATTCTTATTGATTGATGGTCGGACACAGAAATGCTTGGTAGTCATTGAGGGGTGGCAGGTAGACAGACAATCCTGCTATGTCATCTCCCATGGTATACATGCTTATTTAGGTATTATTGTATGGCTAATAGTCTGTATTTCTACGTCAAATTGGAAATACATATATTTGTCTTTTTATCCTGGAAAGATGCCTTTATTATATTTCGATGTGCAATTTAATATATGTGTATACCGTAAGTACACTTTCTATTCATTCATTCATTCCCGGTGATGACAAAACAGCAATATTACCCAAGAATCTAAACATACCGTCGAAAGCGATATTTTTGTTTAACCCTTTACCTAACATGAAAAGCAGACGACACTTGCAAAAATAATTCTTAAATAACTAATTTTTTTCATTTTTTGTCTCAAAAACATAGGTTATGACCCCTCGTTGGAACGAGCTCGACTAGCTCGTTCCAACGATGGGTCATAACCTATGTTTTTGAGACAAAAAATGAAAAAAATAATGAAAATTAATTGACGAGTTTTGAGAATAGCGCTGGCCGGTTTTGGCCGTTACGTTAGGTAAAGGGTTAAGGAGCTAAGCTTCATTCATTTAATTCAAGCGTTAAAATTATAGCATAAATACAGAAAATAGCTCAGAGGTCGGATGCTGGAGTCAACTACTCTTGTTGGAGTTTTTCCTACATGTCCTACGCCTACGGCTCTCGTGAATTACTCCAATTCGAGGTGTTGATTTCTGTTCTCTGCTCTCTACCCTCGTGGTACTCTGTCTTGTTACTCAACATGGTTCCCCAAAAATGCTTACAATTTACTCAACATAGCTGGCAAAATTCAAGTTTACATTTCGCCTACCGTAGTCCACACAAATAAATTAAAATGTTCCAATAAGACTAAAATACTCGACCTCTGATTGGACGAGAGCTCGCTTAGTTGTTTCTATGTTTACGGCTCCGGTGGCATGTGTTACCGCCTGACGTCACCAAGTGAAATATTTTGAAAATACGATAACAATGGGAGGAGATTCAAAGCACATACTGCCTTTAAAATCGTGTTTTTCGAGGCCAGTAATCATTCTATGGATAGATACCCTCACCCCACTTATAAATAGGTTGAGGTTACTCCATCTCAGTTCAAATCATTAACTTGATCATGATTTGAACTAAGATGGAGTAATTTCGCCCTTTATCTAAGTTATTGATTATTTCTGGTCCAGTGACGTCATGGGGTACACAATAGGTTTATTTAATAAATTTATTATCGTTAAAGTTGCCTTGTTCATTCAAGTTGCCTTGTTCGTTTCATGATGTAGGTTTTGGGCAATCGGTAGGGCCTTATTGGACATATGCGTTATTGTGATGAATTGACGGTAACACCGTCTGAGGTTTGCGACTCAGGGCGGCAAACCTCAGACCATGTTACCGTCAGTTCATTACAATAACTTATAATGTCCCTATATACCGGTTGGTACCTTGCAGTGATTGGTCAATGACTCGTTGATTTTATTTTATGGGCACGCGGATATGTCTACTGTCAGCGATTCTTATGTCCACTGTCAAGGAAAGCGTCTCGTTGCCATGAGCAACGGTTCATCGCGATTATTTTTTCACTTGAAATCAACTGAGACAAGTGCATTTAACTGAAGTAAAATACACACAAAAGCACCGTTATTACGAACAAAAAGATTAGTTATGTAAACATGGGTAATTATTTATGAAACCGATTAGATTATAAGGTCTCTTTTCATTAATTTACTGTAACATAAACTGAAACGAATCGAGAGCATCTCGTCCCGTTGATTGCGTACGTAAACATTGAATAAAGGGAAATCACTCCAGTCTGTGATGATAAAAGTTAACACCTTACCGAAAAAAACTCTGCTTTATAATATTCGCTGTACAACAACAAATTTTAAAATGATTCGAATGAAGCGAAGAACGGGACATATACGTCATTATGTTTGTTGACAGGGGACATGGTCTCGCGTTCCCTGCATGAAACATATATTCAACCTCGGCTGACGCCTCTGTTGAATATAAATTTCATCCAGGGAACGTGAGACCATGCCCCCTGTCAACAAACAGAATAACTTATAATGTCTCCTAACCCCTTACCAAACGTAAACGTCATATCTGGCAAAATGACAGATTATTATTTTGTTTAGATTTTTGACATCATCGAAAATAACACATTACCTATTTTCAAGCTGACTACATATATGGTGATTCGTGTTGTATTATTTCCTCAATTTTTTGCACCGAAATCATAGCTTATGGCCTTCTCATTGGAACTCGCTTTATGGAGTTCGTTTGGGTGAGGAGGCATAAGCCTTGTTTTGGGGACAAGAAAGAGCTTTTCAGTTATTCAAGAAAAACAAGCTTAAGCGTTGTAAGATCCTTATTTGTTGGAATTCGTTAGAGTCTCTGATATTTGTCTCCTCTGCTATAGGATTGGAAAATTCCACTCCTCTGCTAAAACGCTAGTAAACATTGGTGGGTAGCGACTAAAAAATCACATTTGGTGGAGCGGCTGGACGAGCGAAAAATTACAGTACAAATAAATGTCTCTGAAGCCTCCAATCGTGAAATAAAGGGATGAGACGAAAATCTTATCCAATATGGTCGCTCTCGACCATGGCTCTTTCTGCGGATGCGTTAGTGTTTATTTACATCGCAGAAAAAATTCGGTGTTTCTGTTTTATTAAAATAATCTGACTGGTTTTAATAGTTTACATGGGTTTTTGTTAAAAGTTAATACGCTGACTATAGGAGGAAATTTTCGTATAGTTTTGAAAAAACATTATCTATCAACTACGTCATAAACTGTGAATATTGGGATTATTACAGTTCTGCTTGATGCAGGGTCATAAGCACGGCAGTGAAAAAGGGTCAAAGAATCTTGCTATCGTTTTAATAATCTAAAAAATGAAGATTGAATCACTTCTTTCTGCATGCTGCACTTCATGGAAATAGCTAGAACGTCTCTTTTTCAAATTTCCCGAGTGCCATAGAATCAAGAAAGGGCGCTGGTTATACTGTAAATGGCATATCGTGAGGGGGGGGGGGGTGAACCCACTAGGAGAGAGTTTCCTTCGGTACCCAACCGCCTAGCGCAACTATATTAAACCGAGTGGAGAGTGTGGTTTGGTTTCTCTATGTACTTGGTACCGAATGAAACTCTCTCCACG
The DNA here is from genome assembly GCA_031216915.1 of Pictodentalium vernedei. NCBI lineage: Eukaryota > Metazoa > Mollusca > Scaphopoda > Dentaliida > Dentaliidae > Pictodentalium > Pictodentalium vernedei. The sequence goes on along the minus strand of CM062294.1, from coordinate 117,200,800 downwards.
TTGTTCGAACCCCCACTATACCATTTACAAAATATAAAAAAAATTATATTGTGCTACTGATAGCGATACGCGATGCTGTGTATTCAATGTTGATTTTCTATAATTTTCATGGACCTGTAAGATTTTGTTTATAGGGCAAGTGGACTGTGACAAAAATGTCCGGTCCTGCAAATTTATTACCATGAGATGGAAACAGATTCACATGAGGAATGTTACAAACCAGTTCAGTATCAAAAATCGGTGTTGAGTGCATTTATTTCTAAAAGATACAAAATATGGCATTCTTCTACACGGTCGCCCATTGTGTGGACAAATGCTCATTTCTTAGAGAAAATCGAGATCAGAAAAAACATATTGACAGTGGATCGACAGCCGGCCAGGCAACTCTATGGTCCATGAACTGCAACTGGGTCCCAAGTTTCAAGTAAACAAAAAAGTCTCTGAATCAAACAAGAACAATATCACCACAGTTATGTCGTGAGACCCGTTTTTGTATCCCCTTGACTCCCGCGATTGTATTGCGCTTGTGGAAGTTGGATCCAGTGAAAATATTTTCAAATGGATCTATGGACATGTATTGGGGGACATCAGCCTATTTCGGAGTTCGGTCTAAATCTTAACTCTTTTCTCGCGGACAGCAAAACGAAAGTTTCTTCAGTGATAGTATAGTGTTAATGGATGATAAAAAAAATTATCCGCAAATATCTTGTTTGCTAGAGGTCTGTCAAACAAGATGATTGGTGGAATTTTGTAAGTGCATTATTGGGAAAATGCATTTGTTACCAACATGAGAGTTGGAGAGAAGAAGATGGGTGGTTAACCCTCTACCAAACGAATCGGCCTCATCCGCACGCTTAATGTACAAAGTAAACCGTTGACACAGTTTAATTCAACAAAACCATATCATGTGACTCCTCTTTGGAACGAGCTGGTTCCAATGAGAGGTCACACGATATGGTTTTGCTGACGTTTTTATGAACATATTCAAACATTAATATTCAAAATAATACATTTTGATATCGTCTGCGTTGGGTAAATGTTAACGACCAGTAAACGACTACTATTTTCGTCAGCCAATTTATAACTAAAATCATTTAGGTAATGCAATTTGTATTTTTTTCCATAGAGAATGCATCTCTCACAACGCTCCAGCATATTAAAATGCTATATAATTAATGGGAAAATAGGTGACATGTTATTTTCGATGGCGTCAAATATCTAAAACATGCTATATTTGTTAATTTTTTAGTGTTCAAAGCTGCAAAACATTGCTCATAAACACAGATGGAGTGCAAAACAGTGACAGATTATTATTTTGTTTAGATTTTTGATATCATCGAAAATAAACCATTTTTTATTTTCAAGCTGACTTTTCATAACTTATATAGCACCTTAACTCTTAGAAACCGGGGAATCAGAATGAATTTATTGAACATGACATACCGCGAAAAACTTACAGGACTGCAGGTATTTCTAGTCAAGTGCCGTCTGCCTATGGAGGCAGACGACATTTGACTAGACGCACCTGCTCAGTGTTAATTCTCCCCCAGCCCAAAGATAGCCGAACCGTCACAGCCAGATTACCTGCCATTTTACATACCAAGCAAGAAAACTCCCGTAATGGCCGCATCACACCCGTCCTGAAAAGTCTTCGTTACGACCGCATCACACCCGTCCTGAAAAGTCTCCACTGGCTTCCAGTGAAAAGTAGAATTCAATTCAAAATCCTCTTGTTAGTATTTAAATGTATCAATGGTCTGGCGCCTGCCTACTCGAGAGAGCTTATCACCCGCCATGTACCTGGTCGAAGTTTGCGTTCATCTAACCACCTTTTACTGACTCTTCCTTTTGTTAAGTCTGTGTTTGCGACCGAACGGGCTTTCTCAGTTGCAGGTCCACGACTATGGAATGAGCTACCTCCCCCAATCAGATCACAGACAAGCTTACCTATTTTCAAACGACAACTTAAAACATTTTTATTTAACTCAGTTTTCTGTATGGATTGGCTCTTAGGTCAACTTATTGTAAAGCGTTTTAGAGCACCCTAGGTGGTTTTACGCTATATAAAATTATTTATTATTATTATTGGGGGCGCGGTGGCTCAGTTGGTAGAGGTGCAGGCTGCAAGCCGAGAGGTCCTCGGTTCGAATCCCACCTGCGGCAACCGCGTTGTGTCCTTGGGCAAGACACTTCACCCCGATTGCCTACATGGGGGCACGATGACGCTGTGTACTGAGGCGTACTGCACGTCGATGGTGCGCATGTCTTCAACCAATCTAACCCTGCCTGTGCTGCGGTGCAGAGTTCAGAGTTACGATGTTGGGGAGCTGACAGCTGCTCGTCGTTGCTCGGTGGTTCTCTCCGGGTACTCCGGCTTCCTCCACCCGTAAAACTGTCACGGTCACGATTAGCCATTGTGCATAAGTATGTGACCTTAAACACCAATAAATATAAATATATATATATTATTATTATTTATTATTATGGGAAAATTAGCTTGAAAATAGGTGACATATTATTTTCGAAGGCGTCAGATATTTAAAAATGTTAGAATTTTTCATTTTTGAGGTTAAAATCTGCGAAGCATTATTCATAAATACAGATGGACAGCAAAAAAGTGACAAATTATCATTTTGCTTACATTTGTGACGCCATCGAAAATAACCTATTTTCCAAAAGAAAGAATGAATTAAAGTTTCAGCGCGCCGAAGGCTCACAGGGACGATGTGGGATTTGAAATCCCTTGCGACCAGAATAACTTTATTTGCTTATGAAGTCACGACAGACAGAAGTGAGTGCCAAGTATATTATTTGGTTTGAGTGTGCGCACTGGTGATAGAGTTGTGGGGTGAGACCCCGACAACCTCGGACTGGAAGGTGACTAGGTATTGTGCATAACTGCAAGAATTCTGCTCTGGTATTTTACTGGGAGACGTGGGGTTATTCATGATAATTCTGAAACCGAAGTTTAACGGTTATGTTGGTTCTCGACAGATCACTGAAGTTAAGCAACGTCGAGCCCGGTTAGTCCTTGGATGGGTGACCGTCTGAGCGATCGATTCGGACTCCCGCGTTGTGTCCTTAGGGAAGGCACTTAACCCTGATTGTCCACATGGGGGCACGATGACGCCGTGTACTAAGGCGTACTGCACATCGATGGTGCGCATTCTTCAACTAAGCAAACCTGCCTGTGCTGCGGTGCGGAGTTACGATGTTGGGGTGCTGGCAGCTGCTCGGTTGTTCTCTCCGGGTACTCCAGCTTCCTCCACCCGTAAAACTGGCTGTCAATGTGTTGTTAAATCCTAATAAATAAATAAATAAATAAATGAATAATGGTTATGTTTGAGTTAACTTCCCATTACTTATATAGCACCTTAAGGGTATCTCTTGCTGTTACGATATCGTCCATGAGTTGAAATGTCAAATCTTGCATTTGTTTTGGTACACCTTTATAACAATAATAGTTATGTATTGTGACGAAATTAAGTACCTTTGTATTTATCGAGTTACAATAACAGTGTTATGCATGAAGAGTTTGTGTTTACAAAGACTGAGTAGACTAATATTTTATTTCTGTATTCTTACAAGTATGGTATTGAATTTCAAACTCAAGTTTTAACCCTTTGAATGCTGGCGGTATCTTCCATGTCAGTTCAATGACAGCAATTGGAAGAGTCCATATTTATCATTTGGGTGTAGACTAATTAATATTTCAACGTGCAGCCTTCGGGCTGCACGTTGAAAATATTGATTGGTCTACCCCACACATGCTCTTATCACTCATCCTACTTAATGGAATTATGACGTATCATGTTCCTGGTCCGAAAAGAGGCCCCCGAGCTAAAGGGGTTAACTAGAGAGTGATGGCCGAGTGGATAAGTGCGTGGGTCTCTCATGCCAGAGGTCTCAGGATCGACCCGTTAGGGAAAAGTTCTCGAGGGGCCCGAACACTCTCTGCCAGCATCAATTGTGGGGTTGGTGCTGTCACAGCGTACCGTCCTGTCGCGTGGGGACGTAAATGGCTGCCCTCTGTGCAGAGAGAGAGAGAGATACACTCCGCGCAGGCTAAAGATCCCTTTGTAGTATTCGAGAAGAGCGAGGCCACGAAGTTACCGCTATGAGGGTCATACCACACACCTGCGCAATTGGTCCAAGGAGAGGCGTTAATAAAAGTTGCATAACTTGTTCGCCAATCCTTGGAAAACAAATAAGATTAAATAAATAAAAGGGTTAACTTTGTACCGACCAAATTGGCGAAAATTCCCATCTCCATATATACATTCTGTCTTCGCGTCAGTTTGTCACACCGTCTATTTATTTGTCCCTCAGTAGGTTCGGGCTTACATTCACTACTTTTGTGGTTGGAGGTGTAGCCTAGAACCAAAGAATTCCATTGTCACCATGGCGATTTTCGGACCATTAAGTTTAAGAAAATCGTTATAACAGTTTAGTTAAACAGTTATAACGGTTTACTAAACTGTTATACCAACTGAACGGTTTAACAATTTAACTCACGTGGCAGCATATTGGCGCATTGTATTTTAATATGTTAAACTGTTATTATAGTTCACTAATAATAATAACACTTTGGCCGGCCGCTGATTTGTCGCGGTTCTCGGGTGAGAAGGCCTTGGTTACCCCTGTACTGCCAACTGCCTTCCTGTTCCCACGCTTCTTCTCTCATCCCAACACTCCGAGACAAACTGCTTGATAACATCCCTTGCCTCATTCTTCCCAATCTCTCCGATTAGCATATTAACCCTCTCCTTTGAGTCTCTCACTAACCACATATCCTTCGTTCCCCCATCCCACTTCTCCATTATGCTCTCAGTGAATCATATTCTTTTAGACTGGTATTTGGGCATTCTAGTAGAAAGTGTTCCAGGGTTTCCACCACGCCTACATTACACATCTGGCACTCCTTTTCACTGTTTTCCCAATTTTTCCCCTCAGCTGCAGGGACCGCGACCCCATCTTGAACAACAGTGACCCCTCCCTAAAGGTGCCATCAAGGTACTCTTCAAAAGCATGCTTCTCTTTATCACGCAGGCCACCCAGAGGTCTCTTTGATTTGACTCCCTCTCGCCAGTTAAGGTTGTCATCCCCCATGACCCTTTCTCTGGCGATTCTTTTACCCCGGTTTGCCCCTATGTCAAGGTCCAAGATCTCCATTGAGTAGTTCTCTTTTAGCTCCCTCACTTGGACCATCCACTCTGTCTTTGTATTTGAGTTGAAAATACTCTGGAACATTACTTTACACCATCGCCTGGCGGGGAGATTCACCAAATAATTAAGATAACCGAGTTTCAATAAGTCTATCCTGTCCTTGATCCTCATCCACCCAAGCTCCCCCCCCTGATTGCTTCTAGTGCGGCGGCATTACTCGACCCAGTTATACATCGGCCTGCATCAATCTGCAGGGTTTCCCATCTCTTTACAGCGGTTTGCTTTAGGGGTACCACTACTGTACCATATGTTATACCAAACTGCTTTAACAGTTTACTTGAACTGTTAAAACAGTTTAGTAAAGTGTTATTACAGTTTACTAAACTATTATAAGAGTTTATCCAATCCAGCGACGTCATTGTACGTTAACCCTTTACCTAACATGAAAAGCAGACGACACTTGCAAACAAAATTCTCGAATAACTATTTTTTTCATTTTTTGTCTCCAAAACATAGTTTATGACCCCTCGTTTGAACGAGCTCGACGAGCTCGTTCCAACGAGGGGTCATAACCTATGTTTTTGAGACAAAAAATGAAAATATAACCAAAATCAATTGATGATTTTCGTGAATAGCGCAGGCCGTATTTGGCCGTTACGTTGGGTAAAGGGTTAATACGTTAAACTGTTATAACAGTTTAGTAAACTATTAAAACAGTTTATCGCATAAATGGCCAATAAAGGCCTTGGATAAATGTTTGCTTTATTCAACTAGTAGGGTGATAAATTTTCCCGGTAGGTTTAACACTGAAAGAATTTATTCCCCTAGTAGCGCGGACTTGTTGACCTCTTGTCAAGCAAAATTAATAGTTTGATTGTTGATTTCTTTAAATCGTTTTAAAAGAATTACACAATGCCAGTAAAAAACACCACCCACTGCTCATATAATAAAGTATTTTTGCAAGTTTAGCTCAGGTTTGTAGGGGAATTATTTTTAGACATAAATGTATTACTGCGCCTTGTTTATTTTTGCCAGTTTTGCTGGTCGATCGAATTGGACCAATGTGCTCCCCACTTTTCGCTGTGTTTTGTTGCGAATTATAGCATGATTTTGCCATGACTACCCTGTAGAAGATTTATGGGATAAACAAAATAAAGGTATAGTGTTAAGAATGAAACCGACTCGCCAGAGGCTCGTCGGTTTCATTCTTAACCCTACTCGTAGAATAATATTTTTTATTGGAAAACACTATAGGTTTATTCTATATTTTATGACCGTTTAACTAATCTGGCAGCATATTAGCTTCGTTGCGATTTATAGAGAGTAATCGTTTGACAGGACTGGTTACGTGAAATAATTCATGAGAGGTGGGGGACGTTGTACAAACACGAGTGCGCGAATGCGCACGAGTGTTTTACAATATAGTGCCTCGCCTCGAATGAATTATTTCACGTAACCAGTCCAGTCCAGCGATTACTCTGTTTATTACTTTTCATTACTAACGATAATTATATTATTTAACCCATTACCTAATGTAACGGCCAAAACCGGCCAGCGCTATTCTCAAAAATCGCCAATTAATTTTCATTATTTTTTCATTTTTTGTCTCTAAAACATAGGTTAAGACCCCTCATTGGAACGAGCTCGAGGCAAAAAAATGAAAATAATAGTTATTCAAGAATATTTTTTGTAAGTGTCATCTGCGTTACTCAGTTCAGTAAACAGTTTGTTGTTAAACTGCTATAAGAGTTTATTAATAAAACGGTTTAGTTAAACTATTGTAGCAGTTTAAGTAATCTAGCTGAATGTCAAATTAATTTTAGAGTCGAATTTTACCGAGGGTCTTTAATGGTATTGGGGGTTGGGAGGGGTGGGAGATGAGGGCGTGTTGTATTCTTCTTTTAAATATTTATGGTCTAGCAAACTGAGTAACCTTTTAACCCTTTACCCAACGCAGACGATATCAAAATTTATTATTTTAAATATCATTTTTTAAAATTTTTCAAAAAATTTCAACAAAACCATATCATGTGACCCCTCGTTGGAACGAGCTCGACGAGCTCGTTCCAACGAGGGGTCACATGATATGGTTTTGTTAAAATTTATTGAAAAATAATATTTTTTCAACTGCTGAATTTGCATATTACGCGGGCGGATGCGGGCGATTCGTTGGGTAAAGGGTTAAATCATATCTAGCTTTTTTGGCGACTTTATATTGCAAGAAAGACCGTTCATAGGATCATTTCCGATTTTCATGGATGGCTTTTTGGTGAAAAAAATATTGAATGACTTTACACTCTGACCTTCCGCATATTGCCCAGATTCTGTCTTGTCATCGAGTTACACATAAATATGTTTATCAAATCCTTTTCATATTTCGTCTAAAGTTTTCTGCTGGCAATATTTCGCTTGCATTCGGGTATTAGCCTAACTAGGCTATTAGTTCATGGTGTTATTTCTTATTGACTGGATTCAAAGTTTGTTTAAGCCTGGGAGCCCTCTCTTGAGAAGCGAAGGGTTAAACGTTTATTATACAGTACAGTATGTATCCAAACTGTCCGCAAACTCATTAAACCTCTCTTATGACTTGTACCGAATCCACAGATGTAGATTGTTTTACCAGAAACCAGAAACATTAGCTTTCATTGGGAATTAAAATGTTACCCCTTTTACTGCCACGCCCACTTTATCTGTATACGGGGGACTCTAATTACCTCTATTTACACCTGTATGCGAGGAAGTTTAATAAACAATATGACACATTTAAAACTCTATCATCTGATTAATTGTTGGAAAGGGCTCTATGAACCCTTTCCAACAATCAGTCAGATGGTAGCTTTGATCTGCGCATACCAGAACGTACAGATAACCGTCGTAAAATGGTTGACAATGGTCGCTTTCGGCAGCCCAAGTGTTAAACCTTACATCGATTCAGCTCAGATTCGATTCAGAGGGAACCGCGAATCACACATTTATCACTGGCAGCTGAGAAATCCTAACGTTATTTTTTGGATCTTGCTTCTTCCAAAAAACTGAAACAAACTCTGCAATTCAAACAAAAAACATCGAATTAAAGTCTTAAGTACAGATCATATAAAAAAAATTATCTACAGATGCGATTCTAGATATGGTAAGAAAGTAGTATCGGCTGATGTTATTTACTCTTTGCCAACGTAACTGTCAAAACGCTCTATTCACAAAACTCATCATTCAATTATCATGATTTCTTCCTTTTTGTCTCAGAAACACAGCTTTTGACTCCTCATTGGAATGAGACAGTTGACCTCGCTCCAACTAGGTGCTAAAAGCTATGATCTTTAACATGTGATATGTTTTAACGTGATATAAGCATACTCTCTGTTTTGCTGAGATTAAACTCAACCAACTATGACTTAGCCCAATGTTGTATTGTGGCAAGGTCATGATTTATTAAACACCACGCTTGCTCTGGTTCTCTACTATTAGGTATAGGGAATTATCATCTGCAAAGAGGCGTATTCTACAAAGTAAGTCTTCGGCTATGTCATTAATATATATTAGGAACAATAACGGGCCATGTGTGGAACACCAGAATTAATGGGTCCCCAGGATGACACGCTCGAACCTATCACAACTGGCTGTGACCTATCCCAAACGGGCGATTTTAAGAACAACAGTAGTTCACCTGCGAGACCAACTCCCACCAGCATGTGAATAAGACTAACATGCCATACCTTTGTCGAAGGCCTTTCTGGCATCACAGAAGACCACCCTAACATCTTTGCCGTTATCAAGCGCTCGACTAACTCAGTCGTATTTGTCAGTCAGTTGGAGGACAGTTGAATCATAGGTGTAAATGCCCAATTTGTAGGCCGTAGTATCGTAACAACTGAAAAGTGGATTCGATTGGAGATTCGATTCGGTTTCGAACCTTTTTCTTGATTCGATTCTAGATTCGATCCGAGAGAAATATCGTGACTCGCCGGGCCCTAGTTAACCCTTTACCCAACGTAACGGCAAAAACCGGGAAGCGCTATTCACAAAAATCACCATCTAATTTTCATTATTTTTTTCACTTTTTGTCTCAAAAACATAGCTTATGACCCCTCATTGGAACGAGCTCAACGATTAACTATGTTTTTGACGCAAAAAATTAGTTATTCAAGAATTTTCTTTGCAAGTGTCGTCTTCCTATTGTGTTAGGTTAAGGTTAACCCTTTACCCAACGTAACGATTAAAACCGGCCAGCGCTATTTACAAAAAAGCCATTCAATTTTTATTATTATTTTTTTAATTTTTTTTGTCTAAAAAACGTAGCTTATAACCCCTCGTTAGAACGATCTCGTTCAGCTTGTTTGGGACAAAAAATAAAAATATTTAGTTATTCAAGGGTTGTGTTTGCAAGTGTTGTCTGCTTTTCATGTTAGGCAAAGGGTTAAGCATAACTAAATAAATAAATAATACATATTCCCCACTAGGTGTTTGTTTTTTTTTTTTGTTTTGTTTTGTTTTTCTCATTTACAAAATGACAGAAATCTATCCACCTCTCCTCAAGTCACAAAGAAGAACACCCAACGAATCATTTTTGGATTGTGTGTGCAGCTGTGTGATGACAATTTATAACTTGATGGAGCTTTCTGATGGCAATGCACACCTTTAATGTAAATGTATCTCGAATGTAAGTTTTTGCTTATAAGTTTTAAATTAAGTGGGGTAGGGGGGGGGTTAAATTAAGTGGGGTTGCGGGAGTGGATGGATGGATGGATGGATGGATGGATGGATGGATAGATAGATATTTTCGATAGCTAGATACGCACAAGCACAGAGCGAATGAGTTAATTCACTTTCCTGACTATACCTGTTTACGAGACTTGCTTTTGTTTTATAGGCCCGATATTGATTGGGTCAGAAACGATTAATGATCGATACCTTCCGGCCAGAGACTGGCCGTCCATCAGAGCGTGTCACCCTCAGACAGGCGACGTCGCATGTGGTTTCAAAAGAACGACACACGGCGTCGCATGTCCGAAGTAAAGCGCACTGGGAGAATGCATTTTACATCGACCTACCCACCATTAAGCAAAAGGGAAGATATAGGACTAAAAAGTGAGGAATAGAGAAATAAATAAAAAACCTAACCTTTGACCAGAGACTGAGCGTCCAACAGAGCGCCACTCAGACAAGCAGCCTGGCAGGTAGCTTCGAGGGAACCACATACGGGGTCGCGTGTCGGAAGTGAAGCGCACTGCAAAACGTGCATCCCCCACCCTAACCATAAAAAAGAAGATATAAGGCTAAAGAATAAAAAATAAAATGTAAAATGAGAATTGTGAAATAGATAAAAAAAAATAAAAATAGAAGAAAAAATACAAAGAAAACAATAATAATAAAACTAAACCATAGTAAAAACCTAAATAAATAACTAGGAAATAAATAAATAAATAAAGTCCCGCTCAGTTCCCAAGAAGCAGGCACAAAACAGCCATAGGAAACCCGGCACGCAGAGGTCCCCGCGCAAATCACATCACCAAGGCATTCTTTGCTCCGATAACGCGGTCTACATCGAAACTCGCGAAATCATGTTCTCATTACAAATATATTTCTTTTTTTATTTATTGAGATTTTAACGACACGTTCGACAACCAGGATCACCTCGTGACGGACAGTTTGACGTGTGGAGAAAGCCGGAGTATCCTGAAAGAATCACCAAGTAACAGCGAGCAACTGCCAGACTCCCCAACGTACTAACTCCATACAAGCAGGTTTAGCATTGGTTGAAGACAGGCTCACCATCGACGTGCAAAATATCTTAGGACACTGCGTCACCGCGCCCCTACGTGGGCAATCGGGATTCAGTGCCTTGCACAAGGACACAACGCATTTACCCTGGCGGGGATCGAAACTTTTACCTTTTGGTTTGAACTTTAAGTTCGTAACCACTGAGCCATCTCGCTTCCAGATTGTGTACAAAAGCACACATGAAACAGTTAATCTTACGACAGAAGCCGAACAAACATTTTTCTTATACTTCCAAAGTATCAAGTACGAGTTGTCTTCAAATAAAGATTATTTTGGGTCTCTACAGGGGCCAAATATGGAACATTTTCCCAAAGGTGTTTAGGCATAATGTTTCCCAATTATTAACAAAAAATTCCCGACCTCGATCACCAATCAAACAAACATTTAATTTACAATTTATGTCCTGAACTGGGCATACGCCCTCAGAAAACCAATAATTGCTACCAAACGAATCGCAGGAAGTGTCTAAATTCAGAAGATTGCAGGAACATGTGTATCACAGGAAGTAATTGCCACTTTTGTAAAAGAAGGGATAACTCTACCATGATATGTAAACGCAGTGCTATGGTTTAGACGTAGTGCTGTTATAAAACTTACTTCATGTAATATACATGTAGTAGCTTCTGTATTAATTTTCTCCATTTAGTACGAAGGTACTATTATAATAATAATATGAACAATAGCCCCATCCAAATTGTACTTCACCACTGACACACAACTGAACATTGGCCTGAAAAATGTTGTAACGTTAGGACACTATTGCTTTGCGCACCCAACTTAACTGGTTCATCTCAGATTATTTTGATTTTTACTCATATATCTTTTGTATATAATAACCTTTAGATTTTTTATTTTATATATGTTGTTCATCGCTGAATGTGCCAGAAGAGGTCAAAATAGAAAACACACCTGTAATGTAAAGAGTATGCTTATCAACAACTTCCCCAGGCCGACCAGTGCCAGCTTCATTATAACGGCTATAAACAATAAGATTAAAAATGGCGGGCCTGAATAGTGTAACCCTAGATGAGATACAAACTGATAGTCGGTACGATCTTTCAAAACTCTTCAGTCAAAACCAAAATAATGATGAAGGTGATTTAGATAACCTTTTATCTTCAATTGATGACTGTAAATATTATTCCCCGGAACAGTACAGAAACCTAGTGGCTGACATACAAAATCCATTATCGCTTTTCTATATCAATTGTCAGGGTATAAGTGCGCATTGGGACCCCCTAATCAGTCTTCTGGGGAACCTTCGAAATAATAATGAAAGCTTTGATATTATAGGACTTACGGAAATTTTTAAGGTACCAGACAACGTTGACTTTGAACTTAATGGTTACCACCCACTTCTGATCAAAACGCGTCCCGGCCCTAATGATGGCAGAGGGGGTGTTGGCTTGTTCATAAAAAACACTTTAAAGTACAAAATACGTAACGGTCTCACTGTTTTTATACCTCATGTTTTTGAGTCTCTCTTTGTGGAGATATTAAATAATCATCGATCATTTGTGGTTGGTGTGATATATAGACCAAATACCCTCCCAAAGCTGATCTCGATAGGTATACTTCCTCACTATTCCAGATTATTGAAAAAATAAACCAGGAACACAGAACGTCTTATATCATGGGAGACATGAACATTGATTTGTTAAAATTTCAAACCCATCTTAAAACAACTGAATATATAGACACCATAATCAGCCAAGGCTTTCTTCCGCTCATCACAAAACCAACTCGTGTAACAGAACACTCTGCTACCTTAATAGACCATATCCTATCCAACAGTCCATCAACTAATTACAGAACTGGAGTAGTTATTACAGATATGGCCGACCATTTTGGTACATTTTATTGCCAAGCAAATCCGACGAAGAAAGAAAGCAAAACACACAATATGAAACGTATTTTCAATAGCTGTAATTGGAGAATATTTAAACACTTACTGACCGAAACTGATTTCTCATCGGTTCTGGACTCGACTTGTGTAAATGAAGCATACAATATTTTTATCGACTTATACCTTATTGCATTCAACACGGCATTTCCTCTAAAAAAAGGTAGCTCAAAACAATAAATATATAAAGCAGCAACCCTGGATGACAAAAGGTCTTTTACAATCTAGCCTAAATAAAGAAAAACTATTCCGAAAAAAGCTAAAAGCCCCGACTGAACAAAATAAAACGAAATACAAGATGTTTTGTGACATATTCAACAAAGTAAAGCGGAAGAGTAAAGCTATGTATTATGAAAACATCCTATTTATCAACAAGAATGACATGAAAAAAACCTGGGAAATTCTAAGGAGTGCAATTCATAAATCTCCCAATCAATTGCTAGCTCCCACGAACTTCCTGGTTAATAACGATGAGATCAGTGACCCTAACGACATCGCGAACCATTTCAATGTTTATTTTTCAAAAATCGGCCAAAAAACTTCTGAGCAAATCCCCAATACCAATGTAGAGTACACAGATTACATGACGAGGCCAAATCCAAGTAGTTTATTCATGGCTCCAACATCACCTGCTGAATTAATTTCAATCACGAATTTAATGAAATCCAAAACGAGTGCCGATTGTGATGGCTTATCTACCAAACTTTTAAAAAATTCGATTCATGAAATTGCAGGAGTTTTGGCACATGTTATAAATCTATCGCTATCCAGCGGAATTGTTCCCGAGAAAATGAAAATTGCCAAGATTGTGCCAATCTTTAAATCCGGAGACCCTCAGAACTTCAAGAATTACAGGCCTATTAGCATATTGCCCACATTCTCAAAACTGCTAGAGAGAACTATTCTAGAAAGATTAACAAGCTTCCTAACTAAGTACGATATCCTGTACGAGCACCAGTATGGCTTTAGGAAAAAACATTCAACTATACACCCCGTACTACAACTTCTCCATAGTATTGCAAACAATAACGACAAGGCAACGAAAGATTGCACCCTATCGATATTCCTAGACTTATCAAAGGCATTTAATACTATTAGCCACACCATTTTATTGAAAAAAACTAGAGTATTATGGGGTTAGGGGCCTTTCCAACAACTGGTTTCAGAGTTATTTAGATCGGCGAGTGCAATACGTCACTTATGATGGAAGCAGTTCTGGATTCGCGAACACTGAATGTGGTGTTCCGCAAGGATCAATCTTAGGCCCTCTTCTTTTTTAATTTATGTAAACGATTTTAGTGCTGCCACACAGCTAGATCTCTTGTCCTTTGCTGATGACACTACAGTTCGTACTTCTCACTATTGTCTTGAATCGCTTTTCAATGTTGCGAACCGCGAGATTTCTAAGTTAACAGATTGGGGCGCTGCAAACCACCTTGTTTTGAATGCCCAAAAAACTAGGTATATGCTGTTCAGCCCACCAAATAAAATATACAATACAAATGATAGACGTTTGAGTGTCTACAACCAGGAAATCGCGTTGGCGGACACGAATGGCGAGTCCGTGATAAAGTTTCTTGGCATATACCTGGACAAAAACCTTAAATATAAGTTTCACATCTCTAATATATGTACCAAAGTATCGAGAGCACTTTACGTAATGAACAAGGCAAAACATATCCTACCATACTCTGCCCTTAAAACTCTGTACTTTTCACTAATACACAGTCACCTGCAATACGGAATCGAAATATGGGGTCATAGTAATGCCGCTCCCAGTTTATTCTCACTTCAAAAGCGAGCAATCCGCCTGATTAATAATAAAAATATAACTGCCACACTGATCCGCTGTTTAAAAAGTGTAGAATATTAAAACTGAAAGACCTCTACAAGTTGAATGTATCCTTATTTATGTTTGATTGGCACCACTCTCATTTACCAAAAACGTTTGAAAACCTCATTAATATTAATATGTATCCAACGGGCATGGAAACAAGGCAAGTAGGCCTGTTGCAGTGTGGTAAACCAAGGACCAATTTTTCGGCTCAGTTACCAAAGTACGCTTTTCCGAAAGTATGGAATGAGCTCGATAGAACTTTAAGAGAAATTCCCACTAGAGGATCATTCAAGAAGAAACATTTCATGACAATTTTAAATTCATACTCTTCAAGCGTAACTTGCAGTAATCCCTACTGTAACGATTGTAGACGCCAATGAATGTTGGATCAATGATAAGGTCAGGTGTCTTCTATGACTTATTTATTGATCTATTTGTATCTCATCTACCCATTAATTCTTCTATCCCATTATCCCAGTCCCATTATTCTTATCTTATCATCCCGTTGCATATAAGGAACTGTTTAGAGATCAACATTGTTATTATAATTATTTTCTATAGAACCAGAGAGCTTCTTCTGACACATTCTCAACACATTTATGTTTACGTTATTGGAGACAGCAAGTAGACGGCCAATCTGGCCATGCTTTCTCCTAACAGAATATCATTATAATTACTTACATTTACAGATTTTCACAATTATTGTACTATAATATTCTGTTGAATAAACTTTACTTACTTACTTACTAATATTAGAACGTTTCTTTTCATGTTCTATCGGTCGATAGCACCTGAGTTTGTGTGATTTCTGAAATAAAACCTGAAGCAGCTTCAGGTTTTATTTCAGAAATCACACAAACTCGGGGCTATCGACCGATAGAACATGAAAAGAAACGTTCTAATTATTTTATTATGACGAACAAAAAATAACTTTCATTGTTAAGCGTTAACTGCAACATGCCATCAATCTTGTAATAACAATGTAGTCGAATCCAAAAACATGACGTCATTTTGAACGAATGACGTCTCTTCGAAAATGACTTGTCACAAGTGCCGTTGCTTTGGGAGTTTCTATATCACCAAATGCCAGTGTTTACAGCTGCATCATGTTGTTCATGTTATAATTCACTGTTAATGCTTGTGTGATAAGTGGTACAAATTAATGGAATATAAATTCATGTTTCTTGGACGACGACTGTTGTTAGAATTAAGCGGAGTGAAACAATTTATTTTGAACTCGAGACGGAGGCTCAGTGAGGTCGAGGAGTACTAAACTTGTGGAAATATAATTGATTGAAGTCATTACTCATAATCATATTTAGGATTCACTGAAGTGGTGAATCACACGTGAGTTTTTAATATTTCTGATTCTTTTGAATTCATTGTTTGCAGTTAAAATTGAAAACACACCCACTGAAGATGACATATTTGTTGGTAAGTTTGTGTCTCTCAGTGACGAAAAAACTTAAACGGACACGGCGCCAGCGTTTGGTGTTGAGAAATTCCAATCAGAGTGTGCGTAATCAACGCTGGTCAATGGAAGTGGAGCTTACATTTTCTTTGCTCTCTTGTCTCCAGGGAAGAACGTTCTGATAGTACCCGGGTTTTGCCCCAAAACTCCAGTACTATGACTTTTGGAAGGTGTCAAATTAACCAATCACGGCTGATGTTACAAACGTGAGGCATAATAATTCTTATTGTTTCATTTCTTTATTCTCCTGCTAAAAAATCCCAGTTGAAGCCTTAACGACGGAAATTTTCCCAATAGCCTGATTCCCGAACCCCTTCCAAAGGGGACAGAAGAATGCCCGCCAAAGGAGCACCATGGTTAGTGGATCCGGTTATTATCCTCAACGACATCATGAACACCACCGTCCTGAAGCTGATACTACTAGAAAAGAGAGGAATAATCGAATTAACCATTGCACACTGTTACTTCTACTATCGTAATGGCTATGTGTCAGTTTTTGTTTTCCTGCTTATTACTGATAGACTCCGAAGTGCTTGCAAGTGGACATAGAAAACACTGAACACTTTAATTGAGTTTCAATATTTTTTCCTCATTTATTTCTTTTCTTTTTCTGAAAAACACGTTCAACAGACAACAATATATATACGAACATATTTATACCTTTAGAGGACTATTTCAAACGTTGTTCAAAGGTTTTCATTAAATGTTATCAGAAGGATCAATAAGGCAAGTACCATACCAATCGAGAAAATTCCTGAAACAAAACAATTCATTTTAAAAAGTAAAAGGGGTAGCATCAAATACATGGAATTTATATGAAAAATGTAAATTAGCCAAGGAAAGAAACTAATAATTGGAGGGGAAAATTATTAAATTCAAAAGTTTAATTTTATAAACGAAGACACTAAGTGAAATATCATTTAGCAATGATACCCGGAATACCCTGATTGGTTACCCCAGGTCTCTCATCACATACCCAGCCAATCATGCATCGCAATCTCACACCGAGCTGTGACAAGCTACCCAGGGAATATTTGACCAATCTGAGTGCTCCTTGTATCTAAATAGGTACAGATAGCAAAATGGTAAGAATTAAAACTTTTAGTTCGAATGCACGAAAATGGAGAAAGTAAAATATTTATCGGCTGAAATAAAGCATTTTGTAGAAATATACGCACTGAATTAAAGTATGTAATTTTACGGAAACTGTGTACTAGTAATTTCGACAAGGAATACATGGAACTTATAACACATAATTCCTGAAAATCCGTAAACACTGACATCATAATACAAATTTATCTAAAAGCCAAATCGACCCAAATCTCTCGGGTAACTATATGAATAAAGGCCGAAATTTCAAAAATAAATAGACAAAATTGAAGTAAATAATTTCACAAAGGCTGAATGGCTTCACAAGTGCATGTAAACAACGAGCATAAAGTGGCATGTTTATTTTCGGGAATTTTTAAAAGTATGGCTTGTCACGTTCCTCCCCACTAACTCAAGACAATAGCAAGGCTATTGCCAAAACAAAAAAATAAGGAATCAAAAATATATTAATTTTTTTGAGCAGTAGTCTTTCAGTGAAGTTCCGCGAAGCTAAATCTCAGTGAAGTTCCGCGAAGCAGTCCTTCTCTAGCATAAAGAAAGCCTAGCCCTGTAGTAAACAGTTCTACTGTATAAAACAAAAGACAAATTTTGTTTCGTCTGTGACACAACAAAAGTTCCCCCCCCCCCCACTCCCCCCCCCCCCCCTTCTCATCCAATTCCTCTTCAGACATCTTTTCGTTCCTTCTGTAGCTTCAAATACTCCCTCATCCAGGCACACCTTCTGTGAAGGTGATGGAAGAGGGAAATCACAAGAACTTCCTGCCTCATCCTCCTGTCTTCGTCACTTCACTGCCCCCTCCCCCCCCCCCCCACCCCCTCCTTCTTCTACTCTTCTCTTTCCTGGGCTTTGGGCGCCTATGTGGTAAAACATCGCCCGGATCCACAAGAACAATGTGTGTGTCAGTTTCAGTTCAAAAACTCTGATGGCCATTCTTTTTGTGGGCATTTACACGTCTTTTTAATGCAAACGTCTTGTGACAACTGCACACATATAAAATCTTCTTGTACTGAGTCCGATGTTTATAAAATGTCTTGAGATCCGTGAAGAATTTTGATGTCAGAGGGCATCCAGCTACCACTCAATACTGTCCTTCAATGGGTCACACATTGTCATTAGTTAAAGATTGCTCAATTTCTTGCTCATCATATACTATTTCACCAGCCATAATGATAAAAACTTTAAATAAAAGAAATATGTGTTGGACAAAAATATGAACTAAGGTGAATATATCTGCCTTGGCCTAACTACTCTTTCACGTTTAATAGTGATAATTGGAATTGGAGAATCTACAAACAAGACTACTAAGACTTGGTCAAGTGCAGAAGTTGGGACAGGGTCATTGATAGCTTGGAGAACCTTGCATTTGAGAGCATGCTAGGGTCGAGAGAAGTCAGAACAAACATAACGAGTTGGAATTAGCTTTCCACTCCCAGATTATGGCTTACTGCCCTATAGGAGTAGCGAACCAAAAGAACGGGTCCTTGGACACATCCTACTAAAATTCCCAGTGCCCCCCCCCCCCTATTAGGTTCCCCTGTGTCCCCCAAAATTGATGTAGCCCAACACCTGTTGGTGCGTGCAATTTCATGAAAATGACCAATTGGCCATTGGCAGTAGACATAGAAGACATTTCGATACACCAGCAGTCCAGTCTGCAATTGATCGCTCAGATGAAGGAAACAGCGTTCCTTCAATTTCAAAAATCACAATGTTCTTCGATTGCGCCGAACTGTGGTCTTCCCGATGGGTCCTTCCCGAAATGTCCTCTATGTGGACCGCCATTGATCGACCAGATTCAAGGAGCCGCGTTCGTTCAGTCCGCAAAATAAAAATGTTCTCCGGGTCTGGGGCCTCCTTTGTGCATTCCTCGGTAACTTTTCTTGGCACAGTCCACCCCTATTGTCAGGTCGTTTCTGCTAATTTGCCATATTCCCATACAATCAAAGTTTCAACACCTTCGGAACACACCCTGACTACATTAGAGATCAGTCAACCGCTTAGTAAGCACAAGCCAACATAGCAACCAAGGGGGCAGCCTCCAACATACACAGTGGGCAGCGGAAACATGTGTGACCCTAGGAACACGCACTGCACATACGCACTTACATCACGTTTTCCCATGGAACTGACGTCACAACGCGGCTATGAGGGCTGGAAAAGCAACAACATTACGTAAGTGGTGACGTGAATACATGACGGCGCATGAGATCATCGAAGAAGGGAATTATCCTTACATGCTGTACTACTCACTGGTGTAAAGAATTCCCAGAAGTTTGTCCCTAATATACTTAATATTGAAAGGTAATAAATTAAAGTTTCGCTTTGTTGCACTCTGCGGTCAGAAAATAAACGAGGTTTTTAATTAGCTATTGTACCATTATGATTACTTGATACTCGCGACATATACTTTGAAGTTTGTGCTTCCATCCGTTGGACCTTTTTTTTTGCTCTCTTACGAATTCTATTTGGTATGACGTATAAGATTTTAATTTAAATTAAATATTTGATGGCCAATAGGCTACCAGGAGTTGAACCAATTCATTCTTGTTTCACAAAGCTCAATAATGGCGGGTTGGGAAGTCAGACAGTTACTCGCCATTGTCTACGGAAACTCCATCTTCCTCCAACCGCAAAACTGTTCGACACGATATGGCCATGACTGATAAAAGTGCTGTTAAACCCCAAGAAATTAATAAACGAACAAAGCTCAATGATATCTGTCAAACGGCTGAATTGGTTAAATACCCTTTGAAGCCTAGTGGTTTCTTCCATGTCAGTTCAACGGCAGCAATTGGAAGAGTCCATATTCATTATGTGGGGGTAGACCAATCAATATTTTCAACGTGCAGACTTGGACTGCACGTTAAAAATATTGATTGGTCTACCTCACACATTTACAAAACAGCTATCTTAGTAGCAAATTATGACACATCATGTTCCTGCGTCGGAAAAATGGCCTCTTTTGTTCAAAGGGTTAAGATAGTGGAATGGACATTAACAAATGTTGATCTTTTTCTGTATAATCAGTATGTTAGAAACTTGAGCAATGTGACCATCTAACTATTTCTGGGGGATGAGGATTGCCACTTAGGGAACGTCTGTGTTATATTTTCTGATGTGATTCTGCGATTGACTGAACTGATAGAAATGCGTATTTATTGGTATGTCTCCACATTTCGTGGTTTTAGTCACAAACTTCAAGGTGTATGCATTGAATAATAGGTGATAAGAACTCAGTCTCCTGGTCTTAATATCAAGTTTGCGGTCAATAACTGTACAGCTTGGGTTAACGGTATAAGAGTTTTCAACCAACAACTTTACAGCTTGGGTTAACGGTATCTAGCCATGAACTGGAGGAGAAGTAATAGTGATGGTATTTGATTGGTTACTTTTTTCTCGGTTGAAATTGGATACTATTTTCTGATGGATAGTTAGCTTGATGTTTGAATCGAGTTTTCAATGGAGTGTTGAATCTGTTAACCCGTGCAGTTAAAACTAGAAGTCCTGTCATGAAATGCGCACAAGTAGCACGTTGATATGCGCGTTAATGCACGCGTTATGGCCCAAGTAAAGCTATCACATTCTGTACATTTGTCCTGTGCACAAGCAATGTTTCAGCCAATGGACCTCCGGATAACCCGGAGGTCCATTGGCAGAAACATTGCATGTGTTTGCTATGAGTAACCAAGAGAACCTGCCGTGCTTTGGATGCCATTCAATATGGCAATTGCGCGCAATTCCAACGCGCAATTAAGCCTAGATAAGCGCACTATTCGTGACAGGACTTCTAGTTTTAACTGTAATACTAGATAGTGTTGCAGTTTCTGGATCTTCGTCAGTTGTGTCTCCTATGGAAAAAAACGATAGAAACTACAGTGGAAAAATTAGGTAGAAGAAATACAAGAATACCAATGAGAAAACCGGCAACAAAGCTTCTTCGTTCTGAAGAAACTTATAGCTCTGAAGCTCATTCACTTGAAATGAGTACCGATATGTCAGGCCGAGAGCTCTTTGAGCAGATTCAATTGCTAAGTAGAAACATCGAAGTATTACCCACAAAAAGTGATGTGAACGCTATAGTAAGTCAGCTTCTAACTAGCATGTTTTGCGAATTTAAAGAGGAAATTACATCTAGTTTTAACAAGAAAATCGAGATTTCGGCTCAAAAGATCGAATCAACCGACATTGAAAACACTCTTTTAAGAGACGAAATTGAATATTACAAATCAGAATCCGGTGGACTGAAACGTGACATTCAGCAGCTTAAAAAAGATGTGAAAAATCTTCAATGTTCAACCAACAAGAGTGAACAACATTCTAGGAAAAACAATGTGAGGATTCTGCAACTTGATGAAAGTGAAAATGAAAACTTGACGGAAAAGATATGAGGCATAGTCAACAGGAGTCAGAAAGAGTTAACTCTAATACGGGATGATAATTTGGAAGCACATAGGTTACCGTCAAGAACAGAGGGTGTTCCTAGGCCATGCATAGTGACATTTACACGTAGTAAAACTAGAAACAAGATGTTTGTGCATAGAAAAAATTTCAGTTAAAAACTAAATGATAATTCTAGAAAACATATACTTATAAAAGACTAGAGAAAATCTAAATCTGGTGAATAAACTTTATAACCATGACAAAGTAGAACTTGCATACCATAGGAATGGCTTTATCTGGGGGAAACTCCAATCAGGCCGACGTGTGAAATTTGACATTTCTGACGACATTGACTCGGTGGTTAGCAGAACGGAACGCATCTTCTAATACCAACTCTAGCACTAACTTTATACGAACCTCATTTAATTGGCATTGTTGTGTTTTGCTTAAAATCAACCACTTCTTATATGACTGGCACGGACTGGCGCAAATTGGACGATCGTTCGTTTGTGCTCCCATGGATCGCCTTGGTATAAATATGGCGACAGATGCTACGTTCACCTAGATTAGTAGGCTAAAACAAATAGTGAGGTAGTCTACCCAAATTGCTCTTGAGATTCCCATATTTCATATAAATGCATCTCAGTGGAATTTTTTTTGTCCATGTAAATGTGGAGACAAAACGATGTGATGTAATACCCCACTGGAAAGATCTCGCCAAGTCTCATCCGACAGTGCATTGCAGCGCAGTATATCTGTTTGGTTCAATCCAATTAAATATTCAACAAAATAACCCATAACACCCCGGTGTTTTTGTATTAACCTTTAAACAAGAAATGATCTAATTAGCGGTTACCGTAGAAAATGGATTTCTCTGAAAACGTTTACCTCCACTTTGAACTCAGACTTAACTTGATTTCTACCCGTATATGCTATATATGTCTTAAATGTACTTCAACCTGAATTTTCCTTGTAAGGGATGGAGATTATAAGCGCTGAGATGCAATATCCTGCTGGAAAGGGATCTTCGAGCCACTTACGGCAGTGCATAACAGAGCAGTACATGTTCTACTCAAACCAAATAAACAATTTACAAAATAATCAACATCACTCTTATCTCTCATGTTAACCTCTACACAAATAATAGTTTAATTAGGAGTTATTGGAGGAGAAGTGTTCTCTGAAAAATGTATACTTCCACGTTGTATGTAGAATTAACGTAATTCTACTCATATATACCGACTTGTTACAAAATAAGAGCATGGATTCAAAATCATTTGCTGAAATAGCCACTACTGTTGCATCAAAGATATAGCTTGTTGTCTCGAAAATATAGTTTGTGGCCCCTCATTGGAGCGAGCTTGTTAGGCTCGTGCCAATGAGGGGTCTTGGATGTGGTTTTTGAGACAAAAATTGATAATCCGAATCAGTGGAAAGCCGTGGCGAAATTACGAGAAGTCTCTCTATACCACTGTGCGATGCACAGAGAAAAAAAATAGAAAAAAGCCCGATGATCGCACAGCCAATACGAAGCTCAAAAGTAACCACACATTATAGTCTTTATGACACATTTTATTTATTGTTTTTTTACGTATATAGAATCTGCACAATTGTTAAAATACGAGTAGAGTCACAACCTGTTCGCGGTGAACAGGATTTTGAAAAATCACACACAGCAGAGAGAAATGATTACCGTACTGTCCGGCTTTGCACACAAATACTAATGTCAAAATTATTTTACATAGACAGTTATCAAGGCGCTTGATATCAGTACTTATCGTGCAATGATTTAAGACATTCGGTGTTGTTAGGGGTATTGAGTCTGTATCACGTATGAACACACATGCCTATTACTCTAAAATGATATATTTGGTGTTGGGGCAATCTGGATTGGCGATAATGATTTATTTACTGCTGTTAATCAGTGGAGATGTGGAGCTAAACCCAGGTGACCCAAACAGCAATATGTCGATCGTACATATAACTGTCAGAGGCATTCGAAATAAGATTGCCTTAATTCAAACAGAACTGGGCGACTTTGATATTATTGCCATTACAGAATCTATGTTGAGTGAAAACGTGAATTCAGATAGTTTGAGACTTCCTGGTTGTCAACATACGTCAGTTCGAAAAGTTAGGGAAGATGGCACTGGCGGTGGAAACATAGTCTATCTTAAATTTGGTTTAATATGTGAACGGAAATGCTATCTAGAACGTCTTGGATTAGAGGCAACGTGGATTGAAGTTAGAAGTACAAATCAAAAGATTTTATTGGGGGTGTTCTATCGACCACCGTCATCCCGTAACCTTTACTGGGATCTTATCGACGAATCAATATCTGAAGCACGAAACGATTTGACAATCAAGTGCATGATAGTCGGGGATTTCAATGTTAATTGTATACCAACAACCCATCCCAAAAATTTATTTTACGTTTGTAAACAACGCACACCATGGTTCAGATCATCAAAGAACCAACAAGGGTTACTGAAAGCTCAAGTAGTCTCATTGACCTAATGCTGACCACTTGCCCAGACTCTGCCTCGAATGTAGAAGTTATCCCCCCCCCCCCCCCCCCCCCCCCATTTTGTAGTGATCACCATGCTATATCCGCCATGCATGAGATCACATTTCACTTCGTATAGTAGGGTCGTCTGGGACATCAAAAATATGGATGCAGATGGATTATCGCAGACAATGTCTACTACAAACTGGGACGATTTTGTTTTATAGCGAAGAGTGTTGATGCAATTACCGAAAACATTACTACTTATTATTATAGAATCAGCCAAAAACTTTACTCCATCAAAGTCTATATTAGTGCACCCGAATGACAAGCCATGGATGACTGCTGCTCTACGAAGGCAAATAGTAGTCTCATTGACCTGATGCTGACCACTTTCCCAGACTCTGTTTCGAATGTGGAAGTTATCCCCCCATTTTGTAGTGATCACCATGCTATATCCGCCCATGTGACATGCATGGGATCACATTTCACTCCGTATAGTAGGGTCGTCTGGGACTTCAAAAATATGGATGCAGATGGATTATCGCAGACATTTTCTGCTACAAACTGGGGCGAGTTTTTTTATAGCGGGGAGTGTTGATGCAATTACCGAAAACATTACTACTTATATCATAGAATCAGCCAAAAACTTTACTCCATCATAGTCTATAGCAGTGCGCCCGAATGACAAGCCATGGATGACTGCTGCTGTACGATGGCAACTACGATATCGTAATAGGGCTCACGGCAAAGCAAAACGAACAAATAACCCAGAATACTGGCAGGAGTTTAAACGAATAAGAAATAATACTACAACATGTGTGGGAAGCAAAAAGAAACCGCGACCTCAAGTTAGAGATCTTTGAATCCACCAAGAACCCTTCTTCTAAGCAGTGATGGAAAAGTTAGAAGCATTTTTCGCGACAGCAATCAAATACTAGTGATATTTTCCATCCACTGCTTGAAAGCGTGGAAGTTATAAGTGCCCCGGCTGACATTGCGACTATATTTAATGATTATTTCGCTAGACAGTGCACCGTACCTAGTGATGGGGAATTACTCAGCCTTATACGTATAAATGGGTCTGTCGACAGTGTTGAAACTAATCCTTCAGAGGTTGAATCATTATTGTTTAAACTGGACACGTCCAAGGCTTGTGGCCCGGATAAAATTAGTAACAAGATCTTAAAACGTTTCTCAATCGAGTTATCATACCCACTTCCTCTGCTGTTTAACATATCTTTATCAACAGGAACATTCCCTCAAAAATGGAAAATAGCAAATGTCATACCAATTCATAAGAAATTATCACCCAAAAATAAAGAAAACTATCGGCCAGTCTCATTGACATGTTGCATCAGTAAAGTTCTAAAGTAATAGTTTTCAACCATGTTTATGAATTTCTCATAGAAGATAATCGCAGTGTGTTGACCTGGCTCAAAAACTTCTTAAGCGATCGCTCACAGCTAGTGGTAATTAATGGTAGCAGCCCACAACCAAACCACATATTTGCCAGTGCCTCCAGGGATCTGTTCTTGGATCCCTTTTATTCAACATTTACATCAATGATATAGTGGACAATATTCAGTTCAATATTAGGCTATATGCAGACGACACATCGATATATTTAATTGTTGAAGATGCAAACCAGGCCTCAAATCTTTTAAATACAGCTCTTGAGCGCATTGGTCTTTGGGCGAGAACGTGGAAGGTTAATTTTAACCCAGAGAAAACAGTGGCGCTTAGCTTCACAAGGAAGTGTAATCCCCTTCCTCTATTTTATAGACACTCCTGTGAGCGATGCTGAAACTCATAAATATCTTGGTCTGAATTTTCATTATTCAGGATCATGGAATACTCATGTAGATTCAATAATCGGTAAAGTCAGTACCCTGATAAACTGTTTTCGTAGCTAGAAATACAGGCTTTCCAGATCAGCTTTGGAAACAATGTATGTCAGCTTTATTCTTCCACTCTTTGACTATGCTGATATCATCTGGGATAACTGTCCAGAGAACAAGTTAATTGTATGAGAAAATCTACAACTTGATACTCTGCGTACAATATGTGGTATTCCAAGAGGCACAAGCCATGATCGTATATATTCAGAAACTGGATTCATAACTCTAAAAGAACGCAGAAGAAGGCATAAAATCACCACAATGCACAAAATTATAACCGGAAATGCACCCTTTTACCTAAGGTCTGTGATTCCTCGCCAAGTGTCTGAAATAACGAATTACCCGCTACGTTCTTCGTGTAATCTTCGGGAAATACAATGTCGCACTTCGCTTTTTTTGCAGACTCATTCCTGCCACCTGCGGTAAAGCTTTGGAATGCTTTGGACCCAAATGTTAGATCCTGTGAATCAACAGAACTCCTAAAGCGATATTTAAAAAGGAACAACATAGCAGTTCCGAAGCATTACCATGCCGGTGGGAGGAATGGCCAGATTCTGCACTGCAAACTTAGACAAAGGTGTAGTGACTTCAAAGGTCATATGTTTGAACCATTTTTAGTTAGCGATCCAAGATGCTCATGCGGATTCAATTATGAAGATTCCGAGCATTTTCTTCTAGCGTGTCCAAAATATATTACACAGCGACAAATATTATTTGAAAGCATTGATTATACAATATGTGACACAAAAGTACTTTTATCTGGCGGCTCCATGTTGTCAGATGTAGAAAATAGGAATATCTTCATAGCTACACAGAACTTTATTATAAAAACAGGAAGATTTCGCTGAAAACTCAATGTTTAACAGATCTTCCAAGACTGTTGAGTTCAATTGACCATTACAATTATTATTATTTTTATAATTATTATTATTGTTATGGCAATAATTATTATTTTTCATTCCCCCCCCCCCCCCCCCCATATTGATATTGTTTTTGTTCCCAAACATAGCTTGTCTAATATCCACTTGCACATGGAATTATTGAAGTAATGTCGAAGACGTTCAGATTCAATACAGAACCTTATGAGACGCCAGCGTAAACTATGACTCTACTTATATTCCATGCACCATCGTTTGTAATTCAAAAACGTAAAACGTATTTATATGTAACAATAAGGTATTTATATAGACTTATAGCCTCTTCACAGAACCATTTCAAGAGAATAAAATATTGTTTAAAAAAGGATTAAGACGGCCATTTGTGGATTGAAATTTTGATATTTCGACATCGGTGTGTCGAGGGTTTACTATGCAAAAGTTACCAAATTGTGAAACAGTTAATGCAAAAAATCGAGTGATAAATATCCCTCCAATCAAAATTTTATCTTGTACTTATATTGCTACACAAACTGTATACACAAACAACGTGTTAAAACAATAATACAAGCCACGAGAAGGTTTGGCTCTTATTTTGCTATGTGAGCGATCCCAGGGCAGTGGTGTAGGAACCGTGGGGAGGTAAGGGGGGTATTTATCCCCCCTCCCCCCAAAAAAATGTCCAAAACTTTGTAAATCATATCTAGTATCTACACGAAAATAACCACATACATCTGCATATTCTACATCACACAGGCGCACATAAAAACTGTATAATCTACACCATTTGCAGTGCATAGAAAAGTTGGTAGCCGATGTCACTGACTGATTTGACGCTTAACAGATTAACATCTTCCTCTCTGACATACATCCTCTTTTAACCCTTTGCCCAACGTAACGACCAAAACCGGCCAGCGCTATTCTCAAAAACCGCCAATTAATTTTCATGATTTTTTTCATTTTTTGTCTCCAAAACATAGGCTATGACCCCTCATTGGAACGAGCTAGTCGAGCTCGTTCCAATGAAGGGTCATACACCTATGTTTTGGAGACAAAAAATGAAAAAAATTAGTTATTCAAGAATTTTTTTTGCAAGTGTCGTCTGCTTTTCATGTTATGTAAAGCGATAAACACCAAAAATTAACAGCAACGATACCTTGATTTTTTTCACTTGAGAAGCGAGGAAATGAGCTCTCAGTAGTTCATATTTCACAAGTTTTCTTGGTATCCCCCTCCCGCACTCTCCCCCGGGTTCGGCTACACAGAGCGGGCCGCCAAAGGCGGCCGTGCTGTCCCCTACGAGCTCCCGTTTACAATACCCCCTCCCCCAATATTATAAGCTTCCTACGGCCCTGGACCAAGGGCCTCGGGAAGATGACCGATTGGGGGTGGGGTAAATCTGATATGTCCCTACTGCGATGGCTAAATTCCCGATTGATAAAATACTCCAATTACAGCATCAAGTCATTCCTTCGTCGAATGCCCAATCGGGTACCACATTCTAAGATCACTCGAGTTGAAAAGCAACCCAAATCAGTCGCGGTTGAGTTAATATGATCTCAATTTTCAACCCAGCTGAGTTTAGAGAACACAGCTAATTCTCTAATCCAGACGAAAACGTCTCGATTGGAAAACAAATGTGAGATCCGCCATTCCCACCCTACCACCGCAACCCCCCAAACCCACCCCTACCCCATACGCTATGTCACTGCAGATGAAATAATTATAACATGAAACCGAAGGGGGTGTCAACTGTTCGTTTATCCAACTGTTCAACTATGCTTGGGGAAGTGTTGTTATAGAAGTAAGTAGTGGGCCAGGACCTACGGTGTAATGTTTACGGTGCAGTCGCCGTGCACTGGCCGTAAACCACGCATGTGCAGTGATGTCCAAGCATGAGTTTACTAGGTCATCATCAGCAAAATTTTAATTAATAAAGCACCGGGTCGTACCCAGTGCTTCACTAATTGTTTTTTTATGATTATTCCTATAATTCGTGTTTGGAATCTTAAATCAATGCGTCCATGGAAATATTGCCCAACCGTGGAAAGTGACTAGTCCACATCGCCGTACTGTAGGTGGTCAGTTTAGGTGGGCTGGATGGACACACAAAACTGATCTACACTGTCTAGAGAACAGAATACCTGGAGACTTATAGTGTGGTGAATCTCTACACACAAGGGAGCGCCGCGGTGGCTCAGTAGGTAGAGGTGCAGGCTGCAAACCGAGAGGTCCTCGGTTCGAATCCCACCTGCGGCAACCGCGTTGTGTCCTTGGGCAAGACACTTCATCTCCATTGCCCGCGTGGGGGCACGATGACGCCCACGTCGATGGTACGCATGTCTTCAACCAATCTAACCCTGCCTGTGCTACAGTGCGGAGTTACGATGTTGGGAAGCTGCTCGTCGTTGCTCGGTGGTTCTCTCCGTGTACTCCGGCTTCCTCCACCCGTAAAAACTGTCACGGTCATGATTAGCCATTGTGCATAAATATATGACCTTAAACGTCAATGAATAAATAAATAAATAAATATCTCTACACGCAATGGAAAATAAACCCAAATTATAATGATTAGCGTGGTGGTAGAAACTACGAGGAGAAGCATTCATTTTCACTTTAGACCAGTTACATGGGACGCGGCACTGAAAGTGTTTAATACAGAACCTCTGTATAGAGAGAGTTACTGTAGCTGCATTTTATGTTGATGGAGATTATTAAACATCGTGATATGAAACAAAACTAATGAAAATGTATTCATAAACCACTTGGGAACTAAAAAGTTGATTATTTACTTGACATATGTCGGTTGACATACGACGCGTTTGGGCTTAAAAAGGAAACAAAAATTAAACACATAAAAATGTTCTTTTGTGATACTGTGATTACATAGAATATTGTGATGGGGATTTAATCTTATGATCTAATGAGATGTGCGTGAAACTCAAATAGCCAGCGTCTCTGTGTTAATTAAGCTGATTTAATAATACTAATTAAATGCGCTTTTATTCTTCTATCCTTCCTTAACCATCTCTCTTCCCCCAGCCCGTTCCCACGATGACAAACTTTGTATCCTCCAAGGGTTACGCTAAGGTGTTTAGGAGGCGGTGTGATACGCCTCAATAATGTTTTTTTTTTCCGTGCGGAACATTTGCGTCATCAGGATTGTAGTCTAAGATATCAATCCTCGCTTGCTAGTTGGCATGCATAGTTCGTGGAAGGGGCGTGGTGGCTCAGTAGGGAGAGGTGCAGACTACAAGCTGAGAGGTCCTCGGTTCGAATCCCACCTGCGGCAACCTTGTTGTGTCCTTGGGCAAGACACTTCACCCCCCCCCCCCCCACCATTGCCCATGTGGGGGCACGGTGACGCTGTGCACTAAGGCGTAATGCACGCCGATGGTGCATCTGTCTTCAACCAAATTATGCTAACCCTGCTTGTGTGGAGTTAGTACGTTGGGGAGCTGACAGTTGCTCGCCGTTGCTCGGTGGATCTCTCCGAGTACTCCGGCTTCCTCCATCCGTAAAACTGTCGTAGTCATGATTAGCCATTGTGCAGAAATATGTGACCTTAAACACCAATAAATGATAAAATAAAATAAATACAGTACGTGGAAAGCGTATTATCACTAAATCACCTGCAGAGAGGGGATTCCACCCAAGCAATAATTACAAATTTGTTGCAAAGCATAACAAGCACAAGCAAAGTTCCAGACAATGGACCTCCGGGTTATACCCGGAGGTCCATTGGCTGAAACATTGCTTGTATTTTTTGTCCACATGTACATAATTTGAAAATGATTCTTTGGGTGAAAGCTCTACTCGCCGGGTGATGTAGTTACAATCCACTTTCCACGTACTGTACCTTTTGCAAATCTGGATATGATACTTGGACCTCTCTCTCTCTCTCTCTCTCTCTCTCTCTCTCTCTCTCTCTCTCTCTGCCAGGGACGTGGTGACATGGGGAGTGTGTGTGTGGGGGGGGGGGGGGGGGGGAGAGGGGGGGTGCCACCCTCCCCCATCCTGGCCAAAATTTTCTATAGTTAGAAATTCGGAGGGCAAGTCATGAGTAGTTAGAAATTCCATCTTTCTGGATTTTAAAGCTTCTTTGGTGATGCCGATGTCTCCTTTACTTTCCAAAATCCCAACTCGATTTCAAATTGGCAAAACTTCCAACTGTTACTATTTACATCTAGAGTGTACGCAATATCGAGTTTCATAAGTATGCATGATGTCAATCGGTACGAGATTTCTACAGTACGTTTACTTATCGTAATAAAAACAAATCCTCGAAATGCACTTCAAGAAAATCACATCATGTAAATTCGTTATTCTGAGTTAATTCCATCATTCACAGTTACAAAATGATGAAACATCGAAAATTGATCATTTCTGCATTCCTGCATAAGATCTGATTTAATGTCAGGGCAGTGTGAATTGCTCAAAGTTCTAAGCTTGCGCATTTGTTTAGCACTTATTCATTCTATCATAAATGTGTTGGCATTTCAGTTACTAGAATCAATATAATGCCCTCTTTCACGGCTTCATTTTCAGAATCTTTCTCGGTAGTGGATTTCGAACTAGAGGAAGGGACCGGGAGGGGGTTGCACTACCCTACACCTCCAATCGGAAACATCTAGCCACGTCCCTGCTCTTTCCACACACTCAGACACACACCCATACACATACCCTCACACACTGTGCAGTCGTTTTGGTGTTGGACTCCTGATTTCCAGGTGGGGTTGCCGAGGGTTCGACTCCCAGCGGGGGATCAGAAACCAACATTCTAAATTCCACTAAAACATGACTGTGTCCTTCAAAAATTAAAACATAAAAACCCAACATTGGCCCGTGCCAGTTTTTGTCTGAGACCAACCACATCACCTTCGTCGTTCTGTATCCGGCGCGTTCCACACTTTCACACTGCGGCCCAGAGGAAAGTGAACCAAGTAATCATGAAAACTTCATCTAAAATGATAGATTCCAGCCATAGTATAACGATGATTAATGGTCTTGTGGTTTAGGTGTTGGGCTCCTGAATGCCAAACGGGGTTGCCAAGGGTTCGACTCCCGGCAGGGGGTCAGAAACCAGCATTCTACTTTCCACTAAACATGATTATGTCCTTCAAAAAGAAAAAAAACAACATCATAAAGTCGATCCAACAATTGGAGGTATGTGGACACTAGTCGGGCTGTTGGTGGCCCAGCATGACTAAATTGGTGTACCGATACGGTACGTGTTAATGAAATAAAAAGATGCGTCACGTCGACATGTATATATTTTATCTGTTCACAACTAAATTTCCCCAAAGTCACGTGTTATCCCGACTGGCGAATAGTCTAAGTACATTGTCAAGTTTTGCCTTCAACGAAAGTATGACTTGATGACGTAGTCAGGGGGAGGTCTGGAAAAAAATTGCAGACACAGGGTCTAAAAAAATTTTTTCCGCCTGCCGGGGACCCACGACCCCAAACCTGTAATTTTTTTCCACCCCTCCCGAAGAGACCCACCCCCCATATTTCATTCCGGAGCTCAAAACACTGCTGAAATCTGGCCAATTATCAATGGTCCGTTTTCTATGCTATTGTGCATTCCCAAATTTTAGTTTGTTCTGCATAAACTAATACAAAGGAAGTAATTCTAAACTGAAATTCAACCTCATGTTATAAATCCATGTAAAATGATTTAACACAGTTATCAAAACAGAGATTTGTTATATAAATTGTGTTAAGGTGAAATATTTTATGAGACACATTCTACACCCTGCAATTCTTTATTAGCACCATGTATAAAGACATATTTTGTTAAAGAACATTAATAGCTGAATCCAGTAGGGTAATTCTACATGAGTCAGTTTGGTTGAATTGAAAAAAAGTGTTCACAACAAAACTCAATTGCAGATTATTCAAATTTGATCAGTGTATGTTAATGTTTCTAATGTCCACTTCAGTTGTCGAATTTGCGAATCTTCACTGAGAACATTCTGACTCTTCTGAGCTTGTCTATATCCCACATTCTCTCCAAAGCATGTTTAAAATACTCTATTCACCACCCTGCATCATCTTAAAGGTATAAGAACATCATTCTTTGAATGAATTCAAGTGCAGGAAAAAATTTGCAATTTGGGTCATTTCCACGTTTTTTCCGAGTCAATGGACCCACCCACCCCTACCCTGTGTCTGGGAATTTTTGGCAGACCCTCCCCCTCCCCCTGACGTAGTTGGAATATTTTATCAGTCGGGACTTGAGCCATCACAGTTGGGACAAATCAATTTTACCCCCACCCCCCCCCCCCCCTCACTCCCAATCGACGCCCTGCAAAGTTCAACTTCATAGAATTGATTTCTCTGCCATGGCGATCTGCAGTAGTAACCAGATCCGGTGAGAAGGCGGGGGAGCTGGGCTAGTGATCCTGGAGCGCGGGAATTGGAGTAGGCCCGGGCCTGGTCCACGATTACCAACACAAATTACCCACTGATTTGCAATTACTATTTAGGCCACCGGTTATTTGCAGACAAAGTTTGATGAGTTCCCCACTGGCACGCTCTTGTCTATATGATTTCATTAATTTCGCGGGTAATTTGAAGAAATGACCTCCTATGAGGAGAGAAATTGGAAAATTTCCCAGGATATGACAAAGCTGAATAGTTTCTGAATTTAGGCTGCAAAAGTCGCGGGCGTCTGTCATGTTACCGGCTATCCCTCTCATACTCTTTCAGTCAGCGTTTGGAGTCTGTTTGGAATTACGCTGTTAGTAGTATGTCAGGGGCTTTTCAGGGCCCATTTGGGGGACCCCGCAGGGGGACCTCGGAAGGGAAGCAGTAGTATGTCAGGGGCTTTTCAGGGCCCATTTGGGGGACCCCGCAGGGGGACCTCGGAAGGGAAGCAGTAGTATGTCAGGGGCTTTTCAGGGCCCATTTGGGGGACCCCGCAGGGGGACCTCGGTAGGGAAGCAGTAGTATGTCAGGGGCTTTTCAGGGCCCATTTGGGGGACCTCGGAGGGAAGCAGTAGTATGTCAGGGGCTTTTCAGGGCCCATTTGGGGGACCCCGCGGGGGACCTCGGAAGGGAAGCAGTAGTATGACAGGGGCTTTTCAGGGCCCATTTGGGGGACCCCGCAGGGGGACCTCGGAAGGGAAGCAGTAGTAAGTCAGGGGCTTTTCAGGGCCCATTTGGGGGACCCCGCGGGGGAACCTCGGAAGGGAAGCAGTAGTATGTCAGGGGCTTTTCAGGGCCCATTTGGGGGACCCCGCAGGGGGACCTCGGAAGGGAAGCAGTGGTATGTCAGGGGCTTTTCAGGGCCCATTTAGTGGACCCCGCAGGGGACCTCGGAAGGGAAGCAGTAGTATGTCAGGGGCTTTTGAGGGAACATTGGCAGGACCCCGCAGGGGACCGTTGAAGAGAGAGCCAGAGGGGAAGTGAAGTAGGAGGAGATGTGGAGATCCGGTTGTAGAAACCACAGGTTTTTACGACAATTAGCCTCTAGTCCCCACCAGCCCCAAATAGTCCCCAACAGACCCCACTACTTCCCACCAATCCTCAAATCACTAAAAAAGAAAAAAACAAACAAACCCGACTATATGTGATGTGGATTCTTCAAGAATATTTTGCAGCACGTAGTGCAATAGGACCGCCATACCTTTCACATAGCCTTCATGGACTCATACGACTAAAAGAGCCCTACTTACGGAATCCCTTTTTAAGAATCCCTTTTTGGAATCCCTTTTCTGTCATATGTGCTTATGTGAAAAAAGCACAATGTGACACAATGTGCCCTAGCACAAAGGCACATACGGGTATCTGAGGATACCTATGGCCTGATATTGTATTATTTGAGGACACCTATCTAGGATACCTTCTGGAGAATCCCTTTTTTGTCATATGTGCTTATGTGAAAAAGCACAATGTGACACAATATGCCCTATCACATAGGCACATACGGGTATTTGAGGATACCTTTGGCCTGGTATTGTTTTATTCGAGGATACCTACTGGAGAATCCCTTTTTGTCATATGTGCTTATGTGAAAAGGCACAATGTGACACAATATGCCCTATCACATAGGCACATGTTTTATGTGCCGATATGTGCTTATGTGAAAAGGCAGAATGTGACACAATATGCCCTAGCACATAGGCACATACGACCAAAAAGGGGTGCCGAAGGTGATATGTTTTCCAAAAAGGGGTGTCGAAATTGGGGTGCCCGGGGATATGGCCATTGGATATAGGCTTTTATTATACAGAAGGGAGATAACTCTGCATTATGGGAAATCAAGCACTGATAATTATAAGACTTGGACGAGAGAACAGAGATAGTTTGTCCTCGATAGACTGTGAGTGATAGAGAAACATATGCAATAGGCATTAAAATGGGATTCTGGGAACATCAGACCCTGTACTCCTATTCAATAGATCATACCCCCTGTACACCTTGGTACTATAGCATAACATGTTATTTTTATATGCCCAAAATGGGGCTTCACATGTCCGTTTGGGTGGTTTGGTGGAGACTTTGGTGGTTTGTAAGGGTGGTCGGGTCTATTTGGGTAATTCTTCGAGAATTTTGGAAGAATTAAAAGTCAGAAAAATACTCTAGTTCACTCGAACACACCCCAGGGGACCCCCTGGTACTATAGAACTACGTGATACTATTATAAGCCAAAAGAATGGCGGTCTTAAATAGGGTTCTGAAAGAATTCGAAATAGTAAAAGTTGGGGTGGATTTTAGTGATTTGGAGAGATTGTCGGGTTGTTTGTGGTAATTCTACGAATCGGGAAATTACTCCTGTACAAAGAAATACACACTACGAACATACCCCGTCCTATTTCAGAAAAATTGGGTAACATAGCAATCACGTGCTACCATAAAAACCAAGATGGCGGCCTCCAGTATACAAAATGGACGAGGGAAATACGTGTCACCCTAACAACACGAACTGCGCATGCGCACTAACATCACGTATCACTATGGAGATGACGTCACAACATGGCCGCTCACGCGGGTTACCATGACAACACAACATGGCGCCACTACGTCACGTGACATGACGTCACTTCCAGGGTCCCCCACCGGGGACCCCAAATGGGCCTTGAAAAACCCCTGACATACTACTGCTTCCCTTCCGAGGTCCCCCTGCGGGGTCCCCCAAATGGGCCCTGAAAAGCCCCTGACATACTACTGCTTCCCTTCTGAGGTCCCCCTGCGGGGTCCCCCAAATGGGCCTTGAAAAGCCCCTGACATACTACTGCTGTTCGTTGTTTAACCCTTTGAGACTTTAATTATCCTGACGTCCAAACGTCACTGGGAATTCAGTTTCTTCAACGTTTTCAAAATGCGACGTCAAACGTCAGAAAGTTCAAATAACTTTCACATTAGTGATTATCTGGTTGAGGGCTAATTTATTTTTGGTGGACTGAATTTGTTATTCAAACCCTGTTTTATTACAAATTATTGGAGAGTGCCAGCAGGCACTCTCCAATAATTTATAGTAAAACACATTTATATAAACAAAAAAAAATTGTGTTTGACTGAATATGAAATATAAGCAAGGGAAGTGTTGGCTTTTGCTCTGGTATCCTCATTTTTTGAAAGCCCTGATAGTGGCTTCTTGCAATCAATCAGTTAAGAAGTCTTAACAGCAGGATTATTTTAGTATTTTAAGCCGAGATAACATTTGACTCAACGGTTGTCACTGGGCACTATTTGAAAGAAAATAGGAACTGAGGTTAAAACTTTAAAAAATCGAAAAATAATAACAAAACAATTGAACACAAAGTATCAAGGCGCTGTTTGATTTCGTACGTCATAAGACGTACAAAAGCATTTAAGTGTTAACCCTTTACCCAACGTAACGGCCAAAACCGGCCAGCGCTATTCTAAAAAATCGCCAGTTAATTTTCATTATTTTTTTCATTTTTTGTCTCAAAAACATAGGTTATGATCCCTCATTGGAACGAGCTCGTCGAGCTCGTTCCAATGAGGGGTCACAACCTACGTTTTTGAGACAAAAAATGAAAAAAATTAGTTATTCAAGAATTTTTTTGGCAAATGTCGTCTGCTTTTCATGTTAGGTAAAGGGTTAATCAAATGGATGGGAGCGCGGTGGCTCAGTAGGTAGAGGTGCAGGCTGCAAGCCGAGAGGTCCTCGGTTCGAATCCCACCTGCGGTAACCTTGTTGTGTCCTTGGGCAAGACACTTCATCTCCATTGCCCGCGTGGGGGCACGATGACGCTGTGTACACGCTGTGTACTAAGGCGTACTGCACGTCGATGGTGCGCATGTCTTCAACCAATCTAACCCTGCCTGTGCTGCAGTGCGGAGTTACGATGTTGGGGAGCTGGCAGCTGGCAGCTGCTCGTCGTTGCTCGGTGGTTCTCTCCGGGTACGCCGGCTTCCTCCACCCGTAAAACTGTCACGGTCATGATTAGCCATTGTGCATAAATATGTGACCTTAAACATCAATAAATAAATAAATAATAAATCAAATGGATAAACAAACAGGAACATAATAGGTCATAATTTCATAAAGATGGATGCTAAGCGAATGTGTGGGGTAAACCTATCAATATTACATACTGACGGAAAAAAAGAAACGCGGATTCAATTTTGGTAATATAATTTTTTTTATCCGTAGACTAAATGTAATAATATTTATGTATTTATTTATAGGTGTTTAATGTCACATACTAATGCACAATGGCTAATCACGACCGTGACAGTTTTACGGGCGGAGGAAGCCGAAGTACCCGGAGAGAACCACCGAGCAACGGTGAGCAGCTGCCAGCTACCCAACATCGTAACCCCGCACAGCAGCATAGGTAGGGTTAGATTGGTTGAATACATGCGTACCATCTACGTGCAGTTACGCCTTAGTACACGGCGTCATCGTGCCCCCCATGTAGACAATCGGGGTTAAGTGCCTTGCCCAAGGACACAACGCGGGATCGAGTCCGAATCGATCGCTCAGACAGTCAACCCATTCGACGATTAACCGGACTCGACGTTGCATAACTTCGGTGATCTGACGAGAACCGGTAACCGCAACGCCACCGCGCACCCCCCCCCCCCCCCCCCCTAAATGTAGGCTAGTAAACTCTGACACATAGCTACGTCAGTGTACTGTCTAAAGAGTCTTTGGTTAAAATTCAGTCAACCATAACATTGTGTGTATACGGGGCACTCCTACGTGCAATGGGCTTGAAAACCCTACCAAATCTAAGTTTTGAACAGTACACATAGATTGCAAAACATTTAATTTCAACTCGATTGAAAAGTAAAATGCCGCGAACGTCCCAAGTTGATAGTGGGAGGGCTATTGCTCTAATTATGCAGGGTCAATCGCAACGTTTCGTCGCCTAGCAATTTGGGGCCCATGGGTCAACGGTAACTCGTTTAGTTGGGCATCTCAAGAGCTACAGGAAGATTAGCTGACCGCCCCAGGAGCGGGCGTCAGTTTGTTACGTCGCTGCATCAGGATAGAGGCATACCTTTCTCCCCCAACGTCCTGTACAAGATATGCATGTCTCATGTGAGAAGGCCATATGAGATAGATATCTATCTTACATGACCCTTGTGACCGGCTTATTAGCATATTTAATGAGCGCAGGACAATTCAATGATCGCACGTTCTTCTGTAAACAAACAACATTTCAGAAATATCAGCAAACGGACGTTTGTCAAAGAAAATAGAAATAAAAACACAGACCGCAAAACCAAAAGATATTTCTCTCTTTTGTATGAATTTCGATGAACGCCATTATGAGTGGAGCAAGTTGCAGGAAATTCCCGTCGAAAAGTTATGCGAATACATTGCAGATTTCACAATATGACGTCATCGGAATGCGTCAATCTTCATTTCGCTACAAATCTGTAACCCCTGTCTCACCGGCGTTGGGACATAATTTTGTGGTATATGCCTGCGCTCTTTCCGATAAGCAAATCATTTTTTTTTTTCAGAAATGCTCTCACACCTACGTAACCGATTCCAGACGGCGACGGAGACGGCGAGTCAGGTTGTAGGCACTCATGGTCGCCGATTGTGTTCAAGAACAGTTAGAAATCGGTTGGGGGGAGGGGGGTCATTTTAAGGCCTCGACGTCTCTGTGTTGGTCCACGCCCAGGCGCCGACAACGTCGATTGCAATGTCTGCGGGCATATGCACCAAGTCGGTTTCACTTGCCCTCTGGAGACGTGTGTTATTCACTGACGAGTCTCCGTTCACGCTTTACAGGCCAGATGGATGACAATGAGCACTATCAAAGTCGAGGTGAGCGATATTCTGACGCGTGCGTTAAGGAAAACGACAGCTTCCAGGACAATCTTGCAGACGGAGGATATCGGGATCAGGTCATCATGCCTCACGTCCTTCCACTTGTCCATGCGCGTAACCTTACGCTGCAGCAGGATAATGCGAGGCCGCATGTTGCTCAGGTTTGTTGTGACTTCCTCAACGAAAACAATGT
Organism: Pictodentalium vernedei; assembly: GCA_031216915.1. Lineage (NCBI taxonomy): Eukaryota > Metazoa > Mollusca > Scaphopoda > Dentaliida > Dentaliidae > Pictodentalium > Pictodentalium vernedei. The sequence continues at coordinate 117,161,414 of CM062294.1, read as the reverse complement.
CCCAGTTCTCGATTGCATGGCTACCCTACAGTCCAGATTAGTCCCCGATTGAGCATTTGTTGCGCGAGCTTGACAGGAGGGTCAGGAAGCGCGTTAACTTCCCAGACAACGTTACTCAACTCACGCAGGCCATTCTTCAGGAGTGGAATAACATCCCACTAAGGACCATAAGCATCTTGATGGGGTCAATGGTAAGGAGAGTCAGAGCAGCGACTGAAGCCCGGGGTGGGCACACCCGCTATTGATTTTGATCAGGAAATGGCGTAGGGTACCCACGTTTGAACGTTATCCATGGAAACGCAGTCTGTGTTAAGACAACAAAACTCGACAAAATTTAAAATAACATCAAAATCCAAACAATGAAATAATGTATCCATAACACCTTTGAAATATTTACAACAGAAACAAACTTGCGTTTCTTTTTCCCACTAGTATATTTTCAACATGCAACCCCAAGGCTGCATGCTGAAAATATTAATTGATTTATCCCCAAATGATGAATATAGACTCTTCCATTTACTGTCATTCAACTGACATCGAAGATATTTCTAGGGTTCAAAGGGCTAAGAGAGCAGGACCAAGCAGGCTAGATGATAAATAGCTACACCACTCTCCCGTTCTTTTAGGGATCCAACACTAGTGGATCACACCCCAAGATGCCTTAGTTAGGTAGCACCTCCTCGGAGCGCTCTCAAAACAACGGCCGCATTCTCCCCAACTTCTGATGGCCAGCCACGACACAAGTGTAACAGATCGAAAGAGAGACGCGGCCACGGAGGCTCGAATATACAGCCAAATAGAACGGAACCGATTTACCACGAGATTAAGGAATCCTGACCAACCAGGCTGGACAGTAAATTGTCTTTCGTCTATCGCTGCATATGTAAATTCAAACAAATGGAGAATGGGGGCGATTCAGTGAATTGTAAATAAACTTATATATATCATTTATATATAAGTTTACATATATAAGTTTCTTTACAATTCACTTATTTACACATCAACAGGTGTTAATAGGTGTGAAAATGTGGCTGACAAGGGGTTGTGCGAGGTTGTGAGGAGTTGTGGGGATTTCGGTATTTAGTCTCACTGTTCCAGTCTATACGACAAAGACTATATAGCACAGCGTTCTATTCATATTAACTTTTTACCTAACATGAAAAGCAGACGACACTTGCAAAAAAAAAATCTTGAATAACTAATTTTTTTCATTTTTGGTCTCAAAAACATAGGTTGTGACCCCTCGTTGGAACGAGCTCGACGAGCCCGTTCCAACGAGGGGTCATAACCTTTGTTTTTGAGACAAAAAATGAAAAAATTAATTCACGATTTTGAGAACAGCGCTGGGCCAGTTTTGGCCGTTACGTTTGGGTAAAGGGTTAAAATAGATGCGGTGAGTGAAATCCATCCTTGTGGCTCTAGTCACCGAAATGGATAACGAAAACACCTTTGACCCCGAAAATCAGCACGTTTTGCGTTTGTGATACACCTCGTTTGTGAAATTGCTCTGATCAGTCATGAACTGGTCATTCAAACTGCCAACTTCGTGAACGTGGCAAGAGAAATGCCTACCCAGGGAACTGGTAACTTTATGTATGGATTTATATTTTTCATTCACATCATTAAAAATAATTTAAGTCTGCAAGCAATACTTTCATTATTTTGATGCGGGAAACATGCAATTTACTGGAAATAAAACACGGATAATAATGCAATCAACAGTTGACTTCTGTGGGTGACAAGTGCTGTTATATTTAAGTCCATGTTTAAAACATGAGCAGCGCTTAACCAAATAGCTTCTTGTTCAGTGACATTTGATATATCATTAACTATCACAGACACTTCATGTTCCCATAATTTCGCGAACGCTGAACTCACTTTCAGGTACAATATCTTGCTTGAGTCAAGTGTATTTCAACAGTTATTTCAGGTTTCTTGAAAATTTATTCTTCAACACTCCACTTGGTTCTAATCCTGAAATTTTGTTTGAAGATCAATCTAGATTGTTACTCCATTGATATTAGGTCGGTCTTCCTTTCTTCTGTCAAACTCGGATACTTGCATAACAACGGTGTAGACAAACTGCGCATCAGTAAGCACCCCTTGTACCGAGTAACCATCTTAATCCTTTGAACCCGAAAGGCTGTTTTTTAGACCTGAAACGGTTAACCGATTAATCGATTAACCAATGATCAACGTCTTGATCGATCAAAAAAGTAATTGATCGATTAACCGTTACTTTTTAACTATTGTGTTATATTGGTTAACAAGGGAACAAACTTGCTCCGAAACAGGCCCACGTTGTCACACTGACACACATCAATTAAATGAGACAGAGTAAAGCATGCAAGTTGCGTGCTGACATACTTGTACACGTGCATGTATCAGTAGCTGTAAACGGTCATTCTTAACCCTTTACCCAATGCGGTTGAAAGACGATACTTGCAAAATTAATTCTTAAATTACAAAAAAATTTCAATGTTTGTCTCAAAAACATAGCTTATGGCCCATCATTGGAACGAGCTCAATGAGCTCGTCCCAATGAGAGGTCATAAGCTATGTTTTTGAAACAAAAATTGAAAACATAATAAAATTTGAATGGAAACTTTTGTATATAGCGCTGGGCGGTTTTTTTTCCCCGTTATGTTGGGTAAAGAGTTAATATGCTGTAAATCATCAACGGTACGGCAATTATTCAGCTGCCTATTAGGGTAAGTGATTAATCGGTTAATCCATGTGATCCATGTTTCAGCTCTGCTGTTTTTCCGTTCCAGGATCGTCATCCGACTTGAACTCGTGAAACAGATATGAACCCAGTGAAAGTGTGTGGTAGACTAATCAAGATTTTCAACGCGCAGTCACAAGGCTGAACGTTGACAATAGTGATTGGTCTTCCCCAAGTAACGAACATGGACTCTACCAGTTAATGGCTCTAAACACAAAATGGAATGTACCATCAGGATCTAAATGGGTAAGGGTCTGTTGCCAAATACATGCAGGGGTTCCTAACCGTGCTTGTTTGTCTTGGTAATCATCATCTCATTTGTCATCGTAAAGCCATTTGCTGGGAATTGTTGAAGTGTTTGGTTCAGATGACCAAGCAGGTGGTTCATGTGCAGTGGGTACCTGTACAGGTTTAACGGTTGGTTTTGCACTTGCGAGTAAGACCACGTTTCAGCAAATCAATAGCAATATTTTAATAATCATCAGACCAGAAAAAAGGAGTTTGCAACATAGTCACCGAAATGTATTTATTTATTTATTTATTTATTTATTTATTTATTTATTTATTTATTTATTTATTTAAGGGGCTATATAAGTAATGGAATTTTGTTTATTTTGAAATTCTCACCTCTGATATTCCTTAAGTTCAGATTAAATATACACAAATTATACATCAAAATGAAGGTTGGGATGTATAGAACACGAAACACATATGTAATCAACTCATAGAGTTGACAGAAGGCACCACTGGTTCCTGGAAATCTGCTACCGTATTCGTACCAGAACTGATAATAAAATAATACTTCGCAATAACAACTCTTGGCCGAATGTGCTTCAGATATTCAATAACAAAGCTAGGCATTCAAAATACTTTCGAGTGCAGCGATAGGACTGCATTTTGGAAAAGCACAACACTGTCAGCATTTTTTTTTTTCTGAAGATGGTTTCCATGCTCGACAGACATGCGCAAATCAGTCTCTACCACGAATTTCCATCGAAAAACAAAATCGCAATTCTAAGAAATTTCAACAGGTATCATGATACCTTGCATTGAATATGGCAACTGTGCAGTCTCCAGCTAATAACAGTATACTGTATGAAGGCGATCTTTCTCATTATTTGATTTTAGACGGCGTTGTGTATAAATGCTTTTTCCGTATGATGACGTCGACCGGAAATCGATTCCAAATTCATATGTAAACAAAAGCAAAGGTTTTGGAATTTACCCCCATGCAGCTCTGTCGCTGTGTTTTGAAGAATTTGATACCCCAGCTTTGTTCCGGGGACAGCTGGTGAGGTTCGTATGACCTAGTCCTCGCAGCTTCGAGTTGTGCGTCGATCGAAGCTGTAGATTCTTTGAATTCTTTGTGTTTTTGATAATAGTAAATGTCTGAGAGTATCCAGCATTTGATTTGGTCTTCTGTTATCTCTGAATCTGAGAGGTTCTCGAGTTTCTCCTGAAGCCTGAGCCGTAGTACCCCATCTTTGATTTCCACTCCTAGGACCTCCTCCACGGATTCCGTGGTGCCTTCCTCTTGGGCGAGGCTCTGGTCGGAAGAAGCCAGGAGAGAAAGAGAAATGGATTCGGATGGATCGTTGTCCGAGTCAACGTCCTGCTCCAAAGACTGATCGCCCTCCTCCATCTCTTCCTCGGATGAGGGTGGAGATGTGCTGGAGATAGATCGATCACCTGGGATCGGGCGTCATCCAGACTCACCTCTAGCGATCAGGGTGCCGGCTGGACGTGGATCGGACAGGGGTGTCAGGTATTGACCTTTCGACGTCCTCTTTCCTCTTCCTCTTTCTTCTTATCCAAGAACTCCGCCATTCGGTGGACAATACGTTGTCTGGTGGAGGGTCCCTTTTCTTCTCCTCTTCTTTTGTTCCTTGACAGTCGGATTCCGTATCTTGGATCCCAGCAAGTAATTCACTCTGAGCGGTTGTTGTTCTCACCCTGGTGTCCAAGGTGCGAATCGTTGGGGCGTGCATGACGCGTACGGCTCCTGAGCTTTTTCATTCCAGTCTTACCCAAGTTATTATGGGTGATTATGAAATATCTTCGCATCAATTACAGTTCATCCGAGGTCACTGTGTCTATTAATAGAGCAACTACTTCCCATTAATTTGACATTTCCCACTATATTCCACTTCACTAAATTTGTATTTCCGAAATGTTTTATTACTTTTCACCTGCATGGAAAAAATGACAACCGAATGGTATTATTTGTTAACGTTTAAGGTAACTTCCAGCATCTGTGGCTATATCATGACCGCAACAAAGCTATAAAGTAAAGTTTAACGAATTACTTATACTTATGCTGCTCAATAGAGAACATTTCCACTTGACCGTAGGCTACCGCGTCATATTTTACCAGTAAAGCAGAACGCGTTTTCCACAGTAAACAACAACTGCTCCATTTCCCATGGGCAAGAAAATATACGTATATGTATACGCAAACATCTGAACTGAGTTTGTTAAATTGCTTTTATATTTTACACTTTCCCCAAAACTCACGAAGTCCAAGAATGTGTGATCATCGTCGGCCGAGAACGAGTCAATGACAACACGTCAGTGGACGCCTTTTTTCCAACTAACCTCGGCTGGACACAAACTCCCTGGACATAACCCTATCGGACAAATTCCCATCTCCAATATGAGAAGAAGGATAAACCACACTTTTTCATTTTTCAGGCCTATTTTGGAGGAAACCACACTTTCTTGATTTTTATATGTGTATGTGTTCAGACGAGGATTGATATTTTCCTTTTAAAATTATTCGCGTAAAACGCCATTTAAAAATGTATGAAAATAACTGTCGGCCGATTACCCCCTCGCGCGTCACTTAGCTAATAATACTCCCGAGTTACTTCAGCCATCTGCAGAAGTGCATTGTGCTTCGCCCTCGATTTATGTATGGTACCTTACATAAATATTTGTTTTATATAGTATTTCTGTTAATAAACGGAAGTAGAAACTTCTTGAGTCCGCTAAGGTAAAATAAAATTTCTTCCAAACAAAAGTGACGTTCTGGCCGTGTGAGATTTTGTTCAGGTAGGTAAATGTATAGTAATTTCATGTCCTGTGAGTTTATTTCAGTGTGTTTCTGTTCAATGAGTTATTGTACGCGCATCGGCGGTAAACTGCTGCTATGTTTACCTATCGTATGCATACGCGTTTGAATGTGCACTATTCTCATGTAAAAATTGTTGCAACTGTCAGAATGGAAAACAGGAGACCTGCATGTACTACTGGTTTTGAAAAAAATAAGTACTTTCATAACAGTCAAGTTTTTTTTTTTTTTTTGCAATCACCATGCACTGAAACAACTCGACAGATTGAGAATTTGTACTGTTAAATACGATCAAGAATTAATTTCAGAAACGCTTAAAAAATGCTTTGTTACACAAAATCTGAGATGTTTGAAAGCGTAAAGCAAGAATGAAACGAATTTATAATTGAAATATCGCCCAGAGTTTTGGTATACCAAGTTACTTTACATATCATGTTGGGTTAATCGAAATTGTTACTCTATCACGTCGATCCAACTGGAACTGGTCTAACTGGTGTTTGATTTTTTCGTATTGTTTTTTGTTTTAGTTGGTCGCCGTGGAATTGGTCTACGTGGAAGACAGCCGGGATCTGTCATTAATGATACAAACTGGACCGGCGGCAGGTGACGATACTCGCGAAAACTTGCTCCTGCTACCAGTGGGAGCTGCGGACCGTTACGGATAATATGCTAGGACTACTCCCAAATCGGCGACCTGTTTGGGTTTCTTCTTCTTTCTAAAACAAACCATCAAACTACGGTTTCAGTATTGCGATACTATCCCCACGTTTCTACGTAAAACACCACAGCACAAATCATGTAATTATGCACAAATGCCAGTCACATTCCAGTTCGAGGTTATCGGGGGTCTGACCCCACTACCCTATCACCAGTGTGACAGTTAAGTCAAATATGATTCTTGGCCCTTATTTCTATCTATCGTGGCGTCATAAGCAAATGATGTTATTCGGGTCGCAGGCGCCTTTGGTGCGCTGAAACGTTCATTCATTCATTCATATATAAACCCAGGTGCCAAATCGACCAATGCCAGGTTTGGAATCGTCTAACACAGGTGCCGAATCGTCCCGGTGCCGAATCGTCCGCACACCCACCCGTCTCATTTCCCCATCATAATCACAAATGGCGGTAAAGAGCTTGGAATCCCTGCAGGACTATGCAGGCCGATGGACAACGGGCTCGAGTAATTCTGCAGCACTATAAGCAATAAGGTGTAAGCTTGGGTGGATGAGCATTGAGGACAGGATAGACTTAATGAAACTATGTTATCTTAACTATTTAACAAATCTTACCGACACCCCTGCGGGAACCCCGGGAAGTTAGGCAGTGCTTGTTTACTGTAGTAAACAAGAACTGTTTTAATGGTAAAATAGGACCCAGTCACTTATGCTTGGGGTGCAAGTCCTCTAAAATAGGCAGCATGGGGCATAAACGATTGACTGACCTTGACTTTATATCCACGATCACGATCAGCCATTGTGCAGAAGTATATGATCTTAAAACCATTAAATAATAATAAATAATCTTACCGACAGTCGATGGTGTAAAATAATGTTCCCAAATATTTGGAATTCAAACATAAAGACAGGGTGGATAGACCAAGTGAGGGAGTTTATAGAGAACTATTCCACGGAGAGCATGGACTTAGAATTGGGCACAAACCAGGGTAAAAAATTGTCAGAGAAAGAGTCATGGAGGATTGTAGCCTGAATTGGCGAGAGGGGGTCAAAGGAAAGAGGTCTTTGGGTGGCCTGCTTGATAAAGAGAAGCTAGGTTTTGAAGAGTGCCTTAACCCTTTACCTAACGTAACGGCCAGAACCGGCCAGCGTCATTCTCAAAAATAGCCAATTAATTTTCATTATTTTTTAATTTTTTGTCTCTAAAACATAGGTTATGACCCCTCATTGGGACGACCTCGTCGAGCTCGTTCCAATGAGGGGTCATAACCTATGTTTTTGAGACAAAAAATGAAAATAATAGATATTCAAGAATTTTTTTTGCAAGTGTCGTCTGCTTTTCATGTTAGGTAAAGGGTTAATGTCACCTTTGGCGGATCACTATTGTTCAAGATGAGGTGGTATTCGCTGGAGCTTAGGGGGAAACTGGAAAGGCCAACGAAAAGGGGTGCGAGGTGTGTAATTTAGGCGAAGTGGAGACCCTGGAACACTTTCTATTAGAATGTCCAAAATACTAATCTAATAGCCCTTGTAAAAAAGTACAATGGTAAACCATGGTAAATCCCAAAATACTCTGGTAATACCATTGTATTACCAGGGTACTTGGGGATTTACCATGGTTTACCATGGTACTTTTTTATAAGGGAAAATAAGATTCACCGGGATTATGATGGGGAAGTGGATGGGAGAATGAAGGACTTGTGGCCAGTGGGTGACACAAAGGGGAGGGTTATTATGGTTATCGGTGAGATTGGGAAAAATGGGGTATGAGATGCTATCAAGCAGTTCATCCTAGAATGTTGGGAGGAGAAACGTGGTGGGGGTTAAGGCATTTGGGAGAACAGGGCTAATCAAGGCCGTCTCACATGACAAATCATTGGCTGGTCAAATAGAAAGTGGTTCAGGGTCTCAACTACGCCTACATTACACATATGGCATTCCTCTTCATTGTCTTCCTCAGTTTTTCCGTATAAGCTCCAGCGACCGGGACCTCTTCTAAGTGCCATCAAGCCTCAAGGTGCTCTTCAAAATCTGGCTTCTCCTTATCACAGGCACTCGACGTATTATCGGATTTTATCAATTTTAATAAAATATATATTATATTATCAATACTAAAAAAAGTAGTTTTTTTAGTATTGATAATATAACACAGTCATTTTACCGATATCGAACCACTTTCATACCATATCCGATTTCGTTTTGAAAATGTTCTCCACCAATAACTTTTCTATGCTGTTTCAATTCAGAAAAATATCCCAAATCATGTGATAAAAAATGGAAATTATTCTGAATGTTATATTTTATGGATAAGGAAATCGTTGGACCTACCCATTTTACCATTTTCGAACCAATTTATGATAATCGAATCACCACAAATCTTTTCGTAAATTGAACTTAATTGCTGGAATTGTTTGTTTTAAATGCCATAGTTTGAAACACGGTTATGTTCTTTCACATACTGAGTGAAATCGTTGGCCCGTTTTCTCTACCGTGCGTTGGATAACATGGATTTCAACTTGGGGGTGTTTTAAAACGAAATTAGGCGACAAGAATGAGCGTTACTGATGTTCCAAGGACTAAATATTCGTGTAACCAGTACTAACCACTGGGAACGGATTAGTACATTAAATATTTTGTTTCTGGTGCAACAGGAGACACATCTGCTTGCTTATTCTGAATATTTTCTATCGATGAGCCCCGGTGACCCGTGTGTGTGTGGGGGGCAGGTGCATCCTCAACTTTCATCCATGATTATCCAGTTGAAATAATAAGTAACAAGTAAATAAACATTTGCAAATACCGTTCACACTTTAGCTATGAAAAAATATATCTAATATTGTAATATTGCTACAAATTCCTGGAGAATGCCACAAGGCATTCTGCAGGAATTTGGACCAATATAGGCATGCTGTTAATCAATAAAAGGCTCTTCCAAGTCGAATAGGTTTCTACGACCTGCTGGTCCAACTTGGCAATGGGAACATTTGCATGGGCTGTGCTAGGCAGGATGAATATGGTTTACCCATGCATAGACATGGTGTGTGTAAAAGAGAATTTGGGCCTCTGATCAACTTGACATGCCTTCCAGGGGCGTAGGAAACATATTGGACTTGGGAGGGCATTAGCACATACCAATACAGCTGGAATTCACCACAATAGTGGCTTTTCCCTCCAATACTACATACGTGATACGTGGTTAAAACCCACAACTTTGTTCATAAATATTATATTATTACAATTTCCTGGAGAATGCCTTAAGGCATTCTCCAGGAAATTATAATAATAATCTTTTATGAACAAAATATTTTGCATAAAATCTATCATTAGTACATATTTATTCATATTACCCATACATATACCCATGGAGGAAAGTTGGAGGGGCACGTACCCCCACCCCCTCCCCTGGTTCCTAGCTCCTGATGCCTTCTACCTCTGAACACCTGTATACACAGAGTGGTGGTAACAACGGGTCACTCATATGTTGAGGCATGCTTCAAACTCCACATATGGTGAGAAATCAACCAATATTTTTTCTAGATTGTGATAGCAAAGGGTTGAGTAATTTAAAATTCGAAATCTGCTGCCGCGTGGTAGCAGTTTTCAAATTTTAATTAGCTCACCCCTTTTCACATCTTAGGAACTTTCCCTAACAGTAATTTTGTATGTGGATGGAATAAACCCCTCAAGATCTCCAGGAGTGAAACTGTTAACTCTTTGCACCTACATCACTCCACCCCATCCTATCCAACCACCCCAGTCAGTGACCCCACCCATCCTTCTGTAGGCCCACTTTCTGATTTCTTGTTCCATGTAAATAAATTTCCCCAAGTTTCATTGTTTCTCAAGTTTATTGTCAAATTATGTCATGGGTGCTGCTAAGCAGCCATGGCATAATTTGAAGTGAACTCACAAGAAATGTAGCTGTGCCATAATTACTGGTACTTGGCTTCAAGCAAACTTGTGTTCTCCTCATGTTTTCACCTCCAGCACTTTCAGCAATCCCCGATCATGAAATCACAAGAACTCTTTAATACAATGATTAAATTATGATTTAGTTTTATTTTTAAAAACAAAACGGTTAACAATATAAAATAAAAAAAACATAAAACTCAGTATCTTGTGTGTTAGAAAATCATAAAATAAAATATCACATTATTTCTGTGTTATGTTATAAAAAATAAAATAAAATTACATGTACAAAAAATATTCAAGTCTTACAGGTTATTTGTATGGGTGAGGTAGATAGTCATAGTGCAACTGTCAACATGACTTGTCTTCATGTTGGTTTATCTATAGTTACTCAAATATTGACATCATTGGAACCAGGTCAATAACCAGGTTCCAATGATGTCAATATTTGTAAAATTGTTGCTAGGTTATGTAATGAGGTAGCCTATAGTATTCTTCAAACATGTTTGGCTCATTAAAACTCCCTGCATGCTGATGGTATAATCTTCAGAATTCACCAAAGGCTAATCCACCACCCCCACCCCCACTTTGAAAAATTCAACAATATATATTTTGTTGAATTTCTATAAGTAGTTGCAGAAGATGGAGTGGAACTTGTGCAAGTCAGAGTTTCTGTGGCGGCACTACTTGCTCGTCTTCTGAGCCCTTTGTGAACCACAAACTGGGGTGACCCTATTGTACTACATACATCACTGCCTTCCTGTAATCTTTCCTCATGCTTTCTCTGTTTCGGGGTGCCTATCACACTTCTGAATGCTACGAATGCTTCATCAATACCTGTATCTGTACACACTGAAGGACTTTACTTGGTGGTAGATAACACATTAGAATGAACTTTTCCCTCAAATGTTGCTGATGGCTTAAGCTTTATTTCTGAAATGGCTTGCCTGTTTACTGTTTTATTTCTGAAATGGCTTGCCTGTTTACTGGGTAAATACCTGTGGACCCGAAACTTCCAACAATAATGTTTGGTTTATAGAAATTCAATTCTGCTTCAGCAAGTTTTTGTGGGAAACTGTGCTTACCAATGGGGGCGTCAGGGTTACTTTTGGTATGTTTATTGACCACCTCATACCATGCCTTCTTTAATGGCCCAAATACACCATTGTCCAATGGCTGAACAAGATGTGTAGCCTTGGGTACTAATATATAGATCTCTATAATAATAATAACACTTTGGCCAGCCGCTGATTTGTCGCGGTTCTCGGACGAGAAGGCCATGGTTACCCCTGTACTCCCAACTGCCTCCCTATTCCCACGCTTCTCCTCCCCCCCCCCCCCCCCCCCCCCCAACACTCGGAGACGAACTGCTTGATGATATCCCTTGTCCCATTCTTCCCAATCTCTCCGATTAGCATATTAACCCTCTCCTTTGAGTCTCCCCCTAACCACATGTCCTTCATTCTCCCATCCCACTTCCCCATTATACTCCCAGTGAATCTCATTCTTTTAGGCTGATACTTTGGGCATTCAAGAAGAAAGTGTTCCAGGGTCTCCACCATGTCCAAGTTACACATCTGGCACTCCCTTTCACCGTCTTTCCCAATTTTTCCCCTCAGCTCCAGGGATCGCGACCTCAGCTTGAACAACAGTGACCCCCCAAAGGTGCCATCAAGGTACTCTTCAAAACCTGGCTTCTCTTTATCACGCAGGTCACCCAAAGACCTCTTTGATTTGACCCCCTCTCGCCAATTACGGTTACAATCTTCCATGACCCTTTCTCTGACGATTTTTTTACCCTGGTTTGCCCCAACGTCCAGGTCCGAGATCTCCAATGAGTAGTTCTCTACTAGCTCCCTCATTTGGACCATCCACCCCGTTTTGATATTTGAGTTGAAAATTCTCAGGAACATTACATTACACCATCGGCTGTCGGGGAGATTTACCAAATAATTAAGATAACCGAGCTTCAACAGGTCTATCCTGTCCTTGATCCTCATCCACCCAAGCTCACCCCTGATTGCTTCTAGCGCTGCGGCATTACTCGACCCCGTTATCCATCGGCCTGCATCGTTCTGCAGGATTTCCAAGCTCTTTACGGCCGTCTGGTTTAGGGGTACCACTTCCGTACCGTATGTTATACTTGGCAGCCCCACCATTTCCCAAATGGTTTTCCCCACGAAAACCTTATTGAAACTGTTTCTCCCTATAAGTTTCATTTGGTTAAGGATTCGCTTCCCCTTCAGAATCAATTTATTTGTGTGGTTCCGGTAGATGCCTCTTCCTGTAATGTTTATATTTACCCCCAAATACTCGTAATCACCCGTCTCTCCCACACTGAGAAGTTTGCTGCTCCCTTCCGGAATGCAGAACTCACCCACTCTCCACCTTCGAGTGGGGTCCACTTTGCGGCCCACAGGTATAACTTTGCTCTTGCTTTCATTAAGTTCGAGTCTCCATTTGCTCCCATATTTCCCAACAATTCCCAGCATTTTCGTTAGCCCCTCTTCGCTCTCTGACACTAGAACCATATCGTCTGCAAAAAATAGCCCTGGGATCTTCACGTCACCAACTGCTACCCCCTCCTCGCTACGCAGGAGTTCATCTCCTAAGCCTTTGATGTACAATGCAAACAGGATCGGCGAAAGGATACACCCCTGTTTTAGGCCTATCTCCATAGGCACACGTTTCGTTGTAATGTTTCCCAGGCTAAGTTCACTCTGTACATCTTGATATAATGCTTTCATAATTCTAACAAACTCGCCTCCTAAGCCCATAGCCTCCAGCTTGCGCCACATACCTTCCCTCCATACTCTATCGTATGCCTTCTTGATATCCAAAAAGGCCATAAACATCTTTTTCTTTTTTGCTTTCGCGGATTCTATCATTTGGGATAGTGTGAAAAGGTGGTCAGTAACTCTCCTTCCCTTCCTGAAGCCATTCTGGATTTCTCCCAAAAAACCCTTCTCCTCAATTACCTCCTCTAGTCTCCCATAAAGGACTTTACAGAAAATCTTTCCAATGTTGCTACTGACAGAGATCCCTCGATAGTTATCCAAAACGTCTTTTTCCCCCTTTTTGTGAATAAATGTCACTTTGCTTTCCCTCCACTCCTTTGGGACCTCTTGTTTTTCTATGGCTAAATTGAATAGGGCAGTTAGGCTTTCCAAGAGTTCCTCTCCCCCTTTTTTGATAAACTCGTTAGGAATTTCGTCCACCCCTCCCGCTTTTCCATTCCTCAATTTTGAGATCACCCTTCGCACCTCCTCAGTTTTGATTTCGCTGCACACGAAGTCCGAGAGATTTTCCTCGACCCGGTTCGGACACTCCGGTGGGTTCCCCATGCCCCATCGCTTATCGTTTACCTTTTCCCAGTGCTTGACTAGTTCTAATGCGATTTGATCTCGCTCTTCTGTAACTCTGCCATCTACTTTCATGCTCTGTTGGTTATTCCCTTTGTTACGTTTGTTCACCCATTTCCAAAATACGCTCGAACTCGACCCCCCTGTCGTTCTTATCGTCCTAATAAGACTGCTATTTCGCACTCTCCGGTTGTCGTCTTTTATCTTGTTTACTTTATTTCGTGCTTGTTGGTATTCTTCCTTTGCTACCATGGCCTCATTGCTTTCCACCCCCTTAAGTTTTCTACTTCTCCTGTATGCAGCACATTTAGCTTTTCTAACCTTTATGGCCCTTTTCAGTTCTTCGTTCACTCTGTACCCAAGTTCCCGTGTTGGCACCCTAATCTTTACTACACTTTCCTTCCCTGCCTCCACTAGGCTCGCAACTATGGCGTCGGCCATCTTCTGGACACTACCCCCCTTGTGTACGGCTGCAAGCTTTGGTTTCAGTTTTTCTTCGAACTTCACCCAGTTGGCATCCTTTTTGAGTTCCCAAATATCCTTGAAGCTTCCTTTCCTTTTCTCTAGGTTTTTGGCCCTCATCGTCACTGTAATCAAGTTGTGATCACTATCCAACTCCATTTTGCCCTCATCATCCACTTCTACCCTTATCACCTCCCTCCATAAATTCATATCTATGAGAATGTAGTCAATTATTGATTTTCTGTCGTTTCTCTCCCAGGTCCATTTCCCCTTACATCTAGCGTCCCTGTTCAGAATCTTCAGACCGAGCTCATTTGTGAAGTTCAACAGCTTCCTTCCATTCCTGTTGACTTTCTTGTCCCCACCCTCTATGCCTTCTTCCTTGTCACCTATGTGTCCATTAAAGTCGCCCATCAGAATTATACCGAACCCCCTGTTTTCTAGTTCAGTGATATTGGACCTTAGTGTTGAGTATATCGAGTCATTCCACTCGGGTTTACTTCCCTCCACTGCACAGTACACAATCCCAAGGGCAATACTTTTGTTTCTCAGACTGATCTTTACCCATCCAATTTCTTTTGACACATCAGCCGAGGTGATAATATCTTCCAGATCTGTAATCAGCGACGGTTTTAAATCCTCTTTAATGTACATGCCTACCCCTCCCCCCTTTTTCTGGCCTTCCGTTCGCCCTACACCTATCCACACACACCCGCTTACTTGGTCTACCCGTTCCTCGTGTCTTACCCACGTCTCGCTTAAGCCCATGACATCAAACTCCTCTGCCTCGATCAATGTAGCAATTTCACTTACTTTCCGGTGGAGACCCTGGATGTTGCTATAACCCACTTTCAGGGTACCGAGGTTCATTGCCTTCCGCCTATTGGGCCCATTGTTTTCTGGTGCTAGTCTTGGTAAACTTATTCTGTCCCCCTCACTCTTGTTCACCCCACCTATGTCCACTCTCGTTATACTTGCCTCTGACCTCCCACCCCGCTCCTCTCCAAAAAAGGCTCTGCTACCCGTAGAATTTTATCCCCTAATACCCGTTTCCCCGCCCTGCTAATATGCAGCCCGTCACGCCCGTACATGCTCCCATTGCCCCAAAACGTGTCCCAATGGTCGATAAAGGGAATTCCCAGATCAACACAGTAGTCCTCTAACTCTTCATTTAGCGCCAAAAATCCTTGAGTTCCGTTCGTCCCCACCTCCAAGGACAGGAAGGACCCCGGATACGACTACCCTTGCATTCCTACTTAGCAGTTTGCCGACTAAGCCTCTATACGACTCCACCAAACTTACTGACCTTCTCTCCCTGATATTGTTGGTCCCCACATGGACCACCACTACCGGTTCCGGTCCTGACCCTGCCACAATGCCATCTACCCGGTCCCTGAGATCCTCCACCTTCGCCCCCGGGAAGCACAAGACTGTTCGATTGGAACTATCAGGACCACAAACTACATTGTCAATCCCACGTACAATGCTGCTCCCCGCTACCACTAATTTTCTTCTTCTGGCCCCAGTTCCTATATCATCTGCACCTCCTCTCGTTTTGCAAGCTCCTGGTCCCCTCTTTCTCTTGACCGCCCTCCTTACCCCGACTGGCCTATCATCATCAACAACCATCTCACCCCCCACACTTTCCCCCTCACTCTCGTCCCCAGGGGTATCAGAGTCTAAAACACTAAACCTGTTTTCTAAACACCGCCTGGCAACCTTGGCAGCCTTACGCCGACTCTGGCTTCCGGACTCGACACAGCCCTGACCTGACGCCACCTTCCGAATTTTCCTACTAGAACCCCCCTCCTCAGTTACACCCCCCACATCAAGCATTATTCCCCCACGTTTCCTGCTTCCCAGTTTCCTCCTTGAGTCCACAACGACCTTCCATCCACCTTCCACCTCACCATCGTAGGTAACCTTCAACGGGGTAACTCCAGATACACCGGCCCTCCCCAACCTCCCTCTCAGCTCTGCAATCTCCCGCTCGAATCCAACACACTTCTCTAACAACTGTAAAATATCCCTGCAATTCGCACATACCCCACTACTCTCCATTGACCGACCACCACCATACCTCATATTACACTGTCTGCATGCCTCCGAATCCTCACTCTCCCCCACCTGCACCCCTCGACTCACCTCCCTCAGACCTCCCTTAACACCCATACTTACCTCCGTCTGAACACCCGTCGTACACTTACCACTCATGATTACAAATAATTACAAAGCCAAAATTACAAAGAGGAACTAAAAATTTGAGAAAGCGGTCGAGAACGTAAACACAACAAAACAAAACACCGAAAATGACCCGCGCGAAGATAGGGAACACGCCACTAACACCCGACAGAGAAACTAAACTAAACACTAATATAACTATCTTTTATTACAAATCACACCTATACAACACTAAGACACTATATCGATCAGCAAAAACACCTGGAAGAAAAGTATGAAATTATTAAAGCTAAATTTTGACAAACTGAAATGGCTATACTCCCTGTTGGTTTCCGAGATGGACACAAGTCTATGCCATAGTTTTTAGCTTTTGTGAATATGTCTAAGCTAATGTGAGAGCCATATGGGCCACCGTTACCGATTTGTTCATTGAGGCTGCCCTATTGAATATTCTGTGATAGCCAACATTGAATTCAGGTTGTTTCCCCATTTCCTAGTTAACCCTTTACCCAATGTAACGGTCAGTGTTATCCAAGAAAATCACCATTTAACCCACTTTATATTTTCAGTTTTCGTCTCGGGAACATGGCTAGTGACCCCTCAATGGAACGAGTTCGATGAGCTCGTTCCGGTGAGGGGTCATGGGCTGTGCTTTTGAGACGGACATTGAACATTTCTAGTTATTCAAAAATTATTCTTCAAGTGTCGTCTTCTACACGTGTTGGGAAAGGGGTTAAGTTCCTTGTCCCTTTTTATTCTTCTATTCTCTCTATTACTCTCCTTACTCTCTCTATTTCTCATGTTTAAACAATATTTTACTTAGTGCTTCCAGCTACCTTTAAACTTCGTCAGTCTTCCCAAGGAGACAGCTTATACAAGCTAAAAGCTTAATGCTGAATGCTTCCAACAAATCTCGTTCTTGACACATAACTTTAATGCATATCATTGTATTACGTATTCTGTGTAACAACCATCTTGTAGATAATGATATGTATGTATCATATTTTCTCATGAATAAATATTGTTTATATATTGTTTAAACTAATGTGAGAGCTCACACTGTCTATAATGGGAACAACTGGTCTTTCATTCCCTGCATGGTCATTAAAGTGGTCAATGAATTTCAAGAATGTATCACCATTCAACACCCCTTTTTGTGTATTCCATTCTAGAACCCCTCCTAGCACAACAAAGTGGATCAAATGATTTTGGTGGTGGTTGTGGGTATACAGAAAATGGATGGTGGCATCAACTGTCCTTCAGCATTACCACGGTACATGACAGTAAATCTTGATTTTAAAGATCCTCCTGACAGGTGAGGAAGGTCGCGGTTACCCTTTGATTTCAGTGGACCAATCACGACTGCTGATTTGCTTCCCATTGTAAAGCCCGTTTCATCGACATTCCAAATCCTATAGGGGTTGTCCAAGAGAAATCTATCAGACAGAAATGCTTTGTAATTTTCAAACAAACTGTCCATTTGTTGTGGAGTGACCTTTGCCCTATTGCTCTCTAAGAGCGTCTCTTTTCTTCTCTCGAGGAGATGAGAATGTCTTCCCATAAAACCATAGAACCATGCATATGAGGGCCTACTGTCTTTAAAGGGATTCTTTCTCTTCTCTTTCTTGAGGTAAGTCTGCATCATGTCTAATATTTCTTTTGGACTCAGACCCATTCCCCTCATTGCCATCTCTGCAATGTAATTGGCAACGGTTAACTCTTCTTCTTCTGTGAAGAATGGTCTGCGACCTGGTCGCCTGTCCGGGGACACGTGGCCTGAATGCCGCCTCTGAAGATAACTATAGGACAGACAATACCTTTTTGAGGCTACACGCAGACTTACCCGCTCATCTTCAACTTCAAACAATGCTTTCCTGGCCCTTGTACCTTTTGTTGGTGATCTTATGAACCCCCTGGCATATTTTCTTTTCACTTTTGAGGCAAGCTTAACAACAGGACTTCCTGCATTCTTTTTCTTGGCCTTTGGCATTTCTTTAAGCTGTATAAGAAATAAACCTTTGTTTAACCCCCTGCACTCTGATGTCAAAATTCCAATGATGTAAAAATTTTAACTTTTTATGTAGGTTTACCCCACTTATGTTGGCAAAAATTCATCAATTCATATTTTGTCACACACAATATAAATTGATGATTTTTTCCCAACACAGGGGAGATGATCCTGCATAAAAAGTGAGAATTATCGACATCAGAGTGCAGTGGGTGAAAGATTTTAATGTAATATGTCTTCTTGATGCCTCACTTAACTCCTTGGAGCCTCAGCTAAGGCGAGGACGGGGGGGGGGGGGGGAGGGACTGGGGGAGGGACACTACAAGTACATTTTTGAAATCCTAAAGCTCAAAATTATCTATATAGCTGTAGATGAGTTGGCAATGGTTCTACATCATTGCTGGCTGCCTGAACACGCAGGCAGCAAAGATGTAGAACCATTGCCAACTCATCTACAGCAGTGTGAACAAATGAAATGATGCAGTGAATTGAATTTAGGGGAAAGACGCATTAAAAGCCCCCCCCCCCCCCCCCCACCCCCTGCCCCGCTGATGGAATCCCTGGGTCAGGGGAGACATGTAATTTAATTTTTGTACCATGGCCGGTCTCCCATAACTCTCTCTCTCTCTCTCTCTCTCTCTCTCTCTCTCTCTCTCTCTCTCTCTCTGTGGAGGGGGGGGGGGATTTCAGGAAACAATGTTATTCCTCCAGACACCACCTAAAAAGAAAAAAAATGACAAAAAGTCCCCACAAACTGCTTCCACCACCCTGACGGCAGTGATCTGGATGACTTAAGAGCATCCCATCCTGGCGTGTGTGTGTGTGGGGGGGGGGGGGGTGAAGGTGTGTGTGAGGGTGTGTGTGTGTGTGTGTGTGTGTGTGTGTGTGTGTGTGTGTGTGTGTGTGTGTGTGTGTGTGTGTGTGTGTGTGTGTGTGTGTGTGTGTGTGTGTGTGTGTGTGTTTGATGCCCAGATCACGCTACCACTAATTTTAAATGTGACCATATAATGTTGACCAAGATAACTGGCGTTTTGCCTATGACCCGCCAACTCTTCCCTTGATCACAAGTGGAGAGGTGGTGGCACAGGTAATAGGGTAACTTGATCACATTCAAAAAAGTTTGGGGTTGTGCGGTCTGGGAATCACTCAAATCCCGGTATACGGCTTATTCGCCCCTTGGCGCATTCGCCCCTTGGCTCATTCGCCCCCTGGCTTTTTCGCCCCTCCGGCTCATTCGCCCCCTGGCTCATTCGACCCTCCGGCTTATTCGACCCCTATGTTCTAATTGATTACTCTCCCACCCAAATGATTGATTGTTTGTCAAAACATCCAGTGTGTTGGCTGTGAATTGATCATGTTGTGGTTACAGCGTGATTAGTAATCGGTTAAATCTTGTCAGTTTCCAAGAATTGTTTGTTTCGGCACAGGGTACAGGATTTGTAAAAACAACTTCTCAGATTTCGGCAAGCATAAAGCGGTTCATCTAAAGGTTAATGAAAACAGTGATGAGTAGTTTTTTAATAAGTCAAGTAGATTAAAGCAACGCTATGAAAACAGTGTTGTTCACACTAAGGGTGATTATCAACTTAAGAACCATATATAACTACTGGGTTCTCATTTTCAAATCACAAACTCGAAATCAATCTTTCACATCATTCAAATCTTGCACAATGTCTAGCGATAACCACTTTTGCGTAGCATGTGGCAATACCGTGAGACCACGACAAGAAGCAGTAGAATGTGACAGACCGACTTGCCGAAGATGGACACACAGAACCTGCGGGACAGGTATCACAAGAGATGAGTATCGACAAGCCACCAGACAGCGTCAGAGTATTGAATATATTTGCCAACTTTGCAGACCACTTGGTGGTGATGTGTCGGCCATTAATGATTCCAATGAGGCTTCAAATGACAACAGGGGACCTCTGGAGAGCACCAGAACATCTATAGATAATAGCAGCAATGACATCCCGAACTTCAGCCTTGGTTTCCAAGCATCCAATAACTCGACGTTTGATGTGTCTCGACTCGAAAGACCCATGGAGACAGAAGACAATGAAGAGTAAATAGCCATATCTTTCTTTTTTTCGAAATATTGGGAGGGGGCAGGTGGGTGTCGGGAGTGTAGACAAAGGGAGGAGGGGGCAGGGGCGTAGCTGCTACACATAGGGTATAATTTTTTATCATGTTTGAAGTGTTATGAATTTAATTGTCATGCTAATGTTTTTACATTCTATGTTGCAGATCAGTTGATGTTGAGACCATTTTAGAAGATGATGTCAGTGGACTTGGCACGGATACGACATATCAAATAGTGGAAACTGGTTCTAAGAGGGGCAGTCGAAAACTGGTGAGCAGCGATGGATTTACATACGTGCACAAGAGAACCTACAAAAATGGCAACATAGTTTGGCGATGTAGCGTCAGAGGACAACAAGTTTGCCCAGCTGTAGTAACAGAAAGCAGCGGAAGTTTTAGCAGAAATTCACTGGCCCACATTCATCCTGCCAAACCAGGTACAGTATAGTTTGTATTTTTTTTAGAATACACATTCGGAGAAAGAAAAAAGTGCTAGAGGGGTAAATAGTAATAAGAATAAATAAGAATGTCATATTCGGAACAAGGCAATAACTTTAACAAATGCTTATGTCAAATCCCTAATTCTTAAATTATTTAATCATGCTGTAGCTATTTTTTTTAAAATGGTGTTTAAACTAATAACTTTACATTTATCGTACAGGAATTGATGTAGCAGTAAAGATCTTTGCTGACGTAAAGAGGGCAGCACATAATGACCACTTTGAATCATCCGGAACGACCGTAAAACTTGTAACAGACACACTTGTGAATGATCAACTACCACCAGCATCTCGGCCCGTAGAAGCAACACTTGAAAGAATATGTCGTCGGGCCCGTTCAGCCGCCCGTCCGAAGGACACCAACTAATGTCAAAATGATCTCAGAGGGAAAACTACGCCGTCGACAATTGGGTAGAACAACACTGGTCACGGGAAAACTTATGAGCCTCTGGGAACAGTACACTGCAAAGTCTATCAGCACCAGTCGTCTTTTAAAAGGGTGTCAAGTCGTTTCGGCACCGGGTCGTTTCGGCATCAGTTCTCAGGTCGTTTCGGCACCTCTGTTGAAGTCGTTTCGGCACTTCAGTCAAGTCGTTTCGGCACCTGATCTCGGGAGTGTGTTCGTTAATGTTGGAAATTGTTCTGTTGATTATTGATTATCGTCCAACGATGTTTTCACAGGAAAACATAGTTTACCATTTTCGGTGCTTTAGAAATGTGTTCTTAAAAGAAATCATTTTGTATATAATGATGGGGGCAAATTAAGTAGGTGCCAGAGTTCTTCAAAAACAAAGAGGCAACATCAATCCCTTTGTTTTTGTTAATCAAACTTCTGTCAGAAGATAAGCTACAACGCCGACAGAGAAGAGATGTGATACTTCCAGAACATAGGTTATGACTCCTCATTGGGACGAGCTCGACCTATGTTTTAGAAGCAAAAAATGAGAAATTTTAGTTATACGAAGATGTTTTTTCCAAGTGCCGTCTGCAAGTTAGGTGATGGGTTAAAAGTCATACTAAGCGGCTAATTTGTGCGTGTGTGTCATACGATAAATAGAATATGGAATGAGTGTTTTTGTCATATAATATTTATGAAACTCGCCAGAGGCTCGCCAAAACGGAAAATTCTTAAGACTCGTTTCATAAGTATTGTTGAACAGTTCTGTGCTTTCCGGGGGCTAAAGTGGAGGACCTGAGGGATAGAGTGGACGGTATTGTAGCTGGGTCGGGGCCTGATCCGGTAGTGGTATTACATGTGGGGTCCAATAACATCAGGGAGAGGAAATCAGTTCGTTTGGTGGACACATACAAGGACCTAATTAGTAAGCTACTTAGCAGGAATGCTCGGATCATCGTTTCAGGGGTGCTCCCCGTTATGGGTGGTGGGAATGAGAGGAACTCGTGGATTATGGCACTAAACGAGGAGCTGGAAGAGCACTGCAAAGACTTGGGAATACATTTCATTGACCACTGGGATTCATTCTGGGGACAAGGAGAGTTGTATGGGCGAGACGGATTGCATTTAAGTAGGATGGGTACAGACCTGTTGGGCCAAAAAATTTTACAGGTGGCTGGGCCTTTTTTGGAGAAAAGGGGGGTAGGGGACCACAGCCGATAACCCAGAGGGGCACATATGCTGGGAACATAGGAAGAACAACAAACATGCACAACACAGGGACATACCAGGGTTATAATAATGTGCCAGTGATGACAAAAAAACAAAGATTCATTAATTTTGGGTACTGCAACATCCAGGGTCTGCACAAGAAAATAAGCGAAATATCAACAATGATGGACGAAGGAGACTTCGATATAATGGGTCTAAGTGAGACGTGGATACGACGGGATGAGCGGGTTGATCAGATGAAGGGTTGCGTGTGGATAGGAGCTGGGCGAACTGAGAGTGGGGGAGTTCTCAATCCCCGAAGGGGAAAGCAAACAAATCACTGTAGGAGAAACGGGAGAGTATGAGTATCTAGGGGTAAGCATAAATATAACGGGTAGAGGGGTGTACAGAAATTACTCAGCCAAACTGATTCTGAAGGGGAAAAGAATTCTGAACCAACTAAAACTTTTAGGGAAAAATAGTTTCAACAAGGTCTTTGTGGGGAAAACACTGTGGGAGAGGGTGGGTTTACCAAGTATAACGTATGGCACGGACGTGATTCCATTAAACCAAACCGTTATTAAGAAGTTGGAAAGTACTCAGAATGATGCCGGCAGATGGATAACAGGGTCGAGTAATGCTGCAGCTTTGGAAGCAGTAAGGGGGGAGCTTGGGTGGATGAAAATCAAGGACAGGGTAGATTTGGGAAAACTGTGTTACTTTAACTTCTTGAGAAACCTGCCTGACAATCGGTGGTGCAAATTGATGCTCGATACCATTTGGAATTCTAATATAGAAACGGGGTGGTCAAAACATGTGAGGGAACTAATGGACAATTACTCTATAGAGGTCACAAACATAGAAGTAGGAATGAAAGAAGGCAAAAGGTTTGTCAAAGAGAGAGTCATGGAAGATTGCAATCGAAACTGGCGAGCAGGGGTTAGCGTGAAAAGATCACTGCAGGGGTTAGAATACAAAGAAAAGCCAGCTTTTGAGAAGTACCTAGATGGCACCTTTGGAGGGTCACTGCTGTTCAAACTGAGATCAAGATCACTGGAGCTTCGGGGAAAAATTGGGAGAGATGGGGAAAAGGGATGCCAAATGTGCCACTCTGGAGTAGTGGAGACCCTGGAACATTTTCTCTTGGAATGCCCACAGTATATACCTCATAGAATAAAATTTACTGGAAGAATAATGCAGAAGTGGGGTGAAGAAACAAAGGATAGATGGCTGAAAGGGGACACGAGGGAGAGGGTAGGAATGCTTATTGAAGAAACTGAAAAAGAGGAAGTGAGGGACACTATTAAGCAGTTTATATCTGAATGCTGGGAGGAGAGGAGGGGAAGAGGGGTGGGGTGCAGGGGGAATGATGGCCTTCTCTTATGAGGACCGCGACAAATCAGCGGCTGGCCAAAGAGTTATTATTATTATAATTGTGTCAGTGGACACAAGTTGTCAACAATGACCCAGTGAGCTGTGTTCACGGTAATGCTCCATTGATTACTGTGTGGAATTGAGATGTGAGATTGGGTCCTAATACAGTTGCTGATTTGAATGTTCAGGTGTTCGGACTTATTTGTTGACTGTGTGTCTTGTATTTCTATACTACTGTGTGTGGTTTTGTTGTATTTACTGCTGTGAGAATTATTCAACATACTTGCCCTTTAATCAAAAAGTTATAATATTCCTACATGCCATATCAGTCTTATTATTTCTTTTGTAGTAATGTAAATGTTATTTATTAATTGTTATTGCAATAAAGTCTGTTAAAATAAAGTTTGTTATCAGAAATGTTTTATTGTTTGTTGTTGTTTTTTTGTCCACAGTAAAATGAATTCCCTAGGTGCCGAAACGACTTGGCCAAGTGCCGAAACGACTCGGTGCCGAAACGACTCGGTGTCGAATCGACCTGAAGTGGTGCCGAAACGACTTGGCCAAGTGCCGAAACGACTCGGTGCCGAAACGACTCGATGCCGAAACGACCTGCATGCTTTTAAAAGAAGCTGCCAGGTTGTATGCTCCAGTATAAAATTAAATATTGCGAATGTGAATAGTAATATATTTCTATTTATAAAATATTGGTTTCAATGTAAGATGTATTTTGTTTAATTGTAAAATATGATTTCAATGCCACAATTGTATTTATATTATTTATGTATATTTATATTTTTGTCATTCACAACGTTCCATGTTGTTTGTAAATTGTGTCCTGTGAGTGTTATTTCGTCACCAAATACGATGGATTCATACAAATCTATCTTTATGTCTTTATAAAAAAATGTTTTGTAAAAGTGGCCAGTAGCTAACATGTTAGCATCCGTGTCTTGTGAATACTATCTTCTTTTAATAAACTTTGTTATATTTGGAAGCTGCGCGTTGTTAGTATTTTCCCTAATCTCCCATCCGTCAAGTTCTGTTCTGGACTCCTCGCTCGTATTTTAGATTAGAAGTGTCAACTACTACCCACTACTACCATAAATATTTCTAACCTTGCGTAAATGACCACTTGAAACCTGTGTATAACACATAGGGGTCGAATAAGCCGGGGGTCGAATAAGCCAGGGGGCGAATAAGCCGGGGGGTCGAATGAGCCAGGGGGCGAATGAGCCAAGGGGCGAATAAGCCGACATTCAAAATCCCCACCCTATCCTCCCACTCCACCATTTACACAATTATTCTTCACCTCAAGGAATTCTGCCATTGCAACCAACCCCCACCCCACGTAATTTGTCAGTTTGACAGAGCTGTTGCAAACACTGACACAACATACTCCACAGAGTCACCCAGATACAGTTCACGTCTCTTTGATTTACGCAGTTGTTCTAGTTGACCGAGAAAAGTTAAAAAAAAAAAACAATCAATCTCGAGTTATTTCTTATTGATCAACTGTGGATTTTGCTGATTCCAAATAGGTAAAAATACGCGCAAGCAAAACTAAATTCATCGTGAAAAATAGAATGCAGATAAATATGTACTTTTCCTCCTGCTAAAAGGTGAATGAAATGGCGATGCTTTCAGCCGAAAAGTAAGTTTCGGTCCGATGGAATGACCCTGTTGTAATAATAATAATAATAACTCTTTGGCCAGCCGCTGATTTGTCGCGGTCCTCATAAGAGAAGGCCATCATTCCCCCTGCACCCCACCCCCTCTTCCCCTCCTCTCCTCCCAGCATTCAGATATAAACTGCTTAATAGTGTCCCTCACTTCCTCTTTTTCAATTTCTTCAATAAGCATTCCTACCCTCTCCCTCGTGTCCCCCTTCAGCCATCTATCCTTTGTTTCTTCACCCCACTTCTGCATTATTCTTCCAGTAAATTTTATTCTATGAGGTATATACTGTGGGCATTCCAAGAGAAAATGTTCCAGGGTCTCCACTACTCCAGAGTGGCACATTTGGCATCCCTTTTCCCCATCTCTCCCAATTTTTCCCCGAAGCTCCAGTGATCTTGATCTCAGTTTGAACAGCAGTGACCCTCCAAAGGTGCCATCTAGGTACTTCTCAAAAGCTGGCTTTTCTTTATATTGTAACCCCTGCAGTGATCTTTTCACGCTAACCCCTGCTCGCCAGTTTCGATTGCAATCTTCCATGACTCTCTCTTTGACAAACCTTTTGCCTTCTTTCATTCCTACTTCTATGTTTGTGACCTCTATAGAGTAATTGTCCATTAGTTCCCTCACATGTTTTGACCACCCCGTTTCTATATTAGAATTCCAAATGGTATCGAGCATCAATTTGCACCACCGGTTGTCAGGCAGGTTTCTCAAGTAGTTAAAGTAACACAGTTTTCCCAAATCTACCCTGTCCTTGATTTTCATCCACCCAAGCTCCCCCCTTACTGCTTCCAAAGCTGCAGCATTACTCGACCCTGTTATCCATCTGCCGGCATCATTTTGAGTATTTTCCAACTTCTTAGTAACGGTTTGGTTTAATGGAATCACGTCCGTGCCATACGTTATACTTGGTAAACCCACCCTCTCCCACAGTGTTTTCCCCACAAAGACCTTGTTGAAACTATTTTTCCCTAAAAGTTTTAGTTGGTTCAGAATTCTTTTCCCCTTCAGAATCAGTTTGGCTGAGTAATTTCTGTACACCCCTCTTCCCGTTATATTTATGCTTACCCCTAGATACTCATACTCTCCCGTTTCTCCTACAGTGATTTGTTTGCTTTCCCCTTCGGGGATTGAGAACTCCCCCACTCTCCATCTCTTCGTCATATCTACCTTGCGTCCAACGGGTATTACCTTGCTTTTATTTTCATTTAGTTCGAGCCGCCAAGTGTTCCCATATCTACCAACAATTTCCAGCAGTTTCTCTAGCCCCTGTTCAGTTCTAGACATTAACACCATGTCGTCCGCAAAGAATAAGCCTGGTATCTTTATGTCTCCAACATTTACCCCCTCCGCACTCTGAATTAGTTCGTCCCCTAAATCTTTAACATACAATGCAAACAAAATCGGTGAAAAGATACACCCCTGCTTGAGGCCTATATCCATAGGGACTCGATTTGTAGTGATACTCCCTAGACTGAGTTGGCTTTGCACATCTGTATACAGTGCTTTCATGATTCCCACAGTCACCCCCCAGTCCGATGCCCTCGAGCTTCCGCCACATACCTTCCCTCCACACTCGGTCGTACGCTTTTTTCACATCTAGAAATGCCAGAAACATCTTTTTCTTTTCAGCCTTTGTTGATTCTATCAGTTGGGTGAGTGTAAATAGGTGATCAGTGACTCTTCGTCCTTTCCTGAAACCATTTTGAATTTCTCCTAAAAAACCTTTCTCTTCTATAACTTCCTCTAGTCTACCGTATATAACCTTACAGAATACTTTTCCGATGTTACTACTAACTGATATCCCCCTATAGTTATCTAGAACTTCCTTATCCCCCTTTTTGTGTATGAACGACACCTTACTTTCCCTCCACTCTCTGGGGACCTCTTGCTTTCGCAGAGCCAGGTTGAAAAGGTTTGTCAGGACTTCAATAAGTGCCTCCCCTCCATTTTTGAGGAATTCGTTCGGAATTTCATCAGTCCCTCCCGCTTTACCATTTTTTAATTTCGAGACCACGTTCCGCACTTCTTCTGCCGTTATTTCGCTACATACACGATTGGATAGGTTCTCCTCCACCAGTGTATTTCTTTTTGGTGGGGACCCACTGCCCCATCGCCTATCGTTTATCTTTTCCCAGTGCTTGACTAACTCTGAAGCGATACGGCCTTTATCTTCTGTACTTTCCCCATCCACTTTGATACTCTGCACACTACTTTTCCCCCGTTTATTTACCCAGTTCCAAAATACGTTTGAGCTCGAACCCCCCGTTTTCTTTATTGTTCTGGCAAGACTGCAATTGCGCTCCTTCCTATTATTATCCTTTATCTCATTCACCTTTTTCCGTGCCAGTTCATATTCTCCTTTCATTAGTCTCGTGTCATTGTTATCCACCCCTTTAAGCTTCCTACTTCTTCTGTAAGCAGCGCATTTTACCTTCCTTTCTTTTATAGCCTTTTTCAGTCCCTCGTTAACCCTGTATCCAAGCTCTCTCGTTGGGACCCTCACCCTTCCTATACACTCCTTCCCTGCCTCTGTTAGGCTATTTACTATGCCATCTGAAATACTCTGGACATTTGCATCCCTAGGTATACATTCAAGATTTGGTTTTAGTTTTTCCCGAAACTGCTTCCAGTCGGCTCCTTGTTTTAGTCCCCAAACTTCCTTGAAGGTATTTCTGTCTCTATTAGTCTTTTTGCCCATAATCTTAACTGTTATCAGGTTGTGATCACTACCCAAGTCATTTTTTCCCTCGTCATCTATTTCTACATCTATAACCTCCCTCCATACGCTAATGTCAGTGAGTATATAATCAATTATTGTTTTCTTATCGTTCCTCTCCCAGGTCCATTTACCCTTACATTTCGCATCCCTGTTCAGGATCTTTAAACCAAGCTCTTTTGATAGGTCCAACATCTTCCTCCCATTCGTGTTAATTTTCCTATCACCTCCCTGTATGCCCTCCTCCTTATCCCCGATGTGCCCATTGAAGTCCCCCATTAGGACAATACTGAACCCTCTGCTCCCAAGCTCTGTGATATTCGATCTAAGAGTTGTATATATTGAATCATTCCACTCGGGCTTACTTCCCTCCACTGCTAAGTATACAACACCAACGGCAACACTCCTGCTTCCTAACTTGATTTTTGCCCAGACTATTTCGTTGGATACTGGAATCTGAGTCCTTGCTTCTGTGAGATCTGTAATCAATGAGGGCTGTAATTCCTCTTTAGCGTAGATGCCAACACCCCCACCCCGTTTCTGACCCTCAGTTCGCCCAGCTCCTATCCACACGCAACCCTTCATCTGATCAACCCGCTCATCCCGTCGTATCCACGTCTCACTTAGACCCATTATATCGAAGTCTCCTTCGTCCATCATTGTTGATATTTCGCTTACTTTCTTGTGCAGACCCTGGATGTTACAGTACCCAAACTTAATGAATCTTTGTTTTTTTGTCATCACTGGCACATTATTATAACCCTGGTATGTCCCTGTATTGTGCATGTTTGTTGTTCTTCCTATGTTCCCAACATTTGTGCCACTCTGGGTTACCGGCTGTGGTCCCCTACCCCCCTTTTCTCCAAAAAAGGTCCAGCCACCTGTAAGATTTTTTGGCCCAACAGGTCTGTACCCATCCTACTTAAATGCAATCCGTCTCGCCCATACAACTCTCCTTGTCCCCAGAATGAATCCCAGTGGTCAATGAAATGTACTCCCAAGTCTTTGCAGTGCTCTCCCAGCTCCTCGTTTAGTGCCATAATCCGCGAGTTCCTCTCATTCCCACCACCCATAACGGGGAGCACCCCTGAAACGATGATCCGAGCATTCCTGCTAAGTAGCTTACTAATTAGGTCCTTGTATGTGTCCACCAAACGAACTGATTTCCTCTCCCTGATGTTATTGGACCCCACATGTAATACCACTACCGGATCAGGCCCCGACCCAGCTACAATACCGTCCACTCTATCCCTCAGGTCCTCCACTTTAGCCCCCGGAAAGCACAGAACTGTTCTATTTTTACTGTCCGGACCACAGACAACCTTGTCGATCCCCCGAACTATGCTACTTCCCGCAACCACCAACTTACTTTTGGACCTCGCCCTATTTATCTCCTCTAGTCTCCTATTGTTTACAGCGTCCTCTTCCTCTCCAACAGCCCCACTCGGAATCAATATCGGTATCGGTATCTTTGACCTAGGATTACTCCTATCCTTGTCCCTCCGTCTCTTTCCAGGCCCTGAGCTACCTGGACTACTCCCCTGGTCTTCCCCCGGATCCCTCCTCCTTTTTCCTGGCCTAGACCCCAAGCTACTATCTGTTGCAACTACCTCCATCTCCTCCTCTGTCTCTTCCGAATCGAGCACATCAAATCTGTTTCTGGTGCTGCACTCCCCACTGCCTTTGGACTTTACACCCCTATCTACCTGCTTCTCTGGCCCCCCTTTCCTACCACTTTTGGTAGTCCACGCCAAACGCTTTACAGCATTGCTCCGGCCTGGGCCCCCCTCATCTGTCCTACGTACTTTTCTAGCAGCCCCCACCTCATCACCTACCTCATTCACATCAAAGGTTCTACCCCCATGTTTCCTCTTGGAACCACCGACAACCTTCCATCCTTCTCGGAAAGCCACTTTCACAGGCGTAACTCCAGACAGCCCCGCCCTACCAAGTTTTCCCTTCAGCTCAGCAATCTCCTCCTCAAACTTAACAATTGTCTCAAGTAGGCGGAGGATTTCCTGACAGTTTGCACATACCTCTCCATATCCCATCGAGCGACAGTCCCCATACATCATAGAACACTGTTTACAAACTTCAAGCCCAATATCGCCATCGGTGGCCCCACCAACCCGGCTCTGACCGACACCCCCAGTGACCTCTGTCTGCACACCAATACTTACTCCGTTGGCACCGTTGACCTGGACCGCGATATTACACGTATTTACCTCCATACTTACCTCCGTCTGAACAGACTTGCTCGCCATCATCAAGACAAAATTACGCGATCGGAAGGAAAAATTGTAACACGCGACAAAAGGCAACACGACGAACCGTTCGACAACTTAGCGCTCACAGTTTTATTTAAGGCCTCCTAACTTTGTCCCAGTTACTATACTAAACTAACTCCCCACAAAGTTGAATAAAATAACCTGAAAATGAAATATATATGATTAGTAAACAATAAAAATAAAAATACTTAATTTCGATTCGTAACCAAGGAGACTTCTTCTGTATACTTGCGGATCAAACAGAAGAGTGAAAAAAATAGAACGGGGAATTCCCATACACGAAGTTTGGAAACTAGACAGGGTGCTAATGATTTCCAACTAAATAACATAATATGCAGATGCCAGATAACACTGTAACTTTATCATTTAAGAGTAAAATATTAATGAAACTTTTGATTCAAAGTTTTGTTACTTTGTGTTACCTTTCCCACCACTGTCTTATATCTTCAACAACAGCATCACCCAACAGAAACTCCCTGATGAATGGAAAATAGCAAATATATCTGCAATATATAAAAGGGCCAGAAAACCAAAGCCAGTAACTATAGACCAGTGAACTTGACCTGTGTCCTGTGCAAAGTAATGGAATCAATAATCAGAGATAAACTCATTGAACACATGCAACAAAACAAATTATTCAGCAAAAGACAGTTTGGTTTCATATCAGGGGGTCCGGGTCTTTTCGGCCTCGGGAACATTTACTCACATATATTTTTGAGGTTGTGTGCCGGGGGCACGTCGATTTACCCAATACTACCCAATAACACCCAATACTACCCAATAACACCCAATACTACCCAATAGCACCCAATACTACCCAATAACACCTAACAGCACTCAATACTACCCAATTGGCACCCGGACAAATTCCCCAAGACCCAAAGTTAATGCACTTAGTCTCCCGGACAGAATGTTCTGGATAAAATATGGTCTGATTTGTTTGTGAATCATTCCATCCTCAAATTCATGCTGTTTGAGGGCCCATGTGCAAAAAAAGTGAATGCAGTGTCAGCCGCGCTGAGATAGCGGCGATTGGGCTCGCATTCTGAGAAGTTTGCCCATAGGAGAACTCGGCCCTTGTTATCAATCGGCCCCAAGCGAAGTCAGTTGAGAAAGTCGACAAGACAAAAACAGCGCAGGCTATTTTCTTCTAGTTACCTCGAAATTTAGTTCCCAGATGCGCGATCAGTATTAGATTTATTCACCATATCAAGCTACAGCTTTGCTTCGTTCAAAGCTCAAAAGCTGCCATTTTGTATGTATTTTCTCAAACAAATATTGTCATGAGGACAGTTAACCCTTTACCTACTACGTGGAATTATGCGACAGAAAGATATGAAAATCATTCAGGACTCCCTTACTAATGGTAGTTTCAAAAATCTTTTCTGGTCCAACTTACAAAGGGTGGTGGGTTATGCTCCCCTCATGCTTCCCTGATGTGCTGACCGTCATCAAGGGCATCGGAGGGGAGACCCCCTCCGACGCCTTCGGTGATGATCAGCGCTTCGAGATGACTTAGCATCCGTCTACTATTTTACAGCCCACCCACTATTTTATTCAGCAATTCATCACTGGCCTGTACAATCTGACAAACTACTTATTGGATGACAGAGGGTAGACGGCACCAACCATAGTGTAGTTTACAATAGCTGTGGAAGCCAATGTTTGGTGAGCACGTGGGGAATTTTATGGTATGACGTCCTTTCTAGTGTCATGAGAAAAAGGCACGGGATGAACCATGACAATGAGTTGGCTCGAATTGAAAGCAAAATGAAGCTTCACCCTAACGAAAAACAATTATCTTGATTCACAGGACCCTCGAAGCGCGAAAACAAAATAGATTATAATGTCACAATTAAAAGTGTCTAATGGCGATGGAAGGGATGGCAAATAGAAAGATTAAAATGTGATGAAAATGTAAGGTGAGAAAGAAATGAAGAAGTAGAATGATAACAAACATTTTTTTTATCTTTCCTTTTTTAATAAAAGTAATAAATTTCTGAAATAAATCTAGCACAAGACCAGTTCACAAAACAGCACAAATTATAAAGGTTTATACAGTGGTGTAACAACTAATAATACTTCTACATCTCCAACTACAAATGGAATATTTGCTCACTATTTCAAAAACACTGCACATAGTACTCACAAAACTATTATTAGTAACAAAACAGAAACGCGGCAAAATTAGTATCCTTATACCCCCCCCCCCCCCCCCCACACACACACACACACACACAAAAAAAACAATTTTATTTTTTACTTTAATTATATCTGGTTTCAACTTTCCAAACAGCATGAAGGGTAAGTAGATGGTACAATATCATATTTGGTGCTCAATAGTCATGAATTCATCAGAATTCATGAGCATAAAAACCTGATTTCATGTATCCATTTATTTTCACAACGTCCTGCAACATCGAGCGGGCTGACACGACAACATGTGTACTTTCTGAGTTTTTCTCGGTGAGTTTTCTGTGAACTTCAACTTACAAC
Organism: Pictodentalium vernedei; assembly: GCA_031216915.1. Classification (NCBI taxonomy): domain Eukaryota; kingdom Metazoa; phylum Mollusca; class Scaphopoda; order Dentaliida; family Dentaliidae; genus Pictodentalium; species Pictodentalium vernedei. Next base: position 117,128,281 of record CM062294.1, on the reverse strand, counting down.
TGAAGGTTGAGTATTTTACAGGGGAGTAGGAAGTTGGGCCTACACGATATTCAAAACTGAATACCGGTATCGGTATTCCAAAAAAAATACCGCGATATACCGGTATATCGAAAACTGTTCAGATATATGAACACAAGTACCACAATCGAGACTCGAGGCATCACAGTCGGAACGAATTAGCACGCCTTGATGATGCGGTTCGAAAAACCTTTACCCAACGCAGACGATATCAAAGTTTATTACTTTCAAAATTTGTTTACTAGATTTTAACCAAAGATTTTAACAAAACTATATCATGTGGCCCCTCATTGGAACGAGCTCAAAGAGCTCATTCCAGTGAGGGGGTCACATGATATAGTTCTGTTGAAACTTTTGAACTTGTGTATTACGCGGGCTCAAGCAGACGATTCCTTGGATAAAGGGATAATATTATTCAATCGAAACTACAGTTAAAAAACTCAAGACATCTTGAAAATTAAATTGAGGGTAAATAAATAATGACGATAAACCGATATTTTTGTAATTACACCGGTATTCAATCGATACTGGTTTCAATACCGGTATATATCGGTTTATCGATATACCGTGCAGCCCTATAGGAAGGTAAAAAAACTTAAAAATGAATGACAGTGGATTCCTAGTCTTATTATATCGTCACCCGAGTTTCACTGCACCATACATGAAACTCGGGTGACAATGGAATTGCTTGTCCTTTTTTTAATTACAAAATGAAAAAGTGAGACAAGCTCAGCAAGAAAGAAAAACTTTAACAATAATTCTTCCTCTACCGAATGAGAATTTTTTTTTATTCCAAAATATTGATTATGCCCTCTCATAAGGGATCATAACCTAGCAATGTTTTGAAATAAAAAAAAAAAAGAATTCAGGAGCGGCGGAAGCTCGCAAAAAGTTTGTTTTTTATTGCCCCCCCCCCCCCCCCTTCAATTTGTCTTTGTTCAATTATTGTTCTCTGTCCGATATTTTAGTGGAAATGACCGAATAAATTGGGGGGGGGGGGGGGGCACCATACCATTCCCGCACGTTGATTGATTGATTAAATAGGGGAGGGCAGACACCACCCAGCAGCTCAGAGTAGCCATGGAATTAATCTGTCAGTAAATGTCAGTTATCGACGAATGAAGTTAATCAACACAATATATCAAAGATTGACACTCCCAATCTGCTCAAATTTGCTGGTAATAACCAATCAAATAACTGCAGTGAAATAATGAGACAGTGCGGTAATCCTTTGATCAACTCTTTTGAGCACTGAATATTGGGGAGTTATTTGATATTTTCAAGTGTTTGTTGACGTAGTTAGATGTTCTGATAGGTTCGGATAAAAACTTTAAGGATTTTCTCCGAATGTTCCCCCGAAAGCCTTGTTTTTATCACATAATTGCAAAACCCTCGCAATAAATGAACCACTTAAAATATGCTATGTGCGATATGTGCTGTATATAATCGTTATTTTACTTAAAATAACAGAATATTGGATAAAGAAGTGAATAAAAAATGACTAAATGGGTGAAGAAATTACCACGAAATTGTTCACTGGAAAAGCGCAACATGAAAGCCACGCTTTTTAAGCCATCGATTTCGAGTAAATCTTTGACATTTCAACATACATTGAACATGCATAGAAAAGCACATCGGCTACTTAATTTTCCATTATTTTATCAGCCTTTACGACGAAACGTCGAAAAGTTATCTGAAATAATTCAAAAAATGTAGCAACCACTGAAAAGAAAGGAAAATTATTTTAACAACCGAAGGTAGGTTTGTGGCATTAGACTTCTGTGCTTTCATCCTTTTCCGATGAGAAGTGAGTTTTTATTTTTTCACTTTATTGAAAACAAGTAAAAAACTAATGGGCAAAAAAAAATTAAACACAATTACCCCCCCCCCCCCCTCCCCCCCCCCCCCCCCCCCCTCAGAAACTCTGTGTGAGGGGCTATTACTGGAACTGGTTAGCTCCGTCGATATTCATATTTGCATGGTTTCACAACTTATCAGTTTGTTGAAACTCCCTTAAAAGTAATTTTCTGGGCTTTTTGCGCAATTTTTGTCGAGTAAAGGATTAACACTACATATGCCGCAGTGTTCTGCACTTCGGAATTACTATGTTGGTAATTTGACAGGTGCTTGTGGAAATAAATATTACTTACCGATTTTATTCTTGTTAGGCCAGCAGGCAGTCGTACTCATTTTCAACCGATCTGCAAGATCGACATATGTAAGATCCACTGGACGATGCGAAGAGTGAAAATTTATCGTCATCTATATTTTCACATTTTGAATGACACCACATATTACAGAATTCACACAACAAACTTTGCACGTTGTGTATCTCTTTTTGGCATGTTTTACATGGCCATCTGAATGCTTTGCGCTTGGGCATCTTGAATGAATGAATGAATGAATGAATGAATGAATGAATGAATGAATGAATGAATGAATGAATGAATGAATGAATGAATGAATGAATGAATGAATGAATGAATGAATGAATGAATGAATGGTTTTAGCGCGCCGAAGGCGCGCAGGGACGATGTAGGATTTACAAATCCCTTGCGATCCGGATTTACAAATCCCTTGCGACCCGGGATCCCTTGCGATCCGGTTGTACTGGCCATATCTATTGTACTGACCATATCAAATAGCAAATGGACACATTTTCACGTCTAAACAACCTTCAAGTTTTTTATTTTATTCTATAAACTGGGTAACGTTGGGGTTAATTTAATTCTTTAAAATCTCCCTCGAAGAAATTGCTTCTCCATAAAATTGGGAATAACAAAATAACGCTTTCTTTAGACGAGAACATCAGTCCGTCCGTGTAAAAATGCTGGGAGTTGTTTTTGCAAATTCAAAAGATATCACACTTGGGCGGAAACATGGTTTGGACAAGGGTCAAAGGGAAGTAGGAGTCATTGTTTTTTGGAACTTCACAGTGAGTCAGTCAGAGAGTAAAAACATTAGCAACGCCTTCAACGACAATAAAAAGATCGCAAGAATTGATGTGTTGTACTAAAGACAAACCAAAAGAAACCGATTGATTACCTTATGGACATTGAAATTTAAATAATAAAAAAATACCTTTCAGAGGAGTCCTACAAGTGGAATTGAACTTTCGAGCTTCTCTCTCTCTCTCTCTCTCTCCATTGTTCTCAAGTTTTAACCCAAATCAGGCATTTCTACGCTTTTTCAACACAAACAGAAAGATCCTTTTTGTTGTCCTGCACCCCCTACCCCCCGAAATTTCCGACGGACACATTTTCCGGACTATTTTTAGGAGAGGCCACCCCCACTCTCCCACCGCTGCCTAATCTTCACCACTTATTATACTTATTATTATATTGATTTAGAGAACTATACCCGATACTTTACTTTTTAAACACAAAATAGCTTGGATCGGGTGAGGTTTCTCTCCGAGGCGTTTTGTTGAGGGGGATTCTGTCCATGTGTAAGAGAAGGGACCGGGTCCATAGAAAAATTTGTTCCGACCCTGTTATCAGATAGTATTGGGTGTTATTGGGTATTATTGGGTGTTATTGGGTAGTATTGGGTGTTATTGTGTAGTATTGGGTGTTATTGGGTAAATCGACGTGCCGTGTGCCGGTATATATAAAGTGTAATTGTCAACATTCGGCCCCAGGTATTTTTTCGGGAACATTCCGCCTCAGTCGAGGCCGAATGTTCCCACTTTTGAGGCCGAATGTTCCCACTTTTGGTAAAATTTTTCGGAGTTTGAGAGTTGAAAAATAGCTTTAAAAAATAATTTTTTAGTTCATTTTGTTCGTTTTTTTTTTTATATTAAGAGGTTTTCTAGAATATTTTTAAAGAATAATATATACGGCGTACCTACCTTTATTCCTAAAGTCGAAATATATGCACAACAAGACCAATCCATAATGAATAATGAAATATAAAATCCATTGTATAAAATCCACTGAACTGAATAACAGAATGACAATATATGTGTCCCAATGTCGACATGCAAACCCGAAATGATATACTTCTTCTTGGATGTTGTTTGGCACAACTCATCTTGAAAATTTTGTTTTCATAAGTCCTTCTGCGTGAAGTAGTGAGCAAAGTTCTGGCCTCTGATGAGATACAGAGTTTTTACAGGGCGGCTGAATCTTGATTGATTTAATAGCACTTGATTAGGAGATCAAATACTGTTTTTGCAGTATACGGACCCTTAAACCTTTCATGTGGACTGTAATTGTCCTTGATGAGATAACCTTATACTGTTTTTCATGGTTTCTTTGAACATTTATTTGAACGCTTCTGGCGTAAAAACAATTACTCAAATATATTTTTGAGGTTGTGTGCCGGTATATATAAAGGGTAATTGTCAATATATATGTCTTTTTTCTAAAATAACTACCAAACTGCGGTTTCAGTATTACCATAAATTTGCTCACTTCTCATAGCAAGCACGGAGCAGAAATCTTGTAATTATGCAAATTCCTAGCCATTTTCCAGCTCGAGGTTCTCGGGGATCTGAACCCACTATCCTACTGCCATTCACACACTCAAACTTAATATGATTACTGGCTCTCGCTTCCTACTCTCGTGGATTTATAAGCAAATAAAGCTATACAGCAAATAAAGTTATTAGGGTCGCAAGGGATTTCATTCCCACATCATCCCTGTGCGCCTTCGGCGCGCAGAAACTTTTCATTAATTCATATATGTCAATGTATTTTATATGTATATATTGTACATTACGCTGTATTTATTTTTGGTTTGTATTTGTAATAAAGATGTTTAAACTCATCTTAACCTGTGTCTCTCTTAGTCTCCCTAGTTTAAAACGGAGGCCGAATGTTCCCAGGCCGAATGTTCCCCGGGGCCGAATGTTCCCGAGGCCGAATGTTCCCGAGGCCGAAAAGACCCGCTCCCATATCATCGAACAATTTGATCTTTTTGTATTAAATAACGACCACGACATTACTCACGTCAGTAACAACACCCTCCACCAATCCGACATCCTTGACCTAATTATAACCAGTAAATCACTAACTAATCAAATGCAAGACATATATGTGGGGGACGATGATTTAGGTAGCGGCCACCTGCCTGTTTATGCTACATTACACGGTTGCAGCGGACCCGCAAGATACCCCACAATGAGGAGGAGGAATCTATCCAAAATTGACTGGGACCTCTTCAGAAAAATAATTCAGGTTAAAATAAACAAAAACGACCCAATGAATACCTGCGAGCTCGAGCAAGCATGTACCAATCTCAGTGAAGTCATTAACAACACTCTTGATGAAATTTGTCCCAAACAGACGGTTCGACGATTTACCCCATAGAACGCCGGATTTGCCGCCGCTGATTTGTCGCGTGATGGCGATGTCGACAGCTGCAGCGGCCGCGAGGTGTAGACTATGTATCTATTGCTGGCGATGGCTATGCCACCATTTTTTCAAAGTATCGTCTTCATTTTTGATATTGTCCTGTTTTGTCTCAGTGTTTGATTGTTAAAAAAGCACGCATGGTGTACAGCTGGTCAGAGCTGTAGAATTTAGTCTATCTAATAATTAGTGAATAAATATTAGTTGAAGCATATGCACTTGTTCAATTGCTAAAACAACACAACACATTTATAGCCGATATATACTTTCTCCTTTTGTGTCGCTGCTCCGTTGTTCTTTTAATTAGCATTACTGCGTAAGAGGACATCCTTAGAATACTTGAGTGGAAAGAAAACATAAGCTCAGACACCTTGACTTCAGAAGTTAAAGCCATTTTATTTGTGTGGCTTTTCAGGCCTGTCTCTAGCATTATAAATACCGCCAGATAACTTTCACTGCATAACACTTTGCATCGAAAACTCCATCAGCATGCCTCGTGGGAAGAAAAAACCTCAATTCCCCTGTGGAGTTTGCCAAAAGAATGTTGAAGAGGATTCTGACTGTATTTTTTGTGACACTTGTAGCAGTTGGCTGCATGCCGGATGCGTTTCTATTTCAAAAAATCATTTAGGTGTACTCGCGTTGGTATCAGAAAATTAAACTTGTGACGCTTGTTTGGCCCCAACTTTAAAAGACAATTACTGTTTTGAACAATCAATTCAAAGATTGAAATTAGCATCACGCCAAGGGATCGAATATTTGAAAATTGTCGCCCATAGGGAAAAGAGGTTTATTCCTCCATATCATTTCCAGATATCCACTGGCAGCCGTCTTGGTCCGGAAAATCAGCACATAATATCGTCTGAAATCCTCAGGAGACATGATCTGTCTGATTTAGGTAACTTTAATTTATGTATATATTTCATACAGATTTTCAGCTCAGGTACGGGCTAAATTCGGGGCAGCGGGGATAATCCCTTGTCTAAAACTATTGAAGTTGAAGTCTGTAATATATTTTTTTGGTTTGGTACGTCCGCAGTACGTCCATGAATAGAAATAAACCACTATAAACACCACAAACATGGTTTCGTTATTTGTTCACGCTCCGTTGCATGTTGCCACCCTGTTCAACCGGGGACTGGACTTTTCGCCGAACTGTTGGACACTTCGCCCGAAAAAAGACTAATCGCTGCAACATATCAGACAGTTCGCCGAAATAAATTTTCCGGCACGGTGTCTGATATTTTCCGGCGAATAGTCTTTTTTTCTCCCGTGGACGTACTAAACCAGAAAATTATATTTCGGACTTTGGGTTCACGTTTGTACTACACAGGAGGTAGATCGTCCGAATGAGACCACCAATTCACTCATCCACTGATTCATTTGGGGATACGGGCCTTCATTGACAAATGCTGTGGGAGTGGAAGAGGGAATATTTTGTCTGAACATATCGGAAAATTTTCCGGCTTCCTATATTGACTTCTATGTAACCACATATTTGTTTCAGGGGGGGTATCATTAGATGTAAGTTAACCACTGTTTTGGGAGATATCATGGTAAAAGCTGTCAGATTGCCACCCTTTCATCATGACATTGCAGGTTCGTACTTGCACATATTTCTGCCGGAGGCTGCACAGGAGGTAGGCCTACTCCAAACTTGAACCCAAAATCCGCAATATAACTTTTTGGTTGGGTACATCATGTGGACGTACCAAACCCAAAAAATTATATTGCGGACTTTGGGTCCAAGTTTGAACTACACAGATCGTCTGATTGAGATTGATTCACTTAGCATCATCTAACGATATATTTGGGGATGCCCCGCCCATCCTTGCGGTAAGGGCCTGCATTGACAAATGCTATGGGAGTGGAGGAGGGGATATTTTTCTCTGAACATATCGGGTAATTTTCCACGCTTCAGACAACCCAAAGTTGTTTAAATGGCAAACTAATAGCTTCGAAGTGTCTGTTTTAAAAATTTCATTTCGAAAAGTCTTATTTAAACATTTTAAGTTCCAGCGAACTATCTTTACCGGCGAAATGTACTTTCGGCGAAAAGTCCAGTATTCGTTCAACCACTGGCGTCTGACTCTTAGTTAATGAAAAATAATCGCCCAAAATCCAGTATATAAGACCACTATCAAATATTACACTTATAATCATAAAATATTTATTATATGATTATAAGTGTAATATTTGATAACGAGTTTATATATTATATTTTTGGCGATTAATTTTCATTATCCAAGAGTCAGACGCATTTGGTTCCAAGAACTCGACCAAGTGAAGTAACTTCCGTCAACAAATGAGTAACTGACACTTGAAGGGTGCGATAATGTTTGTTTATCACTCCATGGTGTTCTATGGGGTATCTATGGGGTACCTGTCATGCTCTATGGGGTTCTATGGGGTATCTATGGGGTTCTATGGGGTTCTATGGGGTATCTATGGGGTTATATGGGGTAAATCGTCGAACCCCAAACAGACAGTTAAACCGCGGGCCAACAGAATAACTGAAACCACACTCCAAATAATAAAACAAAAAAAGAAAGGCCTTCCGTGCATACAAATCAGAAAAACTTCCAACTAAAAAGGTCGAACTTAAAGCCGTGTATAATCGCCTCCACGGCGAAGTTAAAAAAGCAATAGCAAACGACAATCGCGTGAGATGGGAAAAAGCAACGGAAAATCTAAATGGACTCAGGGAGACTAAAAAGTTTTGGGATACTTTTAAAACCCTTACTGGACAAAAACATAAAGACGCCAACAGTAAGGCACTAAAGATCAACGATGGAACTATGGCCCAGGATGACAAGGCGAAGGCTAGCGCCTTTGCTGAGCTCCTTAAGAAATATCATCGTCCACATGAGGGCGATAGGTTTGATGACGAGTTCAAAGAAAAAGTAAACAAATTTGTTCAAGACAACGTTTAACGATGCCAACTTCAGCCAAACGCCCGAGGACGGGGATGGCCATGAACTCACGAAACCGATAAGCAAAGAAGAAGTGGCTAATACAATTAAAAAATGTAAGTCTTCTTCTTCCCCAGGAGGGGACGAGGTCTCATACAAAATCCTGAAACAATGTCCCAACACTTTTTTCGGTAGACTCACTAACCTCCTAAACTGCTGTCTCTCTAGTGGATACTTCCCAAAATGTTGGAAAGTAGCTACAGGAGTCATGATACCCAAACCCGACAAGGATTTGATTAATCTTTACAAATCATATATACGCCCAGTACTAGAGTATGGGGCCATAATAACAAGTGACCTGCCCACTTCTCATAGCAAACACGTAACAGAAATCTTGTAATTATGCAAATTCCTAGCCATTTTCGAGCTCGAGGTTCTCGGGGATCTGAACCCACTATCCTACTGCCAGTCGCACACTCAAACTTAATAAGATTATTGGCTCTCGCTTCCGACTCACGTGGATTTATAAGCAAATAAAGCTATGAAGCAAATAAAAGTATTTGGGTCGCAAGGGATTTCAATCCCACATCGTCCCCGTGCGCCATCGGCGCGCAGAAACTTTTCATTCATTCATATATGTCAATGTATTTTATATGTATATATTGTACATTACGCTGTATTTATTTTTGGTTTTTGTTTGTAATAAAGATGTTTAAACTCATCTTAACCTGTGTCTCTCTTAGTCTCCCTAGTTTAAAACGACTGCAAAATGTTCCCGAGGCCGAATGTTCCCGAGGCCGAAAAGACCCGCCCCCGATACCACCGATTATGAGAGAACAGAGATGGATATAGCGGCAGGAGTGCCAGCGTCCATAAACAACAATAAGAAACTAGACTTTATGATTCTGGAGAATCATGGCTTTTCCCGATGAGATTCCTTGATTTTTCATGCCCCCACAGTGTCTGATGAATTGTTCTTAACTGTCTCACTGAAGTTCCTTCATTGATGTTATGAGAAAGGTGATCTCAAATGACGCAGTTTGATAAAAAAATTGTTTAGGTAAAACCATCATTACCGGTGGAGTGTTAGTGGCCGACAAAAGAAGTTATGTTTGTTTGACACATACGCACTGAGTGCTCTGTCTATTTGAAAATGGTCCATTTTATCTCAAATGTATCCAAAATATTGATGTCTGGCAGTTTGTAGAGGGTTAACATGTGCTAACAGGAATATTTATTCATGCAACTTGCAATTCCAAACCCAAAAGTGCGAATGGCCATTTTTACTAAAAATCTACAAGATGTTTTCAGAGAAAGCCATGCGCATACGCTCTTTTCGAATTCGACGTGGCGAAATGCGAAATTCGTATCGCTCTTATTATTTATTTATTTATTGGTGTTTAAGGTCACATATTTCTGCACAATGGTTAATCATGACCGTGACAGTTTTTACGGGTGGAGGAAGCCGGAGTACCCGGAGAGAACCACCGAGCAACGGCGAGCAACTGTCAGCTCCCCAACATACCAACTCCACACAAGCAGGGTTAGCATTGGTTGAAGACAGGTGCACCATCGACGTGCAGTACGCCTTAGTACCGTGCCCCCACGTGGGCAATGGGAGTGAAGTGTCTTGCCCAAGGACACAACGCGGTTGCCACAGGTGGGATTCGAACCGAGGACCTCTCGGCTTGCAGCCTGCACCTCTACCTACTGAGCCACCGCGCCCCCTCGTATCGCCCTTCATGGAAAGTGATGCCGCAACTATCCATGAACAACGAGTGAAAATTTCATGGAAACCTGCCTAGAATTGGCTGGGATATAGCGTTTTGAAAAGAGGAGGTAACTGTTTGAATTTGGTCCTTCCTTTTCAAGCCAGTTCGAAAAAAGATGTCGTGAATGGGCGCAGACTCCTTTAGTGCCCCCCCCCCCCCCCTCTCTGGAGTAAGTCCACTTAAATGTTACAATTGTGTGTGACTGGTGGAGAGTTGGCTGTAAATGGAAGTTGCTTCTTTAAGACCGCCACCCAGGGATCCAAACACAACCTTTAAACCAAAGAGAATCGTCAGAAGTTTAAAGTGAAAAGAAATTGGCGGTGATTGGGTTTCTGGTATTGGACATTAAAATAGCACTTCTGACATACACGAACCGTGTCCAGACCGCTGGAGGCAGCGACTTGAAATTTTCAGAACTTGTTCGACGAACCCTGGCCGACATTTTGGGATCTGTTAGTTTAAACATATTTATTTGCCAACAAAAGCATAGCAAAAGGATTGGAGGACAAGTGCTCAACACTTAGCAAACCCTCCTCTCCATTACATATAACATTTAATAATATAATTATTGTAATAATGGTAGCAATTAAATAATGTACCAAATAAAAATAGGCAAGAGAGAGAGAGAGATGAGAGAGAGAGAGAGGAAGAAGAAGAAAAAAGAAGAAGTAAGGCTCACAGTGAAGGGGCAGAGATTTCCACTGATAAATGTTGCTCAAACTCCTACGGAAGTGTTCCATTACAATGGCTAAACAAGAGGGATCTGTTTGGAGCGTCCGGACCGCCTGGAAAACACCACGCATCGCTTGGAATGTGAGAGTACTATTCGTCCCGACTCTGTCAGTTTAGAATGGACATGGGCAGTGTTGTAGGCGACGGTAGAGCTGCGATTGAGCATAACGTCCCAGGTTTCGGGGCCTCATTGCCTTACCGACTCCAAGGTATGATTGTTTGTCTCAATATCGTCCTTACTACTTGTAGTTTATACCGTTGCCATACTTTAATGTAGCCTCTTGCCGTTTTCGAGACTTTCGACCCAGAACGCTGCCAAGGTGGGGAAGTGCGGGTGAGGGGGGGGGGGGGGGGGGGGCTGCAGCGGCGGGGGGGGGGGGGGGGGGGTATCCTGACACTATCTTTAAACCTTAGATAATCCGCAGAAGTTGAAGTGAAAAGAAATCGACGGTGAGTATGTTTTTTGGCGGGAAACGATTAACGAAAATTTGCCAGTTAGACATTCAAATTGCACTTCACACAAACACGAACCGTGTCCAGACCGCTGAAGGCAGCGACTTCTGATTTTCAGAACTTGTTCTACGCACCCTGGCCGACATTTTGGCATCTGTTGCAAGTGTCGATACCGCGTGGAGAACACCATGCATCGCGTGGAAAGTGAGAGTACTATTCGTCCCGACTCTATCAGTTTGGAAAGGAATTGGGCACTATTGTAGACTACTGTAGAGCAGCGATTAAGTATAAAGCCGGAGTTTTTTTGTGCCAAATTGCCTAACCGGCTCCAAGGTACGATCTTTCGTCTGTACATCGCCCAGATCGCCTGTAGTTTATAGCGTTACCATACGTTGAAGTAGCCTTTTGTCATTTTCGCCACTTTCTACCGAGATTTGAGGGTACCTTCCTTCAACCCCAATTTACAGCGAAATCTAGCCATGCTCACAACCACGCCCTCTCCCCGTCGGCCCGGGTGCTTCTAAAGATAGAAAGGTCAATGGGGAGGGGCAGATGTACTTGGTGTAAAAACAGCAGGGGGGGGGGGCACGTGTCCTAGGTAAAAGAAACAGCAGGGGACAGGTGTCCTAGGTAAAATAAACAGCGGGGGGGGGGGGGGGGGGGGGGGGAAGGCAGATGCCCGTTCTAATTAATTTTAATAGCAGGCAGTTGTTCATGGGGCAGGTGTCCAATCCTATTGCACAGGTTCCAAATTTTCTATGGTACTTGGCCTTGACGGAAACAACATTTCAACAAGAAACAACAGGAAACCTATTTGTAGTAAAGCTGCAAATATAAACCTGATTTTAGGACCATTCCATGGACAGTTTAAAGCCTACTGCGATATCAGCGTTTCTTACTCTCCGCAGTATTTCACCCGAGTCGAGTGCTGACGTCATGCAAGTTTGACGGACACGCTTTCAATTTTGTTATTGACAACAACATATTTATAATTTCGTGATTACTGATCGGAATTTTGAAAACTACACACACAATCGCGAAAGAGTTTTCTGAAAAACACGATTCTGCAAAAGGTTTTAGTGAAATTTGATTATTTTTTTTTATTTTCAACTTCGATGGCTCTTGTCGAAAAGGTGCTAATCACTGATCGTCCCAAACGAGATCAAAGACTGACGCCGTATATTAATAACATACAGAGAATCTTCTAAGAATATACACGCGCAATTCTAAAATGCAATAAATCAAGTCTTTTTTCAGGTTTTACGAGAGAAATATGTCCAATTGTATCATTGAATCATGTGTAGGTATATGTGGGCGAGACATTTTCTATACGGACAAAATACAGATTAAATAAAATATTTGCCATTATTTTCCGCAGACGTATTTTTGTCTTTGCTTCTTAGGGAAATCCATGCTGCTAAATACAACGAAGAAGTGTTATCTAATGAGGTCAGAACCGTCAGGTGGTCGATCCGACACCGCACCTCGAAGAAGATTTAGTGGGGGTGTCGATTTTACAAGTAATGTAGGCAGCGTACACGGCATGGGCTGTCTGTCTTTAATCCTATAAACAGGGTTAAGGCTTGATTTTTTGAATACCCTTATTTATTTATTTATTTATTTATTTATTTATTTATTTATTTATTTATTTATTTATTTATTTATTGGTGTTTAAGGTCACATACTTATGCACAATGGCTAATCGTGACCGTGACAGTGTTTTTGGTGGAGGAAGCCGGAGTACCCGGAGAGAACCACCAAGCATCGACGAGCAAATGTCAGCTCCTCAACATTCTAACTCTGTTCAAGCTCCGCTCAAGCAGAGTTACAGAGGTTGAAGACATATGTACCATCGACGTTCAGTATGCCTTAGTACACGGCGTCATCGTGCCCCCATGTCGGCAACCGGGCTACTTAACGCTAATTATCCAAATGGGAGCACGATGCCACCGTGTACAAAGGCGTACTGCACGTCGATGGTACGCATGTCTTCAACCAATATAACCCTGCCTGTGCTGCAGTGCGGAGTTACGATGTTGGGGAGCTGGCAGCTGCTCGTCGTTGACTGGTGGTTCTCTCCGGGTACTCCGGCTTCCTCCATCCGTAGAACTGTCACGGTCATGATTGGCCGTTGTGCAAATATTATCATGCACTGTAGTGTGGAATATGAAGTGAGACGTACCTTTCAATGTGTGTTTGGTTGGAGAAAGAGAGAGGGGAAGGGGTGGGGGGGTGGGGGGTGGTAAGATCGGTAATATTGTTGGGATAAATCTACCGATGGCGTTGGACACCATGGAATTGACAGCCCATTTTCTGAAAATGTCTATGCTTGGCAGCCTCTGGAGGGTTAGCAAATGCTTACCGAAATATTTTGTCCATGCAACTTGTAATGTCACTCCAAGACCTGCGAATGCAAACTTTTTGTTGAAAATCTTTTTGAGAAATCTACAGAAAACTGGAATTTTAAGCTTTTAGGGGTATATCTCCTTAACTAGCCAAAAATGGTTTAAGACCTTGATTTTTTGAATACACTTACTACTTACAAAAATGTTTCCTTGGCAGCTTTGCGTCCGGTAAAAGAAGTTATTTTTCTCTGTTGCCTTCTCATTTGATGTTGTTGGTGTCCAAAAATGGACTATTTTTTCAGAATTTTGACTTTTAGCAGTTCATAAAGGGTTAACCAATGCTTACCAGAATAATTTATCCATTCAAGTGGTAATGTGACACCAAGACCTATCAATGGCCATTTTTTGTTGAAAACCCTACCAGATGTTTGTAAAGAAATCCAGGGAAAACATAAATTTTTAAGCCTTTGATGGGTATCACTATTAACAACAACAAAAGGGGTTAACGCTTGGTTTTTTGAATACCCTTATTACTTACAAAAATGGTCCTTGGTGAATTCCACTTCCGACAAAGGAGATTAAGTTTATTTCTCAGGTACACGTCGGGAGCTGTGGGTGTCCGAAAACAGCCCATTTCAACAAAATTACGATGTTTGATAGCCTGCAGAGGGTTAATAAACGCTCACCGGAATATTTTGTCCATGCAGCTTGTAATGTCACACTAAGACCTGCGAGTAGTCATTTTTTTCTTGAAAACCTACAGGATATTTTTAGCTAAATCCACAGAAAATGGGAATTTTAAGATTTTAAGGGGTCTCTCTCTTTAGCTTTGCCAAAATGGGTTAAGACTTCGACTTTTGAATACCCTTACTACTTACAAAAATGTTTCCATATAGATTGTGCGCTCGATAAAAGAAAGCACTTTTCTTTGTGGCGTACCCGTTGGGTGCTGTTGGCGTCCAAAAACAGCCCATTTTATCACAATTTTGACTTTTAGCAGCCCGTGGAGGGTTAACAAATGCTCACCGCAGTATTTTGTCCACGCAGCATCTATTGTCACATCAAGGCCTGGGAGTGACAATTTTTTCTTGAAAATCTACAAGACTCATTTAGAGAAATCCACGGAAAACCTGAATTTTTTAGCTTTATGGGGGTATTGCTGTTTAACCAGCCCCAAACGGGTTAACGCTTGCTTTTTTTAACACCCTTATTACTTACAAAAATGATCTCCGGTGAATTCCACTTCCAATAAAGGAAATTATGTTTATCTCTCGTATCGTTTGGGTGTTCTGGGGGCCTGAAACCGGCCCATTTCATCAAAATTTCGATGTTTGGCAGCCTGTGGAGGGTTACCATATGCATCGCCTGATATGTCATGTGTATCAAAGGTCATGGCACAGACAGGTCTATCAATGATGAAGGTTTAAAAAAAATCTACAAGACGTGTTTCGAGAAAGTGCCGATAAACCCCAATTTTGGCAGTTTTTTGCCAATTCCGACGAAATAAGGGTTAAATCGAAAATTCCGCTTCGGTACATTTTTAGATTTTGTGCCCCTCTATGCGTGTGCAAAATTTCGTGAAAATCGGTTCGAAAATGGCTTCTGAATCGTACGGACAAAATGTGTGGAAAAAAAAAAAAAAAAAAAAAAAAAAAAAATAATCCGTAGAAAAACAATAGTCTTTTCCAGAGGGCAAAGCCTAACAATAAGTAAGTATACCTTTCGGTTTTTGCGACATGATTAAAGTTGAAGTGACCCGCATTTGGTAAAGATTTCGATATCGGTAAAATGACTTTATACATTTTATTAAAATTGATAAAATCCGATAATACGTCGAGTGTCTGTGCTCTTTATCACGCAGGCCACCCAAAGACCTCTTTGTGTTTGAGAATTGAATGTTGCTTGTATTGCGTTGGCTTGGTTTCCCAATTCCGTCAAACAGGCCCTCCATTTCCTTGTCTAGTAATTACTGCACACACGTGTTTTGAACATTTCGTCATGAACTGAAACTCGCAAAGGTGAAAAGTTATAGCAAATGATTGTTACTATTTATCCAGATAGTTCAAAGTTATAAACTAGGAGCCGTCTTTCCTTTTCCCGAAATTCTGCCACTGATGTGACCCGAGAGATCACTTTCAAACCAAGTATAAATAACATTAATTCTTTACAAATTACCGAAATATGTAAGGCGTAGAATACAGAACAAGCGAAATACTGTTAGCTATCGACCCGTACGGTCCGCTGACTTTGACCAGCAAATTTCTTCCTTTATGCTGAATGGACAGGTGATGGCCCAACAAAGTAAATGACCGCTCTATAGGCTGTGGAAACAGGCATTTTCGTGGCGACTATGCGTCGAATTACCGGGAACAAGACGATTCGCCCCCTGGATGATTCGCTCCGATGGATAGTTCGCCCCCGTTTTTTGGACGATTCGCCCCCCCCCCCCCCCCCATTTTATTTTTAATAAAAATAACAAAAAAATCTGCTGTGAGTTGTCAGAGTTATAGGCGTCATATTCTAACTGTATCTGTATAATAGTCGCAGTAACCAGGAATGGCGTATGAGCGACGGAGAGCTGCTGTTGTTATTGAAGTTGTTTGTTGAGTGATGATTTGAAGGTCTCAACTGAGTGCGCGTTCACTGTGCCTTCCTCTAGCTGGTTCCAGTCTATGACTGTTCTGACGAAGTAAGAATTTCTGAATTGTTCAGTTTTACTCGGAGGTAGATTAAAGCACTTGGAGTTGTTTCTTGCACTTTTTTCGATTATGTTCTTGGTTTCGAAGCCTGAAAAGTTTTTGGCTGTGATTTTCCTCCTAGGCTTGCTTTCTGTTAGGAATTCGGCTCGAGGTATAGCGGGTACTAACTCCTCAACCACCTTGTACATATAAGTTAGCCTGTTCTTTCTCCTTCTTTCTTGGAGTGATGGAATCTCAAGTTGATTCAGCATCTTGGTAACGCTACCTTCTTCTCTGCTCTTGTAGTCGTTTGTGATGAATCGTGCTGCTTTTCTTTGCACTTTTTCTAGTTTGTTTATTCTTCCCGAGATATACCTGTTCCACATCGTATGTGACACCATTTACTACAACTGTCGCATTCAACAGCTAAACTATTTCCCCGAACCACCCTGGAACAAACGATACAGGGATGTTTCGGAGGCATTTTGATAACTGACTCAGTTACAAAGTCTGTGCTTATTTATACAAATGAGGAGATGGTGTGTTCTGTTCGGTAAAAAACGGTTCAAACAAATAAAAGAAGCTTGCCGAATTATTTAATGTGTTTGAACCAAACTTTTGACCAAGCAGTCGCCGTGGAAAGGCGCTGAAATAGGGTCACTGAGGCTCTCAGATGCAAGGAAATGGGGGGAGGGAGGGTTTTGAACCCAGGAATTCAAACTTTTCCTGTCCACGGCCGAACAATGGTTGGCCTGTCGTACCGTCAACAATTGGTCACCCCATAACTTTAAACACGTTACGATGATCAATTAGGAGTAACTCATTCCTTAGGCCAAAAAAAATTAATGGTGTGGTTCGGGTAACATGCTAGAAAAAAAGAGGGTCGGTAGGTCGGATTTTTTTTTTTTTTTTTATTTATTTTTTCCCCCAAGTATTTTTTGCTTTCGTTGAAAGGGGGAATTCTATGGCAGTTTTTCAAATGGATATGGTAGAATTGGTAGGTTCGGGTCTTCATACGTTCTTATATTTGATTTGGGGGACAGCGAATGTTTCACAACACACGGAGGGCGAGATCTTTGTTATTTGCCCTTTATACGGGAACATGTAAAAACGTAAATATTTGCACATTTAATATTTCCCTGGATGTCTAAATTTAAGTTGCGTGACAGCTGATATCACGCAGACAGACTTTTCAATGCACTTTCATTTTGGACACAAGACGGTTAATATTTGCAATCAATTGTTTCACTTTCATTTGACACCGCTTTAGAATTGTTTTGTTCTCATTCTGACATATTGAATGGCATCCCATAATAGGCCAAGCACCAGTAACGTTGTGCTCATTTACGCCCCTATGGTTTTCGCCCCGTATATTTCGCTGTTCCGTTTGGTGAATATGTATCCTGTATTGTTAATTTGTGTGCAGTATTAACGGTACGCATTTTTCAGACCATATCACAGACTATTGGATTCATTGCATATTTATGAGTTTACGGCCCCCTCTCTTGTCAAAATATGTTGGTGACAAACCTGAAACAGACTTGTACATGTATGTGCAAGTACAAAATACACATAAAACTGTGACGGACTTGTCACCAGCATATTATAGCAGGAAAGTGGAAGTTGTATAAAACTCGTGAGCATGCAATTAATAAATTAATAAAGGGCTCTGTCAGACTCAGCAACATTGTAGATGACTCCTCCACCAGCCTGAGACAACACCTTGACAACAGACATCAGTCGGCGAGACCGCTGACGGACAACACTTCTAGGCTAACCTGGGCTGGCCGACGAGACCGCCGAGAACTCAGGGATGCAGGTGCTGTGTGACGATTTAATAAAGGATGACCAGTGGGCCTACTGATCAAGTGGAAGACAGAGATGTGAAGACGTTGGCGACCATACAAAAAGATGCTACAATCTGGCAAGTGACGGTCCATCGTGGAACTTGGAAGAAACCCCTTTCAATTGCCACCCCTCTACCCAGTTGAAAGGATTAATACTTCAGCCTTGGATTTATTATTAAAAGACATTTATATCAGAAGTGCAGAATAGAACTTTCAACTTGATAGAGAGTTCTCTCTATCAAGTCGAAAGTTTTATTCTGCACTTCTGATAAAAATGTATTTTAATATTTAATATTAAAAGCCATTATATCAGAAGTGCAGAATAGAACTTTCAACTTGAAAGAGAGTTCTCTCTATCAAGTTGAAAGTTTTATACTGCACTTCTGATATAAATGTAAACATGTTAATCCCAGAATTACTATTAAACAGTACTTTATAACTTTAGATGAGTGTGTGAGAAATATTATATTTAAAATCCACTGCCTATAAAATAGCACTAGATTTGAAATATAATGTTTCTCACCTAGTCCCCCCCCCCCCCCCCCCCCTAACATCGTCATTAATGTAATCTTTCTCGCCTAGTCCCGCCCCTAAAATCGTCATTAATATTCTTTGGACTAGGGACTGAAACAACATAAACTCCCAAACATCCAAACTAGGGCAATAAATGAAAGTGAATCTCAAAAATATATTTTTAATCGTTGAATGACAGGCAAAAAAAACCCCAAAACAAAACAAAACTGCTCTTGGTCACTTGCCAAGTGGTGGAACGTATATCAAATGGAATAAACAAATTGTCAGGTGGTTGCAAACGATATCTTTCAGAAGTGAAAATCATACTGTTTTATGGTTTATAGGGGCGCTGGCAGATTGGCGAGAGACCCTGTTCAACACACGTGTCACATATTGGAAGGACTGTTTTGAACTTTGAAACAATTTCTGGAAGCACCCTTGCTTCAGGTAGGGCACAAAAGCTGCAAAGATCCACCCGACCAAGTTTTGCGCTGTAGTATGATAGCTCCACTGGGGTTTCACACGACACAGACAGCTTCACAAAAATTTTCTTTTTCAATAAATGCTGGGGTGGGCAGATCGGCGATCCGCAGGTGAAATCAAAGTTAGATAGTAAGCACGCCAAACTAAATTTTTGTCTCTCAGTAAGTCTAGTTTGGGAATATATCACTCTGGGTTTTTGGCACTCAATGCATATAACTGTACTCCTCGCAGTCTGTGCACTCATTGTACACATTTCAGCATCCTCCCCGTATACATCACCAATACTACAAACAGTGCTACTGCTATTTGTCTTGGCAGTCGCTTTGCTAGGTTTGTTGCAATGAGCTGCTTTCTTTGTCGATTGTGTCGGACAATCTTCATCTGTTGTGGTGACTCCCTTCAACTGCGCATACGGCTTGAAGTGGAAACCTGTGTTATCCATCACCGGATCAGGCAACCAAGCTAAGTCTTCAGGATCACTTTTTGGTGGCGAGCAACATTCACTATTTCCACACTTTCGAACTTGAAACGAATATTTGCGTTCTCGACAGTGACGTTGTACCCAGTCCTTGTAGGTTTGATCTTTATCATTGAGCGCTTTTGTCAGATGATCTGGGTCTAGATTGGGGAACATTGAAGTTAAGAGTCCCTTCCTTTTGTCAATTTCTGCGACAGTAACTGGGTCGGCGGTGACAATTGTGTCATCTTTAAGACGAAGTCTCACGAACCGACTTCTGACAATCTCCTTCACAGGCTCCACCAGTTTTGGCCATTTCTCTCTCAAAATTGGATTTTTATCTGCTCGTGTGCGAATATCTGCCATACTACTACATGATGTCAAAATCTTTTCAACTGCAGGATCATCAGAAGCATTCCTACTTAGTGCGCAGTTTTGTAGGCCTAAATTTAGAACCGACATGACCCTCTCAACTGGATTGGTCCAGCTATGCCCTGGAGCGCATCTTGCCAACACAACCATGTCTAAATCAAGCTCCTTGAACAAGCAAATTGTCGCACACTTCACACTTTCCAAGTTGTTCCTTTGGTCAGTCCCACCGTCAGTAAATTTCAGAAGAATTTTGGGTCCATCTTTAGTGTGTATTTGCGAAAGTGTGCATGCATGTCTAAAAGGGTTAGACTGTTCAAAAATGGAATCGTTGATCACTGTTGTAACTTTTCCTCGAACGAATGAATTTTCAATATGCTCGGGAATGTTTATCCGGAGATATACAGAAGGCGTCAGGCTACAATTAGTCATATCATGATCAGATGCAACGAGCGTTGTACTTGTTGGAGCCAGCGTCTTTTTGCCTCGCACTCCGGTCGATACAACCACATCCGGACTTCCAATGGGGATTTTTGCTTTGTCGTCTACAGAGTACATAGCACATTTATCGCGCAAGTCTACGGCCATTGACTTCATATATTTCAGTTGTGCTGAACAGAAATGTTCATCGGGGTGGGATGCGCGTAGTTGCCTCCTCTGAATTTTATATTGTACATCTATCTTTGATGTGAATCGTAATGCTGCTCGCGTGTAGGGATTTGTGGGGGCAAACTGCAACCTGACTAACGTTTTGGATGGTATCGGCGTATCTGGTGGGCATTTGTCCTGGGCTTGTTGAATTAAATCCGGTAAGGAAATCCACTCTGACAAATGTGCCTGTTTGTGTCTCCTATCATCGGCCGCGGTTACGTTCTCAACAATTTTACTGAGTTCCGTGAAAAAAACATCAAATTTTCCTGTCGGCCGCCCCGCGTTCAATGTACGAAGATCAACAAGCAAGCCTTCTTCACCCAAGAATATCGCACGCAATCTTTGCTGTGTGTCTATGTGGCTAGCTGTTGTTGCATCAATAGTTAGCTCTTTGTATATAAGATCAACGGTAGATGGTGATATTTTTGCGACATTTCGAATATGTGCCTTAAAGTGATTGCGTTGGGCTCTGGTGTGATACACAGGGAATTTTTTCTGAATTTCAGGAAATAACCTCAAGGGTTTTGTTAGTTTGTCATCTTCAGTCCTGTCGGGATCTACCCTCACAATGCATGTTGAAGTAACAATTGAACCGCCAGGAGAATATCGGTAGAGATCAATGGGTACGGATAATTGCAATTCCGAAAAGAATCTAAAACGCTGCATGTTTGACTGAAACGGGTTTGTGATGTGTTCTTCTTCATTGAAGAACAACGGGTCATCAGGGTCTCGGGATGACATTATACTGTCAAGAACTGTATATTTATCTTTTGGTGTAAATGGAGTTGCCCTTCTGTGTTCAACTGTCATGTCAGAGGTAACAGATCTCGCAGGGGCATCTCGTTTGCGGTTCAAATCAGAACTGCAAGCCTGTTCTTTCAAATATTCACTGAAACCCAAAAGACAGTCAGCAAGGCTTTTCACGTGATCATGGAACACAAACCATTTTGAGTTAGTTTTCATGATTGGCTTCAAGCAAACACTGTACAGGGCCTGGCCGTGACTATTCAATTCACTTGAGTTCATTGGTTGTGTTTTTTGTTTTTTACGTTTGGTTTCATTGTACCCACTGAAGGCACAGAATTTTTCTGGTATCGGTGTCACTTGTTTATGATGAAGAGACGAATCTTGGAAGGTAACGTGTTGATTGGTGACGTACCACAACGCATTACAGAGCACCTGTGCTATATACGAGCCTTCCGTTCGAAGTTCCGCGACTGGAAAATCAACACCGTCTTCACGCATCATTTTTAAAACATCATTATACAGTTCGTCTTTTCTATTCAAACCAGTTTTAACCCCGGGACTTGTAACCTTTTCAGGGGGGTACCCTCGTTTTTTTGATTGACTCATTAACACATCGAAAACATTCTCTGTGTTGGGTGTACTTTCTAAATTCTCAGGTGTGTTACAAACACTGCCTGGTTCTTCCAAACATCGGAAAACAACAGTTTTTATTTGGAATCTGTCAAGCACAGAGCCAAGTTGCATTTCACTGGAAACATCGAACAGGCCTTGAGGGGGGGAAACCATCGAGTCCGAGTTATTCGTGCAACAAACGTGTACACACTCGCTGCTTGAATTTGTGCTGGATTGTCCGTGAATTTCGGTAAAGATATCTTTGAATGTCGTTGAATGCTGAACAGATTTCAGCATTCTTATTTCATCTGAGTGACAGCATTTCTTTTTTATAAGTGCAAGAATAGCAGACATTTTGATCAATTTTATTCCACGGCGCACAGGAAACTAATTCGAAATACCGGCACCGAGAAATCAACATAAAAACGTATTAAAACACAGAATACGCGCCGTCAGTTTCAACGTATAAACCGGGAACCCATTCGCGGTAACAAAATGCGGAATTCGTGCCTTACTTTTTCGGTCTTGAATTTTTTAAACAATCGACGATTTTTTCGGCCCATAAAATTATTAGGGTCGCACTCCAAAATTAGGGTCGGTCGGGTTACCCGAACCACACAACTTTTTTTTCTTGGCCTTATTTCCAAATCTGATAAATATTTACGAGACATTATTAATCGTCATTATTATTATCTTGAATTTACAAAAACTCAGTCCAAAATCCCATCAGATTTTTTTTTTTGGTTGGCACTCATGGGGTTTGGGTCGGTAATTAGCACTTTTGGTCGGTAATTAGTACGACCTCTTAATTTGAGGTGTTATATAAGTAATGGAATTTTATTTGGTTTGGAATTCCCACCTCTGATATTCCTTAAATTCAAATGAAATATACCCAAATTATACATCAAATGAAGGTTGGGAGGTATAGAAATGAAAAATATATGAAATCGACTCATAGAGTTGACAGCAGGCACACCTTGTTCCTGAAAGTCTGCTACAGTCATTCAGGCAGGAGCGGGTCACAGGTCGTAACGGGTCAGACGATCTTGAAAAAACTTGACTTTGAAGAGCATTTCAAACTAAAATTTTATTCCGGGTTTGTGAAGTAATATGTTGCCCATCATCTTTGAAAGTTTCACAAGTTCATTGTCGTTTTTATTGACAAAAGCAAATTTTTTTTTTAAAAAGACTGAATGTGCGCCGGAAAAAAATTTGACACGAAAAACCGCAAAAAAAGTTTTCGTCTCAACTACGGGAAGAAAAATATAAAGTGTGTGAATGTAAGTATTATTATTTGGACAGGTTTGTTTACACTTCAAACTCATGATAAAATAATTGAGATGCAGTACATGGAGAGTGTATTATCACTAAATCACCCACAGAGTGGAGATTCCACCCAAGCAATAATTGCAAATTTGTTGCAAAGCATAACAAGCACAAGCAAAGTTTCAGCCAGTGGACCTTCGGGTTAAACCCGGAGGTCCATTGGCTGAAACATCGTTTGTGTTTTTAGTCGATATGTACAAACTTTGAAACTTATTACAATTTTGTTTTTTGATGGAAATTTGTGGTATCGAGTGATTTGTGCATGTCCATCGAACATGGGATCCGTCTTCAATAAAAAAAATGTGGACAGAGTTGTCCTTTCCCAGGGCTTGCATTTTAGAATCATGGCCAGGCTGATTGATTGTCCTGGTGAAGTGGTCGAATAGGCTGATGTTTCTTCACTAGGGCTGATTTATTTTTTTAAACTTGCATGTGCATATTATATTGATATTTCATGTATATTGTGTTATTTGATGATTTGTTATGAATAAAGATTAATAACTCCAACCTAATTGTCTTGAATGTCTTCTGTTAATTTGCTATGGGCTATTAATCAGGCAATATTAATACCATGCTGATCCATATATCGTGTTTTGGTACATATTTGTGATTTAAAAATAAAAAAAAATTCTTTTACTTGTATAAAACCATAATGTCATCTCAGTTAATTAATGCATCAAATATTCTAAGTAATGTTTTGTGCTGAAAAATAATAATAAAATTAAACTGAATGTGACTTTTCAGGTTCACAACTGCCAACCGGTCTTGATTGTTACATTGACTGTTCAAAAGTTCAGAACATCAAAGTTTTGAATGTACCTAAAAGACAAATGTTTCTAATGGTTTCTTGAGGTTTAACGTCGACATTCTTGACCTTTTACCTTTAGAAACAATAGTTTTTTCATCAAATTTGTTTTTATTATTAAATGTCTAAAACGGGGTACAATTTACCGATTCTTTGGTAACGAAAAATACTAATCGATTTTGGTATGGCAGATCGAGAATCGATTAATTGTGACAGCCCTGACATATATGTTTCTTGTGTATATATGTATTGGTAACTTTTTTGTACGAATGGTGATTTTAATCTATGGCAATAACAATGTGATTCAAATTTGGGTAGTTTAGTGATAGGATACAGGTAAGTCGTAATATTCCCTACTCTTTTATTTTTTTTTCAAGTTTGTTCACATGTGTGGATTATTTTTTTTATTTTTTTTTTGGAAAGATTATTTGACCTACAGACTACAGTAGAACCTGTCTTGAGAGACCGCCCTTTGGGCCACACAAAAGTGGTCTCTCAAGACAGGTGGTCTCTCATAACAGGTTTCAGGTTTTCTCAAGTCAGTGAATAACCAACCACAAAATTAAGAAATGGAGAAGAATGGATTTTTGTAATTGCTTTGTTTTAGTTCTTTTTTATGAAGTTTTTGTAACAAATTGAAATGGACTGTTATAAAAATTATAAAAATAAATTAGTGTTGAAATTATTCATTGAAGATTTTCAACACTAATTTATTTTTATAACAGTCCATTTCAATTTGTTACAAAAGGCTAAGGCTAGACTAAAGAATAATTTCGCACGCCAAAGGCATGCTGGGATGATTTGGGGCATGCCCTTTCGACCCTCAATTACTGTATAATATAGTTTCCATAATTTTTGAGTCATCACCACCCGCATCATGTTCGGTCGGTGTAAAGGAGGAGGAGGATTGGAGTTGATGATTCTGGTTGTTGTTCTTCAGGCAAGTATAGTCTGCCGCTTGTGATTTGGAGTTGAAGATAGGCCTTCATCGGCAAGTATAGTCTGCCTTAGGCTCTTGGCTGGCGTGTGTGGCGATTGACGATTGAAAGAAAGAGAACCGACCTTGACAAGGTACCACCAACCTGAACATTCCTGGTTCAGGTAACAGGCCTGCTATTATCCTCAGGTCGGGACATGCTGTGCGCTAGAGGAGCGCTTTACAAAAAGAGGCCAAGATGTCGGGGTGCAGGACCAATGCTCGCCTCCCTGGGGGTGGATGTCCACCCTCAAGGATGCAGTGAAGGACGTGCTGAAGCCGTAACAGTTATTGTGTTGCCATTGCAGTTATTGGTATCCATAGCGGTTATTGTTGTCCATAGCGGTTATTGGGGAGAAAGGTAGAGTCAGAAAGATAGTAAAAAAAAACTTAGACTAAAAGTGGCAAAAGGTAGAGTCCAGTGAAGAAGTGTGTGCATTTGCAGGGTCTTTTCTGGATGTATTTCTGTCGAGTGTGATTTTCAGGCAAGTTTAGTCTGCCACTTAAGTGAGTGTTGGAGCTATCACTGGCAAGTATAGCCTGCCTCAAGCTCTTCTGTTGTTTGTTTTGGCTGTTGTGGATGTTGCTTGGTTGGCTGACGAGGAGTCTTTCTTTCAGCGGTGACTGGACTGTCGTGTTATGGTGCTTAGTTCTGTGCCCCTCCCGTAGCTAACGTTAAGAGGTAAGGGATGGTTGGAGTCTCTCCCTGTCTTCTGTCCTCGTTCTCGTGTCGCGTGGCTTGGCTTGTTGGTTGTATTGTCAGGTGTTTTAGTGGTGGATCATCTCTTGTGTCTTGTGTGTTTCTTCGGGCAAGTATAGTCTGCCACTGTGTGAGTGTTGGAACTATCACTGGCAAGTATAGTCTGCCTCAAGCTCTTCTGTTGTTGTTTGTTCTGGCTGTTGGGATGTTGTTTTGTTGGTTTGTTTATGGAGTCTTTCTTTGAGTGGTGTCTGGCCTGGTGCGTTTATGGTGCTATGCTCTGTGTCTCTGCCGTGGCTGAAATTGAAAAGTATAGGATGATTAGAGTTCCCCCCCCTCATGTCTTCTGTTCTCGTGGTGCGTGGTTTGGCAGTTGGTTGTGTTGCTGTTCTGTCGGGTGTTTTCATGGTTGGTCATCTCTGTGTCTTGTGTGTTTCTTCAGGCAAGTATAGTCTGCCACTGGATACGTGTTGGAGCTATCACTGGCAAGTATAGTCTGCCTCAAGCTCTTCTGTTGATGGTCGATGGGTGGTTCCGAGTGTTCCTTGTTGGGCGGGTGTCTGACTTGGTTGGAGATGCTGGTTTTTGTTGTGCTTCGTTGGGATGGTTGTGCTGTGTCTCCGGGTGTTGCTGCAATTAGAAATGGTGAAAGATTAGTCAGCCCCCCCCCCCCCCCCCCTTTGTTGTTATTGGACGCAGATTAGCAGAGATTGTGGGGGCAGGGTAGTTTGGTTCCGCGCATTGTAGCATGCCTGGAGCAGGACATGTTGTACCGTGGGGGTCGCAGTAGATTTGCTTGACAGTGGCTTGGCCTACCTACACTTTCCCTATGTTGTTGTTGTTTGTTACAAAAAGATTTTCAACACAAATTTATTTTTATTCCTATCTGTCACATTTCAGATATGTATGAAATTGTTTATTCAGCAATAATCGTAATCTTTTCACAGGGGTCTTATAAAAACATCTCAGTCTGTAATGAGTTAGCAGTTGAAACCCAATTAAGAGCTTTTAATACTTTTAATTATGTTAGTATAACCACAATGGATTTTCCAATTCCAGAACAGGCAAAATGTTTTTGTCATGGTTTCAGTCTTCAGAGGGGCGGTCTCTCAAAACAGGTCCATTATGGCATAAAAATACAAGTTGTACCTGGTCACTTATCATTTTCATTTGCACCTTGGACTCTGAGGTGCTAACAACTTGACAAAGGAGCTCTCACTTGTAATCCAAGAGACACTCGTCAGAGTGAAGGCATAGCTACCCTTGCTACCACCTGGAGTATCCAGGTGCTCAAGGGTAAAATTCACCTGACTGTGGATTTTGACAGAGAATCTGAATCGTCGTCCTGAGAGAGGTGTAGCACCTTTCGTGAGGGGATTTTTCCTCACACTGGTCACCCTCCTAGTGACACGGATAAGCAGAATGAAGGCCACCAGAGTAGCACAGCCACCAAGAAGAAGAAGAGGACGAGAAAGAAGGGACCCTCCACCAGACGACGAGATGCCCACCGAATGATGGAGTTCTTGGAGAAGAAGGAAAAGGAAGAGAAGGAGGCAGGTGAGGGCGGCAAAAGAGCAACCCCTGTCACCCCTGAACAACCCTTGTCCAGCCCAGTACCCCCCTTCCAGGAGGAGGGTCTGGAGGACTGTGGGTCATCAGGCGACAGTTCATTCTCCAGCTCATCAGACTCTTCATCTGAAGAGGAGATGGAGGAGGATGCTCCGTCAACGGTGCAGGAAGCTTTCTCAGATGACGCACCTTCCACTTCTCCAGCTCTTACTTCTCCAGCTTCTTTGGACCAGGAGGACAGCTACCCGGAGTCCACGGAGGTGTTCCTTGGGGAGGAGATCGAGGACGACAACATCTGAGCCAAAGCCCAAGAGGAATATAGCTTCTGTGTATCCAGAAAGTACCCAGCACACTCAGTCAGGACAATCCTCACAATATATTTAAAAATCTCCAGGAAATCTCAAGAAGAAACAGCTGCTAGGATCAGGCCATTCATTACCAAGGAACCTACTAATCCTCCAGATCCAACAACGCCACCAACACCTATCTTTCCAACACATCCTCCTCCCACCAAGAAAAACCGCAGGAGACACAGACGCCGCTGAACACCTTTACTCTTTCCCTCCACTACCACGCTCTGACACGACAAAATTATACAGCCAAGGAGGGTCGAAAGGGGCTTGTTCTCCATACCGCCCCTGCGCGCCTTCGGCATGTTAAACCATTCCATTCGTCACAGTGGTCTCTCAAGTCAGGTGGTCTCCCATAGCAGGTCCATTATAGAGTAAAACCAATCGGTGCCTGGTAGATGTGGTCTCTCAAGACAGGTGGTCTCTCAAGACAGTGGTCTCTCAAGACAGGTTTTACTGTACATGTAATATATGCCTTCAAAAACTGTTGGTGTCTCCATTGAGAAATATTTCACTCATTATCTGATATCTAATTCCGATGAGTTTATTTTACAACAGGTAGAATAGACACAGTAGCTATAGCAGAGGTTATGTAATTAATCTTTTCACAAAAAATGCAGTTGCATCCGGTGATTTTTTGTTGGAAACAGTTCCGGTGTTTCATTGGATCCACCAGTGATTTTTTCAAAATGCATCACCACATTGGGTGATTGGCAGGGTGTGCACATCCTTGAAAAGTCCTTAATTTCAATCTTACTCCTTGAATTTTGAAAATTCAGAAAGTGTACTTGAAAAGTGCTTGAAAATCCATCAGACTCCTTGAAAGTCCTTGAATTTTGCCCTATATCATTTTTACCTGTGTAATAGTGGGCAATTGGAACATCTCTATTGCACTGTTTTTTGTTAAAAAATGAAAGAAATGAACATAAATACTGGATAAATGAGGAATTAAAGTTCAGGTATTATTTAACTGGGTGTCATTCTGTAAGCACCATAATTCTGTTACAGAGCATTTGGAATTACCGTTTTTCTGAAATTTAGAAGGATGAGGTAGAAGACATTTTTAACCCTTTACCTCGTTCCAATTTTTTGAGACAAGAAATCAGCTATTCAAGAACGTTTTTGAAAGTGTCGTCTGCTTTTCATGTTAGGTAAAGGGTTAAAGTAGGTAAGGCTTCTAAAAATGGTTATATTCCAAAAGTACATTTTAAAAAAAACATCCTTGGAAAATGCTGATATGTCCTTGAAAGTCCTTGAAATGTCCTTGAATTTTTTTGTCCTTGACTGTGGAAACCCTGATTGAGATGGGATACGCTTGACGTGTATTGTAGAACTAGGGCTGTCACGACTATCAGTTCTCAAAGTCGACTAATTGCCAGCGTTAATGAATGATTAGTACATTAATAGTCATTTCCCATAAATTCAACAAACAATCTCTAACATACTTAAAAAACAAATTTGAAACTGATGACGTTTAAATTTCTTCTGTGTTGAGATAGAATGAAAACCCAAATAGGGCTGAAACGGTTGGCTCATTTTCACAACCGAATAACCGAGTGCTATAACCAGATAATATCTGGTTAACCGTTACCATTATTTCACCGAATCTGGGATCAAAACTATAGGAATTGGAAAGCAGTATTCTCAGAAACTATTCCATAGTGTGTGTATACAAACGAATGTTGTCGAGTACTCGACAACATTCATTTGCATACATACTACGGAATAGTTTCTGTGGTTACTCAGAACTGCCGATCATTAACAAAGTCTTGAACTCCAAAGTCGATTATTTCTCAATATATACAGCGCTGCTTTGAGGTGTAATCTATGTCAAAGGTGAAGTGGCAGATTTACTACATTTTAACAGTGGACTGACGATCACTATCGATATTTCAGATAACCGGTTGAATTTTTTTTAATCGGTTAGGTAGGTAACTGGTTTCAAACCGGTTATCCGGTTAACCAATTCAGTACTAGTACACTACTGTGTTGAGATAGAATGAAAACACCAAAATATCTCTGATTGATCTGAAGAATTTAAACAGAAGAACATTTGTGCAAATGTTTCATTTCCATAACTAAAATTTCCAGAAATTTTGAACATAAAACTCCCTGTATTCTTACACAAGTTACAACATAGTACTGCAAGTGAACTGACCATTGTGAGTCTTGTGACAATTTTCTCACTCTCGCAGTTCAGATTGTTCCAAGGGGGTCAGTTGAGTGTATGAGACTGAAGATTCTGTTTACTCTGCAAGTCGGGAGCGTGGTGGCTCAGTAGGTAGAGGTGCAGGCTGCAAGCTGCAAGCTGAGAGGTCCTCGGTTCGAATCCCACCTGCGGCAATTGCGTTATGTCCTTGGGCAAGACACTTCATCTCCATTGCCCGTGTGGGGGCACGATGATGCCCTGTACTAAGGCGTACTGCACGTCGATGGTATGCATGTCTTCAACCAATCTAACCCTGCCTGTGCTGCAGTGCGGAGTTACGATTTTGGGAAGCTGGCAGCTGCTCGTCGTTGCTCGGTGGTTCTCTCCGGGTACTCCGGCTTCCTCCACCCATAAAACTGTCACGGTCATGATTAGCCATTGTGCATAAATATGTGACCTTAAACATCAATAAATAAATACTCTGCAAGTCTGCAATGACTTCCCAGGATGCTAATTATTCAAAGGTACACCATTTGAACAATACTCTTTGGTACTGATTAACAGTGTTGGTTAATATAACAGAAAACCGGGATTGATCAAATGGCAAGGCTCAATGCAAAGTTACGTTGTTGCACAAGCATGTGGAAAACAAAAGGCCATTGGATAGTTCAAGTAACTTTAGTTATACATTCCAAATGTTAACCCTCTGAACTCAAAGACAGATTTTTGGTCCAAGCATAATTTCATCCCATGCACAGGGGCATTGTATGGGGCATTGATGATAAAGAATAAACTGCAGTCTCCTGCCAAACGGCTGTAGATTGCAGTTATTATTTGATCCTTCCTGTATATTGATATAGGACTGCCCCATCTCAATGTAAGTGCACGGAAAGGCGATTCCATTCCAGAAACTGAGGGTTCAACAGGTTAATAATCTAACTGTTCCTTCACCTCAATACACAGTTAAATTTAAACCTGACTTGTACCACTTCAAAAATGAACGACAAGATACTAAAAATAAAAACTGTCGGCTACCACAATGGTGGATGGCTAGTCGATTGATCAAATAATTGCAATGGGTCCTACTAAACACCAAGGGATACCAAGGTGAAGGAAAATAAGTTTGTAAGGGGTGTTTAACCCTTTACCTAACATGAAAAGCAGACGACACTTGCAAACAAAATTCTTGAATAACTAATTTTTTTCATTTTTTGTCTCAAAAACATAGGTTATGAC
Organism: Pictodentalium vernedei; assembly: GCA_031216915.1. Lineage (NCBI taxonomy): Eukaryota > Metazoa > Mollusca > Scaphopoda > Dentaliida > Dentaliidae > Pictodentalium > Pictodentalium vernedei. The sequence continues at coordinate 117,097,227 of CM062294.1, read as the reverse complement.
CTCGCATTGGAATGTGCTCATTGAGCTCGTTCCAAAGAGGGGTCATAACCTATGTTTTTGAGACAAAAAATGAAAAAAATAATGAAAATTAATTGGCGATTTTTGTGAATAGCGCTGACCGGTTTTGGCTGTTACGTTGAGTAAAGGGTTAAAAGGATTAAATATACGTGCAGAAATATAATTTAGTCCTTTGAAGCAACATATGTGATATACATGTAACCGTTGATTTATTCCAGTAAATGCAAGATATATAAACCAAGCTGTTGCTGAAAACTGTCCCTCTGTATTTAGTAGGTAGATTGGTAATTAACCCTTTACACTCTGATGTCAAAATACCCAAGTTTTCAGCAGCAAATATTTCTCACAATGCCACTGAGAATTTAAAAACATTTTATCTTGTTTGACAGAGCTCATTGAGCTCTGTCAAACAAGATATAATTTGTTAAACTTTTCCTATGGCATGAGCAATATGGGGTCAATGACGAAAAGTTTGAAATACTGCCAGAGTGCTAGGAGTTAATAGGCTATCTCGGTGTGTGGATGAAGCTTCTAATTGCTTATTGGGTATCGCAACACAGATCACTGTTATATTTGAAAGAAATAAAACTTTCATCAGCTTTCATTCTGAGTATAATGGCAGAACTTTTCAGTTCTGGCAGCTTTAAAGTTTTTTTTTATTTTTTTGTTTCTTGTTTTGCCATTATTAGCCTTATGGGGAGGCGCGGTGGCGTTGCGGTAACCGGCTCTCGTCAGATCACCGAAGTTAAGCAACATCGAGCCTGGTTAATGAATAATCACTGAAGTGGTGACCATCTGAGCGATCAATTCGGACTCCCGCGTTGTGTCCTTGGGCAAGGCACTTAACCCCGATTGTTCACATGGGGGCACGATGACACTGTGTACTATGGTACACATGTCTTCAACCATTCTAACCCTGCCTGTGCAGCAGTGCGGAGTTACGATGTTGGGGAGCTGGCAGCTGCTCATCATTGCTCAGTGGTTCTCTCCGGGTACTCCTCCATCCTAGTTCGGGACTCAAGGGATTAGCTTCATGTTGGTTTTAGTCATGTATAATTTTTGCTGAATTTTGACTGTTTTAACGGACTGTGGCATGGAGATTATACATGAATACAATGAGTTTGGGAGCCCAAACCTGTATATAACGGTATTAAAAATGTCCAGGATATGGCCCAGACTACAGTGCCACAAATCCCACTGACAATGAGCTCAACATCGGCATTCTTCTTTCAACACAAATCATATTTACAGTAATTGCAGTAATTTTATGACTAGTTTCCATCACACTTTAACCTTTAAAGGCCTACAATGTATTTTTGCCTTTTGTGATCTCCGAGCATAAGTCCATAACATGCCATCATTAGGAAATCCTGCTGACAAAAGACAAATCACCTGAGGCCAGTCTTAGAAGTGAGATGGGTGCGAGTGCAATTGCTCTTGTCAGCACCCGTGTTTTCTATTTTACGGGTGCTAAAAAATGCACTCAGAAAATATTGTGGAGCACTAAAATACTGTGAGAAAAAATAAATGTGTGTCATTTTGAGAAAGCAGCACTCTGTGGCCAGTTACTGTAATAATTCAGCAATTCCTTATACATTTAACCCTTTGAAAACTAGTGGTATCTGCCATGCCAGTTCAGTGGCAGCAATTAGAAGAGCCCATATTCATTATTTGGTGTAGACCAATCAATATTTTTATACTGTACCAATGACCCAGACATAGCTGGTGCTAACTCTTAAAATATAGGGCCAAACACAAATTTTGCCCCCCAATCCCCAAAATTTGCATCTAAAACTAAAGAAAACATGTCCTGAAAGGCCCTCCACACTTCGCCCCTACTGCGCATGCGCAGTGTCAAGGACGTTCCGAAATTGGCGCCATTTATCATTCTAAGTTTGGCCCTTCATCAGTTAACATCTGACTGATCTTTGTGCTTTTAAATCTCAGTTTAAATGATGCCAGACACATAAATATTAGTGAAATGGTGATTCTAAGGAGGATAGAAAAGGAGGAGAGGAAAAGAATGTGTGACAGAATATTATCAGGGCTGTAACTTAAAATTTTTTAATGAAATTATGTTAAGTTACCTATTTTCAAGGCAGCAGCCATTTTGTTGTCATTCTGATTATTTAGTTACACTGTTTTTTCAAGGGTTTTCCTCTCTCCCTGTCCTTTAAGTTCCCCCTTGCTATTCTCCCATGCTTTTGGCATAGTTTCTGTAATTATTATTACTAAAATTTCTTGGGAGTTTTAGCTGAATAACAGAATGAATTCTGTTCTTTCCCCATGTTTACGTCTTCACCTACGGGTGGTTAGGCGTCGTGTTCTGCATCTACCATCTGATGTTCTGCAGTTTCTTCCCTGGAAGTCTCTGTTTTGCATCAGATGGTGTATTTTTGGTAACTGATTTCGGGCCTGGGTGCCTGGAGTCTTATTTTAGTGTTTTTACACTCATTGTTTACATTTACAACAGCCCTCTGTGTGAGGGGGGGATTTCTAAATAATAATATCTTTATGTTGTTTTAATCATAACTAGATACATTATTATTGTTCGTAAGTGTTGAATAAATTGTTTAAAATATTTTTAAAATTTTTGTCCACACTTAGGCTTGGGATCCATTGGGGCTCAACGTTACTTTTCAGAAACTTGGGCTGTTCTGAAAAAATATTTTTTCAAAATATTTTGATTTCAATTATTTTTTCTATATTAATGGATCATATTATTATTATGTATTTTGTTTGCCAGGGGTTAGTGCGAGTACCAGGACTTGTTTTCTTTTCACATTGAAAGGATATTGATCAATTGTTTTAAGAGGAAGTCTTCCTCTGACCTTATTATCATTCTATATGTGGTCAGTGTACTCGCATTAACTCCTGTTCTGTATCGTATGATTTCGATGACAATATGGGAAGCGTATGTCACGGTATGTTGTTGGGGATTTGGACACTCCGGTCCTTTCCCCGCAGGGTCACTCTACTTTATCAATTTCTATTTCAGACGATCAAGATTAGGGTGATGTATCTGTGATGTCTTCCAACAGTGTGCCTCCGTCGTCACAATTAATGAAGGGCTAGCGGAAAAATGCTCATGTAATACGCCAATTGCCTAAGAGGACCCTAGTAGGTTCGACGGCCTTTGACGTCCGCTAGCTCGCCCGGTGTAGCGTCCATTCACCGAATGGTTCGGCAGCCGGGTTCGTCCGTTGCGGTCTAGAAGGAATTTTGGGGTGATGCGAGCACTATAAAATTAACTTAATGCACACCCAGTGACGGCGGATCGGAGGGAGAACGGAGGAAGCCTTTTAGTCCGGTTCATAGCTCGTTCCGGTCCATCCGGACGGCAAGCGAGAGAGGCCCCTCTCTCGTTCATCAGCATCTGGCCCCAGATGTTGTGGTACAAATGTGTCGCTAGCGGAGCATACGTCCGTCGCTCGGGACGCTCCGTTGTATAGGCAGTCCGCTGAGACTGCTAAGGCTTCCTCTTCTCGTCAGCGCACACGACCGCACCTTGGCTGCGTGACCGCCGATATATTACCAGCTTCGCCGATCAAGGATTCTTCGGCGACCAGGTCACACCATCCGGCAGCCAGGGATTCGAGACCGATGGACTCCGGACGTTCGCATAGGAAAAGTATGCGGGAGCCATCTGATGCGGAGCTGCCCTCGGCGAAGCAGCGATAGACTGCGCCTCCGCAGGTCTCGACGCCGGACATTCTTGTGCACATAGCACAGCTTATCGCAGCATCCCAGCAGCCGACAGAAACGGTGTCGGATCGAGAATTATCCGACAGCGCTGGGTCGGTAGCCGGGGACTCGAGGCCTGCAGACTCCGGACGTTCGCATAGGAAGTGTGCGGGAGTCAACGTACACGGAGCTTCCAGCGGCAATGCATCGTAAGTCCGCTACTGCACAGGCCTCGGGAACGGACGTGCTTTCCTTAATAGCACAGTTTATCGCAGCATCCCAGCATCAACTGAATCTGTCGCATATATTTTATCCGACGATGCTGGGTCGGGACGCTCCGCGGAAGCGGGTACGGACGTCCGAAAGTTTCATCCGGTCCGACGGGATACCGAAAGGGATTCGGAGGATTTCAAGCTTTCCCTTTCGGAACAACATATGCTGCGATGCCGGATAAGAAACTGATAGCGTCGGTGGACTTAGAAATTTTTGGTTCGGTTCAGGGACATCGTCCCTCAGTTCCGACATAGTCCAATAATGTCACACAAACTTTCGAATTATTGAACGACGCTATATATATTATTATTTTATGCTTGCTATCCAAGCATTTCTGGTTTCTTGTTCGAAGAGTTATGGAGATGTCTTTCAAAAGTGTGCCTCTGTCGTCATAGTTAATGAAGAGTTAGCGGCAATAAGTGCTCATGGAATATGTCTATCGCTTACGGAGTGACATTCGCTAGCTCACCCGGTGTAGCGTACATTCATCGAATGGTTCGGCTGCCGGGTTCGTCCGTTGCGGTCTAGGAAGGAGATTTGGGTGATGCGAGCACTTTAATTACTTTAGTACTCACCCAGTGACGGCAGATTGAGGACAGATCGGAGGAAGCCAACAACATAGGGGACCGCATGTTGTGGTTCAGATATTTTACATTCGGAGCATATGTCCGTTGCTCGGGACGCTCCGTTATATTGACAGTCCGAGAGACTGTCTTTAATGCTTCCTCATCCTCACAGCAGGGCACACGACCGCACATTGGCTACGTGACCTCGAGTATCCGATCAGTTTCGGCATTCAGTGATTCCACAGCGAATAGGTCGCGCCATCCGGTAGCCAAGGGACACGAGGCCTATATACTCCGTTCGCTCGCATATTGGAAGTATGCACGGGGTAACGATCTCGGAGCTTCCTGCGGCAATGCATCGTAAGACCGCTTCTCCTCAGGCCTCAGTGACGGACGTGCTATCCGAGTTAGCACAGTTGTTTCGCAGCATCCCAGCAATTGACAGTTTCTCGGTCGAATCAGGAATTATCCGACGGCGCTGGGTCGGTGCGGTCCGCGGTTGCATCAAGCTACGGACGACCGAACGCTTTATAGGGTCCGACAGCGTCATCTGATGCGGAGCTGCCCTCGGCGAAGCAGCGATAGACTGCGCCTCCGCAGGTCTCGACGCCGGACATTCTTGTGCACATAGCACAGCTTATCGCAGCATCCCAGCAGCCGACAGAAACGGTGTCGGATCGAGAATTATCCGACAGCGCTGGGTCGGTAGCCGGGGACTCGAGGCCTGCAGACTCCGGACGTTCGCATAGGAAGTGTGCGGGAGTCAACGTACACGGAGCTTCCAGCGGCAATGCATCGTAAGTCCGCTACTGCACAGGCCTCGGGAACGGACGTGCTTTCCTTAATAGCACAGTTTATCGCAGCATCCCAGCATCAACTGAATCTGTCGCATATATTTTATCCGACGATGCTGGGTCGGGACGCTCCGCGGAAGCGGGTACGGACGTCCGAAAGTTTCATCCGGTCCGACGGGATACCGAAAGGGATTCGGAGGATTTCAAGCTTTCCCTTTCGGAACAACATATGCTGCGATGCCGGATAAGAAACTGATAGCGTCGGTGGACTTAGAAATTTTTGGTTCGGTTCAGGGACATCGTCCCTCAGTTCCGACATAGTCCAATAATGTCACACAAACTTTCGAATTATTGAACGACGCTATATATATTATTATTTTATGCTTGCTATCCAAGCATTTCTGGTTTCTTGTTCGAAGAGTTATGGAGATGTCTTTCAAAAGTGTGCCTCTGTCGTCATAGTTAATGAAGAGTTAGCGGCAATAAGTGCTCATGGAATATGTCTATCGCTTACGGAGTGACATTCGCTAGCTCACCCGGTGTAGCGTACATTCATCGAATGGTTCGGCTGCCGGGTTCGTCCGTTGCGGTCTAGGAAGGAGATTTGGGTGATGCGAGCACTTTAATTACTTTAGTACTCACCCAGTGACGGCAGATTGAGGACAGATCGGAGGAAGCCAACAACATAGGGGACCGCATGTTGTGGTTCAGATATTTTACATTCGGAGCATATGTCCGTTGCTCGGGACGCTCCGTTATATTGACAGTCCGAGAGACTGTCTTTAATGCTTCCTCATCCTCACAGCAGGGCACACGACCGCACATTGGCTACGTGACCTCGAGTATCCGATCAGTTTCGGCATTCAGTGATTCCACAGCGAATAGGTCGCGCCATCCGGTAGCCAAGGGACACGAGGCCTATATACTCCGTTCGCTCGCATATTGGAAGTATGCACGGGGTAACGATCTCGGAGCTTCCTGCGGCAATGCATCGTAAGACCGCTTCTCCTCAGGCCTCAGTGACGGAAGTGCTATCCGAGTTAGCACAGTTGTTTCGCAGCATCCCAGCAATTGACAGTTTCTCGGTCGAATCAGGAATTATCCGACGGCGCTGGGTCGGTGCGGTCCGCGGTTGCATCAAGCTACGGACGACCGAACGCTTTATAGGGTCCGACAGCGTCATCTGATGCGGAGCTGCCCTCGGCGAAGCAGCGATAGACTGCGCCTCCGCAGGTCTCGACGCCGGACATTCTTGTGCACATAGCACAGCTTATCGCAGCATCCCAGCAGCCGACAGAAACGGTGTCGGATCGAGAATTATCCGACAGCACTGGGTCGGTAGCCGGGGACTCGAGGCCTGCAGACTCCGGACGTTCGCATAGGAAGTGTGCGGGAGTCAACGTACACGGAGCTTCCAGCGGCAATGCATCGTAAGTCCGCTACTGCACAGGCCTCGGGAACGGACGTGCTTTCCTTAATAGCACAGTTTATCGCAGCATCCCAGCATCAACTGAATCTGTCGCATATATTTTATCCGACGATGCTGGGTCGGGACGCTCCGCGGAAGCGGGTACGGACGTCCGAAAGTTTCATCCGGTCCGACGGGATACCGAAAGGGATTCGGAGGATTTCAAGCTTTCCCTTTCGGAACAACATATGCTGCGATGCCGGATAAGAAACTGATAGCGTCGGTGGACTTAGAAATTTTTGGTTCGGTTCAGGGACATCGTCCCTCAGTTCCGACATAGTCCAATAATGTCACACAAACTTTCGAATTATTGAACGACGCTATATATATTATTATTTTATGCTTGCTATCCAAGCATTTCTGGTTTCTTGTTCGAAGAGTTATGGAGATGTCTTTCAAAAGTGTGCCTCTGTCGTCATAGTTAATGAAGAGTTAGCGGCAATAAGTGCTCATGGAATATGTCTATCGCTTACGGAGTGACATTCGCTAGCTCACCCGGTGTAGCGTACATTCATCGAATGGTTCGGCTGCCGGGTTCGTCCGTTGCGGTCTAGGAAGGAGATTTGGGTGATGCGAGCACTTTAATTACTTTAGTACTCACCCAGTGACGGCAGATTGAGGACAGATCGGAGGAAGCCAACAACATAGGGGACCGCATGTTGTGGTTCAGATATTTTACATTCGGAGCATATGTCCGTTGCTCGGGACGCTCCGTTATATTGACAGTCCGAGAGACTGTCTTTAATGCTTCCTCATCCTCACAGCAGGGCACACGACCGCACATTGGCTACGTGACCTCGAGTATCCGATCAGTTTCGGCATTCAGTGATTCCACAGCGAATAGGTCGCGCCATCCGGTAGCCAAGGGACACGAGGCCTATATACTCCGTTCGCTCGCATATTGGAAGTATGCACGGGGTAACGATCTCGGAGCTTCCTGCGGCAATGCATCGTAAGACCGCTTCTCCTCAGGCCTCAGTGACGGACGTGCTATCCGAGTTAGCACAGTTGTTTCGCAGCATCCCAGCAATTGACAGTTTCTCGGTCGAATCAGGAATTATCCGACGGCGCTGGGTCGGTGCGGTCCGCGGTTGCATCAAGCTACGGACGACCGAACGCTTTATAGGGTCCGACAGCGTCATCTGATGCGGAGCTGCCCTCGGCGAAGCAGCGATAGACTGCGCCTCCGCAGGTCTCGACGCCGGACATTCTTGTGCACATAGCACAGCTTATCGCAGCATCCCAGCAGCCGACAGAAACGGTGTCGGATCGAGAATTATCCGACAGCGCTGGGTCGGTAGCCGGGGACTCGAGGCCTGCAGACTCCGGACGTTCGCATAGGAAGTGTGCGGGAGTCAACGTACACGGAGCTTCCAGCGGCAATGCATCGTAAGTCCGCTACTGCACAGGCCTCGGGAACGGACGTGCTTTCCTTAATAGCACAGTTTATCGCAGCATCCCAGCATCAACTGAATCTGTCGCATATATTTTATCCGACGATGCTGGGTCGGGACGCTCCGCGGAAGCGGGTACGGACGTCCGAAAGTTTCATCCGGTCCGACGGGATACCGAAAGGGATTCGGAGGATTTCAAGCTTTCCCTTTCGGAACAACATATGCTGCGATGCCGGATAAGAAACTGATAGCGTCGGTGGACTTAGAAATTTTTGGTTCGGTTCAGGGACATCGTCCCTCAGTTCCGACATAGTCCAATAATGTCACACAAACTTTCGAATTATTGAACGACGCTATATATATTATTATTTTATGCTTGCTATCCAAGCATTTCTGGTTTCTTGTTCGAAGAGTTATGGAGATGTCTTTCAAAAGTGTGCCTCTGTCGTCATAGTTAATGAAGAGTTAGCGGCAATAAGTGCTCATGGAATATGTCTATCGCTTACGGAGTGACATTCGCTAGCTCACCCGGTGTAGCGTACATTCATCGAATGGTTCGGCTGCCGGGTTCGTCCGTTGCGGTCTAGGAAGGAGATTTGGGTGATGCGAGCACTTTAATTACTTTAGTACTCACCCAGTGACGGCAGATTGAGGACAGATCGGAGGAAGCCAACAACATAGGGGACCGCATGTTGTGGTTCAGATATTTTACATTCGGAGCATATGTCCGTTGCTCGGGACGCTCCGTTATATTGACAGTCCGAGAGACTGTATTTAATGCTTCCTCATCCTCACAGCAGGGCACACGACCGCACATTGGCTACGTGACCTCGAGTATCCGATCAGTTTCGGCATTCAGTGATTCCACAGCAAATAGGTCGCGCCATCCGGTAGCCAAGGGACACGAGGCCTATATACTCTGTTCGCTCGCATATTGGAAGTATGCACGGGGTAACGATCTCGGAGCTTCCTGCGGCAATGCATCGTAAGACCGCTTCTCCTCAGGCCTCAGTGACGGACGTGCTATCCGAGTTAGCACAGTTGTTTCGCAGCATCCCAGCAATTGACAGTTTCTCGGTCGAATCAGGAATTATCCGACGGCGCTGGGTCGGTGCGGTCCGCGGTTGCATCAAGCTACGGACGACCGAACGCTTTATAGGGTCCGACAGGATGGCGAAAGGGATTCGAAAGATTTCGAGTTTTCCCTTTAGTAGTATCGGAAGATGCCTTTCATATCTTCTGGCATTTCTTCCAGTGATTATTTTTCGGACTTCATTGCTGCGATCTTGGATAAGAGACTTATAGCGTCATTGGACTCGGTTTTTTCGATCGGTACAGGGACTTTGTCCCTGACTTACCGACGCAGTCCAATATTGTCATTACAACATGTGTTTTATTTTTCGACGCTATATATTTATATATATATACAAGCCTGCTACTAAGCATGATAGTTTAGTTTCTTGTCCGCGTGGCTCATTTCTGCCATTTTATCTTTTTTACAAATAGTTTATTTTGGCAGAGCAGGGCATACCGAGAGTTCATATGCGTCTAGACGGTGTGATTAAAGACTGCATATATTCTTTTTCGCCGTTTAGGTCTTTTCCAATTTCAATGTTGGGAACGACATTATGTATAGTAGACTTAACTTAGACGCTTTATTATACGTAATCCGCCTTACTGAGGCGTTATCATTACGTCTTCAAGAAAAGATTTACGGGATATTATTCTCAATGTAATTTCTTTTGAGGGCAGTAGTTTGTTCACGTATAACTCCGCCCTTCAGTGGCTGATTGGAGTTGGTTAGACGTGACGCAGCCCTAGCTACATCCACGCGTGGATAGTAGGTTAAGAACTCTCTCAGAGTCGCTTCGTTCTCGGAGGAGCTTCTCTTCGACGGCAACTTTCCGGCAATCCATGAATTGCTCGATTTATACATTCTCTTGTCTATCTAGTGTTACAAGAGATTCAGACTGGGGCAAACATTCGGTGGTTGACTCAGAGAGTGCCGCCGCATTTGCCGGACCCGAGTGTGGCTGTTATGACGGTTGCCAGTCAAACAGATTGGGATATATACTGATCCCTACGGATTCGAAGTGCCTGGGTCTTTGGGTTCCGCAGTCTTTTAGCTATCAGTTTAACTTCCGCGGAATAATGTTTTTTTTAGGCTTGCTTTATGTCATTGCATGAACATTATTCAGAAACGCATGCCCAAATTCCTGTCCTTTAATTCGACAGTAGTGGCGTATCTCCGGAACCAGGGAGGCACTCTTTCGTTTCCGTTATTCAATTTAATGGAAAGAATCCGTCTGTTGGTTATAGTACACCAAGTTCAGTTTTGGTCCGTCATATTCTGATTGTTTTATCACACTCCCGTTCTCTTACGGGTCGCTTGTTGCTGTCAGAATGGACTCTCAACAAACAAGTATTCAATCAGATTTGCTATCTATGGGAGCGCCCAATGATGTTTTATTTATGACACAGCTTGCTAATCAATTGCAGACGTATGTGTTGGCTTGTCCAGATCTCTGAGCTAATACTGTTAACGCTCTATTGATCTATAGGACGGAATGATAGGATACGCGTATCCTCCGGCGCTGTTGTTTTAGCAGGTATTGCTAAGATAAACAACCACAATACATTTCTGTTGATAGCATCTCTATCTTCACAGAGATCATGAGTAATTTACTCTCTTGTCTACTGTGGATCTTAACGTGAAATCTTCCTCTATGTGAGGATCTCTTTTCACTGGGTAAATCGTGTCATCTTTATCACAACCAGCAAGGTCGCAACCTTCATGTATTCCGTTGTGTGGTCCGTATTGCATTGTAAGCACTGTACTGGACGAGCTTTGGACGCGATTTCTTACTATAGGAGATCCTCTTCTTCGCTATTCTATGCGACTAAAGTGGAGGCTCTTCCGTCGTGGTGTAGGGATCATTATGTTCATATTGTTGATCCCTCCATACTACTCATTGCTATTTTTTAGTATACTTGTTTCACAAGATCTACTGCAGCCTGTTGTTATTTAGGTTATAGGTTTATGTTACCTCATACCTATGCACTCTACGATAGTTTACAATTGAGTCTTTTGTCTCTTTATCTAAGTCAGTTAGTAACTTTTTGATAAATAGACTTAGAATCTTTAGATTAAATTCCTATACGGATTTTAACTTCGGTTCTTATTTAGCTAAGTTATCATTTGAGCCTCTGGAAACAGTAGTTTTCAAATTCTGACCTTTTAGACAGTAATTCTGTTGGTTTCTCTTTTACTGTAGAGTCAGTGAGTTTCATGCACTATCGATGGATGATTTTCACTTTCATAGTTTCGGAATCAATACTTCCGTTACTATTTAGGTTGGATTGTTGCATAAGAGTTAGGCTCCTATTATCCGGAACCTATTATTTTAAGGTCCTTCCGTCTTCATATGGGCATAGGCCTTTACTCTTTCCGGGTACAGTTTATGTATTTATAAACAGATATCTGTTTATTACAAGGGCGTAAGCTTCTTCTGTCTTTGATGTCTAGTAGAAGGACGTTACGCTCCATTTTATTGTTAATGGATTCTATTAACTAGCGTACTGCTTATGGTATATCATTGGCTTAGCAGTTGTGCTTAAGATTTCGGCTCATGAAGTAAGAGTTCTTCTACTTCTTGGGCTTACATTAATAGTGTTGCTATTATAGATTTTTGAAGGTTGCTCATTGCGCTCAGCCATCCACATTCATGAATTTTATCTCAGAAATATCGAGTCCATTTCTGGAGGCCTCTATTGTTAGGTCTATTATCTACTGCTCAGAATGTCATTCACTTAACAGTTGCTACTATAGCTAGGTAGGCTGTCTGTTTCGGCAGTGTCTCCGTTCGGCTGCCCTCTTCGCTCTGGGCTATTTGACCCAGGGCAAGAAAAAGGGGGTGGGGGGGGAGGGTGTTCCCTTGGGTCACCTGTTTTTACTATGAAAACAAGGGGATACCTCCTCCGGAGTTAGTAATTCTGAGCTGTTATTGGGATGGTTGTTTAGTGAGAAGTTTAAGTTTATAAATTCATTCAAGTCTTAGTTTTTAAAGTATAGCTTTTGAATATTGCATATGTCAACAGACATGATTATGCAATTCTCACACACTTTTAGGAGTATAAGAGTCTCTATTCTCTAGACTTACTTTATTATTGGCTTACTTTAAAAATTATTAGTATAAGGATTATTGGATATTAATTGAGTACATGGATGTATGAAGCTCAATTTTTGGAAGGTGTTGTATCTTTCTAATTTATCATAAATAAGAAAGATACATGTAAGGCCTATTACTTCTTTTCCCTACAGGGGATGACTCTATTTTATTTTATTGAGCGTATTCCATTTTGCTCTATGTCCTTGGCCCTCCAGCCTTTTTACTATTCAGCTATGTCTGGGTCATTGGTACAGTATAAAAATGTTAAAAAATTTATAGTAATTTATATATTTTTTATACTTACCAATGACCCAGACGGGGATGGCCCTCCCAGGAGTTGGGAACTCTTGCCTCCCCGCTGAGTACATAGCGCTTACCAGGCACTGGTTATTAGAATGATAAATGGCGCCAATTTCGGAACGTCCTTGACACTGCGCATGCGCAGTAGGGGCGAAGTGTGGAGGGCCTTTCTGGACATGTTTTCTTTAGTTTTAGATGCAAATTTTGGGGATTGGGGGGCAAAATTTGTGTTTGGCCCTATATTTTAAGAGTTAGCACCAGCTATGTCTGGGTCATTGGTAAGTATAAAAAATATATAAATTACTATAAATTTTTTAACATTTTCAACGTTCAGCCTTGGGGCTGCACGTTGAAAATACTGATTGGTCTTCCCCGCACATTTACTGAATAGCCATCCGATTTAATGACGTTATGACATATCATGTTCCTGGCTGGAAAAGCGGCTGCTCGGGTTCAAAGGGTTAAAGTTTTTGGTCTTTGGCGACAGAATTCCCTCGAAAATTCATATACTGACATTTTATGTGTGCAATTTACTCTCGTCTCTGATTTTGCTGGAGCTTAAAACTGCACCCTTCAATTTTGTTCATTTCCATCACTGCTAAGGCTAAGCAGTGATTTCTAGTAAAGTCATGGCTGCCTTAGTACTTGACTAGAAATCTTTGCTCAACAACTTTCCATGTACAGTTAAAACTAGAAGTCCTGTCATGAAATACGCACAAATAGCACGGCCTGTGCACAAGCAATGTTTCAGCCAATGGACCTCCGGGTAACCCGGAGGTCCATTGGCAGAAACATTGCATGTGTTTGCTATGAGTAACCAGGAGAACCTGCCGTGCTTTGGATGCCATTCGATGTTGCAATTGTGCGCAAATCCAACGTGCAATTAAGCCTAGATAAATGCACTATTCGTGACAGGACTTCTAGTTTTAAGTGTACATGTACAGGTTATAGTGATATTAGTCTAGTGGGAGAATTGCCCAGGCACTTAACCCTCTGCACACTGATTTTTCCCACAATGCAATTAATAATTTAACCAAATCAATCTTATTTGACAGAGCTTATTTGACCTCTGTCCAATAAGATTAAGTTGGTTAAATTCTGAGCTTCATTATGCGAAAAATGTGCTGCTTGAAATTTTGTTATTTTGACAACAGAGTACAGAGGGTAAAGGGTTAAAAAAACTGAAAGGAAAACCAGTCACTTCCTTCAGGAAAATGAACACTTTAACCAGACCTGGTCTTTTGAGGAGAGATATATCTCCCACCCTCTATGGCTCCTGCAAAAACCAATTTAAGGAGAGCCATATTTGCTCTCCTTAAGAGCTGTAATAGCTCTACTTAAACCTTCAGTCCCCTAGTTAATAACTGACTTAAGTATAGAATAGTTCTCTGACACAGGTTTAGAGGAGCTGTAGTAGCTACCCTAGATTTATTAAAAGTCCAGCCACCTGCTTCAACTGCTTTCAAGGCCTTATCTTATAAATAACGAATGGATGAAAATTTGAAAATACAGAAGGTTTCGATATCTAATGGTTGGTTCAGTTTCGTTTTTCGGTATCCCCATGATATCAGCATCAGTCTGGTTTTTCAGTATATTGTCCATCTATAACATTTGATTTTATTATTTTTGTTTTTGCAGATTTTATAATGTTAGAGAAATTCTTGACAGTTGATTTGTTTGGGATTGTTCCAGTATGGACAGCATGTCTTGCAGCAGTTTTACTGTACTTCCTGATCAAGCTTCAACAAAGACCGTCTGTAAATGATGTAAGTTAGACTTACCCTGAAGCCACAATTTGTCACCACTTTTTTACATGTATAGGTTTTTTTTTATTTTTCAACAAAGAATGTTACAGTTAAAACTAGAAGTCCTGTCATGAAATGCGCACAAATAGCACGTTGATATGCGCATTAATGTACGCGTTATGTTCCAAGTAAAGCTATCAAATTCTGTACATATGACCTGTGCACAAACAATGTTTCAGCCAATGGACCTCCGGGTAACCCGGAGGTCCATTGGCAGAAACATTGCATGTGTTTGCTATGAGTAACCAGGAGAACCTGCCGTGCTTTGGATGCCATTCGATGTGGCAATTGTGCGCAATTCCAACGCGCAATTAAGCCTAGATAAGCGCACTATTCGTGACAGGACTTCTAGTTTTAACTGTACTTGCTGAGCTGCCTCCATGAGCAATTAGATGGGAAATTGTGTCTCAAATCTTCTCAAGGGTGAGACCTTTACAGTTGAAACTAGAAGTCCTGTCACTGTATTGTGCACTATTTTGAAGTAATAGCGTGCTGAGTAAATGCACTTTTGTCCCTGTCATACTGCCCCATTAGCCTAACTCAATTCCTGTAGAAAACCAGCATGTCCAATAGAACTGAAACTTAACCGATTAATCATTTTTCAATGATCAACGTCTTGATCAATCAAAACAAGTAATTGATCGATTAACCGTTGCCTTAAACCTCTGTATTCTATGGGTCAACAAAGGAACAAACTTGCTCTAAAACAGGCAAACATTGTCACACTGACTTGCATCAGTTATCATGAGACAGATTAAAGCTTGCAAGTATTAAGTGCAGACATACCTGTTCACTTGCATGATCATTGTACTATATCAGTATCTGGAAATAGTCATTCTTAACTCTTTGCCCATTGCGGACAGCAGACGATACATTCCAAATAAATTCTTGAATTACTAAGAATTTTCAATATTTTTATACTGTACCAATGACCCAGACTTATCTGGTGCTAACTCTAAAATATCTAGGGCCAAACGCAAATTTTACCCCCCAATTCCAAAATTTGCATCTAAAACCGAAAATTACATGTCCCATATGGTCCTCCATACTTTTACTCCACTGCGCATGCACAGTGTCAAGGAGGTCTCGAAATTGGCGCAATTATCATTCTTTGTTTGGCCCTCAATACAGTTACACTTCACTGTTATTTGTGCTTGTAAATCTCAGTTTTAAGGATGCCAGATGCATAATTATGAGAGAAATGGTAGATATAAGGAGGAAATAGAAGGAGGAGAGGAAAAAACAGTGGAAACAAATGTTCAGGGCTGTAACTTATAATTATTTTACAAAATTATTCGTGTTACCTATTTGACCTTGTTGTGGTCATTCTTGCTATGAATGTTCCATTGTTTAATCAGTGTTTCCTCTCTCCCTTTCCTTTATTCCTCCCTAGCTATTCTCCCATGCTTTTGGCTTATTTTTTGTAATGTTTATTACTAAAATTTCTTGGGAGTTTTGGCTTGGAAACAGAATTATTTTCTGTTGTTTTCCCCATGTTTCTTCTCTGGAAGTCTCTCTTTTGCATCAGATAGTGTTTAAATTGATAACTGATTTCGGGCCAGGTTTATCAGTGCCTGAAGTCATGTTTCTGGTTTGTTTACACTTTTTGTCTATGTTGACAACGGTTACTTCTTCTAGTGATTACTCTGCTTAGTTCAGTTTACAGTAAGATACATTAATATTGTCTGTGAGTGTTACATTAATTTTTTGAAATGATTTAAAATTTTTGTCCACACTTAGGCTTTTTTGGGATCAATTTGTAATTCACAGGTTCATTGTGTTTCTTTTAGTCATTATAGTCGCACTAATTCTTGCTATGTGTGTGTTGATTGATATGACAATGTTGGAGACGTGTGTCACAGGCTTTTGTTAGCGGTGAGGGGTCCATTACGGTCCTCTCTCCGTAGGGTCACTCTGTATTATCAGTTTCTTTTTCAGAATTCAGAGTGATTTTTCCGTGATGTCTTCAACAAGTGTGTCTCCGTCGTTGCAATATTAGGGCTAGTGGAAAGTGCTCAAGGTATTATGACAATTGCTGAAGAGTTCCCTAGTAGGATCGAAAGCAATTGATCGTTCGCTAGTCTGCCCGGTGTCGAATGGATCGGCATCTGGGTTCATCCGTTGCGGTCCAGGGAAGCAGATTGGGTGATGCGAGCACTATAAAACATCGAATATGCACACCCAGCAGCGACGGATCCGAGGATAGTACGGAGGAAGCCTGTCATTCCGGTAGCTAGCTCGTCCAGGTCCACCCGGACTGCGAGGGAGAGAGGCCCCCCTCTCTCTTACATCAACATCTGCACCTCGATATTGTTGTATGTTTGTTTGTTAGTCAGAGCTTACGTCCACTCCTCCTGCTCGGGACATGCCGTTGCATACACAGTCCGACGCGGCTGTTACATTGGCTTCCTCATCCTCACGACACACACGACCGCACCTTCGCTACGTGACCACAGATTTTCAGGGGACGTTCGCATATTATATAAATGCAGGATTGAACATCCCTGGTGCTCCTGCTTCTCCGACCACAGACTACACGTCGACCAGGTCACTCCATCTGCTAGCCAAGGACATGAGGCCTTTCCAGTTGGGACGTTTGCATATTACATAAATGCAGGAATGAACGTCCCTGGAGCTTCCAGTGGATAGTTACGTAGGACCGCGGCTCCACAGGTCTCATTGAGTAACATAAACAAGGTGATGTTACTGTGATGTCTTCGTAAAGTGTGCTTCCGTATTCACAGTCAAAGAAGAGCTTGCGGTAAAAGTGCTCATGCAGATACGTCAATTGCCTAAGAGGTGCCATGTAGGATCGACGGCGTTGGCGTCCGCTAGCTTGCCCGGTGTCGCGACCATTCACCGAATGGCTCAGCACCCGGGTTCGTCCGTTGCGGTCCAGGAAGGAGTTTTGGGTGATGCGAGCACTATAAAATACAATGTGCACACCCAGTGACGACGGATACGAGGATGGTACGGAGGAAGCCTATTAGTCCGGTTCCTAGCTCGTCCAGGTCCATCCGGGCTGCGAGCAAGAGAGGTCACTCTCTCGTACTACAACATCCGTGCCCAGATGTTGTGGTACAAAACGTTTCTCAGTCGGAGCATACATCCATCGCTCGGGATGCTCCGTTATATATACAGTCCGG
Source organism: Pictodentalium vernedei (assembly GCA_031216915.1). Classification (NCBI taxonomy): domain Eukaryota; kingdom Metazoa; phylum Mollusca; class Scaphopoda; order Dentaliida; family Dentaliidae; genus Pictodentalium; species Pictodentalium vernedei. The sequence continues at coordinate 117,079,610 of CM062294.1, read as the reverse complement.
AGAGACTGCTCTTTCGGCTTCCTCATCTTCACGGCAGCACACGCGACTGCACCTTGGCTACGTGACCAGTGATATTCATCCAACATCGCCGACCAGGGATTCTACGGTGTTCAGGTCACGCCATCTGGTAGCCAAGGATACGAGGCCTTCAGACTCCGGACGTTCGCATATAAGAAGTATGCAGGAGTTAACGTCCAAGGAGCTTCCAGCGGCTAAATCCTGTAAGACTGCAGCTCCACAGGCCTCTGTTACGGACATGCTATCGTAGATAGCCCAAATTATCGTAGCATCCCAGCAACCGACAGTAACTCTGTCGGATCAGGTATATTCCGATGAAGCTGGGTTGGTACGTACCGCTGCAGGTTCAGGCACAGACGACCAAGAATTACAAGTGGTCTGACAGGATGGCGAAAGGGATACGGATGAGTTGTATTTTCCCTTTCGGAACAACATAATTGCCATAGAGTACATCCGGCATTATCATCTGACGTTGTTCCTCCAGACCAAAATGCTGCGTTGCCGGATAAGAGACTGATAGCGCCACTGGACACAGAATTCTTAATCGGTTTAGGGACTTCATCCCTCAGTTTCCAACATAGTCCAGATATGTCTCACGGACATTTGATCTGTTGAATGATGCTATATTTATATAACTTGATACCTAAATGGGCAGGTCAGGTTTCTTATCGGCAAATGCTCTACATCTGGCTTTCATCAATTCAAGGAATATTTTGAAACGGCAGGACAGAGCATTCTGAGAGTTCTCTGCATCTAGACAACCAGGTCAGGACCTAGTATTGTTTATACTGTCGTCTATGTCAATTCCAACAACGATGTTGGAAACGACAATATCGTCTAGCAGGGTCAGCTTAGACGCATCATCATATGCAGATCACCTTACCAGAACATTATCATAACGTCTCAAAGGAAAAAGAATTCTAGGATGTACAACCTCCTTAAGAGTTCTTTCAAGGGCCTCACGTAAAACTCCATCCTTTTAGTGGCAATATGTTGGTTAGATGTGACGCAGCCCTGGCTACATCCACGCGTGTGGATAGAAAGGTGAAAAATTCTCTCAGTCGCTCCGGTCTCCGGAGAGTTTTCTTCGACGGCAAGCTTTCCACAGGCTATGATCAGATAACTAAGAAAGCTTTTGACTCTCTGCTATTCAAATCCACTTCCATATAGTCAGATTCAGCAGAGAAGAGTAGGACAGGCACTTCTGGGACGAATACGTCCAAAGGAAGTTCCTATAGAGGTTCCTATGCGTCCTCTAGGTCTTACTGTAGAGACCGTCAGGGTAGCGACTCAGGTAGGGGCCGTAATTCTGGCCGAGACATCCGGTCAGATGCCCCTAGGTCGATGGGGCGAGGTGCAGGCCGTGGAGGACATGGCTTCTTCTTCTGCAAGCCTCGCAGGACCAGGAGGTAATGGTATTAACCTCTATCGTGTACTAGTGAACGGAAGACTGTCAAGTTTCTCAATTAATTGGGAATAGATTACGGAAGTCCCTTGGATTCGAGGGGTGATTTCTGAAGGACTAAATTGTCCTTCAAACGAAATCATCCGTTAACTCGGAGTCCAAGATGGATTCAGCTTCCGTCAAGTCAGCAGGGAAGAGGCTCGCTTCCATTCTGGAATGATCGCGATAGAGATCGTAGAAATCCAGGAATTTCCAGGTTTCTACAACCATCCTTTTCTGGTTCCAAAAACCAGACGGCTCGTTCCGTTCACTCATTTTTCTGAGCTGGATAAACAAGCTGATCGTGGCTCCAAGTTTATATATGGAGTCCATCCGATCGGTCAGAGCGAGTTTTCGGATGTACGACTATGCTACATGCATAGATCTCAAGATGCGTACTTTCACATCATGGTACATCAGGCGTTGAGAAAGTATCTTCGCTTCCTCATCATAGGAGTCGTGTATCAGTTCCGAACAATGTGCTTCCGTCAGAATCTAGACCCCTGGGCTTTCACTCGAATAACGAACTCGGTAATGACTCATTTCCGAGCTCAGTCATCTGCGATAACGTTGGCCTACCTGGACGACATTCTTTAGAGGTACGGCAATGAGGTAATGCTTCAGAACGATGTGCAGAATCTGCTTCTATTGCTCCGACGTCTCGGTTTCATAAGTAAACGAGGAGAAGTCGGATCTGGCATCATCCAAGTCATTCACCCACTGGGGGATGAGCTTCGAAACACACAACATTTTCATTCGTCTGCCGTTACCCAGAGCGAAAGTAATCAGTTGTTAAGCTCACTAATGTCTTCGCTCAGACAAAGTCTCAGCGAGAGATCTCATGATACTAATACGTTTGTACGGAGCTGCCGCGATTTTATTCCGATTGGGGCAGTTACGCATTTGTCCTCTCCAAAAACTTCTGATCCAGAATTGGAGGGTGAAGATTTTTTTGCTCAATATGGACATCTTCTTGTAAACCAAGTGAATAAGAGATTCAGGCTTGGGCAGGTTTTCAGTGGTTAACTCAGAGAGTTCCACTGCAATTGCCAGATCCGAGTTTTACAGTCTTGACGGATGCCAGTCAAACAGGTTGGGTCGTATCATTGAGCCCAAGGGATTTGAAGGGCCAGCGTCTTTGGGATCCGCAGTTCCTAATTAAGCACATTAACATCAAGAATGATGTCATTTTGGCTTGCGCTATGTTATCGGATAAACGTTATTCAGTATGCTCATGTGCTAATTCTGTCCGACAATTCAACAGTATTAGCGTATTTTCGGAACTAGGGAGACAATCATTCCATTCTGTTTTTTCATGTTACGGAAGGAATCTTTCTGTTTGTACTGGAACATCAAGTTCTCCTATCGATCCGTCATATTACGGGTCGTCTGAATGTATTAGCGGACTCCCTTCACGGAGGGGCTGCTTGTTGATGCCAGAATGGACTTTCAACGAGTATTCAATCAGATTTGCTACCAAGGAGAGCGGCATATGATCAACTTTTTCGTGATGCATCTCAACATTCAGTTGCAAAAGTATGTGTCACAATGTTCGGATCTTCAAGCGTTTGCAGTAGACTCTCTACCGATCTCTTGAGACGGAATAATAGGATATGCGTATCTTCCAGCGCCGTTGATTCAGCAGATATTGCTCAAGTTATATATCTCAATGCAAAATTCTGTTCATAGCATTTCTATCTCCACAAAGACCGTGATTTAATCTACTCAGGTGTCTATTGTGGGACATGCCGTGGAAGCTTCCTCCACATTTCGGTCCATTCTATGGTCAGATGGATTCAATTTACTATCAGTACTGCCTATGATAATATCTTCAATCAGCAGTCTGTGCTTTAGTTTTAAGCTCGTGAAGTGAGAGCTCTTCTACATCATGGGCTTACGTTAGTAATGTTGCTATTACAGATCTAGTGAGGGCTGCATATTGTTTTTAGCCCTCCACTTTCCCTAATTTGTATCTGAGAAATATTATGTCCTTTTCTGCAGATATGCTTTGTTTAGATCCGTTATTTTTCACTTAGAATGTCGTCCACTAAACAGTGGCAGCTATATATATGTAGGCTTTCGGTTCCGGCAATGACTCTGTCCTGCTGCCCTCTTCGCTCTGGAGTACTTGATCCAGGGCAAGGGGAAGGGGGAGGGGGGCAAGTGTTCCCTTAGGTCACCTGCTTTATAGTGTAAAGCAAGGGAATTCCTCCCTTGGAGTCAGTAATTCCGAGTCGGTACCGGGATGGTTTTAAAGTAAGTCTAAGGTTTACTCATCTATGTAATATTTTTTAAGTGTTGCTCTGTGTGAGACATTTGTATATATCACGTATTAATCGGGCGTTAATATACAATCCTCAGACACTTTTATATGAGTATATGGAGTCTCATTTTGCGGGACTTCCTTATTTATTGGCTTTCCTTTAAAAATATTAGTATAAAGGGTTATACTGAATATTAATAGAGATAATTGATGTTATTGCGCTCAATTACAGAATGGTGTTGTGTCTTTCTTTTTGATACAAATAAGAAAGATGCATGTAAAGCCTATCTCTCATTTTCTCCTTCAGGGGATAGTTCTGTTATATGTAATTGAGTTTATTGGATTTTCATTTATGTCCTAGGCCCTCCAACCTTTTTACTATTCAGCTAAGTCTGGGTCATTGGTACAGTATAAAAATGTTAAAAAATTTATAGTAAGGCCATCAAAAAAAGAACCTCTGTTTCTCAGGCCCGTACGCATGGTCATTTTTGGTGCGCATGCAACCTTTTTATGACACCAAAAAAAATCTTCAAAAAATTTGAGATATTGTGCTCATTTCGGTAAATCGATATCGATGCGTTCGCAAATTTTAAATTAACACACTTCAAGCTTTTTCTACATCATACCTTAATGAAGTGGGTGGGTTCTAGCAATATTCACGACAGAAAGTGTTTTATTCTGTAAAAGGTAAGTCATAATGACAGCAAGAAGGAAGGTGTCTTTCAGTCTGACAACAAACAGTCACAAAGGGGAATGGTCGATTCGCACCACGTTTGATTCGCACCAACCCTCAGAAAGTCTGCAAAGTCAGGTGCTATGTTGAATGGAACACAGTCTCCTGGCATTTATTTTTAGTAACATTTGTATTATAAATGACCATCATTGGGAATTTGTGTACTGTTATTTGAAACCGTTATGAGTTTCCCAGTTAATTTAAATAAATGCATTTGAGATGCAGGATAATTGGATAACTAATAGTAACCGTTGCTTGATATAAAAGTAACAGTCATAGTTGAAAATAAATCGCATATAGGCAGGTATGTGCGGTCGAATTGGTTAATAAAAACACGCAAACATTCGTTTTGTATTTCATTTTCAGATTTAAAAAAAATATGATTTATGGATGAACTGCCCGTTCAAATGGGTTGTGATAATTTTGAATATAATGGGGAAAAATTGCGATTCACGATTTTATTAGGCAGGTTGTGAAAGGATTTTTTTTTTTTGGTCAAATAAATCTCTGAAAGTTGGCACTTCGACATTTGATTTGTCCCAGAGACGTTTCAACCCGAGACGTTTCACCCACGAGGCGTTTCGTGACTTTTGTCCTGTGTTATAATATTTTTATACTGTACCAATGACCCAGACATAGCTGGTGCTAACTCTTAAAATATAGGGCCAAACACAAATTTTGCCCCCCAATCCCCAAAATTTGCATCTAAAACTAAAGAAAACATGTCCTGAAAGGCCCTCCACACTTCGCCCCTACTGCGCATGCGCAGTGTCAAGGACGTTCCGAAATTGGCGCCATTTATCATTCTAAGTTTGGCCCTTCATCAGTTAACATCTGACTGATCTTTGTGCTTTTAAATCTCAGTTTAAATGATGCCAGACACATAAATATTAGTGAAATGGTGATTCTAAGGAGGATAGAAAAGGAGGAGAGGAAAAGAATGTGTGACAGAATATTATCAGGGCTGTAACTTAAAATTTTTTAATGAAATTATGTTAAGTTACCTATTTTCAAGGCAGCAGCCATTTTGTTGTCATTCTGATTATTTAGTTACACTGTTTTTTCAAGTGTTTTTCCTCTCTCCCTGTCCTTTAAGTTCCCCCTTGCTATTCTCCCATGCTTTGGCATAGTTTCTGTAATTATTATTACTAAAATTTCTTGGGAGTTTTAGCTGAATAACAGAATGAATTCTGTTCTTTCCCCATGTTTACGTCTTCACCTACGGGTGGTTAGGCGTTGTGTTCTGCATCTACCACCTGATGTTCTGCAGTTTCTTCCCTGGAAGTCTCTGTTTTGCATCAGATGGTGTATTTTTGGTAACTGATTTCGGGCCTGGGTGCCTGGAGTCTTATTTTAGTGTTTTTACACTCATTGTTTACATTTACAACAGCCCTCTGTGTGAGGGGGGGATTTCTAAATAATAATATCTTTATGTTATTTTAATCATAACTAGATACATTATTATTGTTCGTAAGTGTTGAATAAATTGTTTAAAATATTTTTTAAATTTTTGTCCACACTTAGGCTTGGGATCCATTGGGGCTCAACGTTACTTTTCAGAAACTTGGGCTGTTCTGAAAAAATATTTTTTCAAAATATTTTGATTTCAATTATTTTTTCTATATTAATGGATCATATTATTATTATGTATTTTGATTGCCAGGGGTTAGTGCGAGTACCAGGACTTGTTTTCTTTTCACATTGAAAGGATATTGATCAATTGTTTTAAGAGGAAGTCTTCCTCTGACCTTATTATCATTCTATATGTGGTCAGTGTACTCGCATTAACTCCTGTTCTGTATCGTATGATTTCGATGACAATATGGGAAGCGTATGTCACGGTATGTTGTTGGGGATTTGGACACTCCGGTCCTTTCCCCGCAGGGTCACTCTACTTTATCAATTTCTATTTCAGACGATCAAGATTAGGGTGATGTATCTGTGATGTCTTCCAACAGTGTGCCTCCGTCGTCACAATTAATGAAGGGCTAGCGGAAAAGTGCTCATGTAATACGCCAATTGCCTAAGAGGACCCTAGTAGGTTCGACGGCCTTTGACGTCCGCTAGCTCGCCCGGTGTAGCGTCCATTCACCGAATGGTTCGGCAGCCGGGTTCGTCCGTTGCGGTCTAGAAGGAATTTTGGGGTGATGCGAGCACTATAAAATTAACTTAATGCACACCCTGTGACGGCGGATCGGAGGGAGAACGGAGGAAGCCTTTTAGTCCGGTTCATAGCTCGTTCCGGTCCATCCGGACGGCAAGCGAGAGAGGCCCCTCTCTCGTTCAACAACATCTGGCCCCAGATGTTGTGGTACAAATGTGTCGTTAGCGGAGCATACGTCCGTCGCTCGGGACGCTCCGTTGTATAGGCAGTCCGCTGAGACTGCTAAGGCTTCCTCTTCTCGTCAGCGCACACGACCGCACCTTGGCTGCGTGACCGCCGATATATTACCAGCTTCGCCGATCAAGGATTCTTCGGCGACCAGGTCACACCATCCGGCAGCCAGGGATTCGAGACCGATGGACTCCGGACGTTCGCATAGGAAAAGTATGCGGGAGCCATCTGATGCGGAGCTGCCCTCGGCGAAGCAGCAATAGACTGCGCCTCCGCAGGTCTCGACGCCGGACATTCTTGTGCACATAGCACAGCTTATCGCAGCATCCCAGCAGCCGACAGAAACGGTGTCGGATCGAGAATTATCCGACAGCGCTGGGTCGGTAGCCGGGGACTCGAGGCCTGCAGACTCCGGACGTTCGCATAGGAAGTGTGCGGGAGTCAACGTACACGGAGCTTCCAGCGGCAATGCATCGTAAGTCCGCTACTGCACAGGCCTCGGGAACGGATGTGCTTTCCTTAATAGCACAGTTTATCGCAGCATCCCAGCATCAACTGAATCTGTCGCATATATTTTATCCGACGATGCTGGGTCGGGACGCTCCGCGGAAGCGGGTACGGACGTCCGAAAGTTTCATCCGGTCCGACGGGATACCGAAAGGGATTCGGTGGATTTCAAGCTTTCCCTTTCGGAACAACATATGCTGCGATGCCGGATAAGAAACTGATAGCGTCGGTGGACTTAGAAATTTTTTGGTTCGGTTCAGGGACATCGTCCCTCAGTTCCGACATAGTCCAATAATGTCACACAAACTTTCGAATTATTGAACGACGCTATATATATTATTATTTTATGCTTGCTATCCAAGCATTTCTGGTTTCTTGTTCGAAGAGTTATGGAGATGTCTTTCAAAAGTGTGCCTCTGTCGTCATAGTTAATGAGGAGTTAGTGGCAATAAGTGCTCATGGAATATGTCTATCGCTTACGGAGTGACATTCGCTAGCTCACCCGGTGTAGCGTACATTCATCGAATGGTTCGGCTGCCGGGTTCGTCCGTTGCGGTCTAGGAAGGAGATTTGGGTGATGCGAGCACTTTAATTACTTTAGTACTCACCCAGTGACGGCAGATTCAGGACAGATCGGAGGAAGCCAACAACATAGGGGACCGCATGTTGTGGTTCAGATATTTTACATTCGGAGCATATGTCCGTTGCTCGGGACGCTCCGTTATATTGACAGTCCGAGAGACTGTCTTTAATGCTTCCTCATCCTCACAGCAGGGCACACGACCGCACATTGGCTACGTGACCTCGAGTATCCGATCAGTTTCGGCATTCAGTGATTCCACAGCGAATAGGTCGCGCCATCCGGTAGCCAAGGGACACGAGGCCTATACACTCCGTTCGCTCGCATATTGGAAGTATGCACGGGGTAACGATCTCGGAGCTTCCTGCGGCAATGCATTGTAAGACCGCTGCTCCTCAGGCCTCAGTGACGGACGTGCTATCCGAGTTAGCACAGTTGTTTCGCAGCATCCCAGCAATTGACGGTTTCTCGGTCGAATCAGGAATTATCCGACGGCGCTGGGTCGGTGCGGTCCGCGGTTGCATCAAGCTACGGACGACCGAACGCTTTATAGGGTCCGACAGGATGGCGAAAGGGATTCGAAAGATTTCGAGTTTTCCCTTTAGTAGTATCGGAAGATGCCTTTCATATCTTCTGGCATTTCTTCCAGTGATTATTTTTCGGACTTCATTGCTGCGATCTTGGATAAGAGACTTATAGCGTCATTGGACTCGGATTTTTCGATCGGTACAGGGACTTTGTCCCTGACTTACCGAAGCAGTCCAATATTGTCATTACAACATGTGTTTTATTTTTCGACGCTATATATTTATATATATATACAAGCCTGCTACTAAGCATGATAGTTTAGTTTCTTGTCCGCGTGGCTCATTTCTGCCATTTTATCTTTTTTACATATAGTTTATTTTGGCAGAGCAGGGCATACCGAGAGTTCATATGCGTCTAGACGGTGTGATTAAAGACTGCATATATTCTTTTTCGCCGTTTATGTCTTTTCCAATTTCAATGTTGGGAACGACATTATGTATAGTAGACTTAACTTAGACGCTTTATTATACGTAATCCGCCTTACTGAGGCGTTATCATTATGTCTTCAAGAAAAGATTTACGGGATATTATTCTCAATGTAATTTCTTTTGAGGGCAGTAGTTTGTTCACGTATAACTCCGCCCTTCAGTGGCTGATTGGAGTTGGTTAGACGTGATGCAGCCCTAGCTACATCCACGCGTGGATAGTAGGTTAAGAACTCTCTCAGAGTCGCTTCGTTCTCGGAGGAGCTTCTCTTCGACGGCAACTTTCCGGCAATCCATGAATTGCTTGATTTATACATTCTCTTGTCTATCTAGTGTTACAAGAGATTCAGACTGGGGCAAACATTCGGTGGTTGACTCAGAGAGTGCCGCCGCAGTTGCCGGACCCGAGTGTGGCTGTTATGACGGTTGCCAGTCAAACAGATTGGGATATATACTGATCCCTACGGATTCGAAGTGCCAGGGTCTTTGGGTTCCGCAGTCTTTTAGCTATCAGTTTAACTTCCGCGGAATAATGTTTTTTAGGCTTGCTTTATGTCATTGCATGAACATTATTCAGAAACGCATGCCCAAATTCCTGTCCTTTAATTCGACAGTAGTGGCGTATCTCCGGAACCAGGGAGGCACTCTTTCGTTTCCGTTATTCAATTTAATGGAAAGAATCCGTCTGTTGGTTATAGTACACCAAGTTCAGTTTTGATCCGTCATATTCTGGGTCGTCTGATTGTTTTATCGCACTCCCGTTCTCTTACGGGTCGCTTAATGCTGTCAGAATGGACTCTCAACAAACAAGTATTCAATCAGATTTGCTATCTATGGGAGCGCCCAATGATGTTTTATTTATGACACAGCTTGCTAATCATTTGCAGACGTATGTGTTGGCTTGTCCAGATCTCTGAGCTAATACTGTTAACGCTCTATTGATCTATAGGACGTAATGATAGGATACGCGTATCCTCCGGCGCTGTTGTTTTAGCAGGTATTGCTAAGATAAACAACCACAATACATTTCTGTTGATAGCATCTCTATCTTCACAGAGATCATGAGTAATTTACTCTCTTGTCTACTGTGGATCTTAACGTGAAATCTTCCTCTATGTGAGGATCTTTTTTCACTGGGTAAATCGTGTCATCTTTATCACAACCAGCAAGGTCGCAACCTTCATGTATTCCGTTGTGTGGTCCGTATTGCGTTGTAAGCACTGTACTGGACGAGCTTTGGACGCGATTTCTTACTATAGGAGATCCTCTTCTTCGCTATTCTATGCGACTAAAGTGGAGGCTCTTCCGTCGTGGTGTAGGGATCATTATGTTCATATGGTTGATCCCTCCATACTACTCATTGCTATTTTTTAGTATACTTGTTTCACAAGATCTACTGCAGCCTGTTGTTATTTAGGTTATAGGTTTATGTCACCTCATACCTATGCACTCTACGATAGTTTACAATTGAGTCTTTTGTCTCTTTATCTAAGTCAGTTAGTAACTTTTTGATAAATAGACTTAGAATCTTTAGATTAAATTCCTATACGGATTTTAACTTCAGGTTCTTATTTAGCTAAGTAATCATTTGAGCCTCTGGAAACAGTAGTTTTCAAATTCTGACCTTTTAGACAGTAATTCTGTTGATTTCTCTTTTACTGTAGAGGCAGTGAGTTTCATGCACTATCGATGGATGATTTTCACTTTCATAGTTTCGGAATCAATACTTCCGTTACTATTTAGGTTGGATTGTTGCATAAGAGTTAGGCTCCTATTATCCGGAACCTATTATTTTAAGGTCCTTCCGTCTTCGTATGGGCTTAGGCCTTTACTCTTTCCGGGTACAGTTTATGTATTTATAAACAGATATCTGTTTATTACAAGGGCGTAAGCTTCTTCTGTCTTTGATGTCTAGTAGAAGGACGTTACGCTCCATTTTATTGTTAATGGATTCTATTAACTAGCGTACTGCTTATGGTATATCATTGGCTTAGCAGTTGTGCTTAAGATTTCGGCTCATGAAGTAAGAGTTCTACTTCTTGGGCTTACATTAATAGTGTTGCTATTATAGATTTTTGAAGGCTGCTCATTGCGCTCAGCCATCCATTCATGAATTTTATCTCAGAAATATCGAGTCCATTTCTGGAGGCCTCTATTGCTAGGTCTATTATCTACTGCTCAGAATGTCATTCACTTAACAGTTGCTACTATAGCTAGGTAGGCTGTCTGTTTCGGCAGTGTCTCCGTTCGGCTGCCCTCTTCGCTCTGGGCTATTTGACCCAGGGCAAGAAAAATGGGGGGGGGGGGGGGGAGGGTGTTCCCTTGGGTCACCTGTTTTTACTATGAAAACAAGGGGATACCTCCTCCGGAGTTAGTAATTCTGAGCTGTTATTGGGATGGTTGTTTAGTGAGAAGTTTAAGTTATAAAATTCATTCAAGTCTTAGTTTTTAAAGTATAGCTTTTGAATATTGCATATGTCAACGGACATGATTATGCAATTCTCACACACTTTTAGGAGTATAAGAGTCTCTATTCTCTAGACTTACTTTATTATTGGCTTACTTTAAAAATTATTAGTATAAGGATTATTGGATATTAATAGAGTACATGGATGTATGAAGCTCAATTTTTGGAAGGTGTTGTATCTTTCTAATTTATCATAAATAAGAAAGATACATGTAAGGCCTATTACTTCTTTTCCCTACAGGGGATGACTCTATTTTATTTTATTGAGCATATTCCATTTTGCTCTATGTCCTTGGCCCTCCAGCCTTTTTACTATTCAGCTATGTCTGGGTCATTGGTACAGTATAAAAATGTTAAAAAATTTATAGTAATTTATATATTTTTTATACTTACCAATGACCCAGACGGGGATGGCCCTCCCAGGAGTTGGGAACTCTTGCCTCCCCGCTGAGTACATAGCGCTTACCAGGCACTGGTTATTAGAATGATAAATGGCGCCAATTTCGGAACGTCCTTGACACTGCGCATGCGCAGTAGGGGCGAAGTGTGGAGGGCCTTTCAGGACATGTTTTCTTTAGTTTTAGATGCAAATTTTGGGGATTGGGGGGCAAAATTTGTGTTTGGCCCTATATTTTAAGAGTTAGCACCAGCTATGTCTGGGTCATTGGTAAGTATAAAAAATATATAAATTACTATAAATTTTTTAACTTTCATGTTTCACTGAAAAAACAAACATTCAAACCCCACTTCATTTACGACCCAACACCCCTGTGGTGAATAACCAATATATTTGCGAAATTTTGCATGGTCCACCAGGCGTTTGGGTGGGGGTCAAATTACCACAAACAACCTCTCGGGGAGAAAATAAAAAAAAAAAAAAAAAACCCGCCCGCCCGCATGCTTTTTTGGAAAAAATGGCCTGAGAAACAGACAATTAACTTTATATGGCCTAAATTATACATTTTTTATACTTACCAATGACCCAGATGGGGATGGCCCTCACATGAGTTGGGAACTCATACCTCCCCGCTGAGTACATAACGCTTACCAGGCACTGGTTGTAAGAATGATAATTGCGCCAATTTCGAGACCTCCTTGACACTGCACATGCGCAGTGGAGTAAAAGTATGGAGGACCATATAGGACATGTAATTTTCGGTTTTAGATGCAAATTTTGGGGATTGGGGGTAAAATTTGCGTTTGGCCCTAGATATTTTAGAGTTAGCACCAGCTAAGTCTGGGTCATTGGTAAGTATAAAAAATATATAAATTACTATAAATTTTTTAACTTTTGCCTGAAAAACATAGCTTATGACACCTCATTGAGCTCGTTCCAGTGAGGTGTCGTAAGCTATGTTTTTCAGACAAAAATTGAATGAAAACATAATAAAATTTGAAGGAGATTTTTATATATATAGCGCTTGTCAGTTTTGTCCATTACTTTGGGTAAAGGGTTAATGCTATAAATCATCAACGGTATGGCAATAATTCAGCTACTTACTAAGACAAGTGATTAATCGGTTAACCAAGGTTAATCCCAGGCCTGGCAATCTAGAAAATCGAGGAGTGCAAAACAATTGCCCTCCTCAGATTGCTTGGGAGTGCAATTGCACCTGAAATTTTCAATGCAAAAACTTTTCTGTTTTGGTTATTTCCACTTCAAGGTATTAATATTGTGACTGAAAAATTGTAATAAATTCAGCTACATACTGGAAAAATGGGCACACACATCTTCTCATAATTAAAAATGTTGCATTCTATTCTTATGTGACTGTCTTCTACACTCAAAATCTATCGAAATGCTACACAGAATGGGTCATGAATTATTGTGAATCAATGCAACATTTACAAATCGTCCCCTGAGTTCCAGTGTGTTCTCTGTGCCAGTAGGCACAGAGAACACATTGGAACTCAGGGGACGAAATGATAATAGGTTTTAAAGGCAGTCCCAAACACGTATGGAATTCCAGAAAATCAAGAGGTGCAAAAAATTGCCCTCCTCATTTTTTTCTTGGCATGCAGTAGGCGTGCAGCACTCCTGCACTCCTAAAGAATGACAGGCCTGTAATCCATATGATTAATCAATCAAGAAAACCATTTTACGATTTCAGCTCTAATGCCCAACTCTGTACAATTCTATGCTTGTGAATAGTGATCATCAACATCATTCCAAACTTCTACTGAGTTACATGTACATGTAATGACGTAAATAGATATTAAAAGTCGACTGTATATACAGAATGAAGAAAGTGGATTACTACTTAATTGCAGCACCTTATATTCTCCACTCGAAAAGTATTTATAATTGTTCATAACAGCACAAGGAACACTTACAAACTTTCATCACATGGACCACCAGGTGCAACCTGGTGGTCTGTGTGATTAATGTTTGCAAATACTTCTTGTGTTTTGTCCCCAGAAATTGTAAATAATTACTAAGTGAAAAATCTATCCCACAATGATTTAGGAGTACAGTTAAAACTAGAAGTCCTGTCCGGAAATGCGCACAAATAGCATGTCGATTTGCATGTTAATCTACGCGTTATGACTATGGTACGGCTATCAAATTCTGCACATACGGCCTGTGCACAAGCAAAGTTTCAGCCAATGGACCTCCGGGTAATCCAGAGGTCCATTGGCAGGAACATTGCTTGTGTTTGCTATGGGTAACAAGGAGAACCTGCCATGCTTTGAGTGTCATTCGATATGGCAATTGCGCGCAATTCCTACGCGCAATTAAGCCTAGATAAGAGCACAGTTCATGACAGGACTTCTAGTTTTAACTGTAATCCACCCTCCACATACTGTAGTTTCAATATTTTCTTTCTTTTTAATCAGTTCAGTTCGTGATTCCACAACCGACCTGGTGAATAGCACATTACATTTTGCATTGCACAAACGATCTTGTGTATTTCAAACGCCTTCATTCTTCTGCAGTGAGGAGTGCATTAATTAAAGAGCATTTTTTGCACTAATTGTGACAGGACTTCTAGTTTCAACTGTATATGTGAATAGTGCAAGCTTGACAATCCTACTTATCCACTCAGCTTAATGAATACAGGGCCCAATTTGTTCTGAAAATTTTGATCAGCAGTGTATGTAAACCAAACTACTAATGTTTAGTAAAAAATGATCCATCTTTGATTTACAGGTTTTATAATGCCACCATCTGTCTGTCTGTCTGCCTGTTCATGCAAACATTTTACATTTTAATTTCAAAGCCATATTTGGATCTCCTTTCGTATGCTGAAAGGGTTCATTCCCACTGGACCAATTCCCTTTAGCCCAACTCCCACTAGGCCAATTCCCATTAGACCAATTACCCTTAGACCAACTGATGTGTTCTAGAAACCACTATCGGTTCTTTCAAAACCAAAGAAACAAAGGGATACCAGAGCTAAAGCCAGCATTTTCTTTTCTTATGTTTCACCCTCAGTCAAAGGCAAATAATATTTTGTTTATAGAAATTTGTTTGGCTGTGGGCACTCTCCAATAATTTGTAATAAAACAAATTTCATGAACAAAATTAGACCAAAATATTCTAGCCCTCAACCAGTTAATAGCAGTAAACAGTAAATAGTTGGTCTAAGGGGAATTCGTCTCACGGTAAAAATTGAAGAAAATTAAGAAACTTTTTTGTATTTGGGAAATTGTGAAATTGGAGTAAATGGGTTGAGAAATTGAAGTAAAATGTTATATGTATTGAGCTATTCTGAAATGTAATAAACCAGTATTTGCTATATGTTATGCATATAAATATATTTTTATTAAATAAAGTGCTTTTCAATAAATAAATATTTTCCTAATTATCCTTAATCAATAACAGTCACTAGTTGGTCTAAGGGAAATTGGTCTTTTGGGAATTGGCCTAGTGAGAGTGCATTGATGAACGGATATGCACAAGGAACGGGGTCCGTCCAATGATTTTTCCCCGAGTTATGGGCCTTTATCACTTTTTGGATATAGAAAATGTTTCTGTCCCCCAATACCTTTAAGGCTACTTTGAACATGCTTACAGGTCGGGGGCAGTGGCCCACGCTTTGCATAGCCTTTGTTAGATGTACAGTGGAACCCTGTTAATTGAATGGCCACTTTGCCAGTGAGAATTATTCAATTAACAGAAGATTTCAGTTGATGGATTTGGTCATTTTCCTGTATCCTGGAGATAATCTCAGCATTTAATCTGTTTCTCAGAGCTCATGGGGCTCTGTCAAACCAGATGTAATAGATCAAATGCTTGTATTGGATATACTGAGACAAAATAGGTCTATCAACAAGGGGAATTTGATTATTGTCGGTAATTTTTCGACATGTTTTTCTCAATTAACAGTCCTGAGATTTCATGTACCTTAGTACACAATGCAAAAACAGATGTAGTCTGTATGGAAGACTGTTCTACTTGAATATTGCAGAAAGTTTCTCCAACAACTGTAAAATAACTGGGAAAACCCACATCAAGGGAGAATACTCTATAACATTTAGCACCTTTATTCTCTTACTTTTGCTAATGAAAACATTCATCACTTAAAGTACCGGTAATAATGGTATAAATCTCACTGTCATCCAGACATTCAAAAATAACTCAAAATCAGTGTCTACCAAACAATTATATGAAAGAAGATACATACATGCAAGGGCTGCAGCTATTTGTTAATTAATCAACTAACAGTTGATGAATTCCATCGCCAACAATTATTTTTATTTGTGGAGTTGTCAACAGATTTGCATAACTAACCTGTGGTTTCAAACCCAGTTAATCTTGAAGAATACAAAAAAAAGACTGGTGGTTGACACCAATACATCTACATGTATGCATTAAAAAGCCAGTTAGACACAACACTGTTGAAAAATGTTTGACAGTCGGACAACGTAATGTTCTGAGTCCTTTGACTTTTGGCCAAGGTTGATATTCACAGAGCTTGAAATGTTCACTTATTCATCTTTTGTGCCAGTCAGAAATTGAGTGGCAACAGTCCAAAATAAATGTGTGTAACAGCTCTGTTAGTCGTTGGTGAATGATTTGATTTTGATTTTCAAATCAACCATCAAGACCTATGGAAAGTCTATTCTAATCTTTCATAGGAAGTAATGAAAACACTTGGCATTATTTGCCTCCATTTCTCTTTCAACTAAGCCTAGAAATAAACACTCTTTCATTTTGTGATGGAGATCCCCAGGGGCCCGGTTGATTCACTCTCGGCACAGCACAAACTGTGACGGAACAGGGATTCCCCACAATCAACCACGAACAGAACATGTGATGGGACTGTGCACGACCGGCACAAATTTACACCTCCTCACGAGGTTGTGCAAGATTTGTGCCGTGACGTCATTCAACAAAATGTCTGACAGACAGACGATGTTTCAATGCGACTCCATCATTTTTTGTTTACTTTCGCTTACAACTGAGCTGTCCTGGTTGATTCACCGGTACAAGTGACGTCATAACTTTGTTACTATTTGTGCTGTGCCGAGAGTGAATCAACCGGGCTCCAGAGGGTGAATTTGCTGATGCTATCTATACAGTGGCCTAGAATCCCCCAATATATCCTCTGTGTTCCTCTTTCTGTTTAGACCAGAGACCTTGATTCAGATTGATGTTCACAGAGGGTAAATTTGGTGATGCTTCCCTGCAGTGCAGGGTTGCATCACCAAATTTACCCTTTAGGGACCTCATTCTGCGGATGACTGTCTGCTTATGTCCAGGCCTGGTTTCAACTTGATGCACTAGAAGGCATATCAGAGGAGCCAGCTATAACTATATAGGTCAAAACATGCAAATTAATTGACATATTTCTTTGCAATTGTCAGCATCATTCGCCAAAGAAACCTGTTTCTGGTGGTTAGTAAAGCTTAACAATCTGTTAAACTGACTTTAAAAACCAAAACAATGTCAAATTGTGAATATATAATGCTACTTCCCCCCATATCACTGTGTATTCACATATTAAAGTTAGCAGTTTGGAGGGGGTCAATTTTCACTCACTCTGAATACATTTCCCATACTAGACAATTCATGGGGTTCTAGTCTCAGTATTTATGTGTTTGATTTTTATGTTATATTGGCAGGACTGAAGGCAGGATCTCAAAATTTAGTGGCATGGTGGGGCGAGAGTTAATATTTTCTGACAGTATTCCCAGGTTATTGACCGTTAATATGAACTTGAAACTCAAATCAATAAAATTATATACAGTTAAAATTAGAAGTCCTGTCATGAAATGCGTGCAAATAGCACGTCGATTTGCGTGTTAATCTACGCGTTATGACCATGGTAAGGCTATCAAATTCTGTCCATATGGCCTGTGAACAAGCAATGTTTCAGCCAATGGACCTCCAGATAATCCGGAGGTCCATTGGCAGAAATATTGCCTGTGTTTGCTATGAGTAACCAGGAGAACCTGCCGTGCTAGGGATGCCATTCCATACAGTTAAAACTAAAAGTCCTGTCCTGAAATGCGCACAAATAGCACGTCGATATGTGCGTTAATCTATGCGATATGATAATAGTAAGGTTATCAAATTCTGTAAATATGGCCTGTGCACAAGCAATGTTTCAGCGAATGGACCTCCGGGTAACCCGGAGGTCCATTGGCAGAAACATTGCCCGTGTTTGCTATGAGTAACCAGGAGAACCTGCCGTGCTTTGGATGCCATTCGATATGGCAATTACGTGCAATTCATACGCGCAATTAAGCCTAGATAAGCGCACAGTTCGTGACAGGACTTCTAGTTTTAACTGTATGGCAATTGCGCGCAATTCCTACGCGCAATTATGCCTAGATAAGCGCGCAGTTCGTGACAGGACTTCTAGTTTTAACTGTATCTAAAACAATAATAAAAGAAACAGGTTGTAAACATTCGTTCACATAACGCTTTACCAGAAATGAAAAGCAGACAACAAAAATTCTTGAATAACTAATTTTTTAATTTTTTTGTCTCAAAAACATAGGTTATGACCCCTCAATGGAACAAGCTTGACAAGCTCATTCCAAAGAGGGGTCATAACCTATGTTTTTGAGACAAAAAATGAAAATATAATGAAATTTAATTGGCGTTTTTTGAGAATAGCGCTGGCCGGTTTTGGCCGTTACGTTGGGTAAAAGGTTAATATGATTATTCAAGAGATATCCAATTATGTGAGCTCCATTGTACAATGAAATCTAAAAGATGGAATCTCAGAATGAATGTTTTGACATTTCTTTAACGACTGTTGAGGTTCTAGAGTGCTGTCGGAAGAAAAGCAGAAATATAATTTTGACTGGATCATAAACAAAACACATTCTCCCAAAACAGTATGTTTGACCTAAGAAAGTTAAAAATTTGTTTCTCAGGCCCTCTAGCTTGGTCATTTTGGTTTCCACATTCTCTCTTTTTATAACCAATGCAAATTTAAAAAAATAAAAATTAAATGGTCTGATATTTTACCCAAGTTAATTTGTCCCTTGAGTGCAATAAGGCTTTGCAATAATTCAGCATTGCGAAACCTTCTTGTACTCAAGGGATGAAATACACCACTACCCATGCTATTCTGTAGATTGTGAGACCCAAAACATAAAACAAACCAATAATATGAACTTTTGAAAGAAATAATTACTAAAATATAGGACTGTCACGATTAATCGTCTGTTGATCGGTCACGGCGAAATCGATTAGTATATTTTTATACTGTACCAATGACCCAGACTTAGCTGGTGCTAACTCCAACAAAAACCAGGGCCAAACACAAATTTTGCCCCCCAATCCCCAAAATTTGCATCCAAAACAAAAAGAAATCATGTCCTAAAGGACCTCCATAGTACGCCTCTACTGCGCATGCGCAGTGACGCAGTCGTCCCGAAATTGGCGCCAATTATCATTCTCTGTTTGGCCCTTCATCAGTCAACATCTCACTGATCTTTGTGCTTGTAAATCTCAGTTTAAAGGATGCCAGACACGTAATTTTTGGAGAAAATGTGATTCTAAGGAGGATAGAAGGAGGAGAGGAAAAAGAAGTGGCAAAAAATAATCAGGGCTGTACTTAAAATTTTTTGATGAAATTATGTTAAGTTGCCTATTTTCGAGGCATGGGCCTCTTGTTGTCATTCTTGCTAATTGTTGCACTGCTTATTCAGTGTTTCCTCTCCCCTAGCCTTCTAAAGTCCCCCCCTGGCAATTCTCCCATGCTTTTGGCATATTTTTGAGAAGTTTCATTTCTAAAATTTCCTGGGAGAGTTGCTTGGTTACAGAATGTTTTCTGTTATTTTCCCCATAGTTACGTTTTCACCCATGGGTGTATAACGTTTGTGTTCTGCATCTTCCATCTGATGTTCTACAGATTCTCCCCTGGGAGTCTCTGTTTTGCATCAGATAGAGTGTAATTGATGACTGATTCCGGGCCAGTTTTTTCAGTGCCTGGAGTCATGTTTTCTAGTGTGTTTACACTGTTTGTTTTCATTGGCAACAGCCTTTTTTGAGGGGGGCTGTTTGCCTTTGTGGTAGTTTATCTCATTATAAGATACATTTATATTATCCGAAAGTGTCTCATTAATTATTTTATATAAATTTAAAATTTTTGACCACACTTTGCCATCGGATCCATCGGGGCTCAACGTTACTTTTCAGCAACTTGGGCTTCTCTGAAAAAATATTTTTTCAAAATTATTTTGTTTTGCAATTGTTTTTTCATTTATTAATGGATCATGTTATTATGTATCTTTGTGTCAGGGGTTTTTGCGAGTAACTAGGACTTATTGTTGTTCTTTCACAATGAAGGGACATTGTTCAAATTGTAATAGGAAGAAATCTTCCTCTGACTTTCATGATCATTGTATTAATTGTAGTCAGTGTTCTCGCATTAATCCCTGTCCTATATGTGAACATTGGGATGAGAAACATTGGAAACGTGTGTCACGATATGTTGTTTCTGGAGAAAGAGCGATGCCGGCTCTTTCTCCACAAGGTCACTCTACTCTCTCAGTTTCTATTTCAGAGGAACCAGAACAGGGTGATGTTTCCATGTTATCTTCTTCAAGTGTGCGTCCGTCGTCACAAATGAATTCAGAGCTAGCGGCAAAAGTGCTCATGGAGATCAGACAAATGTCGTCCGCTAGCTCGCCCGGTGTAGCGTCCATTCACCGAATGGTTCGGCAGCCGGGTTCGTCCGATGCGGTCCAAGAGGAAATTTTGGGTGATGCGAGCACTATAAACATAATAGATGCACACCCAGTTAGTGTTGAAACGATTAGTGATTTTCAGGAATCGACTAGTCGCCAGCAGTAATCGATTACTAATCGACTAGTCGAAGCCCCCCATGTTATTGTTGTCAAACACGTGTACCGCCGTTCTTTCCTGGTTAAAACTAACAGTAATACTTGCAATGAAACAATGACAAGTGAAGCTTTCAAAGTCCTCAAAACCTCTTTCAGTTTCGAGAGAGAATTAATGTTGGTAGCTTCTGTTTAAAATCATTTTTTCTCAATATAGTCACTGATATTTTAATAAAATAAATCATTATTCAGGTTTTTTTTATATTATTCGTTCCATCCCATTGAATGTTAACAAAAGGAAGTGCTCTTTACGCATGCGTGATGTACATCCCCTGTCGAAAATTAAGCACAGTTAACGCCCACAGCAGTCATCAGCCTGTCAACAATTGTACACCGAACACTCCCACACAACTTCTCGTATTATGACTTAACCTCTTATCTGTCCATAATTATGCATACATCGAACACGCCTACTAATTTCCATATTGTCTGCTTTGAAAATCATCACCTGACCTGATTGGGTTTCCTCTTAACTCAGTTGCAGTTCGAGGAAAAGCTAGTTTCACTTTCAATTTCCCGGAAACTCGCAGATTTCCAGGAATTTGTCTGCATGTATTTACAAAATGAAAATAAAAAGCACATGGATTTTGTAATCGGTTCTTTAGTGATAACAAATTGTTCCAAATACGAACTGGTATGTGTTCTTCCATAATTTCTCTTTGATGTTTCTGTAAGACATTTCGAACTTACCAGTACCTGGTGAACAAATTGATGTCCGTAGGTGGCCTAATTTCATGTCACCTTTGGTCCTAATTTTCCTGCAGGCTGCTCCCTCGAGAATAAGCTCACCCATATATTTTTCCCTGTTTACTTCACGCACCCCTGGTCTTATTCAATCTCTGGTCAGTTGGCCAACTAGGGTTGTTATTCATGCAGTCGGAAACATCAAACGCGTTATTTCCGTGGGTTGTTTTTTGATTTCGGGAGTTTACTTGTGACGTTCGCAACAATGTTGGGTGAATTTAAGGGGATGGTGTATGGTTGGGGCAGATGTTCCGACTAATCGACTAGCAGATTTAGGGATCGACTAATTTAATAATCGCGTCGACATCGATTAGTCGGCTAATCGTTTCAACACTACACCCAGTGACGGCGGATAGTAAACGAGAACGGAGGAAGCCTTTTAGTCCGGTTCCTAGCTCGTCCAGGTCCAGCCGGGCCGCAAGCGAGAGAGGTCCCTCTCTCGTACAACAACATCTGGGACCAGATGTTGTGGTACAAAATGTGTCTTTAGCGGAGCATACGTCCGTCGCTCGGGACGCTCCGTTGTATAAGCAGTCCGCAGAGACTGTTAAGGCTTCCTCTTCTCGTCAGCGCACACGACCGCACCTTGGCTGCGTGACCTCCGATATTTTGCCAGCTTCGCCGATGAAGGATTCTTCGGCGACCAGGTCACACCATCCGGCAGCCAGGGATTCGAGACCGATGGACTCCGGACGTTCGCATAGGAAAAGTATGCGGGAGCCATCTGATGCGGAGCTGCCCTCGGCGAAGCAGCGAAAGACTACGCCTCCGCAGGTCTCGACGTCGGACATTCTTGTGCAGATAGCACAGCTTATCGCAGCATCCCAGCAGCCGACAGAAACGGTGTCGGATCGAGAATTATCCGACGGCGCTGGGTCGGTACGCTCCGCCGAAGCATCGGGGGCGGACGACCGGGAACATCGGGAGGTCCGACCGGATGGTGAAAGGGATACGGATGAATTGGAACTATCCCTTTCGGAACAACATAAAGCTGCCGTGGACTTCATCCGGCACTTTCTCCCTCAAGTTGTTCCGTCGGGCCAGACTGCTGCGCTTCCGGACAAGAGAATTATAGCGTCATTGGACTCTGAATTTTTTGAGCGGTTCAGGGACATCGCTCCCGAGTTTCCGTCGCAGTCCAATAATGTTGCAAGAACTTTTGAATTATTGAACGACGCTATATTTAAACTTGCTTCCAGGACGGGGAAAGCAGGTTTCTTGTCCGCTAATACTCTTAACCTGCCTTTCATTAATGCAAGGAATAAATTCGACACGGCAGGACAGGGTATACCGAGAGTTCCTCTGCGTATGGACGACGAGGCGGAAGACTTAGAGCTATCATTACCGTCGTCAGCTTCTATTCCAACCGCGGTGTTGGAAACAGCTATTGCGTCTAACAGAGCCAATTTAGATGCCTTATCTTACGCAGATCACCTTACTAAGGCGTTATCACTGCGCCTTCAAGGGGAAGAGTTTCAGGATATACAATCCTCTTTAAGACTTCTTTCAAGGGCAGTAGCTTATTCCACGTGTAACTCCGCCCTTTCAGTGGCAAATCTGGAGTTGGTTAGACGTGACGCAGCCCTAGCTACATCCACACTAGTGGATTCTAAGGTGAAGAACTCTCTTAGAGTCGCTTCGGTCTCAGGAGAACTTCTCTTTGACGGCAAGCTTTCCGCTATTTATGATAAAATTAAAAAGAAAGCTAATGATTCTCTGTTGTTCAGATCCGCTCCTAAAAGGTCGGATACAGCAGACACGAATAAGACAGGCACTTCTGGGTCTAATGCGCCCAAGAGAGGTTCCTATAGAGGTTCCGGTGCGTCCTCTTGGTCTTATTCGAGAGACCGTCAGGATAGCGACTCTCGTTCGGGACGTCCTTCAGGCCGGGACAATCGGTCGGACGCCCCGAGGTCGACGAGGCGAGGTGCGGGTCGTGGAAGACGTGGTTTCTCCTACCGCAGGCCTCGCAGGTCCAGGAGGTGATGGCTTAAACCTCTATCGCGTTCCGGTTGGCGGAAGGTTGTCGAGTTTTTCACAAGAGTGGGCGTCGATTACGGACGACCCGTGGGTGAGAGGAGTGACTTCGGAAGGTCTAAAGATATCCTTCAAACGAAAGCCTCCATTAACTCGAAGTCCAAAGTGGACTCATCTTCCGTCAAATCCACAGAAAAGAGACGCTCTGTTATCAGAGGTGCAGTCTCTTTTAATGAAGAACGCGGTAGAGGTCGTAGAAAACCAGGAATCTCTGGGATTCTACAGCCATCTGTTTCTGGTTCCGAAACCAGACGGCTCGTTCCGTCCAGTCATAGATTTGAGCTGGATAAACAAGCTGATCGTCGCTCCGAAGTTTTATATGGAGACGATTCGATCGGTCAGAGCGAGTATTCGGGTGAACGATTATGCAACGAGCATAGATCTCAAAGATGCGTACTTTCACGTCATGGTACATCCGACATTCCGAAAGTATCTACGCTTCGCAGTCCTAGGAGTGGTGTATCAGTTCCGGGCCATGTGCTTCGGATTGAATCTAGCACCCTGGGCTTTCACTCGGGTAATGAACTCGGTAATGATCTACTTCCGAGCTCATTCGTCTGCGGTAACGTCGGCCTACCTGGACGACATTCTTCAGAGGTACGGCAACGAGTTAACACTTCAGAACGATGTTCAGAATCTTCTTCTATTGCTCCGACGTCTCGGTTTCATAGTAAACGAGGAGAAGTCGGATCTGGTGCTGTCCAAGTCATTCACTCATCTGGGAATGAGCTTCGAGACGCACAACAATCTCGTTCGTCTGCCGTTAACCAGAGCGAAATTAGTCAGTTGTTACGCTCGCTATTGTCTGCACGCAGACAAAGTCACGGCGAGAGAATTTATGAGACTGATAGGTCTGTGCGGAGCCGCCGCAGATCTCATTCCGATGGGGCGGCTACGCACACGTCCTCTTCAAATTTTCCTGACTCAGAATTGGAGTGTGAAAATTCATTCGCTCGATGTAGACGTTCTCTTGTCAGATCAAGTGAAACAAGAGATTCAGACTTGGGCAAACATTCAGTGGTTAACTCAAGGAGTTCCGCTGCAGTTGCCGGATCCGAGTTTTACCATTATGACGGATGCCAGTCAAACAGGTTGGGGTGCATCATTAATCCCAACGGATTCGAGATGCCAGGGTCTTTGGGATCCACAATTCCTGTGCAAGCACATAAACATCAAGGAAATGATGTCAATTTGGCTTGCGTTACGTCACTGGATGGACATTATTCACGATGCTCATGTCCAAATCCTATCCGACAATACGACACTAGTGGCGTATATACGGAATCAGGGAGGCACTCATTCAGTTCCGTTGTTCAATCTAACGGAAAGAATCCTTCTGTTTGCGTTAGAACATCACGTTCTTCTTTCGGTCCGTCACATACCGGGTCGTCTGAATGTGCTAGCAGACTCCCTTTCACGAAAGGGTCGCTTGTTGCCGTCGGAGTGGACTCTCAACAAACAAGTATTCAATCAGATTTGCTACCAATGGGAACGGCCAATGATAGACTTATTTGCGACACATCTCAACAATCAGTTGCAGACGTATGTGTCCCCGTGTCCGGATCCAAGAGCATTTGCAGTAGACGCTCTGTCGATCCCTTGGGACGGAATGATAGGATATGCGTATCCTCCAGCGCCGTTACTTCAACAAGTATTGCTAAAGATAAAACAATCTCAATGCAAGATTCTGTTGGTAGCATCTCTGTCGCCACAGAGACCGTGGATAAATCTACTCAGGTGTCTGTTGTGGGACCTACCGCGGAAGCTTCCTCCACGAGAGGATCTTCTTTCGCAGGGGAAATCGCGCCAACTCCATCACAACCCGCAAGGTCTCAACCTTCACGTTTTTCCGTTGTGCGGTCCTTCTTGCATGGCAAGCACTTTACAGGACGAGCAGTGGACGCGATTTCTAACTGTAGGAGGACCTCCTCTTCGCTAAACTATGCGGCTAAGTGGAAGGTTTTTCGTCGTTGGTGTAGGGATCATTCTGTAGATATATTTGATCCCTCTATTCCAGACATTGCAAACTTTCTAGTATACTTGTTTGACGAAATCAAACTGCAGCCTGTTACTATAAAGGGTTATAGATCTATGTTATCTGATACCTATGCACATCATGATAGTTTACAAATTGGATCTAATGTCTCTTTATCGAAATTGGTTAGAAACTTTTCGATAAATAGACCCAGAACTCTTAGATTAATTCCTAAGTGGAATTTAGCTTGGGTTCTCCTTAAATTGAAGGAAAAGCCATTTGAACCTCTTGGGAGAGTAGATTTCAAATTCTTATCTTATAAGACAGCTTTTCTCTTAGCTTTCTCTTCTGCCAGAAGAGTCAGTGAGCTTCATGCACTATCGGTGGATGATTCTCATTATCGTAGTGTTGGGAACACTATCACCTTCACTACTAATGTGGGTTTTTTAGCTAAGAATCAGGCTCCTAATAAATATCCGGAACCTATTGTTATTAAGGCTCTTCCGTCTTCAGACGGGCGTAGGCCTTTACTCTGTCCTGTTAGAGCACTACGTATCTATAAACAGAGATCTCAGTTCATCAGAAAGGGACGGAAACGTTTCTTTCTGTCTTTGATGCCTAATAGAAAGGACATTTCAGTCCATTCTATTGCTAGATGGATTCAGTTAACTATCCGTACTGCTTATGAAGATTTATCTTCTTCTCAGCAGTCTGTGCTTAAGATTTCTGCTCATGAAGTAAGAGCTCTTTCTACTTCCTGGGCTTATGCTAATAGTGTTGCTATTACAGATTTAATGAAGGCTGCTTATTGGTCTCAGCCATCCACATTTACGAATTTTTATCTCAGAAATATTGAGTCCATTTCTGGAGACCTGCATTGTTTAGGTCTGTTATCTGTTGCTCAGAATGTTGTCCACTAAACAGTTGCAACTATAGTTATGCAGGCTTTCTGTTCCGGCAGTGACTCCGTCCGGCTGCCCTCTTCGCTCTGGGCTATTTGACCCAGGGCAAGGGGAAGGGGGGGGGGGGGGGGGGGGGGCGGGTGTTCCCTTAGGTCACCTGCTTTATAGTGAAAAGCAAGGGAATGCCTCCTCCAAGTCAGTATTTCTGAGTCGCTTCCGGGATGGTTTTAAAGTGTAATATTAATGTTTAATTTCATTCATGTCTTATTTTTAAAGTGTAGCTCGGTGTGAAGCATTTGTATATGTCAAGTGTCAAACGGGCTTTAATATACAATACTCGGACACTTTTAAATGATTATAAAGAGTCTCAATTCTCTGGACTACTTTATTTATTGGCTTGTTTTAAAAATAATTAGTATAAGGGTTATACTGGATGTTAATAGAGAACATGAATGTTATTGTGCTCAATTATTAAGGGTAGTGTATCTTTCTAATTTAATATTAAATAAGAAAGATACATGTAAAGCCTAATACTCCTTTTCTCCTTAAGGGGTTACCTCTTTACTATATAGTTGAGCTTATTGGATTTTCCTCTATGTCCTAGGCCCTCCAGCCTGTTTACTATTCAGCTAAGTCTGGGTCATTGGTACAGTATAAAAATGTTAAAAAATTTATAGTAATTTATATATTTTTTATACTTACCAATGACCCAGACGGGTATGGCCCTCCCTGGAGTTGGGAACTCTTGCCTCCCCGCTGAGTACATAGCGCTGACCAGGCACTGCCAGTAAGAATGATAATTGGCGCCAATTTCGGGACGACTGCGTCACTGCGCATGCGCAGTAGAGGCGTACTATGGAGGTCCTTTAGGACATGATTTCTTTTTGTTTTGGATGCAAATTTTGGGGATTGGGGGGCAAAATTTGTGTTTGGCCCTGGTTTTTGTTGGAGTTAGCACCAGCTAAGTCTGGGTCATTGGTAAGTATAAAAAATATATAAATTACTATAAATTTTTTAACTTTTCATTGTCGAATAATCGGTAAATTGTATCCCGTTTTAGATGTTTAATAATTAAAAGAAAATTTGATGAAAAAACTATTGTTTCTAAAGGGAAAGAGTTAAGAACATCGATGTTAAACCCCCAAGAAGCTGTTGGAAGCAATTGTCTTTCAGGTACATTCATCAAAGCTTTGATGTTCTGAACTTTTGAACCGTCATGTAATAATCAAGACCGGTCGGCAGTTGCTAAGTTCGTCAACTGACTTGAACTTCATTTTTATCGGCTTCAAAGAGAGGAAGGGGGGGGGGGGGGGACCATTTAGGTACGATTAATCGATTATCATTGATTATTTGCGACGTTTAATCGATTCCTAAATTAAAAAATCATGACAGCCCTACTAAAACATAAAAATGCCCGCCCACATGCTACAAAAATGGCATGAAAAACAGATTATCTACTTTGTGGGGCCTTAATGTTGCACAATTTTCTTTAACCCTTTACCCAATGAATCGCCCGCATCCGCCCGGGTAATATACAAATTCAGCAGCTGAAAATATAAGATTTTTCGAAAAATTTTAACAAAACCATATCATGTGACCCCTCTTTGGAACGAGCTCGTCGAGCTCGTTCCAAAGAGGGGTTACATGATATGGTTTGTTGAAATTTTTTGAAAAAATTTAAAAAATGATATTTAAAATAAATTTTGAAATCATCTGCGTTGGGTAAAGGGTTAAGAAGATTAACAATCCAGACTGAATTCATGATTTACATGTTTTTGAAATAGTTTAGTGATCTTTTTGTGTTTATTATTGTAGAATACAACAGTATTGACAAACAGTGATGAAAATAATAGCAGAAATAAAGAAAATATTCTTTCAAAACCAAAAAGAAGTAGAAAAACATCAAAGATAAAGATTCTGTATGGAACACAGACAGGAAAGTCAAAGGTATGATTTTACTTCATTTTAACCATATACCTAACGAATCAGCTGCCTCTGCCTGCATAATTTACAAATTGAGTAGTTTAGGCTTAATAAAATTAAAAATCTGTTTCTCAGGCCCTCCTGCATGGTCCTTTTGGCTGCCGCATGCTCTCTTTTTATGACCAATGCAAACTTGAAAAAATAAAAATTAAATGGTTTATGTCTGATATTTTACACAAGTTAATAAAATTGATAAATTTGTCCCTTGAGTGCAACAAGGCTTTGCAATGCTTTAGCATTGCAAAGCCTTGTTGCACCCAAGGGACGAAATACACCACAACCCTTGCTATTCTGTAGATTATGAGGCCTAAAACATAAAATAAACCAAGAATTTGAACTTCTGTTGGCAAAGAAATAATTACAAAAATAAAATATAAAATAAAAAAACGCCCGCCTGCATGCAATTTTACAAAACTTGGCCTGAGAAACAGAACATCTAGTTTGTGTGGCCTTAACAATTTTTTTTATATCATGACCCTCATTGGAAACAAGCTTGTCAAGTTCATTCCAGTGAGGGGGTCACATGATATGGTTTTGTGGAATTTTTTTGAAAAATTAAGAAAAAACTGTAATTGAGGCCTAAAAAAGTTAAAAATTTCTTTCCCAGGCCCTCTTGCATGGTGCTTTTGGCTACTGCATGCTCTCTTTTTGTAACCTTTGCAAACCTCAAAAAATAAAGATTAAATGGTTTATGTCAAGATATTTTACCCAAGTTAATAAAATTGATAAATTTGTCCCTTGAGTGCAACAACAGGCCTCGAAATAAAAGGCGAATGCTCGTACCATTCACCTATCGGTTACACAGATTTGTTTTCAGGTGAACGCTCAATCAGTTAACAAAAAATCGCGCCGATGGCCGACAAAGTTAGTTGTTACGGGGTGAGAAAGGTTTTCAACGTTTTTCCTCCCAGATTTGAAAGAAGCACTGCATGCAGTGAACAAAACAAGAACAAAATGCTCAGGTGGTTATCGTGCAGCATGTTTCCATCATTACTGTACTTGTGAGGGTATAAATCTGTATTATTAGTGGTACTGAAGATCTGCAGTACCAACTCTCGTCACCCTCTGGCTCTCGAAACAAATTTGTTTTGATTCTGAGAAAGCCGATTGTCTGTTACAGCTAAAGGGAGGCTGAACATTTCATGCACTGAAAGTTTTCTAGTTTCTTCTGTATTTTCTCCCAGAAATTGTAAAAAGATGCTGGGTAGAAAATTCCACCAAGTGCTGTCTGTTTAACAAAGTTGGTGGGAGGGGGGGGGAGGCTTCAGATTATATTTTTATATTTTTTTTTATAAAGTGCCTTGCGTAGAAGTGCATGGTGGTGGTTGGGGGGAGGGGTGGAGGTGGGGGAAGGGGTTGAGATCATTTTCCAGGAGTTGTCCTAGCTGATGCTTAACAAACGTAAACACCACAATTGATTTTTAAACCCAGCGTCTGGTTACAATTTATGAAGAAAAAGCAGATTGCGCTGGCAAACTTTCAGTCCATGGCCAGCAAATGCAGCTCAGAATTGGCTACAGTTCATGCACTGACAGTTTTTCTAGTGCCTTCTGTGTATTTTTATACTGTACCAATGACCCAGACATAGCTGGTGCTAACTCTTAAAAAAGTAGGGGCAAACACAAATTTTGCCCCCCAATCCCCAAAATTTGCATCTAAAACCAAAGAAAACATGTCCTGAATGGCCCTCCATACTTCACCTCTACTGTGCATGCGCAGTGTCAAGGACGTCCCGAAATTGGCGCCATTTATCATTCTTTGTTTGGCCCTTCATCAGTTAACATCTGACTGATCTTTGTGCTTGTAAATCTCAGTTTAAATGATGCCAGACACATAAATATTAGAGAAATGGTGATTCTAAGGAGGATATAGAAGGAGGAGAGGAAAAATGAGTGACAGAAAATATGTTAAGTTACCTATTTTCGAGGCAACAGCCTGTTGTGGTCATTCTTGTTATCAAGTTACACTGCTTGTTCAGTGTTTTCCTCTCTCCCTTTCCTTTAAGTCCCCCCTTGCTATTCTCCCATGCTTTTGGCATATTTTCTGTAATATTATTACTAAAATTTCTTGGGAGTTTTAGCTGGATAACAGAATGAATTCTGTTCTTTTCCCCATGTTTACGTCTTCACCTAGGGGTGGTTAGGCGTAGTGTTCTGCATCTACCATCTGATGTTCTGCAGTTTCTTCCCTGGAAGTCTCTGTTTTGCATCAGATAGTGTATTATTAGTAACTGATTTCGGGCCAGGGTTATCAGTGCCTTGTTTCTGGTGCTTTTACACTTCTTGTTTACATTGACAACAGCCCTCTGTGTGAGGGGGATTTCTTGAAAATAATATCTTGACGTTAGTTTAATCCTAACTAGATACATTATTATTGTTCGTAAGTGTTGCATTAATTTTTTAAAATATTTTTAAAATTTTTGTCCACACTTAGGCTTGGGATCCATTGGGGCTCAACGTTACTTTTCAGAAACTTGGGCTTTTCTGAAAAAATATTTTTTCAAAAAATTTTTTTGATTTCAATTATTTTTTCTATGTTAATGGATCATGTTATTATGTATTTTTGTTTTCAGGGGTTGGTGCGAGTACTAGGACTTTGTATTCTTTACACAATGAAAGGATATTGTTCAATTGTAATAAGAGGAAATCTTCCTCTGACTTTTATAATCATTGTATAAATGTAGTCAGTGTACTCGCACTAACTCCTGTTCAGTATGTGTTAATTTCGATGACAACATGGGAAGCGTGTGTCACGGTATGTTAGTGGGGAAATGGCCATTCCGGTCCTTTCCCTGCAGGGTCACTCTACTTTATCAATCTCTATTTCAGACGATCAAGAACAGGGTGATGTATCCGTGATGTCTTCTAAAAGTGTGCCTCTGTCGTCACAATTAATAAGAGCTAGCGGAAAAGTGCTCATGAAAATACGTCAATTGCCTAAGAGGTCTCTAGTAGGTTCGACGGCCTTTGACGTCCGCTAGCTCGCCCGGTGTAGCGTCCATTCATCGAATGGTTCGGCAGCCGTGTTAGTCCGTTGCGGTCCAGAAGGAGTTTTGGGTGATGCGAGCACTATAAATCAACCAAATGCACACCCAGTGACGGCAGATTAGAGGATAGAACGGAGGAAGCCTTTTAGTCCGGTTCCTAGCTCGTCCAGGTCCATCTGGACTGCGAGCGAGAGAGGCCCTTCTCTCGTACAACAACATCTGGCCCCAGATGCTGTGGTACAAAATGTTTCGCATTCGGAGCATACGTCCGCCGCTCGGGACGCTCCGTTATATAGTCAGTCCGGAGAGACTGTCAATAAGGCTTCCTCATCCTCATGGTAGCGCACACGGCCATTCTTGGCTACGTGACCTCGGATATCCAGTCAACTTCGCCAATCAGAGAGTCCTCGGCGACCAGGTCACGCCATCCGGTAGCCAGGGACACGAGGCCTGCAGACTCCGGGCGTTCGCATAAGAAAGTATCCGGGAGTCAACGTTCACGGAGCTTCCAGCGGCAAAGCATCGTAAGACCGCTACTGCACAGGCCTCGGTGACAGGCGTGCTATCCCAAATAGCACAACTTATCACAGCATCCCAGCAACGACAGAATCTCTGTCGCATCATATAATATCCGACGACGCTGGGTCGGGACGCTCCGCGGAAGCATCGGGTACGGACGTCCGAAAATTTCATACGGTCCGACGGGATGCCGAAAGGGATTCGGAGGATTTCGAGCTTTCCCTTTCGGAACAACATAAGCTGTTGTATATGTCATCCGACTTTATCTTTTAGAGGTTCTTTCGTTGGACCAGAATGCTGCGATGCCGGATAAGAAACTGATAGCGTTGGTGGACATAAAAACTTTTGGATCGGTTCAGGGACATCGTCCCTCAGTTCCGACACAGTCCAATAATGTCACAAAACTTTTGAATTATTGAACGACGGTATATATATATTATTTATATGCTTGCTATTAACAAGCATGTCTGGTTTCTTGTTCGCAAAGTTACTGAGATGTCTTTCAAAAGTGTGCCTCTGTCGTCATAGTTAATGAAGAGCTAGCGGCAATAAGTGCTCATGGAATACGTCAATCGCCTAAGAAGTCCCTAGTAGGATCAACGGAGTCGACATTCGCTAGCTCACCCGGTGTAGCGTCCATTCATCGAATGGTTCGGCAGTCGGGTTCGTCCGTTGCGGTCTAGGAAGGAGATTTGGGTGATGCGAGCACTATAATAGACTTTAGTACACACCCAGTGACGACGGATTAGAGGAGAGATCGGAGGAAGCCTGTTAGTCCGGTTCCTAGCTCGTCCTGGTCCATCCGGGCTTCGAGCGAGAGAGGTCCCTCTCTCGTACAACAACATATGGGACCGGATGTTGTGGTACAGACATTTCGCATTCGGAGCATATGTCCGCCGCTCTGGACGCTCCGTTATATAGACAGTCCGAGAGACTGTCGATAATGCTTCCTCATCCTCACAGCAGCGCACACGACCGCACATTTGCTACGTGACCTCGAGTATCCGGCCAGCTTCGTCTTTCAGTGATTCCACGGCGAACAGGTCACGCCATCCGGTAGCCAAGGGACACGAGGCCTGTATACTCCGGTCGCTCACATAATAGAAGTATGCACGGGGTAACGAACACAGAGCTTCCAGCGGCAAAGCATCGTAAGACCGCTTCTCCACATGCCTCAGTGACGGACGTGCTATCCAAAATAGCACAGCTTATCCCAGCAAACGACGAATCTCGGTCGGATTAGGAATAATCCGACGGCGCTGGGTCGGTGTGCTCCGCTGTTGCATCAGGTACGGACGACCGAACACTTGATAGGGTCCGACAGGATGGCGAAAGGGATTCGGACGATTTCGAGTTTTCCCCTTCGGAACAACAGAAGCTGCCATACATTTCTTCCGGCATTATCTTCCAGAGGACTACATTACTGTGATGCTGGATAAGAGACTAATAGCGTCATTGGACACAGAGTTTTGGATCGGTTCTGGGACATTGTCCCTGAGTTGTCGGCACAGTCCAATAATGTCATTAGAACATTTGAATTATTGAACGACGCTATATATAAGCTTGCTACCAAACATGCTAGTCTAGTTTCTTGTCTGCAAGGCTCTATTCTGCCTTTCATCAACTCTAGGAAAATAAAATTATATTGGCAGAATAGGGCATACCGAGAGTTCCTCTGCGTCTAGACGACGAGGCTGAAGACTGGGAATTATCTTTTTCGCCATCTATGTCAATTCCAACCACGACGTTGGAAACGACAATGATGTATAATAGACTTAACTTAGACGCCTTATTATACGTAGACCACCTTACTGAGGTGTTATCATTACGTCTTCAAGAGAAAGAATTCCAGGATATGATCCTCAATGAGATTTCTTTCAGGGGCAGTAGTTTTTCCACGTATAACTCCGCCCTTCAGTGGCAACTTGGAGTTGGTTAGACGTGACGCATCCCTAGCTACATCCTCACGCGTGGATAGTAAGGTGAAGAACTCTCTCAGAGTCGCTTCGGTCTCGGAGAAGCTTCTCTTCGACGGCAACCTTTCAGCAATCTATGAATTGCTCGATATACACGTTCTCTTGTCTATCAAGTGTAACAAGAGATTCAGACTTGGGCAAACATTGGTTGACTCAGAGAGTGCCACTGCAGTTGCTGGATCCGAGTTTTATGATTTTGACGGATGCCAGTCAAACAGGTTGGGGTACAATATTGATCCCAACGGATTCGAAGTGCCAGGGTCTTTGGGTTCCGCAGTTTCTAGGCAAGCACTTAACTTCCAGGAAATGATGTTATTTTGGCTTGCACTATGTCATTGAATGAACATTATTCAGAAAAGCATGTCCAAATCCTGTCCGATAATATGACAGTAGTTGCGTGTCTCCGGAACCAGGGAGGCACTCATTCGGTTCCGTTATTCAATTTAACGGAAAGAATCCTTCTGTTTGTTCTAGAACACCAAGTTCTGCTTTGGTCCGGCATATTCCGGGTCGTCTGATGGTATTAGCAGACTCCCTTTCACGTAAGGGTCGCTTGTTGCCGTTCAGAATGGACTCTCAACAAACAAGTATTCAATCAGATTTGTTATCAATGGGAGCGTCCAATGATAATTTATTTGCGACACAACTCACCAATCAATTGCAGACTATGTGTTTCCATGTCCGGATCCCTGAGCTTATGTAGTTAACGCTCAATTGATCTAATAGGACGGAATGATAGGATATGCGTATCCTCCAGCGCTGTTGATTTAGCAAGTATTGCTAAGATAAACATCCACAATACAATTCTGTTGGTTGCATCTCTGTCTTCACAGAGGCCGTGGATAAATTTACTCAGGTGT
The DNA here is from genome assembly GCA_031216915.1 of Pictodentalium vernedei. NCBI lineage: Eukaryota > Metazoa > Mollusca > Scaphopoda > Dentaliida > Dentaliidae > Pictodentalium > Pictodentalium vernedei. Next base: position 117,044,962 of record CM062294.1, on the reverse strand, counting down.
CTGCTGTGGGACTTACCGCGAAAACTTCCTCCATGAGAGGATCTTTTTTCGCTGGGGAAATCGTGTCAACTTCATCACAACCCGCAAGTCTCAACCTTCATGTATTCCGTTGTGCGGTCCTTCTTGCACGGCAGGCATTGTACAGGACGAGCAATGGACGTGATTTCTTACTGTAGGAGAACCTCCTCTTCGCTATATTATGCGGCTAAAGTGGAGGCTCTTCCGTCGTTGGTGTAGGGATCATTATGTTGATATTTTTGATCCCTCCATACTAGACATTGCAAACTTTTTAGTATACTTGTTTGACAAGATCAACTGCAGCCTGTTACTATTAAGGTTATAGGTCTATGTTATCTCATACCTATGCACTCCATGATAGTTTACAATTGAGTCTAATGTCTCTTTATCTAAGTTAGTTAGAAACTTTTCGATAAATAGACCTAGAATCCATAGATTAATTCCTATACGGAATTTAGCTTGGGTTCTTATTTAGCTAAGTAACCATTTGAGCCTCTGGAAACAGTAGTTTTCAAATTCTGACCTTTTAAGACTGTAATTCTCTTAGTCTTCTCTTCTACTGAGGAGTCAGTGAGCTTCATGCACTATCGGTGGACGATTCTCACTTTCGTAGTATCGGAAACACTATTTCCTTTACTACTAATGTTGGATTGTTGGTTAAGAATCAGGCTCCTAATAAATATCCGGAACCTATTGTTATTAAGGTCCTTCCGTCTTCGTACGGGCATAGGCCTTTACTCTGTCCGGTTAGAGTTTACGTATTTATAAACAGATCTCAGTTTATCAGTAAGGACGTAAAGCTTCTGTCTTTGATGCCTAATAGAAGCACATTACAGTCCATTCTATTGCTAATGGATTCAATTAACTATCGGTACTGCTTATGGTAATCCATCATTAACTCAGCAGTTTGTGCTTAAGTTCTCGGCTCATGAAGTAAGAGCTCTTTCTACATCTTGGGCTTATGTTAATAGTGTCGCTATTATAGATTTAATGAAGGCTGCAAATTGGTCTCGGCCATCCACATTCATGAATTTTTATCTCAGAAATATTGAGTCCATTTCTGGAGGCCTGCATTGTTTAGGTCCATTATCTGCTGCTCAGAATGTCGTTCACTTAACAGTTGCAACTATAGCTAGGTAGGCTTTCTGTTCCGGCAGTGACTCCGTCCTGCTGCCCTCTTCGCTCTGGGCTATTTGACCCAGGGCAAGGAGAAGGGGGGGGGGGGAGGGTGTTCCCTTGGGTCACCTGTTTTATTATGAAAACAAGGGGATACCTCCTCCGGAGTCAGTAATTCTGAGCTGTTACTGGGATGGTTTTAAAGTGATAAGTTTAGGTTTTAAAAAATTCATTCAGGTCATAGTTTTTAAAGTATAGCTTTTGAATATATCACATGTCAAACGGGCGTTATTATACAATCCTCGGACACTTTTAAAAGAGTATAAAGAGTCTCAATTCTCTAGACTAACTTTATTTATTGGCTTACTTTAAAAATTATTAGTATAAGGATTATACTGGATATTAATAGAGTACATGGATGTTATGGTGCTCAATTATGGAAGGTGTTGTGTCTTTCTAATTTATCATAAATAAGAAAGATACATGTAAGGCCTAATACACCTTTTCCCCTCGAGGGGTTGACTCTATTTTATATAATTGAGCTTATTGGATTTTCCGCTATGCCCTAGGCCCTCCAGCCTTTTTACTATTCAGCTATGTCTGGGTCATTGGTACAGTATAAAAATGTTAAATAATTTATAGTAATTTATATATTTTTTATACTTACCAATGACCCAGACGGGGATGGCCCTCCCAGGAGTTGGGAACTCATACCTCCCTGCTGAGTACATAGCACTTACCAGACACTGATTATAAGAATGATTAATGGCGCCAATTTTGGGACGTCCTTGACACTGCGCATGCGCAGTAGAGGTGAAGTATGGAGGGCCATTCAGGACATGTTTTCTTTGGTTTTAGATGCAAATTTTGGGGATTGGGGGGCAAAATTTGTGTTTGGCCCTACTTTTTTAAGAGTTAGCACCAGCTATGTCTGGGTCATTGGTAAGTATAAAAAATATATAAATTACTATAAATTTTTTAACTTTCTCTCAGAAATTCTAAAAAAATGTTGGGTGGAAAATTCCACCCAATGATGCGTGTTTAAACTATTTCAGCAGTGTGATATGTGTGTTTAATAAAGGGGCGGGGATGGAGTGGAGGGGGTGCTTCGGATTATTTTTAGCTCAACTTTGATGAAGCCAAATTTGAGCTATTGTCATGGCCCGTCGTCCGTCCGTCCGTCCGTCTGTCTGTCCATCCGTCTGTCTGTCTGTCTGTCCGTCCGTCCGTTCGTCCGTCCGTCTGTCCGTCTGTCCGTACGTCAACAATTGGCTATGGCTCGGGCTAGAGGTCGTATTTATGAACCGATCTTTACGATCTTTACGAAACTTCTTGTGTACCTTTGTTATGACCCTGGGACCTGAACGAGTGTTTTTAGGTGTGGTCCGAAACTCAAGATGGCTGCCAGCGGCCATTTTGTACCGATGATGCAAAAATCAGTTTTTTGTACAGAACTTCTGTATGAAAGTTCTGATTTGAATAAAGTTTTGTATAAATGTTTAGTACTATGGGATACATCACATATAATACGGGTTTTTTTCTCGTGCATAAATTATGCAAATTAGACTGACGTTGATTTCGTTGTTGCGCTTTTGAAATGTCGTATACCGCGTTTTCGTGCCAAATCACTTTTTTACAGATTCGGATTCTACGGGTCCTAATACGTCTAAAAAAATCAACAGGTCCAGAAAAAACCCATTAAAACTGTTTTTTCAGGTCTATTTTAATTTTGCAATTTTCTTCATTTGCGATTTTTTTCTTCTGAAATGTCGTATACGCTATACGACATTTCAGAATTGTTCTTGCGTTGTATCACTTTGTCGTATACCTGCTGTATGACATTTCAAAACTGACATCATGCTGTGATACGACATTTTGTAACTGACGTCATGCAAAAATGCCAAGTTTTCCACCGCGAATTATTAAGCGTTGTTCGTGATTTGTGGCTGCAAGTACAACCAGGCTCTGTTGTGAATTCTCAAGAAACTATTTTTTTCAGAAGACTACAATTTTAGGACTGGTAAGTAGCTATTACAACGATACATGCACCCAATAACTGATTTGTGGATATGGCACAATAATTGTTCGAGCCCCTTTACATTTCCAATCGTGCGATCCACGATACTCGGAGGTACACATGGATTCCCCTAAACCATCATGCTGTCGCCAAAACACTATCAACTTGTGTTGATCTGTCGACAAACTGCACAGATGACTTTTGGCTTCCTGATCCTGTACAAAAGCCTTATCTAGAACTGGCGTTTGGCCAAACTAGAGTAAGAGAGGTAATAGGTGGTTTCACCCCTTTTCCAGTGAGGCCCCCCCCCCCTCCCCCCGCGAGTAGTTTCGCCGGTTATGCAGTCGTCCCCAGGCAGTTTCGTAAGTGTCCTCCCCTATGGTCGAAGTCACTCATTTAATGCGGGCGAAATCACTCACCAAATTATAAGTTTCCAAACTTAATCACAGTTGATGAGAAACGAAACTGTTATCTGTTTTATTTATATTTTATTGTTAAATCTGGTCCGTACCCCAATATGCACCGCGGAGCGGGTGATTTATGGTTAAACACGGGGGTGGGTGGGTGGGGGTGGGGGGTGGAAAGGGGGAGTAGAGTTTGCATCCATATGGGCCCGGTGGGGAGCTAAAGCCCCCCCCCCCCCCCCTCCGCCCCCCCCCCCCCCCTCCAAGTCTGGAAAAAATTGCATTTTCGGGCAATTTAATATTTTTTCGGGAAAGGTTAGGTTATTAACGCTGCGCGAAAAAAATCATTTTCACAATGCAACTTTAGATCATTACCACATGAAAGTTTTACACCAAATTCAGCCAGGTACACGTCAACGAGTCGGCAATAAAGTCCGCGATTACAAGGTCAGAAAAGCAGCTGAAGCTCTAGAGTGTGGTCTCAGACCATCAGGTTCTACAAAAGTTTCCAGGGAGGCTCCTCGGCCCCCACCAGTATGAGGGTATATGTGGGGAGAGACTTATCCACTCTTAGCAACCTTGACATTATGCTCCAAGATGTTGCCCACTGAATTCGTGCAAAAGTGTCCACCCCCCCTCTCCCCTCCTAAAAAAGTTCGCACATACGGGTATGTTTGCAGTGATAGGCACATGGGAATTTTTTCAGTGTGGTGGAGGGGGGGGGGGGGGTACCCGAAAAATGATTTTGCGGGCACCCACCAGGGTTTGTAACCCCAGAAGGGTGTGGAGAAATGTGTCCCCCCCCCCCTCCCTCCACTGGTGGGGTCCGAGGGATTTCCTCGGAGAAATGTTGTAAAATGTGATGGCGTGAGCACTATCCACACGCCAGCCGCCATTCCAATATTGTAATTGAGGGGGAAATCATTCATTTTTGGGGGGAGGGGAGAGGGGCAAATATATGTTTGTGTAAGTTCAGCACCCCCCCCCCCCCCCCCCCCCCACACACACACACACACCTCCACACTTACACTGAATTGAGGAAATTGCCATTTTAATGAATCGTTTTAAGGGTTTTTAAGACATAAAAAGGTCTAAAGTTGCATTGTGAAAATTGAAAATCGGACAGTCTTCATAACGTTTTCGGGTAACCTAAACTTGATCGAAAAAAATATGAAACTGTCAGAAGAAAATAATAGACGCTCTCTCTCTCTCTCTCTCTCTCTCTCTCTCGTTCACCTGTCTTTTCTTTCGTCTCTCACTAGCACCTTACCCTCGTGGTTTTGTCTTTCAGGTGCAGATTCTGATGTGCTGCAAAATGAGCTCCAAATGGCTCAGGAATAAGAACGACATCCACATCAAACCAATCAGTGCAATTTCCGTATCCTTGATCAAGCGAGAATGCGGTGACTTTCAAAAGGCACCCTTCCAATTCATAGAGCACGTGTATTACACTTGGTTTAAGGAGACAACACCACGTTATATAGTTATCGAGCGAGACACAGAAACTGGTGTATATACCCAAGTATAACATAAGTTTCACCCTAACTGTCATAATGGCTGTTAATCAATTTTCCAGAGGGAAGCAGCTCCTCAAGCTCACTCTAGCGTCAAATATTGCGCTGACGCAAAACGTTCGTGGAACAGATCAACTTCACACACCGACTAAATATGTGACCGGAGACAAAGTTAGTTCCTCAAGCACTTCTTACGTGATTGAAGGCGGGCGGATTGTTAAAACGCCAAACAAAACACGCGAACACCAATGCAGTTTAGATATCGGTAGCTCGGTGACAGACAATGCATCATCACTCGCGACAGTGTCCTCCCAAGTAGGCACCGAATGTGATATTTGTGATCAGCCAGATAGTGAAATTTTTTATGATTCGTACCGCATTCAAGGCAAAACCATCACTCACACGCCCGAGAAAAACATAGTAAATGACCGTGAACTTGTCCGCATCAAAGCCAGCAATTATGCGGCTCCTCTTGACCACGCGTGTCTTGCAACAGAAATTGTTCAAGAGTCTACTCTCGCCAAACATTCAACCATTCCAGACAGCCCAAAGTCTGATAGTTCTCACTACAATTCAGATCTTGATCCTGAGTGGACGCCGAGTTTCAATCCAAAACGAAGACGAATTAGCTTCGGAAAGGATGACACAGTAGTGGACATTTCGAGCTCTGTTCCTGTCGAAACTAGCGGGTTGAGTACAGCACCTGAGACCAGTTCCATGACAACCGACCTGCTGCAAACACGAATTCTCGATTCCGACTCCTCTTCGAATGGCTCAGACAATATTCTGTGTGATGATGATACAATCGACATACCCCCATAGCAAACGGTGAATTGACTCCGAAAAAAATAAAAAACAAAAAATCTACCCCGAAACAATGGAGAATAAATGTGCAGAAACGGAAACGTATGACTGGGGAAGCTTACGTTTCAAAAAAACGGTCAACAAATGAAACAGTAAAAAAACAAGAAAGAAAAATGTCTAAAGTGAAGTGCGGAAAACTCTGTAAATTTAAGAAACATTGTCACGAATTTAGCGAGGATGATCGAAAACGTCTATTTACAGCATTCTGGCAAAATATGTCATGGGAAGAAAAAAAAATCTATGTAACAAACCTTGTTGTTAAGTGCGATGCAGAAAATGTGCAAACTCAAGATGGAAGACGAAACAACACATATAAATATCATTTCAAGAAAGGTATTTTGCTGATGAGGGTCTGCAAGTCGTTTTTCCTCGGTACACTCGGCCTTGGGGAGAGGTCACTCTACACCTGGATAGAGCAATACGAGAATGGAATCCCGGCGTCCTCCACAAGCGCAAAGAAGACTGTCACACCCGAAAGGTCTAGAATTGTAACCGATAACATTAGAAACTTCCTTAACACCTTGCCGAAAATGGAGTCACACTATTGCAGAAAATCGTCGTCTAAATTATATCTTGAACCGATATTCCAGTCAATGTCTGATTTGTATAGAGTGTTTTGCGAAAATATGAAAGAGAAAGGTAACGAGGCAGGTAGCCGCAAAACTTTTACAAACACTTTCAACAGTATGAATTTGTCTCTTTTTAGACCAAAGAAGGATCAGTGCGATATTTGTTGCTCGTACACTGTGGGCAATATGGATGAAAATGTTTATGCATCCCACATTGCTCTGAAAACCCGGGCCAGAGAGGAGAAAGAGTGCGACAAACAACATGCTGCTGATGTGGACAACACAACCTCTCGCGTCATTGCGGTAGACAAACAGAGTGTACTCCTATCTCCGTCATTGAAGGCCAGTGCAATTTACTACAAAACTAAACTAAATTGCCACAATTACAAGGTCTTTGATTTGGTATCGAAAGACACAACATGCTATGTATGGCATGAAAGTGAAGGCGATTTAAGTGCTGATTCCTATGCTTCGTGTCTATCTGATTATGTTTCTACATTGCCAGAGAATGTTAAACATGTGACAATTTACAGCGATGGTTCACAAACCAAAATCGGAACGTAATTCTCTCTAATGCTCTTCTCAAGCTGTCAATTGATAGGGGAATAGTTATTGAACAAAAGTACCTCGAGAAAGGGCATACGCAAATGGAAGTAGACAGTGTGCATTCGACTATTGAACGCACAATTCGTGGAAGGCCCATTTACTCCCCACATAATTATGTTGAACTTACGCGTGTTGCCAGAAGGAAACAGCCATACAAGATCAAATACTTATCGCATACTTTCTTTGGCAAATATAGGGATCTGCAAAAATTAATGTACACTTCAATTCGTCCTGGTATTAGGCCCGGGGACAAGTGCGTTACTGATATCTGTTGTTTAAAATACTCTCCGGATGGTAGAATTCAATATAAAGTGAGCTTTCACGATTCTTATAACGATGTTCCAGCAAAAAAGACAAGGGGTTCTTCGCGGTTACTAGACGAAGCGGCAGATTTAAATGTACAGAAGCTACACATTGGTCCCATTCCCATAAAACTTTCTAAATATCAAGACCTGCAGGACCTCAAGCAAGTTATCCCCACTGATTATCATGCGTTCTATGACAGCTTGCCTCACACGTGAACGTCTAGCACCCATGTTTTTACTCCAGTTGCCCAACCATTCCAGAACGAAATTTTCTAGCATTTATTTAATACGATGATTCAACGTCCATGCGTTACTTGTGGTAGAGCTTGTTTTTCTTAGTTTGTGACTTGCTGGGACAAGAGGGTACTCTGTACCCACCCCCTCCTTCCCAATCCTGTTCCAGATTTTGTTTATTGAGTGACTGTGGCTGAAAGAAACGAAATTTTTATCTCCTTTTTATTGTTAATTTGATGACTTTGAGGATGGGTTTCCCTCATACATGTATCATTTCATCATTTTGAATATATATAGCTTTTCTCAAAAGATATTGTCGTCTTTATTGTTTTCTTAGTCTGTAAGAACTACGAGAAAATTGAGAGCGGATTGCACCGGTTATTCTCTGTAGGGTTCCATTCTCCATTAGATAATGCTGGCAAGTCTTCAGGTATTATCAAATGGAGTACGAAATCCGAAAAGCAGTCATTGAGATTAGGTAGCGCTATAGGTTATTGCGTTTGGGATTTCATACTCCATTATATAATGCTAGGTGGACAAGGTCCTTCAGCATTATTTAATGAAGTATAAAGAGAATACTTATGGTTTTTGTGTAAGTACCAGAATTATCACATGAGTAGCTGCAAAGAAATATAAGTTTTCATGAGTAGCTGAATGTCTTGAGTGAAAAGTTAGATTTCCCTGCAGTCACGAATGAGATGATCGTTGTACGCACAAAAAAACTGTAGGTGTTTTGGGAGGTTTTATGCGTGACCTTGTTTTGACCCTTTACCCAATGTAATGGCCAAAAATTGACCAGTGCTTTTCACCAAAATCGGCTTTAAAATTTTATGATTTTCAATATTTGTCTCAAAAACATAGCTTATAACCCCTTACGGAACGAGCTCGCTCCGCTCGTTCCAGTGAAGGGGTCATAAGGTATGTTTTCGTGACGTTTGTAGTTGCTAAAAAGCAAAAACCAAGGGAAAATTGTCATTTATTTCGAATTTTAGGGCACATGTTACTCATTTGAAATGTTGTAAAAAAGCAGATACTGTAAGCTTTTCAATCTGTAATGTCGTATAAACGTCGTATACCGTCGGTGTGTATAAACTTTGGTTTCGAAATGTCGTATACATCTGAATTTCTCGCATACGACCTCTAATCCGTTTGAAATGCTATTCCAATTGAAAATAACGCGAAAAAATACCGACATGCCGATTTTGTCTTGCTTTAGTCATGAAATATTGGAAATAATCAGTTTTTTGTCTCTCCTGTAAAATATGAAAAACCCAGTATACGACATTTCAAAAGCGCAACGACGATTTATTTAGTGTTACTTTCAGAGCTGTAAGTGCCAAGCTGCTATGGCTCGGGCTAGAGGCCGTATTTATGAACCAATCTTTACGAAACTTCTTGGGTACCTTTGTTATGACCCTGGGACGGGAACGAGTGTTTTTGGGTGTGGTCCGAAATTCAAGATGGCTGCCAGTGGTCATTTTGTACCGATGTTGCAAAAATCAGTTTTTTGTACAGAACTTCTGTATGAAAGTTCTGATTTGAATAAAGTTTTGTATAAATGTATAGTACAATGGGATACATCACATATAATACGGGGTTTTTTCTCGTGCGTAAATTATGCAAATTAGACTGACTTTGATTTATTTAGTGTTACTTTCAGAGCTGTAGGTGCCAAGCTGCTATGGCTCGGGCTAGAGGCCGTATTTATGAACCAATCTTTACGAAACTTCTTGGGTACCTTTGATATGACCGTGGGACGAGAACGAGTGTTTTTGGGTGCAGTCCCAAATTCCAGTTGGCTGCCAGCAGCCATTTTGTACCGACGATGCCGAAATCTGTTTTTTGTACAGAACTTCCATATGAAAGCTCCGATTTGAATAATTTTTTGTATGAATGTTTAGTACCATGGGATACATTACATATATTACAGGTTTTTTTCTTGTGCGTAAATTATGCAAATTAGGCTAACTTTGATTTATTTAGTGTTACTTTCAGCACTGTGAGTGCAAATCCCAATATGGCTCGGGCTAGAGGCCGTATTTATGAACCGATCTTCACGAAACTTCTTGGGTACCTTTGTTATCACTGTGGGACGAGAAGGAGTGTTTTTGGGTCCAGTATGAAATTCAAGATGGCCGCTAGCAGCCATTTTGTTCAAAATTAAGTGCATTCAGATTTTTGCGCAGAACTTCCAAATGAAAGATCTGATTTGAATAAATTTTTGTATGAATGTTTAGTACCATGGGATACATTATGTATAATACAGAGTTTTTCTCGTGAATAAATTATGCAAATTAGGGGTCCGGGTGGGACTTAGAAAATTTTGGACCAAAATCCGGAAATTAGTTTTTTGGTTTTTTATGCGTTTTGGTCAATTTTAAGACAAAAAAAAAAAAAATTTTTTTACACTGAAAATTTGGGGACCGGGTGGGACTTAGAAAATTTTGGACCAAAATCCGGAAATTAGTTTTGTGTTTTGATGCATTTTGGTCAATTTTAAGAAGAAGAAGAAAAAATTTTAGTCTGAAAATATTTTGTTTGGGACTGAAAATTTCCACACAAAAATAATAATCTACAATGATTGGTCTTAATCTGTAGTCCATTACAGTCACCTTGTAATTCTTTTATTATTGTTGACTGGGCCAAAACAAATACTAATTCCTGTCATATTCATTATTCAGTTGTCTTGGTCACAGCAAGTACTATTTCCTGTCATATCCAAGTTGAGCTACAGAGTCATTGACTCTTTCATTTTTAGAAAGCGCCTTTGCGAACAAGTGGTGGGGGGAATTATTTTTAGGGAGGTTCCCTAGTTAGTTTAAACAGTATTTATTGAAGAATAAGTTAAATGTATACAGTTCACAATACTTGTTCCAAAAATAAATTATCAAGATACAAAATACAGTAGTATACAAGAAACCAATAAATAGAAGTAGTAAAGATAGTTGATGTGTAGAAAAGGGATTCGACAGAAAGCTTAAAGCTTATATAACTCGTCTCCCTAACGCATTAAAAAACTACGCGTTCAGGTGGTATAAATCGGCAAAAGAACTCACGTATCGTTGCATGAAGGCCGAGGCCCCCATGTTCCCCTTCAATCTACACTAATCTAGACAAAGTTGCTGGAAGCCAATGATATTTAAATACGAGACGAGGGCCGCCTCGGCCGTCCGGCAACGATACGTGGGATTGTTTAGACTTTAAGTTGAATGGGAAAAGACAAGAAAGTCCCGGAATAAACGATGAAAAAAGGAAGAGAAGAGAAAGTTCAGAGAAAAGAACAGAACACAATTAATTCCGCCAACTTGAATACAGGATATATTGACTTAAAACTTCATACCGTAATAACTACGCGACTTGATTCTTACTTTTAGTTCCTTTGATAAGCGTTTTGCATACTAGCCTCAGTGGTGTCGAGCCATAACGCGTGAAGGGTCCTTCCACTCATGATATTGGTCATTTGATCCTATGTTACCAGGTGGACAGAACGGAACTCCCGATGGGGCCTGGTGGGACGTAGTATTGAGTTGCATCTCAATGAAATCGCTTGCTTGATAGAATGAAATCATGGACCACTTCGAAAATAAGGCGATTGTCCTCATTATTCAAGAACTCAGAGCCAAACAAGAGTGTGGATGAGTCTACTTCAAAGGGGAGTAAATTAATTGTATAGTTACGAGCGTTTGAGAACATTGGACAATGCAGGAGAAAGTGATCAGTAGTTTCGCTCTCGCCACACTGACAAGAGGGGCTGGGTGATAAATGATTTTCATATAGGTGAGAGTTAAGACTACTGCAATGCAGTCGCAGCCTGCAATGATATATTTGAGCCGCGCGAGATTTCGCGTTACTGAAGAACTTTGGGGGTCTTTGGTTCCCATCGCTCAGAAAAGTTTTAAAGTTGATCAGTGATGTGTTCTCGCGAACAGGTAAGGGGAGCTTGTTCCACTGATCTGTAACGTTTGGGATGAAAGATGACTGATACAATTGGGTTCGGCAAAAGGGAACGCGGTGGTTATGACTCGAGCGAAGACTAAGTGACGAGCTCGTCTCGGAGACGAGTGGGGGGACTTTGTTGGAGATATGTGGAGGTAACATGCAATGATACATTTTGAAGAACTGAATTAATTTATGTTTGCGGCGTCTTTCTTGTAGGGTGTCCCATCGTGTTTCCGAATACAGCAAAGATTTACTAGCACTGACTGTTGCTCCCGTGACGATTCGGGCTGCTGCAATTTGGATTTTTTCTAGGTCCGCAATATTAGATACAGAACAATTGTCCCAGACAGTATCCGCATATTCCAGAAGGGGCCTAATAAAGGCAAAGTATATTTTTTCTAGGACACTTCGATCGAGATAAAATTTGTGTCTCCTCAGCATGTCTAGGCGAGACCAGGCTTTCGCGCAGATGTGGTCAACGTGGTCGTTCCATGTACATGTGCTATTTAGTATGACCCCCAGATGTTTATGTTCGGTAACTTCCGATATCTGAGAACTTCCCAGATATAAAGGTGGATGAGAGTTGGGATTGCTTTTGCGTGATATTAGCATACTCTCTGTTTTGTTGGGATTGAACTCAACCAACCATGTTTTGGCCCAATGCTCAATTGACGCCAGATCATGGTTGATTATGTTTGAGGCTTGCTCTGGGTTCTCAATGATTAGATATAAGGAAGTATCATCTGCAAACAGGCGTATACAACTAAGTAAGTCTCTGGTTATATCGTTAATGTATATCAAGAACAGTAAAGGCCCAAGTATCGACCCCTGGGGAACACCGGCATTGTTGGGTCTCCATGAAGATGTCTCAGAGGCTATCACAACTCTCTGCGATCTATCTGCCAGATACGATTTTAAAAACAACAGTAGATCCCCTGAGACACCAATACTCTCCAGCTTGTAGATAAGACCAGCATGCCATACTTTGTCGAAGGCCTTACTAACATCACAGAAAACTACCCTTACTTCTTTGCCTTCATCGAGTGCGCGACAAAATTCATCATATATGTCAGTCAGTTGGAGGACAGTTGAATCTCCAGGTGTAAAACCTGACTGAAATTGACTAAGAATATTATTTTCAATCAAAAACTGCCACAAGCGTTTGAAAACACATTTTTCGAATATTTTGCCAACACAGCTGATCAATGATATAGGACGATAGTTAGTAACTGAGTTGGAAGGTTGTTTTTTTTAGGATAGGGGTGACATTTGCTTTTTTCCAGAGTGCAGGAAAGTATGAATTTTTCAGAAGTATATTAAATAAGATTGAGAGTGGTTCGCATAGAGAGGATTTACATTCCTTAAGGAGACGCGGGCTTATTTTATCAGGACCAGATGCCTTGGACACCTTTATCGACTTCATTGCAGCATATACCTCGCTGCACTGTAGGGTGATACTATCAATACGTTGTGAAGCATGTGGTGGTGGGTCTGGAAGGGAAGCATTCGAATCATCAACTGTTGAGATAGAACTGAAATATTCGTTGAACACTTCAGCTTTCTCAACACTTGATGAGTACATTTTATTTGAATAGACCAAAGTAGGAAATCCTGTTGCGTTACTGCTACTGATTAGTGATTTTAGGGTCTTCCACCACAGTGATGCTGGGGTTTCGTTGCTTCTCAATGTGGACTGGACTTTAGAAAGATGCAGGGCTTTGGCCTTTCTAATAGCCGATATAACTTCATTCCGTTTAAGTTTATATTTATCCCAGGCGTGCAGGTGATTAGTTCGTTTAGCAGTGCGATACAAGCGTTTTCTCTGTCTTATCAGAAGTCTTATTTCATTATGCATCCATTTCGGTTGGCCCATTCTCGATGTAACTATTTTGTTCGGTATATGTTTGGATGCAGTGTCAAGTATTTTGTCGGTGAGATTAGAGACTATAGTATCAAGACATGGATTATCAAAGACAGAGTTCCATTCGGTGTTGGAGAGAGCCTGGTTCAATTCTTCATAATTGCCCTGAGAATAAAGCCACATCCTTCTCTTAAAAGAGGAAGGGTTAGGTTTTAAGAATTCGACTTCAATTGAGATTGGACAATGGTAACGAATCATGTCTGGAATAAGTGGTTCAAGGACCTCGCATGCTTTCACGTTGATTGTGTCGCTGATAGCAAAGAGGTCTAACAATGTAGCTGATGTTTCGGTGAATCAAGTTGGTTCACTCACAATCTGTTTGAGGTGAAAGTAACTGGTTAATTCAGAAAAGCTACTTTTCGAAGATACCATTTGGTTGTCGTTAAAATCACCTGTGATAATTAGGTTACTAATTAACGTGTCTCTGGCTTTTTCGATGGATGCTGGTTCCCTAGTTGATGCTTTACAAACAAAAACACCACAGTTGTCTGTTCAACCCAACGTCTGGTTACAATTTCTGAGGAAAGCACAGATACCGCTAGCAAACTTTCAGTCCATGGCTGGCCAACGCGGCTCTGAATCTGCAACAGATCATGGAGTGAAAGTTTTTAGTGCCTTCTGTACATTCTCTCAGAAATCGTAAAAAAAACGTTGGTTGAATTTATTTACGTGCTTATTCCATTTGAATAAACAACCAGCATGGTTATGAACATGGGTTTTTCCAAATGATTTCGAACATTGTAGCACAAATAAAGTTTTAGTTTGGAACTTTGGATTACATTCTCTGGATTCTGAAATGTAGGGGAAGGTAGATACAATTTACATTTGTTTCTTTTCCAATGTTAATCAAAGACTGTCCATGCAACTCCCATGCTTTAAAGTTCAGTGTATTCATAATACAGATGTCCATCGACGGTATTTGACCCCAACCCCACACAATTACACAATTCCCACTCCCAGTTTGAGACAAATGTGTTTGGGTTTCTGAAATAATAAGCCGCACAGCAAAATAAACAATTAAAATTCTTTAATTTTTATTAGACACAAAAATCATATAAAGCAAAGAACAGCAAATGTTAAATAATACACAATAATCGAACATTTGTAGTATGTGTGCAATGTGTACTGCCCACTGCCGTACTGTTTGTGACGACTGTACTTCAACATTTGAGACCTCCTGGATCAAGCCTCGCTGTTAACTGAATACTCTGCTTAATTGTATATATTTTTATACTGTACCAATGACCCAGACATAGCTGGTGCTAACTCTTAAAATATAGGGCCAAACACAAATTTTGCCCCCCAATCCCCAAAATTTGCATCTAAAACTAAAGAAAACATGTCCTGAAAGGCCCTCCACACTTCGCCCCTACTGCGCATGCGCAGTGTCAAGGACGTTCCGAAATTGGCGCCATTTATCATTCTAAGTTTGGCCCTTCATCAGTTAACATCTGACTGATCTTTGTGCTTTTAAATCTCAGTTTAAATGATGCCAGACACATAAATATTAGTGAAATGGTGATTCTAAGGAGGATAGAAAAGGAGGAGAGGAAAAGAATGTGTGACAGAATATTATCAGGGCTGTAACTTAAAATTTTTTAATGAAATTATGTTAAGTTACCTATTTTCAAGGCAGCAGCCATTTTGTTGTCATTCTGATTATTTAGTTACACTGTTTTTTCAAGTGTTTTTCCTCTCTCCCTGTCCTTTAAGTTCCCCCTTGCTATTCTCCCATGCTTTTGGCATAGTTTCTGTAATTATTATTACTAAAATTTCTTGGGAGTTTTAGCTGTATAACAGAATGAATTCTGTTCTTTCCCCATGTTTACGTCTTCACCTACGGGTGGTTAGGCGTTGTGTTCTGCATCTACCATCTGATGTTCTGCAGTTTCTTCCCTGGAAGTCTCTGTTTTGCATCAGATGGTGTATTTTTGGTAACTGATTTCGGGCCTGGGTGCCTGGAGTCTTATTTTAGTGTTTTTACACTCATTGTTTACATTTACAACAGCCCTCTGTGTGAGGGGGGGATTTCTAAATAATAATATCTTTATGTTATTTTAATCATAACTAGATACATTATTATTGTTCGTAAGTGTTGAAAAAATTGTTTAAAATATTTTTAAAATTTTTGTCCACACTTAGGCTTGGGATCCATTGGGGCCCAACGTTACTTTTCAGAAACTTGGGCTGTTCTGAAAAAATATTTTTTCAAAATATTTTGATTTCAATTATTTTTTCTATATTAATGGATCATATTATTATTATGTATTTTGATTGCCAGGGGTTAGTGCGAGTACCAGGACTTGTTTTCTTTTCACATTGAAAGGATATTGATCAATTGCTTTAAGAGGAAGTCTTCCTCTGACCTTATTATCATTCTATATGTGGTCAGTGTACTCGCATTAACTCCTGTTCTGTATCGTATGATTTCGATGACAATATGGGAAGCGTATGTCACGGTATGTTGTTGGGGATTTGGACACTCCGGTCCTTTCCCCGCAGGGTCACTCTACTTTATCAATTTCTATTTCAGACGATCAAGATTAGGGTGATGTATCTGTGATGTCTTCCAACAGTGTGCCTCCGTCGTCACAATTAATGAAGGGCTAGCGGAAAAGTGCTCATGTAATACGCCAATTGCCTAAGAGGACCCTAGTAGGTTCGACGGCCTTTGACGTCCGCTAGCTCGCCCGGTGTAGCGTCCATTCACCGAATGGTTCGGCAGCCGGGTTCGTCCGTTGCAGTCTAGAAGGAATTTTGGGGTGATGCGAGCACTATAAAATTAACTTAATGCACACCCAGTGACGGCGGATCGGAGGGAGAACGGAGGAAGCCTTTTAGTCCGGTTCATAGCTTGTTCCGGTCCATCCGGACGGCAAGCGAGAGAGGCCCCTCTCTCGTTCAACAACATCTGGCCCCAGATGTTGTGGTACAAATGTGTAGTTAGCGGAGCATACGTCCGTCGCTCGGGACGCACCGTTGTATAGGCAGTCCGCTGAGACTGCTAAGGCTTCCTCTTCTCGTCAGCGCACACGACCGCACCTTGGCTGCGTGACCGCCGATATATTACCAGCTTCGCCGATCAAGGATTCTTCGGCGACCAGGTCACACCATCCGGCAGCCAGGGATTCGAGACCGATGGACTCCGGATGTTCGCATAGGAAAAGTATGCGGGAGCCATCTGATGCGGAGCTGCCCTCGGCGAAGCAGCGATAGACTGCGCCTCCGCAGGTCTCGACGCCGGATATTCTTGTGCACATAGCACAGCTTATCGCAGCATCCCAGCAGCCGACAGAAACGGTGTCGGATCGAGAATTATCCGACAGCGCTGGGTTGGTAGCCGGGGACTCGAGGCCTGCAGACTCCGGACGTTCGCATCGAAAGTGTGCGGGAGTCAACGTACACGGAGCTTCCAGTGGCAATGCATCGTAAGTCCGCTACTGCACAGGCCTCGGGAACGGATGTGCTTTCCTTAATAGCACAGTTTATCGCAGCATCCCAGCATCAACTGAATCTGTCGCTTTTATTTTATCCGACGATGCTGGGTCGGGACGCTCCGCGGAAGCGGGTACGGACGTCCGAAAGTTTCATCCGGTCCGATGGGATACCGAAAGGGATTCGGTGGATTTCAAGCTTTCCCTTTCGGAACAACATATGCTGCGATGCCGGATAAGAAACTGATAGCGTCGGTGGACTTAGAAATTTTTGGTTCGGTTCAGGGACATCGTCCCTCAGTTCCGACATAGTCCAATAATGTCACACAACTTTCGAATTATTGAACGACGCTATATATATTATTATTTTATGCTTGCTATCCAAGCATTTCTGGTTTCTTGTTCGAAGAATTATGGAGATGTCTTTCAAAAGTGTGCCTCTGTTGTCATAGTTAATGAAGAGTTAGCGGCAATAAGTGCTCATGGATTATGTCTATCGCTTACAGAGTGACATTCGCTAGCTCACCCGGTGTAGCGTACATTCATCGAATGGTTCGGCTGCCGGGTTTGTCCGTTGCGGTCTAGGAAGGAGATTTGGGTGATGCGAGCACTTTAATTACTTTAGTACTCACCCAGTGACGGCAGATTGAGGACAGATCGGAGGAAGCCAACAACATAGGGGACCGCATGTTGTGGTTCAGATATTTTACATTCGGAGCATATGTCCGTTGCTCGGGACGCTCCGTTATATTGACAGTCCGAGAGACTGTCTTTAATGCTTCCTCATCCTCACAGCAGGGCACACGACCGCACATTGGCTACGTGACCTCGAGTATCCGATCAGTTTCGGCATTCAGTGATTCCACAGCGAATAGGTCGCGCCATCCGGTAGCCAAGGGACACGAGGCTTATACACTCCGTTCGCTCGCATATTGGAAGTATGCACGGGGTAACGATTTCGGAGCTTCCTGCGGCAATGCATCGTAAGACCGCTGCTCCTCAGGCCTCAGTGACGGACGTGCTATCCGAGTTAGCACAGTTGTTTCGCAGCATCCCAGCAATTGACTGTTTCTCGGTCGAATCAGGAATTATCCGACGGCGCTGGGTCGGTGCGGTCCGCGGTTGCATCAAGCTACGGACGACCGAACGCTTTATAGGGTCCGACAGGATGGCGAAAGGGATTCGAAAGATTTCGAGTTTTCCCTTTAGTAGTATCGGAAGATGCCTTTCATATCTTCTGGCATTTCTTCCAGTGATTATTTTTCGGACTTCATTGCTGCGATCTTGGATAAGAGACTTATAGCGTCATTGGACTCGGATTTTTCGATCGGTACAGGGACTTTGTCCCTGACTTACCGACGCAGTCCAATATTGTCATTACAACATGTGTTTTATTTTTCGACGCTATATATTTATATATATATACAAGCCTGCTACTAAGCATGATAGTTTAGTTTCTTGTCCGCGTGGCTCATTTCTGCCATTTTATCTTTTTTACATATAGTTTATTTTGGCAGAGCAGGGCATACCGAGAGTTCATATGCGTCTAGACGGTGTGATTAAAGACTGCATATATTCTTTTCGCCGTTATGTCTTTTCCAATTTCAATGTTGGGAACGACATTATGTATAGTAGACTTAACTTAGACGCTTTATTATACGTAATCCGCCTTACTGAGGCGTTATCATTACGTCTTCAAGAAAAGATTTACGGGATATTATTCTCAATGTAATTTCTTTTGAGGGCAGTAGTTTGTTCACGTATAACTCCGCCCTTCAGTGGCTGATAGGAGTTGGTTAGACGTGATGCAGCCCTAGCTACATCCACGCGTGGATAGTAGGTTAAGAACTCTCTCAGAGTCGCTTCGTTCTCGGAGGAGCTTCTCTTCGACGGCAACTTTCCAGCAATCCATGAATTGCTTGATTTATACATTCTCTTGTCTATCTAGTGTTACAAGAGATTCAGACTGGGGCAAACATTCGGTGGTTGACTCAGAGAGTGCCGCCGCAGTTGCCGGACCCGAGTGTGGCTGTTATGACGGTTGCCAGTCAAACAGATTGGGATATATACTGATCCCTACGGATTCGAAGTGCCAGGGTCTTTGGGTTCCGCAGTCTTTTAACTATCAGTTTAACTTCCGCGGAATAATGTTTTTTAGGCTTGCTTTATGTCATTGCATGAACATTATTCAGAAACGCATGCCCAAATTCCTGTCCTTTAATTCGACAGTAGTGGCGTATCTCCGGAACCAGGGAGGCACTCTTTCGTTTCCGTTATTCAATTTAATGGAAAGAATCTGTCTGTTGGTTATACTACACCAAGTTCAGTTTTGGTCCGTCATATTCTGGGTCGTCTGATTGTTTTATCGCACTCCCGTTCTCTTACGGGTCGCTTGTTGCTGTCAGAATGGACTCTCAACAAACAAGTATTTAATCAGATTTGCTATCTATGGGAGCGCCCAATGATGTTTTATTTATGACACAGCTTGCTAATCAATTGCAGACGTATGTGTTGGCTTGTCCAGATCTCTGAGCTAATACTGTTAACGCTCTATTGATCTATAGGACGGAATGATAGGATACGCGTATCCTCCGGCGCTGTTGTTTTAGCAGGTATTGCTAAGATGGACAACCACAATACATTTCTGTTGATAGCATCTCTATCTTCACAGAGATCATGAGTAATTTACTCTCTTGTCTACTGTGGATCTTAACGTGAAATCTTCCTCTATGTGAGGATCTTTTTTCACTGGGTAAATCGTGTCATCTTTATCACAACCAGCAAGGTCGCAACCTTCATGTATTCCGTTGTGTGGTCCATATTGCATTGTAAGCACTGTACTGGACGAGCTTTGGACGCGATTTCTTACTATAGGAGATCCTCTTCTTCGCTATTCTATGCGACTAAAGTGGAGGCTCTTCCGTCGTGGTGTAGGGATCATTATGTTCATATGGTTGATCCCTCCATACTACTCATTGCTATTTTTTAGTATACTTGTTTCACAAGATCTACTGCAGCCTGTTGTTATTTAGGTTATAGGTTTATGTTACCTCATACCTATGCACTCTACGATAGTTTACATTTGAGTCTTTTGTCTCTTTATCTAAGTCAGTTAGTAACTTTTTGATAAATAGACTTAGAATCTTTAGATTAAATTCCTATACGGATTTTAACTTCGGTTCTTATTTAGCTAAGTAATCATTTGAGCCTCTGGAAACAGTAGTTTTCAAATTCTGACCTTTTAGACAGTAATTCTGTTGGTTTCTCTTTTACTGTAGAGTCAGTGAGTTTCATGCACTATCGATGGATGATTTTCACTTTCATAGTTTCGGAATCAATACTTCCGTTACTATTTAGGTTGGATTGTTGCATAAGAGTTAGGCTCCTATTATCCGGAACCTATTATTTTAAGGTCCTTCCGTCTTCGTATGGGCATAGGCCTTTACTCTTTCCGGGTACAGTTTATGTATTTATAAACAGATATCTGTTTATTACAAGGGCGTAAGCTTCTTCTGTCTTTGATGTCTAGTAGAAGGACGTTACGCTCCATTTTATTGTTAATGGATTCTATTAACTAGCGTACTGCTTATGGTATATCATTGGCTTAGCAGTTGTGCTTAAGATTTCGGCTCATGAAGTAAGAGTTCTTCTACTTCTTGGGCTTACATTAATAGTGTTGCTATTATAGATTTTTGAAGGCTGCTCATTGCGCTCAGCCATCCATTCATGAATTTTATCTCAGAAATATCGAGTCCATTTCTGGAGGCCTCTATTGTTAGGTCTATTCTCTACTGCTCAGAATGTCATTCACTTAACAGTTGCTACTATAGCTAGGTAGGCTGTCTGTTTCGGCAGTGTCTCCGTTCGGCTGCCCTCTTCGCTCTGGGCTATTTGACCCAGGGCAAGAAAAAGGGGGGGGGGGAGGGTGTTCCCTTGGGTCACTTGTTTTTTACTATGAAAACAAGGGGATACCTCCTCCGGAGTTAGTAATTCTGAGCTGTTATTGGGATGGTTGTTTAGTGAGAAGTTTAAGCTTATAAAATTCATTCAAGTCTTAGTTTTTAAAGTATAGCTTTTGAATATTGCATATGTCAACGGACATGATTATGCAATTCTCACACACTTTTAGGAGTATAAGAGTCTCTATTCTCTAGACTTACTTTATTATTGGCTTACTTTAAAAATTATTAGTATAAGGATTATTGGATATTAATAGAGTACATGGATGTATGAAGCTCAATTTTTGGAAGGTGTTGTATCTTTCTAATTTATCATAAATAAGAAAGATACATGTAAGGCCTATTACTTCTTTCCCCTACAGGGGATGACTCTATTTTATTTTATTGAGCGTATTCCATTTTTGCTCTATGTCCTTGGCCCTCCAGCCTTTTTACTATTCAGCTATGTCTGGGTCATTGGTACAGTATAAAAATGTTAAAAAATTTATAGTAATTTATATATTTTTTATACTTACCAATGACCCAGACAGGGATGGCCCTCCCAGGAGTTGGGAACTCTTGCCTCCCCGCTGAGTAAATAGCGCTTACCAGGCACTGGTTATTAGAATGATAAATGGCGCCAATTTCGGAACGTCCTTGACACTGCGCATGCGCAGTAGGGGCGAAGTGTGGAGGGCCTTTCAGGACATGTTTTCTTTAGTTTTAGATGCAAATTTTGGGGATTGGGGGGCAAAATTTGTGTTTGGCCCTATATTTTAAGAGTTAGCACCAGCTATGTCTGGGTCATTGGTAAGTATAAAAAATATATAAATTACTATAAATTTTTTAACTTTCGGCTGACAAAAGTGTTATTCAATTAAGTGGGTTTGACTGTAGCAGCAGAGGGCAGAAATTTGTTTGAACCATAATATATAGCCTAAAATGGCCCATCTTTATTGGAATATTTGGGAGGAACTGTAGTTGGGTATGTCAGAAAATTATGTCAGTATTAATACTTTTAATGCAATGGTTAACCAATAGGTTTATGAAAAAAATCTAGGTTACCGATCAACAGGTTAACCATTGTCAATGAGGCAACCTGCTGGAAGGTTTATCAAATTCGTGTTATTTTGAGGCCTGCAACAAGACTTTGCAATGCTTTAGCATTGCACAGCCTTCTTGGACTCAAGGAACGAAATATACCTCCACCATGCTGTTCTGGACTGTAGATTATGAGGCTTAATACATAAAACAACCAAGAACATAAACTTTTGATGGCAAAGAAATATTTATAAAAAATAAAATAAAAAACCACCCGCCCACATGCAATTTTACAACAAAATGTCCTGAGAAACAGTAAATCTACTTTATGAGGCCTAAAATAATAAATTTTGATATCCTGTGTATTGGCAAAGGGTTAACATGGGCAGAATTCTCTTGTGTTGTATTATTATATCAGCATATTCACACAAACTGTTAATGAATGTTCAAGGAAACAAAATTGAAATTTCAATTGTTTGAAAATATGAAAAAATAATAATTAAGGCCGAAATAAAAAATGGTGTTTGGTTCTCAAGGATCGCCACATCGAAAAATAATGCCCACTTTGCACATTTATGATTCGATCTGTTTGAAACTTGGTATGCTTGTTTGGGGGTGACCTCCCATAATGCAGACCTCCCAAAATGTAGACTCCCATAACATAGACTCCCATAACATAGACCAAATAGCTTAATTGATTATATAACACATGCTACTCACCCCTATTTTTGAAATTGGAGACTAACTGGAAGTTGATTAACTGGTAGAGTGCTAAAAGCCCATATTTGGGCTTTATTCTGAACTGCAGGTACCTAAAGTTAATGGCTTCATATTCCGTGGATGTCCTTCATATTATCTTTAAAGTAAAATTACTTCATCTCCATAGATTTGCATTGTTACAATTTATGGGAGAGTGCCTACAGGCACTCTCCCATGAATTGTAACAAGACAAAAATGTGTGAACAAATCTTGAGGCTGAGAAAAAAATTAGCACTCTACCAGTTAAGGATTCAAAAATGGGTGACCAACTGGAGATTTTTTGCTCTGTAAATTTTTAGAATAATTTCCAACGAGATTCCTGTTAACCACTGTTAATGGGGCAGTGTTGTGATAAACAAAAATGCTCCTCTTTGTTTGCTTGTGATCTATTAAATCATGTTAATCACTGTTGATGAGCAGTGTTATGATAAAACAAAGATGCACAAGTTTGTTTGCATGTGATATCCTTTCATGAATGATCTCCGTGTAAAAACAGGTTGTTATAAGATAAGTTAACTAGTCTTTCATTGCACAAACACTTTCCCTTTGAATCTTTCTTATTTCTTTGTCAAAGACTTGGTTCTGAAAATCAAATAAACCAACATGTGGATTTTTAGTTACTTTTGTTGTCACAATAATGGCAATATATTGCTCGGCTAATACCTGCTGCACATCACATCATTGCACAATGGCAGGTTTAAGAGAAGCAGAATATGTTCTATCACAGAAAGGAGTTCTACAGATCATACTCGATGGATACTTGTTTGCCAAGAATAGAGTTAAGGGTGAAAATAGAAGATTCTTACTATTCTCTGGCGGCAAAGATCTTTATGTTTGCATCAGACGAGCAACTCGTTGCCCAACAAGCCGCAGAAACACTGTACATGGATGGTACTTTTTCCAGCTGTCCTCAGCTTTGGAACCAGCATTACATTATACATGCTATGCAGGGTAACACCATGTTCCCATTGGTGTTTGTGTTACTCCCAGACCGACGGAGGACCACCTACAGAAGATTCTTCA
Organism: Pictodentalium vernedei; assembly: GCA_031216915.1. Taxonomy (NCBI): domain Eukaryota; kingdom Metazoa; phylum Mollusca; class Scaphopoda; order Dentaliida; family Dentaliidae; genus Pictodentalium; species Pictodentalium vernedei. Next base: position 117,021,260 of record CM062294.1, on the reverse strand, counting down.
GCAGACTGAAAGACTGTGCGGTGGAAAAACTGAACGCAACAATGGCTCAGGAATCCAGACTGACTTTCAGATTGCGGCAATACAAGCCCTTGGCGAAGAGTTTCCCGACCGAGAACTTAAGGGCCGCTTCTTCCACAACACACAGGCAATATGGAGGAAAACCAAGGACTTGCAGTACATTATAGGGAAAACCCAGATGTGCAGAAGTGGATTAGAAGAGCTGCTGGACTCTCACTGCTTCCAACTGATGGAGTTCAAGATGAATGGTTTGAAGCCATGAATGAGACCCCAGATGGTCCTTGCAGTGAAGCCATGAACGACTATATAGTTTCAACATGGGTAGATGACGTCGCTCGCATTTCTATGGCCTTATCGAATCATCATGCCACCACTGGACCCAGAACTAACAACAACCTGAACGGGTCTTTACAGCATCAACATCCCAATGTATACAGATACATTGAGCACATCAGGAAAGTAGAGAAGTCAATGCGAGCCAAATTCCACCAGATAACCTTCGGTGCAACACCCCACCCCAGGGCTTGCCTTGAGTCGGGGTTGATCAGCCCAGGCCCCGAGGAGCACTTGCTGGGGGCTTTTTTTCAAGCCCCGACATATTTTTATACTGTACCAATGACCCAGACATAGCTGGTGCTAACTCTTAAAATATAGGGCCAAACACAAATTTTGCCCCCCAATCCCCAAAATTTGCATCTAAAACTAAAGAAAACATGTCCAGAAAGGCCCTCCACACCTCGCCCCCACTGCGCATGCGCAGTGTCAAGGACGTTCCGAAATTGGCGCCATTTATCATTCTAAGTTTGGCCCTTCATCAGTTAACATCTGACTGATCTTTGTGCTTTTAAATCTCAGTTTAAATGATGCCAGACACATAAATATTAGTGAAATGGTGATTCTAAGGAGGATAGAAAAGGAGGAGAGGAAAAGAATGTGTGACAGAATATTATCAGGGCTGTAACTTAAAATTTTTTAATGAAATTATGTTAAGTTACCTATTTTCAAGGCAGCAGCCATTTTGTTGTCATTCTGATTATTTAGTTACACTGTTTTTTCAAGTGTTTTTCCTCTCTCCCTGTCCTTTAAGTTCCCCCTTGCTATTCTCCCATGCTTTTGGCATAGTTTCTGTAATTATTATTACTAAAATTTCTTGGGAGTTTTAGCTTAATAACAGAATGAATTCTGTTCTTTCCCCATGTTTACGTCTTCACCTACGGGTGGTTAGGCGTTGTGTTCTGCATCTACCATCTGATGTTCTGCAGTTTCTTCCCTGGAAGTCTCTGTTTTGCATCAGATGGTGTATTTTTGGTAACTGATTTCGGGCCTGGGTGCCTGGAGTCTTATTTTAGTGTTTTTACACTCATTGTTTACATTTACAACAGCCCTCTGTGTGAGGGGGGGATTTCTAAATAATAATATCTTTATGTTATTTTAATCATAACTAGATACATTATTATTGTTCGTAAGTGTTGAATAAATTGTTTAAAATATTTTTAAAATTTTTGTCCACACTTAGGCTTGGGATCCATTGGGGCTCAACGTTACTTTTCAGAAACTTGGGCTGTTCTGAAAAAATATTTTTTCAAAATATTTTGATTTCAATTATTTTTTCTATATTAATGGATCATATTATTATTATGTATTTGATTGCCAGGGGTTAGTGCGAGTACCAGGACTTGTTTTCTTTTCTCATTGAAAGGATATTGATCAATTGTTTTAGGAGGAAGTCTTCCTCTGACCTTATTATCATTCTATATGTGGTCAGTGTACTCGCATTAACTCCTGTTCTGTATCGTATGATTTCGATGACAATATGGGAAGCGTATGTCACGGTATGTTGTTGGGGATTTGGACACTCCGGTCCTTTCCCCGCAGGGTCACTCTACTTTATCAATTTCTATTTCAGACGATCAAGATTAGGGTGATGTATCTGTGATGTCTTCCAACAGTGTGCCTCCGTCGTCACAATTAATGAAGGGCTAGCGGAAAAGTGCTCATGTAATACGCCAATTGCCTAAGAGGACCCTAGTAGGTTCGACGGCCTTTGACGTCCGCTAGCTCGCCCGGTGTAGCGTCCATTCACCGAATGGTTCGGCAGCCGGGTTCGTCCGTTGCGGTCTAGAAGGAATTTTGGGGTGATGCGAGCACTATAAAATTAACTTAATGCACACCCAGTGACGGCGGATCGGAGGGAGAACGGAGGAAGCCTTTTAGTCCGGTTCATAGCTCGTTCCGGTCCATCCGGACGGCAAGCGAGAGAGGCCCCTCTCTCGTTCAACAACATCTGGCCCCAGATGTTGTGGTACAAATGTGTCGTTAGCGGAGCATACGTCCGTCGCTCGGGACGCTCCGTTGTATAGGCAGTCTGCTGAGACTGCTAAGGCTTCCTCTTCTCATCAGCGCACACGACCGCACCTTGGCTGCGTGACCGCCGATATATTACCAGCTTCGCCGATCAAGGATTCTTCGGCGACCAGGTCACACCATCCGGCAGCCAGGGATTCGAGACCGATGGACTCCGAACGTTCGCATAGGAAGTATGCGGGAGCCATCTGATGCGGAGCTGCCCTCGGCGAAGCACCGATAGACTGCGCCTCCGCAGGTCTCGACGCCGGACGTTCTTGTGCACATAGCACAGCTTATCGCAGCATCCCCGCAGCCGACAGAAACGGTGTCGGATCGAGAATTATCCGACAGCGCTGGGTCGGTAGCCGGGGACTCGAGGCCTGCAGACTCCGGACGTTCGCATAGAAAGTGTGCGGGAGTCAACGTACACGGAGCTTCCAGCGGCAATGCATCGTAAGTCCGCTACTGCACAGGCCTCGGGAACGGACGTGCTTTCCTTAATAGCACAGTTTATCGCAGCATCCCAGCATCAACTGAATCTGTCGCATATATTTTATCCGACGATGCTGGGTCGGGACGCTCCGCGGAAGCGGGTACGGACGTCCGAAAAATTTCATCCGGTCCGACGGGATACCGAAAGGGATTCGGTGGATTTCAAGCTTTCCCTTTCGGAACAACATATGCTGCGATGCCGGATAAGAAACTGATAGCGTCGGTGGACTTAGAAATTTTTGGTTCGGTTCAGGGACATCGTCCCTCAGTTCCGACATAGTCCAATAATGTCACACAAACTTTCGAATTATTGAACGATGCTATATATATTATTATTTTATGCTTGCTATCCAAGCATTTATGGTTTCTTGTTCGAAGAGTTATGGAGATGTCTTTCTAAAGTGTGCCTCTGTCGTCATAGTTAATGAAGAGTTAGCGGCAATTAGTGCTCATGGAATATGTCTATCGCTTACGAATGACATTCGCTAGCTCACCCGGTGTAGCATACATTCATCGAATGGTTCGGCTGCCGGGTTCGTCCGTTGCGGTCTAGGAAGGAGATTTGGGTGATGCGAGCACTTTAATTACTTTAGTACTCACCCAGTGACGGCAGATTGAGGACAGATCGGAGGAAGCCAACAACATAGGGGACCGCATGTTGTGGTTCAGATATTTTACATTCGGAGCATATGTCCGTTGCTCGGGACGCTCCGTTATATTGACAGTCCGAGAGACTGTCTTTAATGCTTCCTCATCCTCACAGCAGGGCACACGACCGCACATTGGCTACGTGACCTCGAGTATCCGATCAGTTTCGGCATTCAGTGATTCCACAGCGAATAGGTCGCGCCATCCGGTAGCCAAGGGACACGAGGCCTATACACTCCGTTCGCTCGCATAATTGGAAGTATGCACGGGGTAACGATCTCGGAGCTTCCTGCGGCAATGCATCGTAAGACCGCTGCTCCTCAGGCCTCGGTGACGGACGTGCTATCCGAGTTAGCACAGTTGTTTCGCAGCATCCCAGCAATTGACGGTTTCTCGGTCGAATCAGGAATTATCCGACGGCGCTGGGTCGGTGCAGTCCGCGGTTGCATCAAGCTACGGACGACCGAACGCTTTATAGGGTCCGACAGGATGGCGAAAGGGATTCGATAGATTTCGAGTTTTCCCTTTAGTAGTATCGGAAGATGCCTTTCATATCTTCTGGCATTTCTTCCAGTGATTATTTTTCGGACTTCATTGCTGCGATCTTGGATAAGAGACTTATAGCGTCATTGGACTCGGATTTTTCGATCGGTACAGGGACTTTGTCCCTGACTTACCGACGCAGTCCAATATTGTCATTACAACATGTGTTTTATTTTTCGACGCTATATATATATATATATATATACAAGCCTGCTACTAAGCATGATAGTTTAGTTTCTTGTCCGCGTGGCTCATTTCTGCCATTTTATCTTTTTTACATATAGTTTATTTTGGCAGAGCAGGGCATACCGAGAGTTCATATGCGTCTAGACGGTGTGATTAAAGACTGCATATATTCTTTTTCGCCGTTTATGTCTTTTCCAATTTCAATATTGGGAACGACATTATGTATAGTAGACTTAACTTAGACGCTTTTTTATACGTAATCCGCCTTACTGAGGCGTTATCATTACGTCTTCAAGAAAAGATTTACGGGATATTATTCTCAATGTAATTTCTTTTGAGGGCAGTATTTTGTTCACGTATAACTCCGCCCTTCAGTGGCTGATTGGAGTTGGTTAGACGTGATACAGCCCTAGCTACATCCACGCGTGGATAGTAGGTTAAGAACTCTCTCAGAGTCGCTTCGTTCTCGGAGGAGCTTCTCTTCGACGGCAACTTTCCGGCAATCCATGAATTGCTTGGTTTATTCATTCTCTTGTCTATCTAGTGTTACAAGAGATTCAGACTGGGGCAAACATTCGGTGGTTGACTCAGAGAGTGCCGCCGCAGTTGCCGGACCCTAGTGTGGCTGTTATGACGGTTGCCAGTCAAACAGATTGGGATATATACTGATCCCTACGGATTCGAAGTGCCAGGGTCTTTGGGTTCCGCAGTCTTTTAGCTATCAGTTTAACTTCCGCGGAATAATGTTTTTTAGGCTTGCTTTATGTCATTGCATGAACATTATTCTGAAATGCATGCCCAAATTCCTGTCCTTTAATTCGACAGTAGTGGCGTATCTCCGGAACCAGGGAGGCACTCTTTCGTTTCCGTTATTCAATTTAATGGAAAGAATCCGTCTGTTGGTTATTGTACACCAAGTTCAGTTTTGGTCCGTCATATTCGGGGTCGTCTGATTGTTTTATCGCACTCCCGTTCTCTTACGGGTCGCTTGTTGCTGTCAGAATGGACTCTCAACAAACAAGTATTCAATCAGATTTGCTATCTAAGGGAGCGCCCAATGATGTTTTATTATGACACAGCTTGCTAATCAATTGCAGACGTATGTGTTGGCTTGTCCAGATCTCTGAGCTAATACTGTTAACGCTCTATTGATCTATAGGACGCAATGATAGGATACGCGTATCCTCCGGCGCTGTTGTTTTAGCAGGTATTGCTAGGATAAACAACCACAATACATTTCTGTTGATAGCATCTCTATCTTCACAGAGATCATGAGTAATTTACTCTCTTGTCTACTGTGGATCTTAACGTGAAATCTTCCTCTATGTGAGGATCTTTTTTCACTGGGTAAATCGTGTCATCTTTATCACAACCAGCAAGGTCGCAACCTTCATGTATTCCGTTGTGTGGTCCGTATTGCATTGTTAGCACTGTACTGGACGAGCTTTGGACGCGATTTCTTACTATAGGAGATCCTCTTCTTCGCTATTCTATGCGACTAAAGTAGAGGCTCTTCCGTCGTGGTGTAGGGATCATTATGTTCATATGGTTGATCCCTCCATACTACGCATTGCTAGTTTTTAGTATACTTGTTTCACAAGATCTACTGCAGCCTGTTGTTATTTAGGTTATAGGTTTATGTTACCTCATACCTATGCACTCTACGATAGTTTACAATTGAGTCTTTTGTCTCTTTATCTAAGTCAGTTAGTAACTTTTTGATAAATAGACTTAGAATCTTTAGATTAAATTCCTATACGGATTTTAACTTCGGTTCTTATTTAGCTAAGTAATCATTTGAGCCTCTGGAAACAGTAGTTTTCAAATTCTGACCTTTTAGACAGTAATTCTGTTGGTTTCTCTTTTACTGTAGAGTCAGTGAGTTTCATGCACTATCGATGGATGATTTTCACTTTCATAGTTTCGGAATCAATACTTCCGTTACTATTTAGGTTGGATTGTTGCATAAGAGTTAGGCTCCTTTTATCCGGAACCTATTATTTTAAGGTCCTTCCGTCTTCGTATGGGCATAGGCCTTTACTCTTTCCGGATACAGTTTATGTATTTATAAACAGATATCTGTTTATTACAAGGGCGTAAGCTTCTTCTGTCTTTGATGTCTAGAAGGACGTTACGCTCCATTTTATTGTTAATCGATTCTATTAACTAGCGTACTGCTTATGGTATATCATTGGCTTAGCAGTTGTGCTTAAGATTTCAGCTCTTGAAGTAAGAGTTCTTCTACTTCTTGGGCTTACATTAATAGTGTTGCTATTATAGATTTTTGAAGGCTGCTCATTGCGCTCAGCCATCCATTCATGAATTTTATCTCAGAAATATCGAGTCCATTTCTGGAGGCCTCTATTGTTAGGTCTATTATCTACTGCTCAGAATGTCATTCACTTAACAGTTGCTACTATAGCTAGGTAGGCTGTCTGTTTCGGCAGTGTCTCCGTTCGGCTGCCCTCTTCGCTCTGGGCTATTTGACCCAGGGCAAGAAAAAGGGGGGGGGGAGGGTGTTCCCTTGGGTCACCTGTTTTTACTATGAAAACAAGGGGATACCTCCTCCGGAGTTAGTAATTCTGAGCTGTTATTGGGATGGTTGTTTAGTGAGAAGTTTAAGTTTATAGAATTCATTCAAGTCTTAGTTTTTAAAGTATAGCTTTTGAATATTGCATATGTCAACGGACATGATTATGCAATTCTCACACACTTTTAGGAGTATAAGAGTCTCTATTCTCTAGACTTACTTTATTATTGGCTTACTTTAAAAATTATTAGTATAAGGATTATTGGATATTAATAGAGTACATGGATGTATGAAGCTCAATTTTTGGAAGGTGTTGTATCTTTCTAATTTATCATAAATAAGAAAGATACATGTAAGGCCTATTACTTCTTTTCCCTACAGGGGATGACTCTATTTTATTTTATTGAGCGTATTCCATTTTGCTCTATGTCCTTGGCCCTCCAGCCTTTTTACTATTCAGCTATGTCTGGGTCATTGGTACAGTATAAAAATGTTAAAAAATTTATAGTAATTTATATATTTTTTATACTTACCAATGACCCAGACGGGGATGGCCCTCCCAGGAGTTGGGAACTCTTGCCTCCCCGCTGAGTACATAGCGCTTACCAGGCACTGGTTATTAGAATGATAAATGGCGCCAATTTCGGAACGTCCTTGACACTGCGCATGCGCAGTGGGGGCGAGGTGTGGAGGGCCTTTCTGGACATGTTTTCTTTAGTTTTAGATGCAAATTTTGGGGATTGGGGGGCAAAATTTGTGTTTGGCCCTATATTTTAAGAGTTAGCACCAGCTATGTCTGGGTCATTGGTAAGTATAAAAAATATATAAATTACTATAAATTTTTTAACTTTCCACAAAAAAGCACTAACAATAATGGACAAAATGGACAATCAGCCCCGAAAAGGCCTCGACCTCAATATGTGGGGCACTTTTTTTAGGCCCCGACCATTTTACTCAAGGCGATCCCTGCCACCCCCTGTATCAAGTTTCATTAATATGGATATTTATATATTATAAAAAAGTGTATATATTTATTTTTTAATTTTATTTATTATTATTTATGTATTTTAGTGGTATTATTTTTATCTTTCATTGTATAAAGTTTCATTAGTGTGGTGGATATTTATTTATTTTAAAAAGTAAATATTTATTTTATAAAAATATTTTACAAAAAAAGTAGATATTTATTTTTTTTAATTGTATTTATTATTATTTATTTATTTTATTTGTATTATTTTTATCTTTCATTGTAACATGTTTCATTAGTGTTGTATTAAGATTGTATGTGAATATGTATATATAATAAATAGTAGCTATAAATTTGTTCCTTTTCTCTTGATTTAATTTAACTGTCCCACCTACTTGTGAAATAGGGGTGAGTAGCATGTGTTTTTTGGGGGTCTGCATTATGGGAGTGAACCATTTGGGGTTACCTCTGGATGGGAGCTGTCGATTTTCTTCTTTTTTCGATTTCCATCTAAAAATGTTACTGCTGGCAACGACCTTTGAACTTTAGTTTAGTCAGTCCTCAATATTTCCCTTTGGCACATCCTACAGGGGATTGGATTGCTTTGAAACCTGGCATGCTTGTTAGAGGCGACCTCTGGATAGGAGCCATTGATTTTCTTCTATTTCCATCAAAAAATGTTGCTGCTGGCAACAACCTTCGATGAACTTAGTGCAGTTATGCATCAATATTAACCTTTGGCACACTCTGCAGGGCACATTTATGATCAGACCACTTTGAAATTAGATGTGCTTGTTTGGGGTGATCTCTAGATGGGAGCTATCGATTTTCTTCCATTTCCATCAAAAAATGTTGCCACTGGCAATGACCTTCCTTGAACTTAGTGCAGTTATGAATAAATATTTCCCTTTGGCGCACACTGCATGGTACCGTTACAATCAGATCGCTTTGAAACTTGGTGTGCTTGTTTGGGTTGACCTTTGGTTGGGAGCTATTGATTTTCTTCCATATCCGTCATAAATAGTTGCCATTTGCAACGACCTTCAATGAACTTAGTGCAGTTATACATCAATGAATTGATTTTCTTTCATTTCCATAGATCCTCTAGATGGAAGCTAGTGATTTTCTTCCATTTCCTTCAAAAAATGTTAATGACCTTAATGACCTTTGAACATTGTTTAGTTAGGCATCAGTAATTCCCTTTGGCACACCCTACAGAGCACATTTATGATCAGGTCACTTTGAAACTTGGTTTGCTTGTTTGGGGTGACCTTTGGTTGGGAGCTATTGATTTTCTTCCATATCCGTCATAAATAGTTGCCATTTGCAATGACCTGCATTGAACTTAGTGCAGTTATACATCAATGAATTGATTTTCTTTCATTTCCATAAAAAATTATTGCAGCTAGTGCCAGCCTTTGAACTTAGTGCATTTGTGCAGCAACTTATCCCTTTTGCACTCTGTACATGGCATATTTATGAATTTCCAGAAAAAAAACCCAAAACATTGCCACCAGCAATGACCTTCAAACTTAGTGCATTAACATCTTCCTTTGGCATGTCTCAGAGGGTGTATTGACTAACGTGTTTTTTTGAAACTTTGTATACTTATTCAGGGTGACCAAGATAGGAGCTATTGATTTTCTTTCCATTTCCATCAAAAACTGTTGCTGTTAGCAATAAATAACCTTCGAATTTATTGCATTTGTGCATCAGAATTCTTCTTTGACATGGCCTACAGGGCACATTTATCATAGGATTGTTTTTAAACTTGGTGTGCTCATAAGGCGAGACCTGTTGACCAGAGCTATTGATTAGCATTCATTTCTGTGTTAAAAATTGCCATTTACAACGACCTTTAATCTTACTGCATTTGTGTATCAACATTCTTCCTTTAACCAGCATTACAGTTTACATTTAAAAATGCAAATTGCTCTGACGTTGTGCACACACAATACTGTTATGTTGAAGTTTGACCAAATAACAATGAAACCAATGATCTTAAATTTTGCCATTTCACTTATAACTTGCCAAGTTCAAGTTTGTCAAGTTAAGCTACAGTGTTATTGACACTTTCATTATGGGTAGTCAATAAAAAACTTTCCTCTATTCTCCGCGTCCATAATGGGTCCCATATTTGGCCCATGTAGACACCCAAAAGAATCCCTGAAACAGGTCCCTGTTGGCAGTGCCGGGGGTGGAAATAATCTAAAATGTGCAGCACACGTATGAATGATTGGCTATAATTGATTTTATACGGTGTTATGGTGATGATGGCATAAATGCTGAAAGTGACCTTAAACACCAATAAATAAATAGTGGTAATCAAATTTCAAAGTACAAAATACTCTGACACAGTATATTCTACTACAGTAGAATCCTCTTAACTGAATATCCATTTTGCCAGTGAAAATTATTCAATTAAGACGAGTATACAATTAACAGGGATTTGGTCAGTTTCCTGTGTCCTGGAGGTAAACTGAGCATTTATTCTATCATATCTTGTTTGACAGAATATAATAGAATAAATGCCTGTATTGGATGTAGTGAGGCCAAAAAGGTTGATAAATAAGGGGAATTTGGTGCGTGTAACAGTAATTTTTTCAATATATTACAAAATTTTATATACAATTAACAGGAGTTTACTCTACAACTCATATGCAATTAACAGATCAAATTTGTACAGAATGTATGGTACATGGTTTTGTGTTTGAAAATTATATTCAATTAACAGGGATATACAGTTAAGAGATATCCAATTAAGTGGGCTCCACTGTACTAGTGCTGACACAGTATATTCTACTACAGTAGAATCCTCTTAACTGAATATCCATTTTGCCAGTGAAAATTATTCAATTAAGACGAGTATACAATTAACAGGGATTTGGTCAGTTTCCTGTGTCCTGGAGGTAAACTGAGCATTTATTCTATCATATCTTGTTTGACAGAATACAATAGAATAAATGCCTGTATTGGATGTAGTGAGGCCAAAAAGGTTGATAAATAAGGGGAATTTGGTGCGTGTAACAGTAATTTTTTCAATATATTACAAAATTTTATATACAATTAACAGGAGTTTACTCTACAACTCATATGCAATTAACAGATCAAATTTGTACAGAATGTATGGTAAATGGTTTTGTGTTTGAAAATTATATTCAATTAACAGGGATATACAGTTAAGAGATATCCAATTAAGTGGGCTCCACTGTACTAGTGCTGAAATGTTAAAGGGTTTTCTTCGATTAATCACATGGAATAAGCATGGTTAACCGATTAATCACTTGCCTTAATAGATAGCTGAATAATTGCCGTACCATTGATGATTTACAGCATTAAGCCTTTACACTTTATCTTGTAATGGACAACAACTGGCCTGTGTTATATGCAAAAATCTCCATTCAAATTTTATTATGTCGATTTTTGTCTCAAAAACATAGCTTTTGACCTATCATTGGAACGACCTCATTGAGCTCGTTGCAGTGAGGGATTATAAGCTATGTTTTATGACAAACATTGAAAATGTTTAGTAATTCAAGAATTTATTCTGCAAATATCATCTTTTACCCACATTGGGTAAAGGGTCACTTCCAGCTACTGATACAGTTTAATGATCATGCAAGAAAACAAGTATATGTCAGCATGAAACTTGCATGTTTTACTTTGTCTCATATTCAGTACATGGAGAGTGTATTATCACTAAATAACCCGCAGAGTGGAGATTCCACCTGAGCAATAATTGCACATTTGTTGCAAAGCACAACCAGCAACAGCAAAGTTTCAGCCAATGGACCTCCGGGTTAAACCCGGAGGTCCATTGACTGAAACATTGCTTGTGTTTTTTGTCGATATGTAAAAAATTTGAAAGTTATAGCTTGGGTGGTAACTCCACTCCGCGGGTGATTTAGTTACAATCCACTCTCCACGTACTGTAATTGATATCAGTCAGTGTGACAATGTTTGCCTGTTTTGGAGGAAGTTTGTTCCTTCGTTAACCCATATAATTTAGTAGTTCAATAGTAACTGTTAATCAATCAATTACTTTCTTGATCGACATTGGTTGGGAGCTATTGATTTTCTTCATTTTTAGCTCAACTTTGACATAAGTTAAATTTATTAGCTCAACTTTGACGTAAGTCAAATTTGAGGTTATGCCATGGCCCTTCGTCCGTCTGTCCATCAACAGTTCAATTCGGCTCAGGCTAGTGGCCGTATTTATGAACCGATCTTTATGAAACTTCTTGAGTACCTTTGTTATCACCGTGGGACGAGAACGAGTGTTTCTGGGTGTGGTCCAAAATTCGAGATGGCTGCCAGCAGCCATTTTGTACCGAAATTAAGACCAGTCAGTTTTTTTGTACACAACTTCTATACAGCTCAGGCTAGAGGCTGTATTTATGAACCAACCTTTATGAAACTTCTTGGGTACCTTTGTTATCACTGTGGAACGAAAACGAGTGTTTTTGGGCTCGGTCCGAAATTCAAGATGGCTGCCGGTGGCCATTTTGTACTGAAATAAGGTACAATCAGTTTTTTGTACAGAACTTCTATATGAAGGTGCTGATTTGAATAAATTTTTGAATGAATGTTTAGTGACATGGAATACATAACATCTAATACAGGTTTTTTTCTTGTGCAGAAATTCTACAAATTTGATGAATTTTTATTTTTTCAGTGCTACTTACACACATTAAGTACAAATGTCAATACGGCTCGGGCTAGTGGCTGTATTTATGAACCGATCTTCACGAAACTTCTTGGGTACCTTTGTTATCACTTTGGGATGAGAACGAGAGTTTCTGGGTGCGGTCCAAAATTCAAGATGGCAGCCAGTGGCCATTTTGTACCGAAATTAGGTCCAATCACTTTTTTGTACACAACTTCTATATGAAGGTTCTGATTTGAATATATTTTTGAATGAATGTTTAGTGACATGGAATGCATAACATATAATACAGTTTTTTTCTCTCATGCAGAAATTATGCAAATTAGATGAACTTTGATTTATTCAGTGCTACTAAAACACAGTAAGTGTACATGTCAACACGGCTCGGACTAGAGGCTCTATTTATGAACCAATCTTCATGAAACTTCTTGTGTACCTTTGTTATCACCTTGGGACAAGAACGAGTGTTTCTGGGTGCAGTCAAAAATTCAAGATGGCCGCTAGCGGCCATTTTGTATGAAAATTAGGTCCCATCAGTTTTTAGCTCAACTGTGGCAAAGCCAAATTTGAGGTATTGCCATGGCCGCTCGTCTTTTGTCTGTCTGTACGTCTGTCTGTCTGTCTGTCCGTCACGCCGTACACACGGCATGGACTAGAGGCCGTATTTATGAACCGATCTTTATGAAATTTCTTGGGTACCTTTGTTATTACCGTGAGACGAGAACAAGTGTTTTTGGGTCTGGTCTGAAATTTAAGACGGCCGCTGGCAGCCATTTTGTACCAAAATTAGGTGCAATCAGATTTTTGTGCAGAACTTCCATATGAAAGCTCCGATTTGAATAATTTTTTTGTGTGAATGTTTAGTACCATGGGATACATCACATATAATATTTGGGTTTTTTTTTGTGTAATTATGCATATTAGACTAACTTTGATTTATTTAGTGTTACTTTCAGCACTGAAAGTGCAAATGCCAATACGGCTCGGGCTAGAGGCCGTATTTATGAACCGATCTGTACGAAACTTCATGGGTACCTTTGTTATCACCGTGAGACGAGAACGAGTGTTTTGGGGTCCGGTCTGAAATTCAAGATGGCCACTGGCAGCCATTTTGTACAAAATTAGGTGCAGTCAGATTTTTGCGCAGAACTTCCATATGAAAGCGCTGATTTGAATAATTTTCTGTGTGAATTTTTAGTACCATGGAATACATCACATATAATACAGGTTTTTTTCTCGTGCAAAAATTATGCAAATTAGACTAATTGATCTATTTAATGTTACTTTCAGCACTGTAACTGCACATGCCAATACGGCCCGGGCTAGAGGCCGTATTTATGAACCAATCTTTACGAAACTTCTTGGGTACCTTTGTTATCACCTTGAGACGAGAACGAGTGTTTTTGGGTGCAGTCCGAAATTCAAGATGGCTTCTGGTGGCCATTTTGTACCAAAATTGGTGCAATCAGTTTTTTGTACAGAATTTTTGTATGAAAGTTCTGATTTGAATAAATTTCTGTATGAATGTTTAGTAACATGGAATACATCACATACAATACAGGTTTGTTTCTCGTGCAAAAATTATGCAAATTAGATGAACTTTGATTTGATCAGTGCTTCTTATACACACTAAGTGCACATGTCAATACGGCTTGGGCTAGAGTCTGTGTTTATGAACTGATCTTCACGAAACTTCTTGAGTACCTTTGTTATCACCTTGGGACGAGAACGAGTGTTTCTGGGTGCAGTCCAAAATTCAAGATGGCTGCCAGTGGCCATTTTGTACCAAAATTAGGTCCAATCAGTTTTTTGTACACAACTTCTATACGGCTCAGGCTAGAGGCCGTATTTATGAACCGATCTTTACAAAACTTCTTGGGTACCTTTGTTATCACCGTGGGACGAGAACGAATGTGTTTTTGGGTGTGGTCCAAAATTCAAGATGGTCACCAGCAACCTTTTTGTACCAAAATTAGTGCAATCAGTTTTTTGTACAGAACTTCTGTATGAAAGTTCTGATTTGAATACATTTTTGTAGGAATGTTTAATAACATGGAATGCATCACATTTAATACAGGTTTTTTTCTCGTGCAGAAATTATGTAAATTAGATGAAATTTGATTTGTTCAGTGCTTCTTATACACACTAAGTGCACATGTCAATACGGTTTGGGCTGGAGTCTGTGTTTATGAACTGATCTTCACGAAATTTCTTGGGGTACCTTTGTTATCACCTTGTGACAGGAACGAGTGTTTTTGGGTGCCTTTGTTATCACTAGGCTATGAGAACAAGTATTTCTGGGTTCAGTCAGACCCACTCTGGATTTCTTTTCTAGTTTAGCATCTAACTTTCGCCCACCTTTACAATACTTTACCTACACATTTGTTAAAGGCTACGGTCAGCATTTATTTACAGACCGTTACAATACTTTACATGTACCTTTGTTATCAGGTCATTACCTAGATGTTTGTCATTGCTGTGTCACATACTATACATGTACATGTCTACAGTGTCATTGACACTTTCATTTGTACACAACTTCTATATACAGCTCAGGCTAAAGGCCGTATTTATGAACTGATCTTTACAAAACTTCTTGGGTTCCTTTGTTATCACCGTGGGACGAGAACGAATGTTTTGGGATGCGGTCCGAAATTCAAGATGGCTGCCAGTGGCCATTTTGTACTGAAATTAGGTACAATCAGTTTTTTGTCCAGAAATTCTATATGAAGGTTCTGATTTGAATAAATTTTTGAATGAATGTTTAGTAACATGGAATACATAACATCTAATACAGGTTTTTTTCTCGAGCAGAAATTATGCAAATTAGATGAACTTTCATTTATTCAGGGCTACTTGTACACAGTACATGTAAGTGTACATGTCAATACGGCTCAGGCTAGTGGCTCTATTTCTGAACCAATCTTCACGAAACTTCTTGGGTGCCTTTGTTATCACCTTGGGACAAGAACGTGTGTTTTTGGGTGTGGTCCAAAATTCAAGATGGCTGCTGGTGGCCATTTTGTACCAAAATTAGGTACAATCAGTTTTTGGTACAGAATTCTATATGAAGGTTCTGATTTAAATAAATTTTTGAATGAATATTTAGTAACATGGAATACATCACATATAATACGTTTTTTTTTCTTGTGCAGAAATTATGCAAATTAGATGGACTTTGATTTATTCAGTGCTACTTATACACAGTAAGTGCACATGTCAATACGGCTCGGTCTATGAACCGATCTTCTCGAAACTTCTTGGGTACCTTTGTTATCACCTTGGGACAGGAATGCTTGTTTTTAGGTGCCTTTGTTATTACTGCGCTATGAGAACAAATATTTTGGGGTTCAGTCAGACCCACTTTGGGATTCAAAAGTTTTCTTTTCTAGTTTAGCATCTAACTGTCGCCCACCTTTACAATACTTTACCTATACATTTGTTGCAGGCTTGCGGTCAGCATTTATGTACAGACCGTTACAATATTTTATATGTACCTTTGTTATCAGGTCATTACCTAGATGTGTGTCATTGCTGTGTCAAATACTGTACATGTACATGTCTCACACAAGTTGTGCTACAGTGTTATTGACACTTTCATTTAATTGATTAATCAGTTAACCGTTTCAGCTCTATCTACTACCCTTATTTCACTAAAAGTATGTTGTATTTTTTCAGTTGCTGGCTGAAAAGTTGAAGAGTCACATTGTAGAAAAAGGATATGAAGTAAATATTCTGGATTTGAAAAACTATGATCCCGAAGACAACCTTGTAGATGAGGTGAGACTTAGTTTCTGCAATTTGGCAGTCATGTTGTTAGTTGACAGTGTGCCCTCCTCCCCTTCCCCTTGTTTGGACCGTACAGCTTGGGCAAGATACTTAATCCTGATTGCCTATTGGGGATCTGCTTGCCGGGAGTGTGGTACTCAGAGGTTATGGCATTGGAGGACTTCCAACCAAAAGGTCCACAGTTCATTCCCAACCACTGGTAACTGCATTGTGTCCTTGAGCAAAGCACTTAATCCTGATTACCCACATGGGGGCCACAGTGGAACTGTGTACAAAGCTGTACTACATTTTGATGGTGCACTTGCCTTCTACTAATCCTAATCCTGCTTGTGTGAAGGCAAGTATGAAAGTTGCTCCCTGTAGTGCTGCCGCGGTTAAGACTTTTTTCTGACTGGTTAACCAGCGTGTTTGACCCTGGTTAACCGCATTTAAGGTACCTATATTTGTAGTGAGATCTTGCTTCAACTGTAACTATTATATCGGGCCGGCCAATGTTATTTACATTGACCATAAATAATAATAAAGAAGTATTCTATTTAGTCGTTGTTGTTCAATCGCCCATGTGTTTACATCAGTGCGTGTACCGGAAATCAACAGGTTTATGGGGCCAATATGGATGAAACCATAAAAAATACAAAGTCATCAAAATAACAACGAAAAAGTAAATAATAACACATTAAATGTTTGCCAGCAATACCTGGAGAGACGTATTTATTTATTCCATGAACTGCAATTTACTGAAGTGTAATGTCCGGTTATAAATTATGCACACGTGCACCAGGTAAAGTTAGTTTCAATAGCACCAACAATGCTTAAGTGGGACAACAATTTGAAAACAATATGCGCTGTAACCTGCGCATTTGTTGTATTTTTATTGGTTTTTCTGGAACATTCTCGCGTTCCAGAAAAACCAACTTAATCACAACAGCTGCGCAGGTTACGGCGCAAATGGTGCTCTGATTCTGAAACTATGAACTTTCAGTCACAAACGAGCGTTGGATTTTCTTGACAGGGATGAAGAAAGACATTGGGGTGATAAACAAACAACGAAAAACAAATAAATGCGAGTATTTTTTAAATCTTTAGTAATAATTTTCCTTTATTCTTTTATCTTATTCACCACGTGGTAACCCGTCAAAACTTACCTATTTCCGTTGCATCCCAAACTGGCCCAAATTGGCAAAACGTAACTTGCAACTATTTCTTTTTGACTGCATATATTTAAAAATGGGGGGGGGGGGGGGGGGGGGGGGGGGGGGGTGTGTGACTTATACATGGGCTTTAGGCAAAAGGGAGGAATTCCAGGTGTGAGTTTAGGGTGCGACTTATGCAGTATACACGGGAGCGACTTATACACGGACATATACGGTGAGTATAGTGAATGTAAGGTTAACCGGTTAAAACATTTTCTTGACCGGTCAAAGTTTTAACCACAGGTTAACCGGTTATCCGGATAACCGCGGCAGCACTAGCTCCCTGCTGCTTGGTGTATCTCTCAAGAGTTCTCTGGCTTCATCTACCCGTAAAACTGTGACTCTAGATGCTGGCTGCCAAAAGTGTCATTAAACACCAATAAAATAAAAACAGAACAAATTGTTTACCGCTCCTTGGTACTTCGAAATGGCCTCCTCTCCCCCATAAAACTGTCTGACACTATATGACCCTGGCTGTTAAAAGTGTCATTAAACTACAATAAAATGATCAAACTGTGATTACAAAAGTAGCCTCTATCTCTGTCTGATCATGATATACGTACATGTATACCAGTGGGTCATGATTCATGGATTAAATAACACAAAATCAAGAATGCATCAAGAAAAAGAAATGGAAATAGCATATGAGACTAAATTTTTCACCTGTTTTTTGACAGCTGAGATAGTACAGTGTTGCAGGAGAGGAAAGCAGGCTGAGAGTTTCGACTGGTTTGCAAAATTATCTTCCCTCTTTTATAATCACAAGATAGTAAACGTTTAACCCTTTACACAGGGGGCGAGGTGGCTCAGTTGGTAGAGGTGCAGGCTACAAGCAGAGAGGTCCTCGGTTCAAATCCCACCTGCGGCAACCATGTTGTGTACTTGGGCAAGACACTTCACCCCCATTGCCCACGTGGGGGCACGGTGACGTTGTGTACTAAGGCGTACTGCACGTCGATGATGCACCTGTCTTCAACCAATGCTAACCCTGCTTGTGTGGAGTTGGTATGTTGGGGAGCTGACAGTTGCTCGCCATTGCTCGGTGGTTCTCTCCAGGTACTCCGGCTTCCTCCACCCGTAAAACTGTCATGGTCATGGTTAGCCATTGTGCAGAAATATATGACCTTAAACACCAATAAATAAATAAATAAATAACCCTTTACGCAATGCAGACGATATCAAAATTTATTGTTTTAAATATCATTTTTTTAAATTTTTCAAAAAATTTCAACAAAACCATATCATGTGACTCCCTCATTGGAACGAGCTTGATAAGCTCGTTCCAAAGAGAGGTCACATGGTATGGTTTTGTTGAAATTTTTTGAAAAACAGTGTTTTTTTAGCTGCTGAATTCGCATATTACACAGCCGGATGTGCCAATTCATTGGCTAAAGGGCTAAAACATCTTTCATTTGAATCAATAGTTTGTGCCGATGTTTTTAACTTCTTGTTAGTGGGTATTCCTGCCGAGGATAGCAAATCTCGTGCCTTCAAAACAATTTAAGCCTAAAAAAGTTAATCTGTTTTTCGGGTCCTCTCACATGTAGCCCAAGAACATTAGGTTTCACTAGGGAAAAAAATTGGAGAAAGCTGATTTTTTCAGGGAATGTCAAGTACATGTCACTGAACGATTAGACAAAAGTCCCCTAAAATCCCAGTTGAGCTTTTTTTTCTACAGCCTTTTTTCGAAAACGCATTTGAAAAAAATAAAAAAAAATCGCATGAACTTTGTAACCTCGAATTGATCCAACTGTATTTTTTGTTTACGCGTATTTCGAGCTACATAATGTCTAATATACATTTACCTAGAGGAAAATGTGCATTCTGTGACAATTTATGCGAAAAATTATTGAAAATTCACAAAAAAGTATCGGATTTACGCAAAAAATGACGATTTTCCTAACGGATTTGCCCAAAGGGTCGTAGTACAGAACGGGATGTTAGTTGGACAGGCGATAAAAAATCCACCACCATTTGAAGACTTTTATCATTGCTTACAAAATAGACATTATGGAAGACCCCTTCTGCTTCTGGCCGAGTTCCCCTTTTGGCATAAAATTCGTCAGCATGAGAACTCAACTATTTTCGGGCTTGGGACCGAACAGACACGTCTGTGTCTGGCAGCATTAGATCAATAAATAATATTTACAGAATGTACAAAAATCAATAAATAATATTTACAGAATGTACAAATCAATCAACATGGATTAAGTTACATTGACTATTATCAACGCTATATACAGAAATGACATGACCTATATACATATTATTCATCGAACTCAGAAATTTCCGACAGGACAGTGTTTCTGTGGTTGTTACAAGAATCCGAACTGCAATTACACAAACCTGAGCAAGAGAGTCCTGCCTTCTTACACCCACACCTTTTTGTACAAGCACTCTTGCAACCACAACTGATCAGATTCAGTAGGTTATCAGGGGCACATGGCTTTGTGGCTGCAGTCGGTACAAGAAGTCCATTGTCTAGCGACCACCCCCAATCCGTCGGAGGAAGCGAAGTGCCCAGCCATTGTTGGACCTGGAGATAACATCTGTAGACATGTTGTTGTGCAGCATCGCTGCTTGGTGGGAGTGAGGCTAGGTCGATGGGTTTATTCGGTTTAGATTTTGCTACATAACGCTTGTAAGTGACATATCTATATTGGTCGAGAGAGGAAACAGTTTTACTCCCGTATAAGATCAGGAGAAGTTGTTCCCCGGCAGCGGCTACTGCACTTGGTGTACTGTCATCCGCCAAAATTGTGTTGACATACTGTTGTGAGTCGCTAGTAACATCGGAGACAATTGTACTGAATACTTTCTTCTTACCAACTCAAAAGAGTGCAGAAGTAGTGTCACAACTACTTACAGAATGTGCTACAAGGAGGTTGCTTCTATGGTCACCCATTTTGGTTGCTATTTCACTAACTGAAACTAGTAAGTTTGGGGTAATGGAATACATCATGTGAATATTACATCCCGGTTGAACTCGAGAGGTAAGAATGACTAACAAGTCTGTGTCTGTTCCCACAACGGCAACATTGTTGTCATCTTGAGCGATGTCAAGTGCAGTTTCGGCTATCAGTACATCAGCATCAGCCTCGGCCTGCTTGGACTGAATATTGATAGCAGATAGCTCCTGCATTAGAAGATCGATCAGTTGGGTTTTGTTCTTGGCATTTGCAAGGAAATCGGATTGGGGTGTGGTGGCTGGTAACTCGGGTGAGATATTGATATCAATGGAATACCTGTCTTTAGATCTACGGGCTTGTTCCATGCCCTTTGTCGACATTGTACAAGCATAACCATCAAAAACAACCACGACGTTCGCCCCAAAATGTCTCACTAGATAATTGGAATATGATGTACATATGTCCTTATATGACGACTGTTTAGGCCATACAACTGCACTCAATAAAAATCCACCATCTACAACCAACAGAGAATGTTCTGGGATTTTAGTTTGCTCGGAACCGTATGTTTTGAGGATCTTACCGAGCGTGCTTTTCTGTGTCTTCCTCATTCCAGCAGAATCAAACAATGCTGGTGGTTTCGGGGCGAGTTCATATTTGAGATACTCTTCCATCTCTGCTTGTGACTGAATAACACATGTGATGCAGTTGAACAGAATTGTGGGGTCAATCACTACCTTACTTCCACGGACTTTGATGCTATTTGCCATCGATGCGAAAGACTTCACAGTGTCAACACGTCGTAGTTTGATGCTGTTGAACGTTTTGCTTACAACATTCCATACGCAACATTCACCAATTTTGCGAACTTGGTCACAGTTCACAGTTTCGTCGGCCACAAGCCCAGTCGCTATAGAGACTAATTGTAGTGGATCTCTATTCTGAAAGGGGGAATGCACTCTGAGCCAGTTCAATAATTTGGTGATATCATTGGCATCAGTCAATTGTGAACTTTGACGGAGATCCCGATGTTGTTCGCCATGACCAGTGTGAACATGAACAAAATTTTCGAGAGCATTACATATCGGAAGGCAAAGAGGTAGTCCATGTACCCATTTCGCAACAGTGCTATCGGTTATTCCCCTGCCATGTGTGAGACCACCAGGGAGCTTGAACATTCTCATTAAACACTGCTCTATGGTCTGATCAGAATATATCCCGTCCCAGAATTTATCTGAGCGCCTTATGGTAAAGTAACCTTTCTCAGGAACAACTTCAAATCATCCTGTTGCATTATTTCTGTTAGCTCATTCATCTGCTGCAAATAGAGATGAGAACTTTTTGCGTATGCAAAATGACCACCTGCGTGAAATACTGGAATCATATTGCGAACACAATATGTGTGGAGTTCCCAGTCGCCTGTGCGCTCTGCTCTCAAGAACAACTGGAGAAGACCTATTTGCTCGTAGTATTGTACCCAAAGCTTTCCTGTGCGTCCTACGGACGCATTCTGGAGCAGTTCGTGTAATTTTGACAGTAGATGGTTGACACTTTCTTGATTGACAGCGTCATCTGTTGTACAGTCACCTCTGGCAAGTCCACAGAATATTTCATTGACTTCTGTGCAGTCTATGTTATCTAGTGTTCGGCTTTCTTCAAACACAAGTTTTGTAATGACAATTTGTGTTAGCAAATGGGCACGAACTGCTCTTGAATATGCATGACCACTGATCAAATGATGGATTGACCCACCAGCATAAACAGTCCCCCAAAGTTTATCCAAGCCGCTACCAGCCATGATCGAACCAATTGCCCCTAAATATGACATAATCATATGGAAGCCGCCGAGTCTAACGAAAACTTTTGTCAACTTATCTGACGAAGTCACAATCTCCACTGCTTTGATATAAAGTGGTTGGTCAAACGTCACTGGACAATCGAACATGGAAATTGAAACAATGATGCTATAATACGGTATTTGTATGAGAAAAGTCGATGCCGTTCGAATTTGAGTTTAGGGGGTATGGTTAATATTTCACACATTTCACCAGTTCATTATGGAATAAATGACTATTGTTATATATCATTATAAAGCCACTGCTTTTCTGCAATTTTTTATATATAATTTAACTCCCAAAGTAGTCGTAGATTTGATTTAATGGACGTTGTGTACCGTTGTGTGTATGAAAACAATAAAAATTTTTTCGTAATTTTGTACATTTTCGTGAATATTTCACCATTGAGTGTGAGGATTGGTACAAAGTTGGCATTTTCTGTTGGGGATATGTATTCTCAATATAATTCAGCACGATATTTATGATTCTCACCCTACTAAGGCGAATAAGAATGAGAAATATGGAGCTGGGTCGAATTTTTTTTTAAATTTTTTTTTTCATCAAAAAAACGCTTTAACTAAAAAAGATCAACTCGGATTCGTGGGGACTTTTCACACTTTATCTGCAATGTGTGTCCTGGAAACATATAAAAAAATCAGCTTTCTCCGATTTTTTTCCTTACGTTCTCATTTTTATGTCTAATGTGTCTGGACTAATGGTCCTTTTGGCTGAAGCATTCTCTCTTTTCATAACCAATGCAAACTTTAAAAAAATTAAAATTAAATGGTTTATGTCTGATATTTTACCCAAGTTAATAAAATTAATAAATTTACCCCTTGAGTGCTACAATGCTTTAGCATTGCAAAGCCTTCTTGCTCTCAAAGGACAAAATACACCACCACCCATCCCATTCTGTATATTATGAGGCCTAAAACATAAAACAAACCAAAAACATGACATTTTGATGACAAAGAAATAATTACAAAAATAAAAAATAAAATAAAAAAATGCAGTTTTATGAAAAATGGCCTGAGAAACAGAAGATCTACTTTGTGGGTGCCTTAATTTAATTTTATTTAATGAGATATGATTTGATTGCATTGGATTGGTCGGGGTGAGTTTTTCATAGCTCAAATAATTTTCCTATTGTATGAATATTTTGCTATGTCCCACCCATTTGTTAAATAAAAAATTATGTGCATGTTGGAACAATGCAATTAAACTGTAATTGTTGCAGGTCAGCTCTTAGTATTTATGTGGGTTGTTCACACTGGTTTTTCTCTCCAGTATTTGAGACTGCACACAGTTAAAATTAGAAGTTTGTCACAATCAGCAACAATGACAAGGCAACTGCCTTGCCAGGGTCTCACATGCTTTAAACATTCTCACATTGTGGTAAACCCCTCCGGTGGTATAGGATGAGGTTGTGAATTGAAGGATTATCTTTTTGTCTCCCGCTTTTTGAAAGAAACAGGAGATATTAAATTTGGGGTGTCCTTCCGTCCTTCCATCCTTCCGTGTTGTTCGTTTCCAGACTCTAGCTTCCTTACAGTGACCGGATTTCGATGAAATTTCGGTAGTAGATCACTTTCATCAATTATGGGTCCAATATGGGCATTTTCCGCACATATTTAATTAGGTTGCTGAAATTTGATTGGCTGACGGTTTCCAGACTCTAACTTTCCTTAAAATCAACCGATTTCGATGAAATTTCATATATGGATTACTTTTATCAATACCTGTCAAGTTCAAATGTGGGAAATTTTGTACCAAAAATCTGTCCGTCTGCCTGTCCGCCTGCCCCGTGCGTCAATGCACCTCGGACTAAAAGCCGTATTTATGAACCGATCTCCACGAAACTTCTTGGGTATCTTTGTTATCATTGTGAGACCAGAATATGTGTTTTGGGGTTTGGTCCAAAATTCAAGATGGTCGCCAGCGGCCATTTTGTTCTGAAATTGGGTGTAATCAGTTTTTTGTACAGAACTTCTGTATGAAAGTTTGGATTTGAATAAATTTCTGTTTGAATATTAATGTTTAGTAACATGCAATACATCACATATAATACGGGTTTTGTTCTAGTGCAAAAATTATGCAAATTAGGGAAACTTTGATTTATTCAATGCTACTACTAATACACAGTAAGTGCACACCTTCCGTGTTTTTCGTTTCCAGACTCTAACTTTCCTTACAGTCAGTCGATTTCGATGAAATTTGGGTAGTAGATCACTTTCATCAATTGTGGGTCCAAGTTCGAACATGGGCATTTTCTGCGCATATTTAATTAGGTTGCTTAAATTCGATTGGCTGATGGTTTCTTGACTCTAACTTTCCTTAGAGTCAACCGATTTCAATGAAATTTCATATATGGATTACTTTTCACATCAGTTTAATGTAATATGTCTTATCATACAGTCTTAATTTTTAGTGATTCTCACAGTTATACTCCACATCACTTTACTTACTTTGACAGTGACCTCCGTGAAAATAAATCTGATAACCACTGTCTGAAGCACTGTCTGTTCTGTCTCTTCTAACTTCCACTTGCAACTCAACTATATTCCACTGGATGCATTAATTCCCCTCAAAACTGCTGCCCAGCGGGAGACATGAATTCACTGAATTTGCTTGTTTTTGCTTCAAAATGAGATTTGATGGATTTTGAGTGATTTTATGGAAAAAAAAATATCCCACACTCAGGATTCTTCTACCCTCTTTCAGAAAGGATCTGGGGCCTTGTGAGGGCTCCAATAAGGAATTTCTTTTGGAGAAGAGTATACAAAGAGGTGAAGGAATAAAGCATATTACCTTCAAATTTAACCCTGCCTTTACTTTTGTCTAATTTTGAGACATTGCAGCTCCATTGAAGAAACCTTTTGCAATACTGTCTGAAATACCATTTCTAGATTTCTCCATGCTGCATTTTATTATCCACTGTTGGTAACCCTATGAGGCCCTCTTTTGGCAACTCTGATCTTTTTCTACTGTAGAAGAACAGTTGTCCCAACATAGAGTCTCTGAGTACAGTTGAAGGTAGAAGTCCTGTCACAATTAGTGCAGAACATGCTCGTTAGTTAATGCGCTCCTTACTGCAGAAGAATGAAGTGGTCTAACTGAAATACACCAGAGCGTTTGCACTATACAATGTAAAATGTAATGTGCTATTCAGGTGGGTCACTAGTGAAGTCACAAACTGAACCGATCAGACAGAAAAAATATTTACTCTACAGTATTTGGAGGGTGGATTAATACTAAATTGCTGTGGGTAGATTTTTCATTTGGAAATTATTTACAATTTCTGAGGACAAAAGACAGAAAGCACTCGCAAACTTTCATCATATGGACCACTGGGTTGCACCCAGTGGTCCATGTATTGAAAGTTTGCAAGTGTTTCTTGCACTATTATGAACTATAAAAATACTTTTTGAGTGGAGAATGATTTATATGATGCGGCGATTCAGTAGAAATCCACTCTCTTTATTCTGTATATGAAGTCGACATTTAACATCTATTTACATTATGACATGTACACGTATCTCAGTAGAGGTTAAGAATAATATTAACCCTTTACCCAACGAATTGCCCGCATCCGCCCACGTAATATGCAGATTCAGCAGCTGAAAAAATATTATTTTTCGAAAAATTTCAACAAAACCATATCATGTGACCCCTCATTGGAATGAGCTCGTCAAGCTCGTTCCAATGAGGGGTCACATGATATGGTTTTGTTGAAATTTTTTGAACAAAATTTAAAAATGATATTTAAATTTATAAATTTTGATATCGTCTGCGTTGGGTAAAGGGTTAATGATCTCTATTTACTAGTATAGAATTGAACTGCGTTGGGCACATGGTTTTTCTACAGGAAATGAGTTATGTGAATGGTGTAGTTTGATAGGGTCAAAAGTGCATTTACTTAGCACTCTATTAGTTCAAGATATTGCACAATACAGTGACAGGGCTGCTAGTTTCAACTGTATGTTAAACTGCATGTTGAAATTAATGAAACTTTTGTGTACACAAAAATTGATATTATTGCAGAAATATCAATGACAGAGACTTCAGTTGTATGAGGGTACATTATAATACAGTAGAATCCTCTTAATTGAATATCCATTTTGTCAGTAAAAATTATTCATTTAACAGGATTATATAATTAACAGGGATTTGGTCAGTTTCCTGAGTTCTGGAGTAAACTGAGCATTTATTCTGTTATATCTTCTTTGACAGAGCTCATTGAGCTCTGTCAAACAAGATACAATAGAATAAATGCCTGCATTGGATGTAGTGAGGCAAAAAAAGTTGATAAATAAGGGGAATTTGGTGCGTGTCGCAGTAATTTTTTCGACATATTACAAAAATTTATATACAATTAACAGGAGTTTATTCTACAACCCATATGCAATTAACAGAATTTGGTGCATGTCACAGTAATTTTTTTGACATATTACAAAAATTTATATACAATTAACACGAGTTTACTCCACAACCCATATGCAATTAACAGATCAAATTTGTACTGAAGGTATGGTAAATGGTATTGTGTTTGAAAATTATATTCAATTAACAGGGATATACGATTAAGAGATATCCAATTAAGTGGGCTGCACTGTACAAGCAAACATTCTGAATTAAATTACAACAATTCAAATGAATTATCTGATGCTTTATCAGGTATGAATGTGTGATGAGCTAAGCACCTCATCCAACTTACATGCCCATCCCATATTCATGTCCTGATTTATTTATTAGCTCACCTGACTGAAAGTCAGGGTGAGCTATTCTGATCATTTTTCGTCCGTCGTCCGGCGTCCGTCGTGAAGGTGGTGTTTGGGCTTTTTCTCCCAAACCACTGGCCGCATATTAATGAAATTTCATGTGAGAAGGGGTTGTGTCTGCGGACACCGATTTTTTGTCAAATTAGGTTTCGGCTCACATTGAGCAGAGGGATGGGGCAAAAATGTTCCAATTCTTTAAAAATCTTCTTCTCAAGAACCAGCAATAGCAGAGACTTGATATTTGGTATGCAGCTTCCTTTTGAGGTGTAGACTCAAGTTTGTTCAAGAGAAGTTGGAGGGGCAAAATTTGACGATGTTAAAGGAGGGCAAAAATTTTGGCCCTGCCCCAAATTTCTATTTTCCAAACTGCGAGGCCGATTTGAACCAAATTTTAGATGAGTGCTTATTGGGTCATAAGTACCTAATTTATGCCGAATTTTTTTTCCCCATAACCCCATGGGAACCACAGGAGCTAAAAATAGAAAAAAATGAAAACGCTCATATCTTCAAAACTACACGGCACTGAGAATTCTTATTTGTTGTGAAGCTTCCTTAGGACCAACAGAATGGAATGATCAAAAAAATTGCCATCGGTTTTATCATGGGGTACTTTTTGGGGAGTTTGAAAAAGTGCTGAGTCAGCATTTTTTAACACTGTGGGTAATGGGAAAAACATAAGACTACTTTTCTCCGAAAGCACTGCTCCAAAAGCTTTAAAATTTCACATATAACATCTTTGGAAGATTGTTTCACATGTTTATTGAAATGAATTGCCTGGGTGGATATTTGGGCTCTCTACGGGAGCCCAAATGTTTAAATTAGTGTAGTTTGAGGAGTATTTTTGAAAAATCTTCTTCTTCAGATCTAGCAATAAGACTGTTTTGATATTTGGTATGCAGCATCCTTAGGGGGGTGAGATTCAAGTTTGTTGAAGCCAAATCCCTGGGTTCATATTTAGGCTGAAAATTTGGGGTCCCGTTGTGGACTTCGAAATTTTGGACCAGAAAAAATTTTTTTTTGTTTTTTATGCGTTTCGGTCAATTTTAAGACAAAAAAAAAATTTTTTTTTTCCCCCTGAAAATTTGGGGTGCGGGTGGGACTTAAAAAATTTTGGACCAAAATCCGAAAAACATTTTTTTTTGTTTTTTATGCATTTCTGTCAATTTTAAGACAAAAAAATTGTTTTTTTTTTTTCCCCTGAAAATTTGGGGTGCGGGTGGGACTTAGAAAATTTTGGACCAAAATCCGAAAAAAATTTTTTTTTGTTTTTTAGGCATTTCTGTCAATTTTAAGACAAAAAAAATTGTTTTTTTTTATTTTTTCCCCCTGAAAATTTGGGGTGCGGGTGGGACTTAGAAAATTTTGGACCAAAATCCGAAAAAACCTTTTTTTGTTTTTTATGCATTTCTGTCAATTTTAAGACAAAAAATTTTTTTTTTTTTTCCCCCTAAAAATTTTGGGTCCGGGTTGGACTTGGAAAATTTTGGACCAAAATCCGGAAATTTTTTGTCTGTTTGTTTTTTATGCATTTCTCTCAATTTTAAGACAAAAAAAAAAAAAAAAAAAAAAAAAAAGTTTCCCCTGAAAATTTGGGGTGCGGGGTGGGACTTAGAAAATTTTGGACCAAAATCCGAAAAAATTTTTTTTGTTTTTTTTAGGCATTTCTGTCCATTTTAAGACAAAAAAATTTTTTTTTTCCCCTGAAAATTTGGGGTGCGGGTGGGACTCAGAAAATTTTGGACCAAAATCCGAAAAAATTTTTTTTTTTGTTTTTTAATCATTTCTGTCAATTTTAAGACAAAAATTTTTTTTTTTTTTTTCCCTGAAAATTTGGGGTGCGGGTGGGACTTAGAAAATTTTGGACCAAAATCCGAAAAAAATTTTTTTTTGTTTTTTAGGCATTTCTGTCAATTTTAAGACAA
This sequence comes from Pictodentalium vernedei, assembly GCA_031216915.1. Classification (NCBI taxonomy): domain Eukaryota; kingdom Metazoa; phylum Mollusca; class Scaphopoda; order Dentaliida; family Dentaliidae; genus Pictodentalium; species Pictodentalium vernedei. The sequence continues at coordinate 116,992,438 of CM062294.1, read as the reverse complement.
AAAAATTGTTTTGTTTTTTTTTTCCCCCTGAAAATTTGGGGTGCGGGTGGGACTTAGAAAATTTTGGACCAAAATCCGAAAAAAAACTTTTTTTGTTTTTTATGCATTTCTGTCAATTTTAAGACAAAAAATTTTTTTTTTTTTTCCCCCTAAAAATTTTGGGTCCGGGTTGGACTTAGAAAATTTTGGACCAAAATCCGGAAATTTTTTGTTTGTTTGTTTTTTATGCATTTCTCTCAATTTTAAGACAAAAAAAAAAAAAAAAAAAAAAAAAGTTTCCCCTGAAAATTTGGGGTGCGGGTGGGACTTAAAAAATTTTGGACCAAAATCCGAAAAAAATTTTTTTTGTTTTTTAGGCATTTCTGTCAATTTTAAGACAAAAAATTTTTTTTTTTTTTTCCCCTGAAAATTTGGGGTGCGGGTGGGACTTAGAAAATTTTGGCCCAAAATCCGAAATTTTTTTTTTTTTTTTTTCTGCGTTTTGGTCATTTTTAAGACCAAAATTTTTTTTTTTTTTTCACCCTGCTTTTCTTGGGAGGGGGCGTATGCAGCTTATTCAAGTCAAGTCCCTGGTTTGATATTTAGACTACCGTGTCAGGTGAGCGCCCTCAGGCCCCCTGGGGCCTCTTGTTTATTTATTTATAAATTTTTATTTATTTATTTATTTATTTATTTATTTATTTATTTATTGGTGTTTAAGATCACATATTTCTGCACAATTGCTGATTACGACCATAACATGGAGATGATGCCAAGTTTAGTCAATTGTTTATATCCATGGCACCCATATTAGAGGACTTCCATCCTAAGCATTGGTGACTGGGTCCTAGTTTACCACTAAAACAGAGCTTGTTTACCACAGTAAACAAGCACTGCTTCACTTCCCTGCATTCCCATGGGCACCATATTCTGATAAAGTGACAAATAATTCATTTCCATTCTTCTACAATTTGTATTCTTGTAACCATTGTCTGGAAACTGAATCAGTTTTTCCACGAGTGTATTTTTGAGTTGGTTTTTAATGAATTTTTCATAAAATCTGGTCATGGCTGCTTTGATGAGAAATAATCACCAAAAAGTACTCAACAGGTTAACTGGTTCAGGGCTAGATTATTTTTGGTGGTCGAAATTTGTTTATTCAAAATAAGTTTTATTATAAATTATTGGAGAGTGCCCACAGGCACTCTTCAGTACTTTGTAATAGAACAAATTTATATAAACAAAATTTTATTTGCGTTTGACTGAATATGAAACATGAACATGGAAAATGATCCCTTTTGCTCTGGTATCCTCATTTTCCTGAAAGCCCTGATAGTGGCTTCTAGCACTCAAATAGTTAGGTAGTTAGGGGTTTTTGTCAAGCACGAGAATATATTCATTGTACATGTATATGCTTCAGGTGGTCAGTGTATTTGCTTCAAATGGAATCTTAGATGCTAATCTTAAACACCAATAAATAAATAAATATGCTTGGAGTAGTCAATAAATATCACTATATATCTACCATTTACCCCAAAACGCAATCACAACAGCAATATAAGTAACAATAAAAGCTCTTAATCTACAGCTGCCTAATATTTCTTTTGTTCTCTGTCATGAAAACAAGCCCTATAAAATCACACCAAGTACGGTTTTGATGAGAAGAGCTCAGTAAAACAGTACCAATATCTGGATATTGGGACGGTTTTGAAACAGTCCCAATAACTAGATATTTGTACGATTGTCACGGTACTGTAATCATAACCATTCAAAAGTAAAGATGCTGTAAAGGAGGTGTGAAAAACTTTCTGACACATGAATTATCGACAAGCTTTTCTTGACAAGAGCTACTGAATTGAGTGTGCATCGTGTCCAAATTATAATGTACTTTTTAATTTTTTGTTGCTTTTAATAACCAACAGTCCTGGTAACCTAAAAAGGACTCCTGTGGAAACCTCGGAAGTGAAGCAGTGCTTGTTTGCTGTGGTAAACAAATTCAGTTTTACTGGTAAAATAGGACCTGGTCACCAGTGCCCGGGGTAGAAGTCCCCTAAAATGGGCAGCATGGGTGTAAACGATTGGCTAAACTTGGCTTTACACCTTTTTTTGCGGTCACAATTAGCCATAGCTGCAGAAAAGTGACCTTAAACACCAGTAAATAAATAAATAACCTAAAAAAAATGCCCTTTTTCAAATATTAAGATGGCAATCAGGCACCACCACCCGCCACCCCTGAGGGAAAGCGAACCTCTTCTTCAGATAAAAAAAGAATTATTCTTCCAAATGCTTTAAAAATGAACGATTATTAAATTTATCTGCCGCACTTTTGATGAGGGATTGAATAAGTGTTCCACCCTTCAGCTGAGACATTATATTAGTGGGAGAACAAATTACGTCATGATGTGAGTTCACTTCGAAGCCACAGATCTGTTCACAATATCTGAACTCCTGATGCGTGTCATGGACCAAAAACACAAGCAATGTTTCAGCCAATGGATCTCCGGGTTTAACCCGGAGGTCCATTGGCTGAAACTTTGCTGGTGCTGGTTATGCTTTGCAACAAATTTGCAATTATTTCTCAGGTGGAATCTCCACTCTGCGGGTGATTTAGTGATAATACACTCTCCACATACTGTACTTGGTCTTGGTTTGATTATTTTTTATCACCATGCACAATTTCATTCTCTTGATGTGCTTTTGGCATGAGCGAACTGAAAATTGAGTCCCCCTGTTTTGATCACATGAGTGTGGCTTTTTGTTTGTTATTGACTATTTTTGAAAAAATCATGGTCATGGGTGGTTTTTTTTGACGGAATTGTAGATAAATGTGTTATGTGCTTATTGTGCATGTATGCAATCTTTTATCGTGACTCGGCTCATTTTTGTGGAGGTACAGCAACTTGTCACGCAAGCGTGACTCATGGCTATTCATCTAAAATGAGTCTTGTCACATTAATCCTTTACCCAAAGAATCGGCCACATCTGTCCTCGTAATTCAGCAGCTGAAAAAATATTATTTTTCCAAAAATTTATCGAACTTGTTCCAATGAGGGGTCACATGATATGGTTTTGTTGAAATGTTTGGAAAAAAATAAAAAATTGATATTTAAAATAATAAATTTTGACATCGTCTGCATTGGGTAAAGGGTAAAACAATTCTGTACAAGCACAAAGTGCATATAACATATACAGTACAGTTGCCATGGACTAGTTGTAAACCACAAGTGGGCAGTGATGTCCACACATGGGTTTACCAGTAATAAAAATCTTGTCAGCAAAAATTTAATTAATGAAGCACCAAGTTGTACCAGGTGCTTTATTAATTAAATTTTTGATGATTATTCCTATAATCAGTGTTTGGAATCTAATATTATTCCGTCCGTGGAAATATTGCCCACCTGCGGAAAGTGACCAGCCCTTGGCGGCTGTACAGCATTTAACAAAAAACAAAGACTACACACGATTGTGATTGTGATTGTGAAAGAAGTGCAGGGTTATATTTCAACGAGAATCCGAGAATCGATTCGCACAAAGATTCGCGCAATAAAACCGACGAGAATCCATGTAGATTCTCGCAGCACCTCTGCTAGGATTCGCGTGAAAAGAATTGAGTCAATTTAACCCTTTATCCAACACAGCGGCAACAAATTTACTAATAGAAGGCTAACATGACCTGAAATATCCTGACACTTTGTCAATAAAATTGCACAATATGGCTGTCATTGGAACCGGCTCATTGAGCCCGTTCCAACGACAGCCATATTTGTAAGATTTTATTGGTAAATATTGTTCATTTAATTATTTTATCATTTATTTATTATTTATTGTTTAAAAATTATCAAATTTAGTTTTAAAAATTAAAAAGGTGTGTTGGGTAAAAGGTTAACATGTTTTATCAGTATACAACAGTGGTTGAATCATGGTGGCGTCCTGGGATCCTGGGACACTCATAGTAGGTATGGATTCTTGCAACCATTTTCACGAGAATCCAAATGGATTCTCACAAATTTAGACGAAATATAAGCCCTGAAGTGTCAGTACCTTTTAACTCCTGTACATTTTTCAGGCCGAAAATAAATGCTGCATTGTTCTGATTATATCCACATATACAGATGGTCAACCACCAGAGGGAGCAACATGGTTTTACAAATGGCTTCAGGATACATCTTCAGACTTCAGGATACAGAAGACTCTCTTGGATCACTTAGACTATTGTGTTTTTGGTTTGGGTAATTCTTTGTACAAAGAACATTTTAATACAGTAAGCATCACTCCTTAAGGTTGTCTTTTTACCAGCTCTGTCAATATCAATCAGTTTATTCATCTTTCTGCATGTTCAGCAGCTGGCTGATAAGTAATAGGTTTAACTGGTAGAGTACTGGAAGCCCATATTTGGGCTTTATTTTGAGCTGAAGGTACTGCAGTCAAACAACTTCATACTAGTGATGAACTGATTATCAATACTGGCTATGAACTGATTACTGATTATTTCACCATACCTTCTGCCAATTCCAATGCCGATTTTGATGGTTTGAATAGGACACTGCTGGTGCCTATAGTGCTGCACGGTTTATCGATAAAGCGATATATACCCAAGCCTGGAAATAAACAATCTGTCATTTACAGAATGAAGTTCCCAGAGGGTGAATTTGCTGATGCTATCCCATACAGTAGACCAACTTATCCTCTGGGTACCTCGTTCTGTTTAGGTTTGAGACCTGGATTCAGATTGAGGTTCACAGAGGGTAAATTTAGTAATGCTACCCTGTTGTGCAGTGTAGGATCACCAAATTCACCCTCTGGGGACCTCACTTTGCAGATGACAGTATGCTTATTTCCAGGCCTGTATATACCGGTATTCAAACCAATATCGATTGAATACCGGTGTAATTACAAAAACATCGGTTAATCGTCAATATTTATTTACCCACAATTTAATTTTCAAGATGTCTTGAGTTTTTTAACTGTTGCCCCGAATGAATAATATTATCCCTTTATCCAAGGAATCGTCTGCTTGTGCCCTCGATATACAAATTCAGCAGTTGAAAAAATAATTTTCAAAAATTTCAACAAAACTATATCATGTGACCCCTTATTGGAACAAGCTCGTTGAGCTCCTTCCAATGAGGGGTCACATGATATAGTTTTGTTGAAATCTTTGGTGAAAATCTGATAAATTAATTTTGGAAATAATAAATTTTGATATCGTCTGCGTTGAGTAAAGGTGTTTCGAACCGCATCATGAAGGCATGCTAATTCGTTCTGACTGTGATGCCTCGAGTCTCGATTGTGGTACTTGTATTCATATATCTGAACAGTTTTCGATATACCGGTATACCGCAGTATTTTTTTGAATACCGATACCGGTATTCAGTTTTGAAAATCGTGCAGCCCTAGGTGCCTATTTTACCACAATATTTCATTGATAAATCACCAATTACAAAGGTTTAATAGCACAATATCAGTAGCAATGGTGTCCATTTAGTGGATCATGCTTAACCCACTGAACACTGGTGGTATCTTCCATGCCAGTTAAATGGCAGAAATTGGAAGAGTTCATATCCATTATTTGGGGATTGAGCAATTAATATTTTCAACGTGAAGCCTTCAGGCTGCACATTGAAAATATTAATTGTTCTACCACACACGTTCACTTAGTAGCCATCATACTGAATGAAATTATGACGTATCGTGTTCCTGGACCGGAAACTTGGCCTCTCATGTTGAAAGAGTTAACTGAATAATGCTTTTATCAGACAAAAATATTCAAATAATCTCACCGGGCTCAGTTCGAAAACCAAATACCAACCAATGTTCACCACAATGAGGTGTCAATGCAACGCTGAATGTGTGTGTTTATTGTTCAAAAAAATTTTGAAAATTTTGAAAATGTTATATCATTTATGTGCTTCGTTTTCATTTTCGGCTTAACTTGACAAAGTCAAGACAAGCTATTGTCATCACGCGTGCTTAAGTCTGTGATGTCTGTGAGTCTGTTAGCTCTTAAAAGCCAGGAGTCAAGTTTTCTTGCCTGTGATGTAATTCGGTGACCGATCAACCGTGACGGCTACATGGGACCTAAACCAGAAAACCTTTAGCACAGTCCACACGTTGTATATATGAAGGGATTTCACATTAACTTGGTAGGATGACTTTGTATAATGTCTAGATGAGAACGTCCTATTTTGGCTGTGATTTTTTTAAAAATCTTCTTCTCATGAACCAGCCATAGCAGAGACTTGATATTTGGTATACAGCTTCCTTTTGAGGTGTAGTCTCAAGTTTGTTCAAAAGAAGTTCGAGGGCAATATTTGTTGTTATGGGAGGGACAAGAATTTTTGCCCCGCCCAAAATTTATATATTTTTATACTGTACCAATGACCCAGACATAGCTGGTGCTAACTCTTAAAATATAGGGCCAAACACAAATTTTGCCCCCCAATCCCCAAAATTTGCATCTAAAACCAAAGAAAACATGTCCTGAATGGCCCTCCACACTTCACCTCTACTGCGCATGCGCAGTGTCAAGGACGTTCCGAAATTGGAACCATTAATCATTCTAAGTTTGGCCCTTCATCAGTTAACATCTGACTGATCTTTGTGCTTGTAAATCTCAGTTTAAATGATGCCAGACACATATATATTAGTGAAATGGTGATTCTAAGGAGGATAGAGAAGGAGGAGAGGAAAAATGTGTGACAGAATATTATCAGGGCTGTAACTTAAAATTTTTTAATGAAATTATGTTAAGTTACCTATTTTCGAGACAGCAGCCACTTTGTTGTCATTCTTGTTATTTAGTTACACTGATTTTTCAGTGTTTTCCTCTCTCCCTTTCCTTTAAGTCACCTCTTGCTATTCTCCCATGCTTTTGGCATAGTTTCTGTAATTATTATTACTAAAATTTCTTGGGAGTTTTAGCTGAATAACAGAATGAATTCTGTTCTTTTCCCCATGTTTACGTCTTCACCTATGGGTGGTTAGGCGTTGTGTTCTGCATCTACCATCTGATGTTCTGCAGTTTCTTCCCTGGAAGTCTCTGTTTTGCATCAGATAGTGTATTTTTGGTAACTGATTTCGGGCCTGGGTGCCTGGAGTCTTATTTTAGTGTTTTTACACTCATTGTTTACATTTACAACAGCCCTCTGTGTGGGGGGGGATTTCTTGAAAATAATATCTTGATGTTAATTTAATCATAACTAGATACATTATTATTGTTCGGAAGTGTTGCATAAATTGTTTAAAATATTTTTAAATTTTTTGTCCACACTTAGGCTTGGTATCCATTGGGGCTCAACGTTACTTTTCAGAAACTTGGGCTGTTCTGAAAAAATATTTTTTCAAAATATTTTGATTTCAATTATTTTTTCTATGTTAATGGATCATATTATTATTATGTATTTTGATTGTCAGGGGTTGGTGCGAGTACCAGGACTTTGTTTTCTTTTCACATTGAAAGGATTTTGATCAATTGTAATAAGAGGAAGTCTTCCTCTGACTTTTATAATCATTCTATATGTGGTCAGTGTACTCGCATTAACTCCTGTTCTGTATCTGATGATTTCGATGACAACATGGGAAGCGTATGTCACGGTATGTTAGTGGGGACATTCCGGTCCTTTCCCCGCAGGGTCACTCTACTTTATCAATTTCTATTTCAGACGATCAAGATTAGGGTGATGTATCTGTGATGTCTTCCAACAGTGTGCCTCCGTCGTCACAATTAATGAAGGGCTAGCGGAAAAGTGCTCATGTAAATACGCCAATTGCCTAAGAGGACCCTAGTAGGTTCGACGGCCTTTGACGTCCGCTAGCTCGCCCGGTGTAGCGTCCATTCATCGAATGGTTCGGCAGCCGGGTTCGTCCGTTGCGGTCTAGAAGGAGTTTTGGGGTGATGCGAGCACTATAAATCAACCAAATGCACACCCAGTGATGGCGGATTAGAGGGAGAACGGAGGAAGCCTTTTAGTCCGGTTCATAGCTCGTTCTGGTCCATCCGGACGGCGAGCGAGAGAGGCCCCTCTCTCGTACAACAACATCTGGCCCCAGATGTTGTGGTACAAAATGTTTCGCATTCGGAGCATACGTCCGCCGCTCGGGACGCTCCGACGTATAGTCAGTCCGGAGAGACTGTCAATAAGGCTTCCTCATTCTCATGGTAGCGCACATGACCGCTCTTGGCTACGTGACCTCGGATATCCAGTCAGCTTCGCCAGTCAGAGAATCATCGGCGACCAGGTCACACCATCCGGTAGCCAGGGACACGAGGCCTGCAGACTCCGGACGTTCGCATAGGAAAGTGTGCGTTGACTCCCTTCCAGCGGCAATGCATCGTAAGACCGCTACTGCACAGGCCTCGGGGACGGGCGTGCTATCCTAAATAGCACAGCTTATCGCAGCATCCCAGCAATAACTGAATCTGTCGTATAATGTTTTATCCGACGATGCTGGGTCGGGACGCTCCGCGGAAGCGGGTACGGACGTCCGAAAATTTCATCCGGTCCGACGGGATACCGAAAGGGATTCGGAGGATTTTGAGCTTTCCCTTTCGGAACAACATATGCTGTTGTGTATGTCATCTGACTTGATCTTCTACAGGTTCTTTCGTCGGACCAGAATGCTGCGATGCCGGATAAGAAACTGTTAGCGTCGGTGGACTTAGAAATTTTTGGTTCGGTTCAAGAACTTCGTCCCTCAGTTCCGACATAGTCCAATAATGTCACACAAACTTTCGAATTATTGAACGACGCTATATATTTATTATTATATGCTTGCTATTACCAAGCATTTCTGGTTTCTTGTTCGCAAAGTTACGGAGATGTCTTTCAAAAGTGTGCCTCTGTCGTCATAGTTAATGAAGAGCTAGCGGCAATAAGTGCTCATGGAATATGTCTATCGCCTAAGAGGTCCCTTGTAGGATCGACGGAGTGACATTCGCTAGCTCACCCGGTGTAGCGTACATTCATCGAATGGTTCGGCTGCCGGGTTCGTCCGTTGCGGTCTAGGAAGGAGATTTGGGTGATGCGAGCACTATAATTACTTTAGTACTCACCCAGTGACGGCGGATTGAGGACAGATCGGAGGAAGCCTGTTAGTCCGGTTCCTGGCTTGTCCAGGTCCGTCCGGGCTGTGAGCGAGAGAGGTCCCTCTCTCGTCCAACAACATAGGGGACCGCATGTTGTGGTTCAGATATTTTACATTCGGAGCATATGTCCGTCGCTTGGGACGCTCCGTTATATTGACAGTCCGAGAGACTGTCGATAATGCTTCCTCATCCTCACAGCAGTGCACACAACCGCACATTGGCTACGTGACCTCGAGTATCCGATCAGTTTCGTCATTCAGTGATTCCACGGCGAACAGGTCACGCCATCCGGTAGCCAAGGGACACGAGGCCTATACACTCTGTTCGCTCGCATATTAGTAGTATGCACGGGGTAACGATCACGGAGCTTCCAGCGGCAATGCATCGTACGACCGCTTCTCCACAGGCCTCAGTGACGGATGTGCTATCCGAGTTAGCACAGTTTTTTCGCAGCATCCCAGCAATCGACAGTTTCTTGGTCGAATCAGGAATTATCTGACGGTGCTGGGTCGGTGGGGTCCGCGGTTGCATCAGGTACGGACGACCGAATGCTTTATAGGGTTCGACAGGATGGCGAAAGGGATTCGAAAGATTTTGAGTTTTCCCTTTCGTAGCATCGGAAGCTGCCATACATATCTTCCGGCATTATCTTCCAGTGATTGTTATTTCGGAGTACATTGCTGCGATGTTGGATAAGAGACTTATAGCGTCATTGGTTTGGATCGGTTCAGGGACATTGTCCCTGACTTACCGACACAGTCCAATAATGTCATTAGAACATGTGTATTATTTATCGATGCTATATATATATATAAGCCTGCTACCAAGCATGATAGTTTAGTTTCTTGTCCGCAATGCTCATTTCTGCCTTTTTTCATTTATACGAATAATTTATTTTGGCAGAACAGGGCATACCGAGAGTTCATATGCGTCTAGACGGCGTGGTTAAAGACTGGAAATAATCTTTTTCGCCGTCTATGTCTTTTCCAACCACAATGTTGGAAACGACAGTGATGTCTAATAGAATTAACTTAGACGCTTTATCATACGTAATCCACTTTACTAAGGCGTTATCATTACGTCTTCAAGAGAAAGAATTCCGAGATATAATCCTCAATGTGATTTCTTTTGAGGGCAGTAGTTTGTTCACGTATAACTCCGCCCTTCAGTGGCTGCTTGGAGTTGGTTAGACGTGACGCAGCCCTAGCTACATCCACGCGCGTGGATAGTAAGGTGAAGAACTCTCTCAGAGTCGCTTCGTTCTCGGAGAAGCTTCTCTTCGACGGCAACTTTTCAGCAATCCATGAATTGCTCGATTTACACGTTCTCTTGTCTATCTAGTGTAGCAAGAGATTCAGACTGGGGCAAACATTCGGTGGTTGACTCAGAGAGTGCCACTGCAGTTGCCGGATCCGAGTTTTATAATTATGACGGTTGCCAGTCAAACAGGTTGGGATATAATATTCATCCCAACGGATTCGAAGTGCCAGGGTCTTTGGGTTCCGCAGTCTCTAAGCAAGCACTTATCTTCCATGGAATAATGTTTTTTTAGGCTTGCTTTATGTCATTGGATGAACATTATTCAGAAACGCATGTCCAAATCCTGTCCGTTAATTCGACAGTAGTGGCGTATCTCCGGAACCAGGGAGGCACTCATTCGTTTCCGTTATTCAATTTAATGGAAAGAATCCTTCTGTTTGTTATAGTACACCAAGTTCTGCTTCGGTCCGTCATATTCCGGGTCATCTGATTGTATTACCCGACTCCCGTTCACTTATGGGTCGCTTGTTGCCGTCAGAATGGACTCTCAACAAACAAGTATTCAATCAGATTTGCTATCAATGGGAGCGCCCAATGATAATTTATTTACGACACAACTTGCTTGTCAATTGCAGACGTATGTGTTTGCTTGTCCGGATCTCTGAGCTTATGTTGTTAACGCTCTATTGATCTAATAGGACGGAATGATAGGATATGCGTATCCTCCTGCGCTGTTGTTTCAGCAAGTATTGCTAAGATAAACAACCACAATACATTTCTGTTGATAGCATCTCTGTCTTCACAGAGACCGTGGGTAAATTTACTCTGATGTCTACTGTGGGACTTGACGCGAAAACTTCCTCCATGAGAGGATCTTTTTTTGCTGGGTAGAATCGTGTCATCTTTTCACAACCCGCAAGGTCTCAACCTTCACGTATTCCGTTGTGTGGTCCTTATTGCATTGTAAGCATTGTTCTGGATGAGCTTTGGACGTGATTCCTTACTATAGGAGAACCTCTTCTTCGCTATACTATGCGGCTAAAGTGGAGGCTCTTCCGTCGTTGGTGTAGGGATCACTATGTTGATATTGTTGATCCCTCCATACTAGTCATTGCAACTTTTTAGTATACTTGTTTGACAAGATCTACTGCAGCCTGTTATTATTAAGGTTATAGGTTTATGTTACCTCATACCTATGCACTCTATGATAGTTTACAATTGAGTCTTATGTCTCTTTATCTAAGTCAGTTAGTAACTTTTCGATAAATAGACTTAGAATCATTAGATTAAATTCCTATATGGAATTTAACTTCGGTTCTTATTTAGCTAAGTAATCATTTGAGCCTCTGGAAACAGTAGTTTTCAAATTCTGACCTTTTAGACAGTAATTCTGTTGGCTTCTCTTTTACTGAAGAGTCAGTGAGTTTCATGCACTATCGGTGGATGATTTTCACTTTCGTAGTTTCGGAATCACTACTTCCTTTACTATTTAGGTTGGATTTTTGCATAAGAGTCAGGCTCCTAATTAATATCCGGAACCTATTGTTATTAAGGTCCTTCCGTCTTCGTACGGGCATAGGCCTTTACTTTGTCCAGTTAGAGTTTATGTATTTATAAACAGATATCTGTTTATTACTACGGGCGTAACCTTCTTCTGTCTTTGATGCCTAATAGAAGGAAGTTACGCTCCATTCTATTGCTAATGGATTCTATTAACTATCGATACTGCTTATGGTATATCATTGACTCAGCAGTTGTGTTTGAGATTTCGGCTCATGAAGTAAGAGTTCTTCTACATCTTGGGCTTACATTAATAGTCTCGCTATTATAGATTTTTGAAGGCTGCTCATTGCGCTCAGCCATCCACATTCATGAATTTTTATCTCAGAAATATTGAGTCCATTTCTGGAGGCCTCTATTGTTAGGTCTATTATCTACTGCTCAGAATGTCATTCTCTTAACAGTTGCTACTATAGCTAGGTAGGCTGTCTGTTTCGGCAGTGACTCCATTCTGCTGCCCTCTTCGCTCTGGGCTATTTGACCCAGGGCAAGAAAAAGGGGGGGGGGAGGGTGTTCCCTTGGGTCACCTGTTTTACTATGAAAAGAAGGGAATACCTCCTCCGGAGTTAGTAATTCTGAGCTGTTATTGGGATGGTTGTTTAGTGAGAAGTTTATGTTTTAAAAATGTGCAGTAGAGGTGAAGTGTGGAGGGCCATTCAGGACATGTTTTCTTTGGTTTTAGATGCAAATTTTGGGGATTGGGGGGCAAAATTTGTGTTTGGCCCTATATTTTAAGAGTTAGCACCAGCTATGTCTGGGTCATTGGTAAGTATAAAAAATATATAAATTACTATAAATTTTTTAACTTTCCAAACCGAGAGCCCGATTTGAATCAAATTTGATATGAAGTATTAATGGGTCATAAGTACTTGATTTATGCTGAACAAAATTTTCAAAATGCCTAGTGGGAACCACAGAAGCTAAGAATAGAAAAAAATGTCAAAACCCCCGTATCTCCAAAACTACATGGCACTGAGAATTCTTATTTGGTGTGAAGCTTCCTTAGGACCAAGAGAATGGAATGCTCAAAAAAAATTGCTATCGATTTTATCATAGGGTACTTTTTCAGGACTTTGGAAACATGCCGAGTCAGCATTTTTTAACTCTGTGGGTAATGGGGAAAACAAATATTTAAGACTCTTCTTCTCCCAGACCTCTGCTCCAAAAGCTTTCAAATTTCACATATAACATCTTTGGAAGATTGTTTCACACGTTTGTTGAAAGCAAATCCCTGGGTCCATATTTCGGCTCTCTGTGAAAGCCTAAATTTTAAATTAGTGCAGTATGAGGAATATTCTTTAAAAATCTTCTTCTTCAGATCCACCAATCAGAATCTTTTGATATTTGGTATGCAGCATCCTTAGGGGAGTGAGATTCATGTTTGTTCAATATGAGGAATTTTCAATATGAGGAATTTTCTTTATTTATTTAGTATTTATTTATTGGTCTTTAAGGTCACATACTTATGCACAATGGCTAATCGTGACCGTGACAGTTTTACGGGTGGAGGAAGCTGGAGTACCCGGAGAGAACCACCGAGCAACGACGAGCAGCTGTCAGCTCTCCAACATCGTAACTCTGAACTCTGCACCGCAGCACAGGCAGGGTTAGATTGGTTGAAGACATGCGCACCATCGACGTGCAGTACGCCTCAGTACACAGCGTCATCGTGCCCCCATGTAGGCAATCGGGGTAAAGTGTCTTGCCCAAGGACACAACGCGGTTGCCGCAGGTGGGATTCGAACCGAGGACCTCTCGGCTTGCAGCCTGCACCTCTACCAACTGAGCCACCACGCCCCCGGAATTTTCTTTAAAAATCTTCTTGTTCAGATCCAGCAGTCAGAATGTTTTGATATTTGGTATACAGCATCCTTAGGGAGGTGTGATTCAAGTTTGTTCAAGCCAAGTCTCTGAGTCCATATTTGAGCTCCTTGTGGGTGACAGAATTGTAACTTAGTTCCTTAAGTTCTTTAAAAAACTTCTTCTTCACATCCACCAATAAGAATCTTTTGATATTTGTATTACTGTATCATTAGGGAGGTGAGATTCAAATTTGTTAAAGCCAAGTCCCTGGGTTCATAGGAGCCAGAATTATAACTTAGTTCAATATGAGGAATATTTAAAAAAACAAAATTTTCAGATCCACCTTCCAGAATGTTTTGATATTTGGTATATAGTTTTCTTAATGGGGCAGATGCAAGTTTATTTAAGGCAGGACGCTCGGTTGATAGTTGTCGGTATCCGGTGAGCACTCTCAGGCCCCTTGGGGGCTCTTGTTTTGGTCACAAGCGGTCAACCATGACTACCGGACCGGCACGTAACCTAGATTCCTTTAGCAAGTCTACAAATCATATTTATGAATGGATTTCATTGTAACTTGGTAGAATGACTCATTTTGGAATGATTTTACTGTTACTTGGTAACTTTGTTGACATACATTTTGTTTATGTACTACAAGCACCAAAGTTGAAAAGTATAATGTTGATGTTCTAAAACTGTTGGGATTGGGAGAATTTGTCGTATTGACAATTGTCATTGATTTGTTTTCATCATTCACATTCATTGAGTTGGGCTGCATCATGCTTGCGAATTACAGGTGGTTGCATACATTACAACTTGTCTTTTAGACCGACTCAGAAAGAAAAACATTAAGGCCCCACAAAGTAGATCTTCTGTTTCTCAGGCCATTATTTGTGAAATTGCATGCGGACGAGCAGTTTTTTATTTTATTTTTTATTTCTGTAATTATTTCTTTGAAATTAAAAGTTCATGTTCTTGGTTTATGTTTTAGGTCTCATAATCTACAGAATAGCATGGATGTTGGTGTATTTCGTCCCTTGAGAGCAAGAAGGCTTTGCAGTGCTAAAGCATTGCAAAGTCTTCTTGCACTCAAGTGATAAAGTTATCAATTTTTTTAACTCTGGTAAAATAGCAGACATGAACCATTTAATTTTATTTTTTTTTAAAGTTTACATTGGTTATAAAAAGAGAGCATGCGGCAGCCAAAAAGACCATGTGGGAGGGCCTGAGAAACAGATTTTTAATATTTTTATACTGTACCAATGACCCAGACATAGCTGGTGCTAACTCTTAAAATATAGGGCCAAACACAAATTTTGCCCCCCAATCCCCAAAATTTGCATCTAAAACTAAAGAAAACATGTCCTGAAAGGCCCTCCACTCTTCGCCCCTACTGCGCATGCGCAGTGTCAAGGACGTTCCGAAATTGGCGCCATTAATCATTCTAAGTTTGGCCCTTCATCAGTTAACATCTGACTGATCTTTGTGCTTTTAAATCTCAGTTTAAATGATGCCAGACACATAAATATTAGTGAAATGGTGATTCTAAGGAGGATAGAGAAGGAGGAGAGGAAAAGAATGTGTGACAGAATATTATCAGGGCTGTAACTTAAAATTTTTTAATTGAAATTATGTTAAGTTACCTATTTTCAAGGCAGCAGCCATTTTGTTGTCATTCTGATTATTTAGTTACACTGTTTTTACAAGTGTTTTCCTCTCTCCCTGTCCTTTAAGTTCCCCCTTGCTATTCTCCCATGCTTTTGGCATAATTTCTGTAATTATTATTACTAAAATTTCTTGGGAGTTTTAGCTGAATAACAGAATGAATTCTGTTCTTTCCCCATGTTTACGTCTTCACCTACGGGTGGTTAGGCATTGTGTTCTGCATCTACCATCTGATGTTCTGCAGTTTCTTCCCTGGAAGTCTCTGTTTTGCATCAGATAGTGTATTTTTGGTAACTGATTTCGGGCCTGGGTGCCTGGAGTCTTATTTTAGTGTTTTTACACTCATTGTTTACATTTACAACAGCCCTCTGTGTGAGGGGGGATTTCTAAAAAATAATATCTTTATGTTATTTTAATCATAACTAGATACATTATTATTGTTCGTAAGTGTTGAATAAATTGTTTAAAATATTTTTAAAATTTTTGTCCACACTTAGGCTTGGGATCCATTGGGGCTCAACGTTACTTTTCAGAAACTTGGGCTGTTCTGAAAAAATATTTTTTCAAAATATTTTGATTTCAATTATTTTTTCTATATTAATGGATCATATTATTATTATGTATTTTGATTGCCAGGGGTTAGTGCGAGTACCAGGACTTGTTTTCTTTTCACATTGAAAGGATATTGATCAATTGTTTTAAGAGGAAGTCTTCCTCTGACTTTATTATCATTCTATATGTGGTCAGTGTACTCGCATTAACTCCTGTTCTGTATCGTATGATTTCGATGACAATATGGGAAGCGTATGCCACGGTATGTTGTTGGGGATTTGGACACTCCGGTCCTTTCCCCGCAGGGTCACTCTACTTTATCAATTTCTATTTCAGACGATCAAGATTAGGGTGATGTATCTGTGATGTCTTCCAACAGTGTGCCTCCATCGTCACAATTAATGAAGGGCTAGCGGAAAAGTGCTCATGTTATACGCCAATTGCCTAAGAGGACCCTAGTAGGTTCGACGGCCTTTGACGTCCGCTAGCTCGCCCGGTGTAGCGTCCATTCACCGAATGGTTCGGCAGCCGGGTTCGTCCGTTGCGGTCTAGAAGGAATTTTGGGGTGATGCGAGCACTATAAAATTAACTTAATGCACACCCAGTGACGGCGGATCGGAGGGAGAACGGAGGAAGCCTTTTAGTCCGGTTCATAGCTCGTTCCGGTCCATCCGGACGGCAAGCGAGAGAGGCCCCTCTCTCGTTCAACAACATCTGGCCCCAGATGTTGTGGTACAAAATGTGTCGCTAGCGGAGCATACGTCCGTCGCTCGGGACGCTCCGTTGTATAGGCAGTCCGCTGAGACTGCTAAGGCTTCCTCTTCTCGTCAGCGCACACGACCGCACCTTGGCTGCGTGACCGCCGATATATTACCAGCTTCGCCGATCAAGGATTCTTCGGCGACCAGGTCACACCATCCGGCAGCCAGGGATTCGAGACCGATGGACTCCGGACGTTCGCATAGGAAAAGTATGCGGGAGCCATCTGATGCGGAGCTGCCCTCGGCGAAGCAGCGATAGACTGCGCCTCCGCAGGTCTCGACGCCGGACATTCTTGTGCACATAGCACAGCTTATCGCAGCATCCCAGCAGCCGACAGAAACGGTGTCGGATCGAGAATTATCCGACAGCGCTGGGTCGGTAGCCGGGGACTCGAGGCCTGCAGACTCCGGACGTTCGCATAGGAAGTGTGCGGGAGTCAACGTACACGGAGCTTCCGGCGGCAATGCATCGTAAGTCCGCTACTGCACAGGCCTCGGGGACGGACGTGCTTTCCTTAATAGCACAGTTTATCGCAGCATCCCAGCATCAACTGAATCTGTCGCATATATTTTATCCGACGATGCTGGGTCGGGACGCTCCGCGGAAGCGGGTACGGACGTCCGAAAGTTTCATCCGGTCCGACGGGATACCGAAAGGGATTCGGAGGATTTCAAGCTTTCCCTTTCGGAACAACATATGCTGCGATGCCGGATAAGAAACTGATAGCGTCGGTGGACTTAGAAATTTTTGGTTCGGTTCAGGGACATCGTCCCTCAGTTCCGACATAGTCCAATAATGTCACACAAACTTTCGAATTATTGAACGACGCTATATATATTATTATTTTATGCTTGTTATCCAAGCATTTCTGGTTTCTTGTTCGAAGAGTTATGGAGATGTCTTTCAAAAGTGTGCCTCTGTCGTCATAGTTAATGAAGAGTTAGCGGCAATAAGTGCTCATGGAATATGTCTATCGCTTACGGAGTGACATTCGCTAGCTCACCCGGTGTAGCGTACATTCATCGAATGGTTCGGCTGCCGGGTTCGTCCGTTGCGGTCTAGGAAGGAGATTTGGGTGATGCGAGCACTTTAATTTCTTTAGTACTCACCCAGTGACGGCAGATTGAGGACAGATCGGAGGAAGCCAACAACATAGGGGACTGCATGTTGTGGTTCAGATATTTTACATTCGGAGCATATGTCCGTTGCTCGGGACGCTCCGTTATATTGACAGTCCGAGAGACTGTCTTTAATGCTTTCTCATCCTCACAGCAGGGCACACGACCGCACATTGGCTACGTGACCTCGAGTATCCGATCAGTTTCGGCATTCAGTGATTCCACGGCGAATAGGTCGCGCCATCCGGTAGCCAAGGGACACGAGGCCTATACACTCCGTTCGCTCGCATATTGGAAGTATGCACGGGGTAACGATCACGGTGCTTCCAGCGGCAATGCATCGTAAGACCGCTTCTCCTCAGGCCTCAGTGACGGACGTGCTATCCGAGTTAGCACAGTTGTTTCGCAGCATCCCAGCAATTGACAGTTTCTCGGTCGAATCAGGAATTATCCGACGGCGCTGGGTCGGTGCGGTCCGCGGTTGCATCAGCTACGGACGACCGAACGCTTTATAGGGTCCGACAGGATGGCGAAAGGGATTCGAAAGATTTCGAGTTTTCCCTTTAGTAGTATCGGAAGATGCCTTTCATATCTTCTGGCATTTCTTCCAGTGATTATTTTTCGGACTTCATTGCTGCGATCTTGGATAAGAGACTTATAGCGTCATTGGACTCGGATTTTTCGATCGGTACAGGGACATTGTCCCTGACTTACCGACGCAGTCCAATATTGTCATTACAACATGGGTTTTATTTTTCGACGCTATATATAAATATATATATACAAGCCTGCTACTAAGCATGATAGTTTAGTTTCTTGTCCGCGTTGCTCATTTCTGCCATTTTATCATTTTTACAAATAGTTTATTTTGGCAGAGCAGGGCATACCGAGAGTTCATATGCGTCTAGACGGTGTGATTAAAGACTGCATATATTCTTTTTCGCCGTTTATGTCTTTTCCAATTTCAATGTTGGGAACAACATTATGTATAGTAGACTTAACTTAGACGCTTTATTATACGTAATCCGCCTTACTGAGGCGTTATCATTACGTCTTCAAGAAAAGATTTACGGGATATTATTCTCAATGTAATTTCTTTTGAGGGCAGTAGTTTGTTCACGTATAACTCCGCCCTTCAGTGGCTGATTGGAGTTGGTTAGACGTGACGCAGCCCTAGTTACATCCACACGCGTGGATAGTAAGGTTAAGAACTCTCTCAGAGTCGCTTCGTTCTCGGAGGAGCTTCTCTTCGACGGCAACTTTCCGGCAATCCATGAATTGCTCGATTTATACAATCTCTTGTCTATCTAGTGTTACAAGAGATTCAGACTGGGGCAAACATTCGGTGGCTGACTCAGAGAGTGCCGCCGCAGTTGCCGGACCCGAGTGTGGCTGTTATGACGGTTGCCAGTCAAACAGATTGGGATATATACTGATCCCTACGGATTCGAAGTGCCAGGGTCTTTGTGTTCCGCAGTCTTTTAGCTATCAGTTTAACTTCCGCGGAATAATGTTTTTTAGGCTTGCTTTATGTCATTGCATGAACATTATTCAGAAACGCATGCCCAAATTCCTGTCCTTTAATTCGACAGTAGTGGCGTATCTCCGGAACCAGGGAGGCACTCTTTCGTTTCCGTTATTCAATTTAATGGAAAGAATCCGTCTGTTGGTTATAGTACACCAAGTTCAGTTTTGGTCCGTCATATTCCGGGTCGTCTGATTGTTTTATCGGACTCCCGTTCTCTTACGGGTCGCTTGTTGCTGTCAGAATGGACTCTCAACAAACAAGTATTCAATCAGATTTGCTATCTATGGGAGCGCCCAATGATGATTTATTTATGACACAGCTTGCTAATCAATTGCAGACGTATGTGTTGGCTTGTCCAGATCTCTGAGCTAATAGTGTTAACGCTCTATTGATCTATAGGACGGAATGATAGGATACGCGTATCCTCCGGCGCTGTTGTTTTAGCAGGTATTGCTAAGATAAACAACCACTATACATTTCTGTTGATAGCATCTCTATCTTCACAGAGATCATGAGTAATTTACTCTCTTGTCTACTGTGGGTCTTAACGTGAAATCTTCCTCTATGTGAGGATCTTTTTTCACTGGGTAAATCGTGTCATCTTTATCGCAACCAGCAAGGTCGCAACCTTCATGTATTCCGTTGTGTGGTCCAGATTGCATTGTAAGCACTGTACTGGACGAGCTTTGGACGCGATTTCTTACTATAGGAGATCCTCTTCTTCGCTATTCTATGCGACTAAAGTGGAGGCTCTTCCGTCGTGGTGTAGGGATCATTATGTTCATATTGTTGATCCCTCCATTCTACTCATTGCTATTTTTTAGTATACTTGTTTCACAAGATCTACTGCAGCCTGTTATTATTTAGGTTATAGGTTTATGTTACCTCATACCTATGCACTCTACGATAGTTTACAATTGAGTCTTTTGTCTCTTTATCTAAGTCAGTTAGTAACTTTTTGATAAATAGACTTAGAATCTTTAGATTAAATTCCTATACGGATTTTAACTTCGGTTCTTAATTAGCTAAGTAATCATTTGAGCCTCGGGAAACAGTAGTTTTCAATTCTGACCTTTTAGACAGTAATTCTGTTGGTTTCTCTTTTACTGTAGAGTCAGTGAGTTTCATGCACTATCGATGGATGATTTTCACTTTCATAGTTTCGGAATCAATACTTCCGTTACTATTTAGGTTAGATTGTTGCATAAGAGTTAGGCTCCTATTATCCGGAACCTATTATTTTAAGGTCCTTCCGTCTTCGTATGGGCATAGGCCTTTACTCTTTCCGGGTACAGTTTATGTATTTATAAACAGATTTCCGTTTATTACAATGGGCGTAAGCTTCTTCTGTCTTTGATGTCTAGTAGAAGGACGTTACGCTCCATTTTATTGTTAATGGATTCTATTAACTATCGGTACTGCTTATAGTATATCATTGACTTAGCAGTTGTGCTTAAGATTTCGGCTCATGAAGTAAGAGTTCTTCTACTTCTTGGGCTTACATTAATAGTGTCGCTATTATAGATTTTTGAAGGCCGCTCATTGCGCTCAGCCATCCACATTCATGAATTTTATCTCAGAAATATCGAGTCCATTTCTGGAGGCCTCTATTGTTAGGTCTATTATCTACTGCTCAGAATGTCATTCACTTAACAGTTGCTACTATAGCTAGGTAGGCTGTCTGTTTCGGCAGTGTCTCCGTTCGGCTGCCCTCTTCGCTCTGGGCTATTTGACCCAGGGCAAGAAAAAAGGGGGGGGGGGGGAGGGTGTTCCCTTGGGTCACCTGTTTTACTATGAAAACAAGGGGATACCTCCTCCAGAGTTAGTAATTCTGAGCTGTTATTGGGATGGTTGTTTAGTGAGAAGTTTAGGTTTTTAAAATTCATTCAAGTCTTAGTTTTTAAAGTATAGCTTTTGAATATTGCATATGTCAACGGACATGATTATGCAATCCTCAGACACTTTTAGGAGTATAAGAGTCTCTATTCTCTAGACTTACTTTATTTATTGGCTTACTTTAAAAATTATTAGTATAAGGATTATATTGGATATTTATAGAGTATATGGATGTATGAAGCTCAATTTTGGAAGGTGTTGTATCTTTCTAATTTATCATAAATAAGAAAGATACATGTAAGGCCTATTACTTCTTTTTCCCTACAGGGGATGACTCTATTTTATTTTATTGAGCGTATTCCATTTTGCTCTATGTCCTTGGCCCTCCAGCCTTTTTACTATTCAGCTATGTCTGGGTCATTGGTACAGTATAAAAATGTTAAAAAATTTATAGTAATTTATATATTTTTTATACTTACCAATGACCCAGACGGGGATGGCCCTCCCAGGAGTTGGGAACTCTTGCCTCCCCGCTGAGTACATAGCGCTTACCAGGCACTGGTTATTAGAATGATTAATGGCGCCAATTTCGGAACGTCCTTGACACTGCGCATGCGCAGTAGGGGCGAAGTGTGGAGGGCCTTTCAGGACATGTTTTCTTTAGTTTTAGATGCAAATTTTGGGGATTGGGGGGCAAAATTTGTGTTTGGCCCTATATTTTAAGAGTTAGCACCAGCTATGTCTGGGTCATTGGTAAGTATAAAAAATATATAAATTACTATAAATTTTTTAACTTTTTCAGGCCTAAAACAACTCACAATTTTTTCCCATCATACATGCAAGTTTATTTTATCCATTCACACAATAAATCAAAAACACAAGTTATGCAACATTACACAGTTTAAAGCATGTGCGACTGATGAATATTCCTATATAAACAACCTGTTACATCCCCTTGTATCTGTTCTTTGAACCACCCTTGACAACAGTACATTCAAAAACCTTTGAAATTGTCCACGCAAATTGAAACGAAGATGGATTCCTCTGGCCTGTGCCAATACGCATTCAGAGTATCAATTCTTGATGACAATCAGTTTTTTTTTCACCAAGATTTGACTGGATTTGTTTTTCTTAAAACAGATTTTTATAGATCATTTTTAGAAAGAATTCAACCCTTCCTCCTACGTCCAACAATGCCCTCCCCCCCCCCCCCCCCCCCCCCGACCCCACCTGTCTGAGGCATCATTTCCTGGTTAGTTATCAGTGAAAACCTTCAAGGAAATGATATGATAGTGCCAGTCACTAAATTCATCTTTCATTCTAAAAAATGATTTTAGTCACTGGCATTATCATTCTCGGAAAAGTTCCCATTGAAGCCTAACCAAAAAATGCTCAACCCCAACTTTACAGTCTTTTTTTCTAAATGTATGTATCAGCCAACCCTGGTCCCCAAAACAATGCCAAGTAAATTTTATGCAACACCAGTTACACCAAAATTAAAATCATATCTCTTTCGTTTCTTTGCCTTGTTGAAGTTTGGGTTTTTTCACTGACTTGCCAGTGCTTCGCTGACAACTAATATAAAAAAAATTGTACAGTTGTTTTAACAGCTTTTAAAACTTGACCAAAGCCCCTGTGATAAAGAAAATTTAAGAACAAATAGCTATCTTGACAGTTATTTCCTTTTAAGTAAAAAACAATGCATGGCATGAAAGATGGTGGTTTAATTAAATAAAGAATACAACACGTCAGTTATGACGTTTTACTTTTTGCCAAATCAGTTGGCAAACTATACATAGATCTGGTCCTTTAACCTCCCTCAATAACCAGCTGAATCCCCACAATGCATGGAGGTTGTAATCAAAACAAACACAACCATTTCAATATGTGATTTGTTACGAAAATAGTCTACCCAATTACATAATGTTAGATCGGAAGAATAAAGATTTTTTTATCAGTCACCGATTTAAAAGTTTGTAAAGGGCAATCTTCATTTTACCCTTTACCCAACGCAGATGATATCAAAATTTGTTATTTTAAATATCATTTTTTTAAATTTTTCAAAAAATTTCAACAAAACCATATCATGTGGCCCCTCACTGGAACGAGCTCAGTGGGCTCGTTCCAATGAGGGGTCACATGATATGGTTTTGTTGAAATATTTTGAAAAATTTAATCTTTTCAACTGCTCAATTTGCATATTACGCGGGCGGATGTGGGCGAGCGTTAGGTAAAGGGTTACATGGCCAAATATGAAAGAGATTGTAGGGTTAAATATAGAATAATCAAAACCTGACTGCTTTTAACTACTGGTTGTCATAATCGCCTCATAATTGGACAATTCTAATTGCTGATTCCGATTTTCAGTTCATCACTTCTTCATACTCTGTGGATGTGCTTCATGATATCTTTGAAATGAACTTATTTTATCAGCATTGATTTGGCTTGTTGCAATTTATAAGCATTCAAATCATTTAGGGTTAAGTGGTGGGTGTTTTATAATCCGCTTGAAATGTTTTTTGCTCACCTAACTGAAAATCAGGATGAGCTATTGTGATCACTCAACGTCCATCGTTGGGCATCCATATTCTGTGAACATGGTGTAGCACCTTCTCTCCCAAAACTGCTGAACTGATATCAAAATTTTCAGGACATACACCTGACTTTATAATAATTATAAAAATTATTTCACGTTTCCCATTTTCGGGACATACACCTGACGTCATCATTCTTGTTAATGATTAATCCACTGTTTGTTAAGTATTCCTTCCCTATCCTTCCATGAACCCTTCCTGTTAACCCTTTACCCAACGAATCAGCCGCATCCGCCCGCGTAATGTGCAAATTCAACAGTTGAAAAAATATTTTGTTCCAATTAATTTGCCCAGCCCCATTGGGAGGGAATGGGTGAAAATGCTCCAAAATTTTGGAAAAATCTTATGAATCAGTAGGTACAATGACTTGATATTTGGTGTGGTGTTTCCTATTGAGGTGTAAAATCAAATTTGTTCAAACGATGTTTGTGGAGCAATATTTGCCTTTGTAATGGGAGGGGCAAGATTTTTGCCCTGCCCCAAATTTCTATATTTTTATATGACAACCAATGGCCCAGACTAGCTGGTGCAAACTCGATATTGTCAAGGGCCAAACACAAATTTTGAACCCCACAATCCCCAAATTTGCATACAAAACCGAAAATTAAAAGTCCTATCTGGCCCTTAATACTTTTACTCTCTGCGCATGTGCAGTGGTCAGGAAGAGACCGGAATTGGTGCCAACATCATTCTTTGTGTGGCCTTAAAGTCTGTAACAATGAGCTGACATCTGTGCTTTAAAATCTCCTTTTTTGAGGATGCCCGACACAAATCAATGCAAGAATTGGTGGATCCAAAGCTGTTAGTGTATGATGGAAGTGAACTACAGTGGTTTCAGACGTTTAGGGCTGTAACTTTATAATAATTATAAAAATTATTTCACGTTTCCCATTTTCGGGACATACACCTGACGTCATCATTCTTGTTAATGATTAATCCACTGTTTGTTAAGTATTCCTTCCCTATCCTTCCATGAACCCTTCCTGTTAACCCTTTACCCAACAAATCAGCCGCATCCGCCCGCGTAATATGCAAATTCAACTGTTGAAAAAATATTTTTAAAAAAATTTCAACAAAACCATATCATGTGACCCCTTGTTGGAACGAGTCATCGAGCACTTTCCAACATGATATGGTTTTGTTGAAAAATTAAAAAAAATGATATTTAAAATAATAAATTTTGATACCATCTGCTTTGGGTATGGGGTTAAACTCCTAAGCTTTTTGGCTATTTTTTATTGAAATATTTTATTAGATTTCTTGGGAGTTTAACGTCTATTACAGAATATTTATTCTGTTTATCCCCATGGTTACATCCTCACTCTAGGAGAGTCAGATCATTTTAGTCTTTCATCTTCTATCTGATGTATCATTTTTTCTTGGTATGAAGATCTAGCTTTGCTTCTGGTAGCATTTAAATTGGTTTCTGACTTTGGGCCTTTTTGTGCCTGATGTCTTGTTTCCATTTTTTTCCTTGACGTTTTTTACATTGGCAGCGTCCTTTAATATATGTAGTATTTCATATTATGTTACTGTAGAATTACTTTAGTATACACTGATTATTATTCCAGTAGTGTAGCTCATAATATTTGGATTTTGGCCACACTTAGATCTATCAGGATGCCCTTGGGCTCATTATGTTCCCTTTGGGAACTTAGGCATATTTTTATACTGTACCAATGACCCAGACTTAGCTGGTGCTAACTCCTTAAATTCTAGGACCAAACACAAATTTTGCCCCCCAATCCCCAAAATTTGCATTAAAATCACAAATTTCAATGTCCTATGTGGTCCTCCATACTTTTTATCCACTGTGCATGCGCAGTGTCAAGGAGGTCTCGAAATTGGCACCAAAACTCATTCTTTGTTTTGCCCTAAAATCAGTAACATCTCACTGATATTTGTGCTTGTAAATCTCAGTTTAAATGATGCCAGACACATAATTATGAAAGAAATGGTGGATCTAAGGAGGAAATAAAAGGATGAGAGGAAGAAACAGTGGCAGGATGTGTTCAGGGCTGTAACTTATAATTTTTTTACGAAATTATTTCATGTTCCCTAATTTCGGGGCATGGGCCTGATGTTGTCATTCTTGCTATGAATTTACCGTTATTTGTTCAGTGTTTCCTCTCTTCCTTTCCTTTATTCCCCCCTTGCTATTCTCCCATGCTCTTGGCATAATGTTTGTAATTTTTTTTACTAAAATTTCTTGGGAGTTTTGACTTGGTAACAGAATAATTATTCTGTTTTTCCCCATGCTTACGTCCTTACCCTTGGGTGGTTAGGCATTTTGGTCTGCATCAACCACCCGATGTACTGCAGTTTCTTCTCTGGAAGTCTCTGTTTTACATCGGATAGTGTTTAAATTGGTAACTGATTTTGGGCCATGTTTACAGTGCCTGGAGTCATGTTTCCGGTTTTTGTACACTTTTGTTTACGTTGACAATGGTTACTTCTGATAGTGATTACTTGTCTTCTGTTTAGTTCTGCGCATAGCCAGATACATTAATATTGTCCGTAAGTGTTACATTAATTTTTAAATATGTATTAAAATTTTTGTCCACACTTAGGTTTTTTTGGGATCCATTTGGGCTCACTGTTCCCATTGGGAACTTGGGCTCTTCTGAAATTTTTTCGAAAATTTTTTTTCTTTTGAATTATTTTTTCGAAATATTATAATGGATTATATTACACTATGTATCTTTGTTTTCAAGGGTTAGTGCGAGTGCTATGACTGTTTATATTTTTTCATGATGAAAGAATATTGTTCAAATTGTAATGCGAGGAAGTCTTCCTCTGATTCTCATGTTCATTGTGTTTCTTGTAGTCAATGTACTCGCACTATTCTTGCTCAGTGTGTGTCAATTGGGATGACAAACGTTGGAGATGTGTATCACGGTATATTGTTAGTGGTGAGAGGTCCATGCCGGTCCTCTCTCCGCAGGGTCACTCTTGTTTTTCAGTCTCTTTTTCAGAGGAACAAGAACAGGGTGATGTTTCCGTGATGTCTTTAAGAAGTGTGCCTCCGTCGTCACAGTCTAATGAAGAGCTAGCGGCTAAGTGCTCATGGAAATATGACAATTGCCTAAGAGGTCCCAAGTAGGGTCGACGGCGTTGTCGTCCGCTAGCTCGCCCGGTGAAGCGACCATTCATGGAATAGCTAGGCAGCCGGGTTCGTCCGTTGCGGTCCAGGGAAGGAGTTCGGGTGATGCGAGCACTATAAACATTGAACGTGCACACCCAGCGACAACGGATCCGAGGATAGTGTGGAGGAAGCCTGTCAGTCCGTAGCTAGCTCATCCAGGTCTACCCAGGCTGCAAGTGAGAGAGGCCCCCTCTCTCTTACAACAACATCTGGGCCAAGATGTTGTTGTATGTAATGTTTGTTAGTCGGAGCATACGTCCATTCCTCCTGCTCGGGACGCTCCGTTGCATTGACAGTCCGACGCGGCTTGTCTATTGGCTTCCTCATCCTCACGTCAGCACACACGACCACACCTTGGCTATGTGACCACAGATATCCAGCTTGCTTCATCGACCAGGGAGTCCACGTCGATCAGGTCATGCCATCCGCTAGCCAAGGACACGAGGCCTTTCCAGTTGGGACGTTCACATATGAGAAGTATGCAGGAATTAACATTCCTGGAGCTTCCAGTGGCTAAATTACATAAGACCGCGGCTCCACAGGCCTCCGTGGTGGACTTGCTATCACAGATAGCTCAATTCATAGCAGCATCCCAGCAGCTATCAGAAACTCTTTCAGTAAAGAAACTGTCTGAGCAAGCTGGGTCGGTTCGCTCCCCTGCAGAGTCAGTAAGGCTGGATAAAAAATGTACTCAGGGATCGCCGCATCCGATAAAAACAAGCGCATCCGACACATTTATTGCCTCTCCAAAATATTAAAAAATAATAAATCTGCCGCATGACACTTTATTTGTGTTGAAAAGTCCCATTTAAAATACGAAACAATGCGAAGACTGAATCAAGAAATAACTCTTAGCACTCGGTTGTCGAGAAAATCCGACATCCGTAACACAAACCTGAGACACTGTTGTCGAGTAAATCCGACATTTCCACATCCCATAATAAGTCGGTTGGCTTATGTTTATTAGCACAGAGGGGGCTTCCCTGGTCGAATTATGTGTAACAACCAATGAAAACCTTTTGATTTCCACCTGAATCGGCATGGGTTTCTATATAAAGTAACGCACATGTTCCAATTTTTTGTCCGACAGGGGGACGAAACGTCACAGTTTGACTTTGTTTTGAAAATGGCGTGATCATTTGAAAATAATTTATCGACTTTCTATGACATTATTGGGGATTCTGATTCGGATGAGGACGATTTTCTTGGATATTCTTTCATAAGAAAAATCAATGAAGACTCGCCAGACGAATTTAGTCATGTGAAAGCGATTTGGAAGAAAATGTAAATGCCGGCGCGGCGAATCAGCTGATCAATCTAGCATGTGTGTTCATGTTGACAAAACATTGTAGTGAAATGAGGGCTTTCATTGGAATATTATTATTTATGGTTCTGATAAAATTACCAACATATGACTGGTCAACTGGTATTTGGATGTTTGGGATGTTTCGGCCTTTAGGATGTTTCGGCCTTTAGGGCGTTTCGGCCTCGGGACGTTTCGGCCCTGGACGTTTCGGCCCTGGACGTTTCAAATGGGACTGATAAAATTACCCACATATGACTCTTACTGGCCAACTGGTATTGGGACGTTTCGGCCTTAGGACGTTTCGGCCTTAAGACGTTTCGGCCTCGGGACGTTTTGGCCCTGGACGTTTCGGCCCTGGACGTTTCGGCCTTCTATATTAACAGTATAAAACAGGCTTGCAAAATTTTGAAGAAACATGCCGCCCCCTGCCCCGAGATCCCCCTCCCCCTCCCCCCCCCCCCTCCCCACCCCCCACCCCCCACCCCACCCCACCCCCCCATCCACCCCCATCTTTGAAAGGGATGACATTATGCTTGGATTCAATGATCCCAGGATAACAAAGGTTTAGATGTGATGCTCAATAGAGTTCAGTATATAGCAGAATAACAAGTGCATGTCTCTGCTGGTGATGAAAAATATTTTTATATATAAATATCTGCCTCCTCTTAAAAAAAAAAAATTGCCCTAAATAATAAATATAAATAACTGCCTCCCTCCTCACTTTGAAAAAAAAAATCCCTGAGAAACAAAGTACTTTTTTTATATGGCCCAAGGGATGACCGAGATGCTTATGTGGTCCAGGCGGATGGTAAAAGGGAATCAGCATAGCTGAAATTTTCCCTTTCCGAACAACTTAAGGTGGCCGTAGATTTCATCCGGCATCACCTTTTACAAGTTATTTTTCCGGACCAAAATGCTGCGTTACCTGATAAGAAACTGAAAGCGTCACTGGACACAGACTTTTTCGGCCGGATTAGGGACACTGTCCCAGAGTTTCCGACCCAGTCCAGAAATGTCACGGACATTTGAACTTTTGAATGACGCTATATTCAAGCTGGCCTCTAAGACTGGCAAATCCGGTTTCTTATCGCCTAGCGCTATACAGCTGCCTTTCATCAATGCTAGACATAGATTTGAAACGGCAGGACAAGGCATGCCGAGAGTTCCTCTGCGTTTGGACGACTAGGCTGAAGACCTGGAATTGTCATTGCCGGCATCCATGTCTATTAACTCCAGTATACTGGAGACGACAATCTCGTCTAATAGAATTAATTTAGACGCATTATCTCATGCAGATCACCTTACCAGAGCGTTATCACTACGTCTCGAAGGGAAAGAATTCCAGGATGTTAAACTTCCTTAAGAGTTCTTTTAGAGGGCTATAGCATATTCTAGGTATAACTCTGCCCTTTCAGTGGCAATATGGAGTTAGTCAGATATGATGCTGCCCTGGCTGCATCCACAAGAGTGGATAGTAAGGTGAAAAAACTCTCTTCCAGTTGCTCAGGTCTCAGGAGAGCTTCTCTTTGACTTTAAGCTTTCTACAATCTATAAACAGTTTACTAAGAAAGCTTTGGATTCTCTGCTTTTAATTCCGCTTGGAAAAAGTCAGACTCAGTAGGGAGGAGTAAGGCAGGTACTTCGGGGGCGAATACGTCCAAAGAAAGTTCCTATGGAGGATCTAAGAAAGCCTCTACGTCTTACTCCAGGGACCGTCAGAGTAGCGACTCACATAGGGGTCGTAATGCTGGCCGAGATATTTATGATCCCTCCATTCCAGACATTGCTAATTTTCTAGTCTACCTGTTTGATGAGATCAAACTGCAGCCTGTTACCATTAAGGGTTATAGGTCTATGCTATCTGATACCGATGCACATCATGATAGTTTACAGATTGGATCTAATGTCTCTTTATCTAAGTTAGTGAAAAACTTTTCGATAAATAGTCCTCGAACCCTTAGATTAATTCCTAAGTGGAATTTAGCTTGGGTTCTTCTTAAGCTAAAAGAAGCGCCATTTGAGCCTCTTGACACAGTGGACTTCAAATTCTTATCTTATAAGACAGCTTTTCTCTTAGCCTTCTCTTCGGCTAGAAGAGTTAGTGAGCTTCATGCACTATCTGTTGATGATTCTCACTATCGTAGTATAGGTAATACTATTACCTTGACTACTAATGTTGGATTTTTGGCTAAGAATCAGGCTCCTAATAAGTATCCGGAACCTATTGTTATTAAAGCTCTTCCGTCTTCAGACGGCCATAGGCCTTTACTCTCTCCTGTTAGAGCTATACGTATTTACAAACGTAGATCTGAGTTTATCAGAAAGGGACGTAAACGTTTCTTTCTGTCTCTGCTGCCTAATAGAAGGGACATTACGGTCCATTCTATTGCAAGGTGGATTCAATTAACTATCCGTACTGCTTATGAAAAATTATCTTCAACTCAGCAGTCTGTGCTTAAGATTTTGGCGCATGAAGTAAGAGCTCTATCTACATCTTGAGCTTATGCTAATGGTGTTGCTATTACAGATTTGATGAGGGCTGCATATTGGTCTCAGCCTTCCACATTCATGAATTTTTATCTTAGAAATATTGAGTTCATTTCTGGAGACCTGCATTGTTTAGGTCCGTTATCTGTTGCTCAGAATGTCGTCCACTAAACAGTTACAACTATAGTTATGTAGGCTTTCTGTTCCGGCAGTGACTCTGTCCTGCTGCCCTCTTCGCTCTGGGGTATTTGACCCAGGGCAAGGGGAAGGGGGGGGGGGATGGTGTTCCCTTAGATCACCTGCTTTATAGTGAAAAGCAAGGGAATACCTCCTCTGGAGTCGGTGCCGGGATGGTTTTTTAGTGTAAGCTAATGTTTAACTCATTCATGTAATATTTTTAAAGCGTAGCTCGATGTGAAGCATTTGTATATGTCACGTGTCATACGAGCGTTAATATACAATCCTCGGACACTTTTAATGAGTATAAAGAGTCTCATTCTCTGGACTTCCTTTATTTATTGGCTTTCCTTTAAAAAATTATTATAACGGGTTATACTGGATGTTAATAGAGATCATTGATGTTATTGATAAAACTCAAATTACCTTCACTGGTCAGCAGAGTCACAACTTCACTTTATGGCATCCATTAATACACTGTCAACATTCACCTCCAACAGCTCCCCCTATGACAAGAGTATCTTCCCTTTACTGATCTTGGATTGAAGCACATACAAATGTAATTATCTCCCATATTGTTCACAGTCTATGCACTGTACAGACATTAACAAATTAATTCCAATTCTTTTCTTTTTTTTTCACAGCACACAGGCTATCATCGCATTTTTGACTTTGCTCAAGCCAAGGGATTTATTTTGCCCTTTTATTGCCGCTTTTATATTAACACATACTGAACAAATAGTCCTCGTATTTACATATATGTATAAATCTTGTATATCAATTTTTTAATGCATAAACGCTTCTGGCATCCATCCTTTTTGGAAGATTTCCAGAAGATCAAAACCAGATGCACCCCGTTTTGTCATACAGCTGGCCAACTGTACGCTTCCAGGGCACCACTTTATCTCACTAACCTCATGGGATTCCAACGACTCTCTTATAGCTGCCACATCAATTCTTAAGCCTTTATCATCTGCTAATTTGGTAGAGAATATCGCCTCTACAACACTTTTATTATCTGTATATGCAACTATTGATCAACTGTTTTGTTTCAATCCAATAATGTCTTCAATGATATCTCTAATATAGTAACCTGACTCTAAACCTTCTTGTAGACTTAGCATTTCAGCTGCAATTGTAGATCTCACAACTCTTTTGATTTTACCAGCATGCCATTTAAGCGGGCAACAATTTTTTACATCATCTATTAACCAAACAATGTGTGTTCCTATACTACCAGTTCCATTATTGATATTTGCCAGTGATGCATCAGAAAAGATAACTATTTTTCATTCTTTGACTTCACCCTGTAGTGCAGGAAATAAAATCATTGATGTTATATCTTTCAACTTCCTCAAAGCCTTGATGACTCGAAGAAAATCTTCAACTTTTGCTGAGTATAATTTTGTACTGAGGTCTATCATTTCAAAAGCCATATCTGTTCTGGAACCATGTACTGCCCAATTGAGCTGACCAACCAATTGTCTGTACAATTTCTGTTCTTCAGGTTTCAAAATATCATGTTTGTGTGAGACTCTCACAGGATCAATGATGGCAGTTTGAATATTTTTTGTGTAATCAGAGTGATCCAATGTAATGTTATTATCATGCTGAAGTATCTGAAATCCAATATATTTGAAAATCTTGGCAACAACTTTACCAGCAGAAAATCTTTTGCGAAGTTTGTCCATGGTATTTTCAAAATTGTTATCTCCTGAATGAAGAAAATCATCGACATGACAGCATATGCCATTCAGTTTATCTGAATCTCTCAAATAGAACATTGCTGGATTAAGTCTTGATTGTTTACATCCCAATTTAATAAGTTCTTCCTTAACACTTAAATAAAAATGTCTTGCACCGTCTTTCAAACCATATCTGGAACTTCACTTTCTGGAGGTGGTACAAGAAAAACATCTCGTTCGAGTTTTTTGCCTTGCAGAAAAGCAGATTTTATGTCAGTCGTCTGTACCTGCCACATTTTACTTGCTGTGATAGCTAGAAATATTCTCATTGCACACTTATCTATTGTAGGACTTTCTCTTTCTATAAAACCTTCTTCCTCGAATCCTCTTGCAACTAAACGTGCTTTTACTTCACCATTTTTTGTCGATATAACCCATCTCGTAGACAATGCATTTTGACCTTGATTTTCAACTGTTTCATACGTTCTGAAATCTTTAAGTTTTTGCAACTCCGCTTGTTTTGCTGCCATGCAAGCCAGTTCATTTTGTCTTTCATCTGGAATCAATGCCATATTAGCCTACTCACAACTGATTCTGTTCCAGCTGATTTGATCTAAGTTAATACTTTTTTTTTCATTTGTGTTGCTATCCTGTATATTATACCAGTTCTTATTAATAGCAGTTGCCTTTCCGGCTCTTCCGAGAACAATAGCTGAAATCCACTCATCTCTGTCTTCAAGTTTATATTTTATTTTTTCATTATTTCTAAGAGGAAAATCACAGTTTTTCTCTTCATGTGTGTCTTCCAATGACGTTGTGTCAGATTTTGTTGATTCGTCAAGAAAATCACAGTTTTTTTCTTCATGTGTGTCTTTCAATGACGTTGTGTCAGATTTTGTTGATTCATCAATATACACTGTAACAGGGCAGTTTTCAATTTTCTGTAAAATTTTTGTATTCTCATCTGGAAAAGATTTTTCAACATAACTATTTTGTTGTTGATTTTCAGTGTTATTAACCTTACTAAACTAAGTCTATTGGGTGATACTCGAACAAAAATAACCCCATGTCGAACAAAAACTACCTTTCCATCCTGGAATACAACTTTTCCAGGGCCAAGCCACTTATCCTTGCCTTCTCTTTTATAAAACACACTATCTCCATTCTCAAAAATTTTCTCTGCTGCTCTCACTTTGCTATGTAAAGCCCGACGTATTCTTTCAGACGCCTCTGTTTGTATATATGTTTGTCTAGTTGCATGTAAGGCATTCAGATGTTTGAAAAAAATTTCACTTGTAGTGGTTCCTTCTAAAGATGGTAAAGTGTCATTCATTATATTTGGCAAGTTTGGATTAACACCGAACACCAACTGATGACTACTAAAGCCATTCCACATTTGTACCCTTTCACATAAACCATTTTGGAAAGGACTCATTGCTGCTGTCGTACACAGTTCAGGGCTTGATTTAATCTGAAATTTTGAATAGCAATTTACTATTCACCCTGGAAAATTGATTAGCAGTTGATCCAAAAGCACTTGAAACTAATAAATCTTGAATAGCAAAATTCAGAAATTGGAGAGCAAAGTGCTATGCTAATCCAGTTAAATCGAGCCCTGCAGTTTAATATTAAGTATTGATGCCACTTCTCTTGTTTCATCAGAATTAAACTCACCTCCATTATTGGTCATTAAAGCACCCATTACTCCAAATATACTTATCCAATTTTTCATGAGAGCATCCATTATATCGCTCGGTCGTTTTCTTGTCACAAATGCAGAGACAGTGTACCTTGACTACATGTCAATCATATGTAAAATCCACCTGTCTGATCAACATTTTAGATCCATAGCCACTTTTTCGTTAAATTCTTTAGCCATAGGCATAGACACCACAGGTCTGGGAGGAGTTTTCGCATATTTCTGACAGAGTTCACAATTTTTACTAATATTTGAGGTGACTTCACTGAATTTATTTTCCCAAACTCCAGCATCCTTCAACAATGTTATGAGTTTTTTTTCTGGTGGATGGGTAAACTGTCTATGTTTTGTGCCTTTCTTTTTCATCTATTTCTTTGAGGTTCACAGCATAAACATTCTCCAAAGGAATATTTACAGTTTTATCTATTGGTACACAATAATGTCCTGAAGATGTTAAATTTAATGCCACCTCTTGCCCCAAAATTTCAGCCGTATCATTCTCCAAGTCCAATTTCACATTTGCTGTCTTCATTGCTGATCGTGACAAGAGTAACGGTATATCTGAATCTACTACATCTGTCTTAATTTGTACATTTTTGCCAGCCAAAACTGCTGGTACTTCATACTCTGCTATTGATAACAAACATGTTCCACCTCCAAATTTGAACATTCTCCTTCCTTTGAAGATTTTAATTTTATTTTTATCATTATCGTCTAAAGATTCTACATAAATTTTCATCCAATTTTCTCCACAAACAGTACTCGAGCAAGCACTGTCTAACACAGCACAATTCTTGGCATCACTACCTAAATATGCAATGTCATTTTTGTGATACCCAGTAAATAACACAACATTTTCCTCAGTAATGTTAACTTTACTCATATTTTCCCAACTATCTGGACAATTGGCAATCATATGTCTGTAAGAACCACAGCATTTACAAGTCATAACTTTCCCGTCAGTCCCCGTGGGATTAACTGGTCTCTTTAAAATCCTTTTATTTCTTTCATCAAAGTTAATTGGCGGATTATGATCTTGTGCTCAATTACAGAATGGTATTGTGTCTTTCTTTTTTGATTTGACGAAGCCAAATTTGAGCTTTTGTCATGGCCTGTCGTCCGTCTGTCCGTACGTCAACAATTGGATACGGCTCGGGCTAGAGGCCGTATTTATAAACCGATCTTTATGAAACGTCTTGGGTACCTTTGTTATGACCGTGGGACGAAAACGAGTGTTTTTGGGTGAGGTCCGAAATACAAGATGGCTGCCAGCCGCCATTTTGTACCGACGATGCAGAAATCTGTTTTTTGTACAGAACTTCCATATGAAATCTCTGATTTGAATAATTTTTTGTATGAATGTTTAGTACCATGGGATACATCACATATAATACAGGTTTTTTTCTCGTGCGTAAATTGTGCAAATTAGACTAATTTTGATGTTTTTGGGGGTTACTTTCAGCACTGTAAGTGCAAATGCCAATAGGGCTCGGGCTAGAGGCTGTATTTATGAACCAATCTTTACGAAACTTTTTGGGTACCTTTGGTATCACCGTGGGACGAGATCGAGTGTTTTGGGGTCCGGTCTGAAATTCAAGATGCCCGATGGCAGCCATTTTGTACAAAATTAGGTGCAATCAGATTTTTGCACAGAACTTCCATATGAAAGCACTGATTTGAATAATTTTTGTATGAATGTTTAGTACCATGGGATACCTCACATATAATACGGGTTTTTTCCTTGTGCAGAAATTATGCAAATTAGATGAACTTTGATTTTTTCAGTGCGACTTACACACAGTAAGTACACATGTCAATACGGCTCAGACTAGAGTCTGTATTTATGAACTGATCTTCACGAAATGTCTTGGGTACCTTTGTTATCACCTTGGGACGAGAACGAGTGTTTCTGGGTGCGATCTAAAATTCAAGATGGATGCCAGTGGCCATTTTGTACCAAAATTAGGTCTAATCAGTTTTTTGTACACAACTTCTATACAGCTCAGACTAGAGGACATACTTATGAACCAGTCTTTACGAAACTTCTTGGGTACCTTTGTTATCACCGTGGGATGAGAGCGAGTGTTTTTGGGTGTGGTCCGAAATTCAAGATGGCCACCAGCAGCCATTTTGTACCAAAATTAGTGCAATCAGTCTTTTGTACAGAACTTCTGTATGAAAGTTCTGATTTGAATAAATTTTTGTATGAATGTTTAGTAACATGGAATACATCACATATTGTAAAGGTTTTTTTTTTTCGTGCAGAAATTATGCAAATTAGATGAACTTTGATTTATTCAGTGCTACTTACACAATGTAAGCACACATGTCAATACGGCTCAGGGTAGAGGCTGTATTTATGAACCAGTCTTCACAAAACTTCTTGGCTACCTTTGTTATCACTTTGGGATGAGAATGAGTGTTTCTGGATACGGTCCAAAATTCAAGATGGCTGCCAGTGGCCATTTTGTACTGAAATTAGGTCCAATCAGTCCAAGTTCTATACAGCTCGTATTTATGAACTGATCTTCACAAAACTTCTTGGGTACTTTTGTTTTCACCTTGGGACAGGAACGAGTGTGTTTTGGGGTGCCTTTGTTATCACTGTGCTATGAGAACAAATATTTTGGGGTTCAGTCAGACCCACTCTGGGACTCAAAGATTTTTTTCTAGTTTAGCATCTGACTGTCACCCACCTTTACAATACTTTACAATACTTTACCTATACATTTGTTACAGGCAACGGTCAGTATTTATGTACAGACCGTTACAATACTTTATATGTACCTTTGTTATCAGGTCATTACCTAGATGTTTGTCATTGCTGTGTCACATACTATACATGTACATGTCTTTGTCTTGACAAGTTGAGCTACAGTGTCATTGACACTTTCATTTCTATTCACCTAAGTCTGGGTCATTGGTACAGTATAAAAATGTTAAAAAATTTATAGTAATTTATATATTTTTTATACTTACTAATGACCCAGACGGGGATGGCCCTCCCATGAGTTGGGAACTCATACCTCCTCGCTGATTACATAATGCTTACCAGGCACTGGTTGTAAGAATGACTTTTGGCGCCAATTTTGAGACCTTGACACTGCGCATGCACAGTGGCTAAAAAGTATGGAGGACCACATAGGACATTAAAATTTCGGATTTTGATGCAAATTTTGGGGATTGGGGGGCAAAATTTGTGTTTGGCCCTAGAATTTAAGGAGTTAGCACCAGCTAACTCTGGGTCATTGGTAAGTATAAAAAATATATAAATTACTATAAATTTTTTAACATTTTTCAAAAGTTTTTTTTTTTATAAATTTTTTAATTTAATTTTGATTGCGATTATTCATGTATCTTTATCATATATTTTGTTGTGGAGTTTGTAGGAGTGCTATCGACTTTGTCTTTTGATTGTTATTATGAAAGCTTACTGCTCTAAATGCAAGGCGAGGAAGTCTTCCTCAGATTTACATGCTTGTTGCCATGCCTGTAGATGATCCACTCCTGTGGATTCTTGTCCTACTGTGTATATTGGCATGACAGACGTTGGAGACAGGTGTCGCGATGCGTTGTTGGTGGTGACGTTCCTATGCCGGAACTCTCACCGTAATATAAGTCAAATTTTTTAGTTTCTATTTCAGAGGAACATGAACATGGTGATGGTGTTGTGACACCTATACAAAGTGTGCTACCACCATTGCGCTCTGTTGAGCAAATAGAGCTAGCTGCAAGGTGCTCATGAATATAAGCAAGGGTTAAGGCCTCTGGTTAGAGTTCTTAATCCTTGCAAGCAGCTAGCTCGACCGGTGAAGCGGTTGCTCCGTCCGTGGGAGCCGTGACACTGGGTAAGTCTGTTGCGGCCGAAGGAAGTGTAGATTCGGGTAGAGCGAGCACCTCAAAATCAAAAACCTCACCCAGCGATGAAGGAAATAGGGAGGAAGTCCACAAGTTTCTTTTAGGGAGGCTCGCCAAGGTCTAATAAGAATGCAAGCAGGAGAGGCCCTTCTCTAACCCAACAACATTTGGGGCCAAATGTTGTTTTGAGAAACTTGCACGAGTCGGAGCATACGTCCGCCTACCGCTCGGGACGCTCCGTCTAGACTGCAGCAGGGGTCAGCTTCAGTCACGGCTTCCTCTGCTATGTTATAAACATGCAAACGACCGCATTGTAGCTACCCGACTTTGGATATCCGGCCAGTTGCGCAAAGATGGAGCCAGTCTTCGTCCGTGAAGTCTGACCATCCGGTAGCTAGTGATCCGAGGCTTTGTTCATCGGGACGTTCGGAGAAGAGATCTCCCTCCGCATCTTAGTCCCAGGGGTAGCAAGCGGCGAAAAAACAGAAGACCACTCCTTCTCAAGCCTCAGTAATGGACTTGCTGTCGTAGATTGCACAGCTGATCGCAGCATCCCAGCAAGTACAAGAGTAGACTCTGGTGGTGAGCTGTCGGACGTTGCTGGGTTGGTCCAGTCATCTGTACACGCAGATGCAAATGACCGAATGTATAGCTGAATCAGTTGAATGGTGAAAGGGACAAGGAATATGATTACCCTTCCCTTTCGGAACAGCATATGGTAGCGATGAATTTTATTTATCAATACTATACTGACTTTGTTCCACCTGATCAGCAAGCTGTGACTACTATAGAGAAACCACTGTCGTCTCTGAAGCAGATTTCATGTGGAGGAAAGAGGATGTTCTTTCCTTCCTGAAACAGTCTTGACAGGTGTCGGAGGCCTTCGACCATGTTATCGACGCCATATTCACCTCTCTAGTGCTAATAGGAAGGCGCTTTCTTATCGACATCTTCAATAAATATACTGTTCCTTGGCCTGCATTCATTTAAAACAGTCGGAGAAGATATCCAAAGAGCTCCTCCAGGGTTCGTGATTTTGAAAATGGTCGAGGCCAAAAAATTGGCCCTGGGATCAGAGGGTCGGGGCCTATTCAGGGCCAATTTTCCAAAGTCAAAGAAAATGACTCTATGGTGGTTACAAATGGTTTCCACTTCAAAACTGGTTTTGTATGGTTCATAGTAAATTAATGGGTATCAATTCAAATGAATAACAGAACTTTATTCGAAAACAGAAAATATGAACGTATGTCAAAATGAAACGCATATTATTAATTATGGGCATTCGAGTTGGGCGATAAAAACCGCAAAGATTTGATTTTGTGTGTTTTGGATTTTCCAAAAATATTTTTGGCTTTTTGCAATTGATTCGCTCCTTCAAATGAGTTGCGGTAATTTTTAATCTATCAGGAAAAATTTCCGATTCACGATTTTCTAAGACAGGTTGTGAAAGAAATTTTCTTCTTGGCAAAATAAATGTATGAAATCCGGTTATTTACAGCAGTTGGAGACGTTTTGTCCCTGATATTGGAAATTGGTAGGTGTGTGAGCAGACTGCAAATTATTGACAGGTGAAACTGGTGAGTGCCGAGATGTTTGGTGATTGAGTGGGCGTATTTTCCGTGCAAGTGTTGGAGACTGACAATTGTCGTGGGCGTTAACAATTCTCTATGTTCAATATTTGACAGATGTTTTCCTGAAGTAACCTTACTGCGCAGGTGTAAGGGATACTTCCTTTGAAAGTGTTGTTTACATTTGAAAAAAGCCAGTGTTTAATACTGATCAAACCATGAGGGCCTGTGATTTGGGGTAGATAATGTTGGCCTCAGACATTTTGACTGTCTATTTTTATTTGCAAGCGCTACTTTTTGAACGGCTACGTGCACCCAACATAACGCGCTACCATCGGCATTTACCTGCGCAATGCGTGCGCCAGCGCACGCTAAAATCGAAGGACTGCATATTCGCGGCAGATGGGTTAGTTTAGATTGTAGTTCGCGGATCGATCGCGGCCGGAAAAATGGCCTCCACAACAACCTTCTCATGGCCAATCTTGGGGCCAGTGCCGATCGGCTGCGACAAAACACAAACCCTGCTCCTCTGCATTTAGATGAGCAGTCAGGGGATGAAAATATGTCCCTACCTGCATCATTCAATATATGCTTGGAAGTGATGAAAGGTGCTATTTCTTCCAATAGAGTGAATCTGGATGTGATGTCCTACGCAGATCACCTCACTAGAGCTATGGCACAACATCTAATGGGAAGGAATTTGAGGACGTTTGTTCCTCGCTTAGAGTTCTTTCCAGGGCAGTCATGTATGCCATGTACAACTCTGCCCTGACAGTGGCAAATTGGGAGTTGATCAGACATGATGCTGCCCTTGCGTCATCATCACTTATAGATGACAAGGTGAAAAGCTCTCTCCAAGTCGCTCCAGGCCTCCGGATATACTCTATTTGACAACAAGCTTTCGTTAGTCTATGAACAGGCTACAAGAAAGCTTCCAGTACACTGCTACTGAAGTCTGCGCCTCAACATACTTCAGCAGACCGGGTAAACGAGGCCATTCCACTTAATCAGCTAAGGGAACTCCGCGCGAGGGTACAATAAACCCTCTTATATTTACTCCGGAGGTCGTCAGTTTAGCGACTCGAGAAAAGGGCTCAGGTCTGATACAGACTATAGGTCAGATGCCCCTAAGCCGACGGGACGAGGTTCTTTGCAGGGAGGACGTAGTTTCTCCTTCTGTAAGCCTTGTTAGTCATACAGGTGATGAATATGACCTCTTTTGCTTACCAGTTCACGGAAGTTTATCATCTTTGCGAGAAACTGGATTCATGTTACAGAAGATCAGTGGGTAAAAGTGTTGTCTCGGAAAGGCCCACTGCTATGATTCCAAACATAACCCCCACTTACAAGATGTCCGCGTTGGACAAATCTTCCGGCAGATCATTTCAAAAGGTAGTTGTTCCTAGTGGAGGTACTGGCTCTCTTATTGAAGGAAGCAATAGAGGTCATCGAGAATTGACTTCTGTTGCTTTCCACTTAGAGGAAGGTTATCAAAGGGGATGAAATTGTAGAATATCAGTGAATGAGAATGTAGTCTCAGTAGGCCTGTGGCTATCAGACCGAGCAAAACTCCACTTACTACAAGTATGTGTTGGTCAAATTTTCCGGCAAATTCTTCCAAGAGAGTCTCTCCTTGCGGAGGTATAGGCTCTCCTATTGAAGAAAAGCAATGGAGATCGTCGAAATATTCTCCAGGTTTTTTCAAATCACCTGTTTTTCATCCCGAAGTCGGACAAATAGTACATAGATAGGCTGAGACAGCTGTCTTGTTTGGAATAGAGCCGTTAGAGGGAATACGGACATCTTTTCCCTCTCGGTGTTCTATTTCTTGGCATCAAGGCATTTAATGTCATTGTGGACGCCATAGTTGCCTTATGTACTGTTACAGCAGTCTTTTCTTGCGGCTAGTGTTGTAAGGCTCCATTATGTGAGCTGTTAAGGACGCAAGTGACACAGATATGTCTTCAGGTAGATGAAGAAACATAACTGGGTAGCTACCTTAAGATTACTGTCTCTTTGGGAATTTCAGCTGTTAAAATAGCGGCTTGTCATTCCCTACCTTGAGCGACGATGGTTGTAAGTCTCCGTTTAGTGAGCTTTCAAGTCGCTAGTTACACCGAGATGTCTGTCTTCCAGAGAGGAATACTTCTAGCTACATTAGCCAGGCTCTGACCGCTGTCTTTTGGAAATAAAACCGATAAGGTACAGTGCTTTTCGGTCTGTTTTCATAGGTGCCATAGACTTGAGGCTTATTGTCATAGTAGCCTAGCTAGAATCATAAGCAAGATTGTTTCAGTAATTAATCAGTGACATAACTGAATTTATTTTCTCTTGAGACTGCTGTCTCTTTGGGAATTTAGGGCTGTTAAATAGCGGCTCTTCATTCCCGACCTTGTGCGACGATAATTGTAAGTCTCTGTTCAGTGAGCCTTCATGGTCGCAACTTACACCGATATATCTCGGAGATGAAGACTTATAAGCTACGGCTAGCATTGTAAGTCTCCTTAGTGAGCTTCTAAGGTTGCAGTTATCAGCCTTTTATTGTCTCACAAATAGGAAGACCTTTAGCTGCTTCAGCTAGCTGAGTATGTTGTCCTATCGGGCATGATACCGTTTGTTAGAGGAGGTTATTCTCTTCCTACCGGTATGGTTTGGTGTTAGTTATATGAGGCGGTAAGCAAAAGAGCAATTCAAGTAATGCGGGTGCGGGGGGTTCAATATGTATTTTTCGTCGACCCCCCCCCCCCCTGTGTTAAGGGCGATTACAGGGCAGGACGTAGTTTTCCTCCCATTAGCCTTGTATGCATTTAGTATATACATGCCTTTCATGGCTTCTCGATTGGCGGCTGGGTTGTGTTCTAACAAGAACCTCATGTGCACATCCACTTTTTAGTGGATGTTCTTTTATAAGCCATATACAAGCATATGATTCTGTATCAATAAAATTGCTAGCCTTCGTGTACCTGTATGGCTGATATGTCGG
The DNA here is from genome assembly GCA_031216915.1 of Pictodentalium vernedei. Taxonomy (NCBI): domain Eukaryota; kingdom Metazoa; phylum Mollusca; class Scaphopoda; order Dentaliida; family Dentaliidae; genus Pictodentalium; species Pictodentalium vernedei. The sequence goes on along the minus strand of CM062294.1, from coordinate 116,949,791 downwards.
TTATCTGGGCGACATTCTCCAATGTGGCAATTACTCCACTCTGAAAAGTTTTGCTCAGAGCAGTCTGGCCTTTCCTACAACGTATGAGTTTATTACTCAATTAACTGCATATTAACGTCATAGTATTCATTCAGTTTCCTGGTTACACTTGTATCACTCGGTCATACTGTGGTTACAGGCTGCATTCAGATGAGTACATGTGGGATTTCATTGCTCGCATGCATAATATGTGTATTATTAGGCAGACTCATCATTGTTGACAGACTATATAAATTCTTGCTCTGCTTGTAGAGCTCATGAGAATTTGGGGGCTATTTGGATCAGTTATGGAACTACCAATAGGCTGTCTATGCATGTGTTCTCATTTTTTGGGATCCTTATTTGGAGTAATATATTCTTCTCCGAACACTCATTGGTTGTTATGGACCTAGAAAAATGGTTTTGGGGACAATCTGTGACGGGTCTGTTAATCATAGCTCGTTCCATATTCTATATCCAGGTTTCTTGATGATACAGTACACATTATCATATATTCGAATGGTTCATTGGAGTGTTATTATTGGAATAAATTGTACCTTTGAAGGGGTCGCCTGTAGGTTGCCTTAGAAGCGTGTTTGCTCTTCAGATACTTTTTAATTGGTATCCAATTGGACAAGTGTATGGTCATACACTATATCACCAGTTTTCATCCTATCTACGTATTCCAACTCCAGTATACATTAGAAGCGTGCTCTGTTAATTATCGGGAACGCTACAATAACCTTAGCTTCTGAAGTGGCGTTAAGCACCAATAATTATTAATAATTAATAACAGGGTGCTTATTGGGCGAATATATTTGGATTATTTAGTATCGCTTTGCACTGATTCCAGAGCACTCCCCTCTTTGTTTTGAAAAATATTCCTTCCAGAAAAGGGGTGGGGGGTGAATTTTCTTCAAAAAAATCTCCTCCTTCTTGATAAGTGTGTAACTATGAGTGAAGCTGTTTTGTCTGTAGATTATATCTGATCCTAGATACAGCTTGTTTATTATTTATATATGGCCTATGTTTGTGGGGGTTAGTCTCTCACTCAAAAATACGCCATCCTAATTTATGGGGCTTAGTCCAGACTAGCCTTAAAAATTGGAGCTTGTTACACCCAATTAGCTAATCATTGATGCTAAGAATATGGAATTACGTGGATATGGCTCCTTATTTATGATATGTCTTCTCTATTATTGTATAGAGAGACATACATGTAATTCCTTTTAAATTTATTTTCCTTTCACCTTGGAGTTCAGGCTTAGGAGCTATATTTGGTCTGGTAATTCTTAAGTCCTAGGCCCTCTGCCTTTTTACGATTCAGCTAGTCTGGGCCATTGGTTGTCGTATAAAATGTGATAAATTTTAAGTAATTATTATATTTTTTATACTTGCCAATGGCCCAGATGGGGATGGCCCTCCCATGAGTGGGCACTCATACCTCCCTGCTGAGTTATTATTAGTATGCTCATCTACAAAGAATGATGTTGGCACCAATTCCGGTCGCTTCCTGACCACTGCGCATGCGCAGAGAGTAAAAGTAAGGAGGGCCAGATAGGACTTTTAATTTTTGGTTTTGTATGCAAATTTTGGGGATTGGGGGGTTCAAAATTTGTGTTTGGCCCTTGATAATATCGAGTTTGCACCAGCTATAGTCTGGGCCATTGGTAAGTATAAAAAATATACAAATTACATAAAATTTATCATTTTCTGAACCGATAGTCTGATTTGAACCAAATTTAGTATGTGGTATTATTGAGTCATAAGTACTTGATTTATACCAAAAATGATTTTCTGTGTCTCTGTGGGAACCCTAGGGGCTAAAAATAGAATTTTTCAAATACCCACATTTCCCAAACCACATGGAACATAGAACTGTTATTTGGCATGAAGCATCCTTAGGATGATCGGTTTTGTCAGGGTGTTCTGAAGGGGGGTGAGGGTGCTCAAAAAATGCTGGGTCAGCATATTTGTAAAATTTAAAAAAAACACTTTTTCTCCAGAACCTCTGATAAGAATCTTTTGATATTTGGTATACAGCATCCACTGGGGGGGGGGGGGGGGGGGGGGGGGGGGGGAGGGGGGGGAGGGGGAGGGGGGATGAACCTATTTCCCCTGCAAGCAAGTTTCTGCAATTTCTTTCTATCATTTTCAGATTTCTTTGATATTTAGCAGACTCGTCACTTGAGTGAGCATGGTTGTCTCTCAATTTCCACCAGTGCTCAGCAAAATTTGATAAGATCAAAAGGAACTACAAATCACACAAGAGTCATTTCAATAAAAACATCTTAAATCTGGATGAGAAATTGACGAAATCTCGACAATTTTTTACATGTGACCAGCAGTGAGGGCTGATCCCTCTCCCCCGACTACTGATTGTCAACTGATGGGATGCGATTTAGATAAGGACGTTTGTTAACATCTTTGTCGCCAAATCCTGAAGAATCTCTGCAAAAATACTCAAAGGGTGGGATTTCCACCCATGCAATTAACCAATTAACCACTTTTAATTTTTTTATTTCAGGTTGGTAAAAATATTGACAGGTGGCTCACTGCTTTGTCAGCAAAAAGAATTGTCCCTTTGGGAATTGGTGATGAGAATGTTTCTGAAAGCAAATATGGTGGTATGTATTTTTTGAGGAGTACCTTTAAATCAGATGAAAGCAAGCTTGGAAATAAGCAGACTGTCATCTGCAGAATGAGGTCCCTAGAGAGTGAATTTGGTGATGCTACCCTGCAGAGCAGGGTAGCATCACCAAATTTACCCTCTGTGAACCTCAGTCTGAATCAAGGACTCAGGCCTAAGCAGAAAAAGGTACCCAGAGGATAAATTGGGGGATTCTAGCCCACTGTATGGGATACCATCAGCAAATTTACCCCCTGGGGACCTCATTCTGTAAATGACAGATTGCTTACTTTCAGGTGAGGATGAGAGTCTATTTGTGTTTTGCCCTTTTGAAAAGAAACCAAATAGCAGATGAGTCTTGTTAGATTTATCACACATCACATCCAACAGAGAAGACTACATAGTCTTGGCTTGTGTTTTACTGACATCTTATCTCTGATCATATCTCGTCTGAAATTTTTTTATCCCCTGCCAAAACGAAGTTTGCTGGGGATATAGACATGGGGTCCATCCATCTGTTCATCTGATTGTCTGTCCATCCATTCATCTCTCTAGGCATTTGTCTGTCCGCCAGTCCATAACATCTTTGGACCTTCATATCTCAGTCAGTGGATGTCGGATTTAAATGATCTTTGGTATGCTGATAGACCAACATGGGGGAAAGGTTCTTCAAATGTAACAGGTTTGATGCATTTTTTTTTCCAGAATTGTGACTTTTTTCTGCTTTTTTCAACTTGAAACGCTTGGCGGGGGATACCGTGGTGTTGCACCTTGTTTTAATAGTGCACAGAAAGTATGGTATCGATGGTTCTGTGAAGCTTCAACATTTGATTTGATTTGAAAAGGTTGCGACGATTTGACTATAGTTACCAGTGTTCACACCAGCCTGAACTTTTTTTGGTGCCAAGGGGAATTTTTGTTCAGTGCCAAATGAATTTTTTTAGTGCCAAATGAAAAAAGTTTAGTGCCAAATGGAACCTGATTGTAAATGAGAAAAATTAACCATATATCATCCTTTGAGTGCTGCAAGATGCCTTCTGCAATGCTAAAACTCCCAAAATTGATTAAAAAAATAGATACTAAAAAAGGTAAAAGTTTATTATTAAGCTTTACAAAATAATTTCATGATCATTATTTACTCACTGTTTATTCATTCCAAATAAACTAGTAGCAAATAATTTATTATCTTCCTGGAGGATTATAAAAAAGATTAAACAAGATGAAAACGATTCAGTAGCAAAGAAATGTTTTGATAAGAATCAGATTAAATGGCTAAACTTTAATTCAATTCGCCCATAACAAAGACTCATGATTATAAGTGTTACCTGTGCATTACTTGACAGGCGTGAATTCTTTCTCACCTTTGTCATAGTGTTGTGCGGTTTTATTTTTCTTGTTTCGGTTTGGTTTCGGTTCGTTTTTTTAAAAAAAAACTCGGTTTATAGGTCGGTTTTCGGTTTTTTTATAGTAAGACATCTGTAGTTTCCAACAGAAACTATGTAGTGTCAATATAATGCCCATACTGTCATATTTTCAATGATGATTTAATTGGCAGTGACTAGCATTTGTGCTAAGTGTATAAATGGCAGGCATTATCAAAACAAAAAAAATATAAAAGAAAATAAAATGTAACAGTGTTTGCAGAATATCACCACTCACCAATTCTAGGCACTTGCCCCCCCCCCCCCCCCCCCACCTCTGGTCTTTAAGTTCCGGCATAAGAGAGTCTATGATGAATTGATATTAACACATGGGTGTGAAAAGAGCTAATTCACAATTTCCCAGGGCTCTGTTCAGTGTTCACTCCTGGGTGGGGCCCTGGGCAGCCTAGCAAAGTGACCCTACCAGGCATTGCAAAATAATAACAAGCGTTGCCAAGTGGGTCACCTACACTACGAGTCGGAAGTAGTTGTAGGAACAACCGTGGTATAATCAGGAATCGAAACGCGGTTTGTAAACTTTCAATAAACGCGTTTATCGTTTTTTTTCGCGGTAATTCTCCAGGAGTATCGTTTGACAGTTCGTTTCTGTTCCCGGTTGTAAACGAAGATAAATGCGTTTATCGTTTTTTTTTCGTGGTTATCCTCCAGGGATATCATGCAACAGTTCGTTTCTGTTCCCGATTGTAAACGAAGATAAACATTCATCCGTTCGGCAAATATCAAGTATTGGCACATGTGCTTTAACTTGAATGTACAAGTGCAAACTAAACGAAAACACGGCAGCACAGAAGTCGCCTGCATGGCATGTAGCTATTTATCTCACAGAAATTCCCTCCAAACATCTCGCCCTATTTATTACAATACACTTATCCCCCGCCTCTTACAAAAAAACACCATTTTGCAATGTGTCCCCCCCCCCAACCCCCCCCCCCCCCCCCCCCAAAAAAATAAAATGCCAATTGTGTTCACGGTCGAGGTCACCTGAACTACTTGCTTCGTTCACTGATTGGAATTGAACAATAACACGTTCAAGTGTCAGAAAAACAGGAGAATTTGGTCTCATTTTCATCATTTATTCGCAATGATATTGGGAATGTGACCCAGAGTTTTGATTTTCAAGTGAAATCACAGCCCACAATTAGCAACAGCAACGTAGACCGTACGAAACAATGCCGTTGCTCATCACGTGCTTTAGGATTTGAGGACAATTCGTCCCTACTCAATTTCACCCAGACTTTTCATCGGTTTCAAATTGAAACATTCGATCGAAATTGACTAAAGCGTCCTTTTTTGCGAACTGTGAAAGAAAGTCAAGTGGAACATCCATTAGTATTGTTTTCTGAAGGCTCTTTCTGAAGAGTAGGCCTGCCCTTACTTGTACAGCAGTGCACAAAATTCATCGATAATGAATTGAATGAATAAATGTTTTCCCCTTGATGAGTGATTCCGCCCGAACTGCGTCATGTGCATCAAAAACAAATGTAAAAGCCATGTACTTTATCCACACAGGTGTACATGGCGCTTGTAATAATGGCTATTTGGGTGGCTTCAAATTCTCTCCCCCAAGCTGTGACACCTGATGGGTATCCCGACAGGTTCCGTATCACTGTAACAACAAAAAGCTGTCACTTTATGAAGCCCACACAAATCGTCAGGTTCTTCAGTGTTCAGGATTTCCATGTGGGCTTATCTGTGATTGTTTAGCAATCAGAATCCGATTTGGATTGGTCAGTTTATATCCCAGTTGTGCTTAAAAAGGGCACACTCTGCAACTTGGGTTATCAAAAAAAAATTAAAATGTCGTTACGAAGTTTTACGAAAACACCAAGTCACTACGTGGTTAGATACGAGGATAATGATATACAAATAAGGACCAAACAGTTTTTCTGCACAGATAATACCTATTTGTGTTGGCCAGTTTTATGAGGTCCAGTGGGGAAAGCCGAATGAAGTTGGAAGAGCTGAGGTGAGTACATAGCCATTTATACTATAGGTTAACCCTTTAACCAACGTATCGGTAAAAAACAAGCACGGCAATACGGAAAAAATCGCCATTCAAATTTTACGTTTTCTTCAATTTTTTGTTCTACATAGCTTATGATCAATCGTAGATCTCGAGCTCGTTCCACTGAGGGCTCATAAGCTATGTTTTTGAAACAAAAATTGAAATTTTTAATATTTTTATACTGTACCAATGACCCAGACTTAGCTGGTGCTAACTCCAACAAAACCAGGGCCAAACACAAATTTTGCCCCCCAATCCCCAAAATTTGCATCCAAAACAAAAAGAAATCATGTCCTAAAGGACCTCCATACTACGCCTCTACTGCGCATGCGCAGTGACGCAGTCGTCCGAAATTGGCGCCAATTATCATTCTCTGTTTGGCCCTTCATTTTTTCAAATTATTTTGTTTTGCAATTGTTTTTCATTTATTAATGGATCATGTTATTATGTATCTTTGTGTCAGGGGTTTTTGCGAGTAACTAGGACTTATTGTTGTTCTTTCACAATGAAGGGACATTGTTCAAATTGTAATAGGAAGAAATCTTCCTCTGACTTTCATGATCATTGTATTAATTGTAGTCAGTTGTTCTCGCATTAATCCCTGTCCTATATGTGAACATTGGGATGAGAAACATTGGAAACGTGTGTCACGATATGTTGTTTCTGGAGAAAGAGCGATGCCGGCTCTTTCTCCACAAGGTCACTCTACTCTCTCAGTTTCTATTTCAGAGGAACCAGAACAGGGTGATGTTTCCATGTTATCTTCTTCAAGTGTGCGTCCGTCGTCACAAATGAATTCAGAGCTAGTGGCAAAAGTGCTCATGGAGATTAGACAAATGTCGTCCGCTAGCTCGCCCGGGTGTAGCGTCCATTCACCGAATGGTTCGGCAGCCGGGTTCGTCCGATGCGGTCCAAGAGGAAATTTTGGGTGATGCGAGCACTATAAACATAATAGATGCACACCCAGTGACGGCGGATAGTAAGCGAGAACGGAGGAAGCCTTTTAGTCCGGTTCCTAGCTCGTCCAGGTCCAGCCGGGGCCGCGAGCGAGAGAGGTCCCTCTCTCGTACAACAACATCTGGGACCAGATGTTGTGGTACAAAATGTGTCTTTAGCGGAGCATACGTCCATCGCTCGGGACGCTCCGTTGTATAAGCAGTCCGCAGTAGACTGTTAAGGCTTCCTCTTCTCGTCAGCGCACACGACCGCACCTTGGCTGCGTGACCGCCGATATTTTACCAGCTTCGCCGATGAAGGATTCTTCGGCGACCAGGTCACACCATCCGGCAGCCAGGGATTCGAGACCGATGGACTCCGGACGTTCGCATAGGAAAAGTATGCGGGAGCCATCTGATGCGGAGCTGCCCTCGGCGAAGCAGCGAAGGACTGCGCCTCCGCAGGTCTCGACGTCGGACATTCTTGTGCAGATAGCACAGCTTATCGCAGCATCCCAGCAGCCGACAGAAACGGGTGTCGGATCGAGAATTATCCGACGGCGCTGGGTCGGTACGCTCCGCCAAAGCATCGGGGGCGGATGACCGGGAACATCGGGAGGTCCGACCCGGATGGTGAAAGGGATACGGATGACTTGGAGCTATCCCTTTCGGAACAACATAAAGCTGCCGTGGACTTCATCCGGCACTTTCTCCCTCAAGTTGTTCCGTCGGGCCAGACTGCTGCGCTTCCGGACAAGAGAATTATAGCGTCATTGGACTCTGAATTTTTTGAGCGGTTCAGGGACATCGCTCCCGAGTTTCCGTCGCAGTCCAATAATGTTGCAAGAACATTTGAATTATTGAACGACGCTATATTTAAACTTGCTTCCAGGACGGGGAAAGCAGGTTTCTTGTCTGCTAATACTCTCAACCTGCCTTTCATTAATGCAAGGAATAAATTCGATACGGCAGGACAGGGTATACCGAGAGTTCCTCTGCGTATGGACGACGAGGCGGAAGACTTAGAGCTATCATTACCGTCGTCAGCTTCTATTCCAACCGCGGTGTTGGAAACAGCTATTGCGTCTAACAGAGCCAATTTAGATGCCTTATCTTACGCAGATCACCTTTCTAAGGCGTTATCACTGCGCCTTCAAGGGGAAGAGTTTCAGGATATACAATCCTCTTTTAAGACTTCTTTCAAGGGCAGTAGCTTATTCCACGTGTAACTCCGCCTTTTCAGTGGCAAATCTGGAGGTTGGTTAGACGTGACGCAGCCCTAGCTACATCCACACTAGTGGATTCTAAGGTGAAGAACTCTCTTAGAGTCGCTTCGGTCCTCAGGAGAACTTCTCTTTGACGGCAAGCTTTCCGCTATTTATGATAAAATTAAAAAGAAAGCTAATGATTCTCTGTTGTTCAGATCGGCTCCTAAAAAGTCGGATACAGCAGACACGAATAAGACAGGCACTTCTGGGTCTAATGCGCCAAGAGAGGTTCCTATAGAGGTTCCGGTGCGTCCTCTTGGTCTTATTTGAGAGACCGTCAGATAGCGACTCTCGTTCGGGACGTCCTTCAGGCCGGGACAATCGGTCGGACGCCCCGAGGTCGACGAGGCGAGGTGCGGGTCGTGGAAGACGTGGTTTCTCCTACCACAGGCCTCGCAGGTCCAGGAGGTGATGGCTTAAACCTCTATCGCGTTCCGGTTGGCGGAAGGTTGTCGAGTTTTTCACAAGAGTGGGCGTCGATTACGGACGACCCTTGGGTGAGAGGAGTGACTTCGGAAGGTCTAAAGATATCCTTCAACGAAAGCCTCCATTAACTCGAAGTCCAAAGTGGACTCATCTTCCGTCAAATCCACAGAAAAGAGACGCTCTGTTATCAGAGGTGCAGTCTCTTTTAATGAAGAACGCGGTAGAGGTCGTAGAAAACCAGGAATCTCTGGGATTCTACAGCCATCTGTTTCTGGTTCCGAAACCAGACGGCTCGTTCCGTCCAGTCATAGATTTGAGCTGGATAAACAAGCTGATCGTCGCTCCGAAGTTTTATATGGAGACGATTCGATCGGTCAGAGCGAGTATTCGGCGTGAACGATTATGCAACGAGCATAGATCTCAAAGATGCGTACTTTCACGTCATGGTACATCCGACATTCCGAAAGTATCTACGCTTCGCAGTCCTAGGAGTGGTGTATCAATTCCGGGCGATGTGCTTCGGATTGAATCTAGCACCCTGGGCTTTCACTCGGGTAATGAACTCGGTAATGATCTACTTCCGAGCTCATTCGTCTGCGGTAACGTCGGCCTACCTGGACGACATTCTTCAGAGGTACGGCAACGAGTTAACGCTTCAGAACGATGTTCAGAATCTTCTTCTATTGCTCCGACGTCTCGGTTTTATAGTAAACGAGGAGAAGTCGGATCTGGTGCCGTCCAAGTCATTCACTCATCTGGGAATGAGCTTCGAGATGCACAACAATCTCGTTCGTCTGCCGTTAACCAGAGCGAAATTTGTCAGTTGTTACGCTCGCTATTGTCTGCACGCAGACAAAGTCACGGCGAGAGAATTTATGAGACTGATAGGTCTGTGCGGAGCCGCCGCGGATCTCATTCCGATGGGGCGGCTACGCACACGTCCTCTTCAAATTTTCCTGACTCAGAATTGGAGTGTGAAAATTCATTCGCTCGATGTAGACGTTCTCTTGTCAGATCAAGTGAAACAAGAGATTCAGACTTGGGCAAACATTCAGTGGTTAACTCAAGGAGTTCCGCTGCAGTTGCCGGATCCGAGTTTTACCGTTATGACGGATGCCAGTCAAACAGGTTGGGGTGCATCATTAATCCCAACGGATTCGAGATGCCAGGGTCTTTGGGATCCGCAATTCCTGTGCAAGCACATAAACATCAAGGAAATGATGTCAATTTGGCTTGCGTTACGTCACTGGATGGACATTATTCACGATGCTCATGTCCAAATTTCCAAATCCTATCCGACAATACGACAGTAGTGGCGTATATACGGAATCAGGGAGGCACTCATTCAGTTCCGTTGTTCAATCTAACGGAAAGAATCCTTCTGTTTGCGTTAGAACATCACGTTCTTCTTTCGGTCCGTCACATACCGGGTCGTCTGAATGTGCTAGCAGACTCCCTTTCACGAAAGGGTCGCTTGTTGCCGTCGGAGTGGGACTCTCAACAAACAAGTATTCAATCAGATTTGCTACCAATGGGAACGGCCAATGATAGACATATTTGCGACACATCTCAACAATCAGTTGCAGACGTATGTGTCTCCGTGTCCGGATCCAAGAGCATTTGCAGTAGACGCTCTGTCGATCCCTTGGGACGGAATGATAGGATATGCGTATCCTCCAGCGCCGTTAATTCAAACAAGTATTGCTAAAGATAAAACAATCTCAATGCAAGATTCTGTTGGTAGCATCTCTGTCGCCACAGAGACCGTGGATAAATCTACTCAGGTGTCTGTTGTGGGACCTACCGCGGAAGCTTCCTCCACGAGAGGATCTTCTTTCGCAGGGGAAATCGCGCCTAACTCCATCACAACCCGCAAGGTCTCAACCTTCACGTTTTTTCCGTTGTGCGGTCCTTCTTGCATGGCAAGCACTTTACAGGACGAGCAGTGGACGCGATTTTCTAACTGTAGGAGGACCTCCTCTTCGCTAAACTATGCGGCTAAGTGGAAGGTTTTTTGTCGTTGGTGTAGGGATCATTCTGTAGATATATTTGATCCCTCTATACCAGACATTGCAAACTTTCTAGTATACTTGTTTGACGAAATCAAACCTGCAGCCTGTTACTATAAAGGGTTATAGATCTATGTTATCTGATACCTATGCACATCATGATAGTTTACAAATTGGATCTAATGTCTCTTTATCGAAGTTGGTTAGAACTTTTCGATAAATAGACCCAGAACTCTTAGATTAATTCCTAAGTGGAATTTAGCTTGGGTTCTCCTTAATTGAAGGAAAAGCCATTTGAACCTCTTGGGACAGTAGATTTCAAATTCTTATCTTATAAGACAGCTTTTCTATTAGCTTTCTCTTCTGCCAGAAGAGTCAGTGAGCTTCATGCACTATCGGTGGATGATTCTCATTATCGTAGTGTTGGGAACACTATCACCTTCACTACTAATGTGGGTTTTTTAGCTAAGAATCAGGCTCCTAATAAATATCCGGAACCTATTGTTATTAAGGCTCTTCCGTCTTCAGACGGGCGTAGGCCTTTACTCTGTCCTGTTAGAGCACTACGTATCTATAAAACAGAGATCTCAGTTTATCAGAAAGGGACGGAAACGTTTCTTTCTGTCTTTGATGCCTAATAGAAAGGACATTTCAGTCCATTCTATTGCTAGATGGATTCAGTTAACTATCCGTACTGCTTATGAAGATTTATCTTCTTCTCAGCAGTCTGTGCTTAAGATTTCTGCTCATGAAGTAAGAGCTCTTTCTACTTCCTGGGCTTATGCTAATAGTGTTGCTATTACAGATTTAATGAAGGCTGCTTATTGGTCTCAGCCATCCACATTTACGAATTTTTATCTCAGAAATATTGAGTCCATTTCTGGAGACCTGCATTGTTTAGGTCCGTTATCTGTTGCTCAGAATGTCGTCCACTAAACAGTTGCAACTATAGTTATGCAGGCTTTCTGTTCCGGCAGTGACTCCCCGTCCGGCTGCCCTCTTCGCTCTGGGCTATTTGACCCAGGGCAAGGGGAAGGGGGGGGGGGGGGGGGGGGGGGCGGGTGTTCCCTTAGGTCACCTGCTTTATAGTGAAAAGCAAGGAATGCCTCCTCCAAGTCAGTATTTCTGAGTCGCTTCCGGGATGGTTTTAAAGTGTAATATTAATGTTTAAATTCATTCATGTCTTATTTTTAAAGTGTAGCTCGGTGTGAAGCATTTGTATATGTCAAGTGTCAAACGGGCTTTAATATACAATACTCGGACACTTTTAAATGATTATAAAGAGTCTCAATTCTCTGGACTACTTTATTTATTGGCTTGCTTTAAAAATAATTAGTATAAGGGTTTATACTGGATGTTAATAGAGAACATGAATGTTATTGTGCTCAATTATTAAGGGTAGTGTATCTTTCTAATTTAATATTAAATAAGAAAGATACATGTAAAGCCTAATACTCCTTTTCTCCTTAAGGGGTTACCTCTTTACTATATAGTTGAGCTTATTGGATTTTCCTCTATGTCCTAGGCCCTCCAGCCTGTTTACTATTCAGCTAAGTCTGGGTCAATTGGTACAGTATAAAAATGTTAAAAAATTTATAGTAATTTATATATTTTTTATACTTACCAATGACCCAGACGGGGATGGCCCTCCCTGGAGTTGGGAACTCTTGCCTCCCTGCTGAGTACATAGCGCTGACCAGGCACTGCCAGTAAGAATGATAATTGGCGCCAATTTCGGGACGACTGCATCACTGCGCATGCGCAGTAGAGGCGTAGTATGGAGGTCCTTTAGGACATGATTTCTTTTTGTTTTGGATGCAAATTTTGGGGATTGGGGGGCAAAATTTGTGTTTGGCCCTGGTTTTGTTGGAGTTAGCACCAGCTAAG